>BSBM01000013.1:710000-1910000 GCA_027924585.1 Larix kaempferi
TATAAGATCTCCCAGGGCACGAATTACATGTGGTCACCACAAAACCTCGCAAGAGCATCCCAGGCTGTTACGAGCGCACAACTCTACCTATAGGATCTCCCAGGGCACGAATTACATGTGGTCATGGCAAAACCTCACAAGAGCATCCCAGGACTGATTATGGGCACACAGCCCAACCTATCGGATCTCCCAGGGACAGATTATATGCCATAGGACAAAACCTTGAAAGAGCATCTGCCAGATATCCCAGGGAAACGAATTACATGCCATAAGCAAAACCTCGAAAGACTATCTGCAGATCTCCCAGGGCCAAATTATATGTCCTCCCAGAGCAAAACCTCGAAAGAGAATTTGCCAGATATCCCAGGGCAACGAATTACATGCCATAGGCAAAACCTCGAAAGACTATCTGCAAATCTCCCAGGGCCAAATTACATGCTCATCTGCACAACCTAATCCACGACCATAGAGTATCAACCTAATACTCACCATACATCATCCTGATGTACACATGATCATCTTGATCATCATCACTGCAACATCCTGCTGCATGTCATCTAGAGCGACATCCTGAAGCTCGTCATCCATGATCATCCTAATCATATAATGCATCTTCCTGATGCAAACCAAGTATCTACCTGATACATATCATCATACATGATCCACCTGATCATACAATGTATCCACCTGATACAAATACAAATACATGATACATATCACCATACATGATTCACCTGACCATACAATGTATCCACCTGATACATATACAGATACATGGTCCAAGCATCCAACATGATGCATATACAAAAATACATACACATGATCCAACCGATCATATCCAGCATCCAACATGATGTGTACATACATATAAATGATCCAACTGATCATATCCAACATCCAACATGATGCGTACATACATATAAATGATCCAACTGATTATATCCAGCATCCAACATGATGCATACATACATACATAAAAATGATCCAACTGATCATATCCAGCATCCAACATGATGCATACATACATATAAAAATGATCCAGCGGATCATATCCAAGCAGAAACCAGAACATCATCCTGATGCTCATCATCCAACGCTTACATCCACAGCCATGTGAAGGATCCTTCTTCCAACATGCTTGGAATGGCTTTAGAAAATGTGTCCATCACTTCTTCCTCGAAGTGTCCTCGATCTGAAGAACGCCAAGCCTCTCTCTGAAGTACTCAAACTTCACCCTGGCTAGTGGCTTCATCAGCACATCTGCAATCTGCTCGTCCATCACAACATACAGGAGCTTCACAGCTCCTCTCTGCACCATATCCCTGATATAGTGATATTTGATCTCTATGTGTTTCGACCTGTCATGAAACACTGGGTTCTCAGACAGCTTCACACAACTCTGGTTATCACAGAAGATACCAGTAGCATCCAACGGGAGATCAAATAACTCAGACAGTAGTTTCTGTAGCCATACTGCCTCACAACTAGCTGAACGGGCTGCAACATACTCTGCCTCAGCTGTACTCAGTGCTACGCAGGACTGCTTCCTACTAAACCAAGAGATCACACCTGATCCCATACTGAAGCAGCACCCAGATGTGCTCTTCCTATTTGCAGCACTGCCAACCCAATCTGAATCAACATAACCCTGGAGGTTAAACTTTTGATTCGCTTCATACTTGAGCCCAAAATCCATTATACCCTTCAGGTACCTCAAAACATGCTTTACAGCAACCAGGTGAACACTCCTCGGATCTGTCAGGAACTGACTCAATGTGTTCACAACAAAGCAAATGTCTGATCTTGTGTTCGTCAGGTACATCAAGGACCCAATCATCTGACGATACAAAGAGACATCAACCAGCTCAGATGAAGCATCACATAGAAGCTTCAGATTCGATGCCATAGGTGTGGCCATGGCCTTGCAATCCATCATCCCAAATCTCTTCAGGATATCTATTGTGTACTTCCCTTGACCAAGGAAGATCCCACCTACACTCTGCCACACCTCCATACCTAGGAAATAGTGCATCATTCCCAAATCTTTCATATCGAATTCTGCAGCAAGCTTCCTCTTAGTATCTGCAATCAATCTGTCATCTCCTGTTACAAATAAGTCATCCACATACAGGAGTCGAATCACAGGATTCCCTTCCTCAACCTTGTACTAAAGGTTGGAATCCGCTTTACCCTTGGTAAAGCCCAAACTAGATAGGAAACTGTCCACCCTACCATACCAAGTTCTGGGAGCTTGTTTCAAGCCATACAAGGCTTTCTTCAATCTGCATACATATGACTCCCTGTCATGTATTTCAAAACCGAGTGGCTGCTCCACATATACTTCCTCTTCAACTACACCATTCAAGAAAGAAGTCTTGACATCCATCTGGTGTTTTTTCCATTTCATTGCTGCAGCCAGGGAAAGTACTGTTCTGATGGAAGTATACCTGGCTACAGGTGCAAAATTTTCTTCATAATCTATTCCCTCTTTCTGAGAGAAGCCACGAGCTATGAATCTTTCCTTGTATTTCTCTACACTGTCATCTGCAACATGCTTGATTTTGTAGATCCATTTGGAAGTCACAACAGACTTCTCTTTAGGTCTTGGGACAACATCCCAAACATCATTCTTCATTATTGATTGGTATTCCTCAACCATGGAATCCTTCCATTCTTTCTTTTTCGCTACTTCTTTATAACTAGAAGGTTCTTTGTTCATAATGTCACAGAGTAAAGCAACATAGCTGGTATGTGATCTGGTTCTCTTCTTTGCTCTGTCTTCTTCTTCTGGAATGCCAAATCTTTCTACATCTTGAATGAGCTCTCTGGCCCATGAAGGTTTCCTCTTGTGAGAGTTATCCTCACGGGGTGGATCTACAGGTTCTTGCAGATCTTCAAACTCACAAAAAACTTCTGGAACTGCTTCAATCATGGTAGTGTCTTGAAATCTAGTTTCCTTAGGTTCTTCATAAACTTCAATAGGTGCCTTCCTTGATTTGATGAATGCTAAGTTTTCATCAAATGTTACATCCCTGCTGACATCAATCTTCTTGAACCCTGGAAAGTATATTCTGTAGGCCTTCGAGCTTTCACTGTAACCCACAAAGGTACCCTTCTTTCCTGAAGGATCTAGTTTAGTCCTCTTGTCCTTTGGGACATGAGTGTATACTGGAAAACCAAATATTGTGAGATGGCTGACTTCAGGTTTCTTACCAGAAAAGACCTCTTCTGGTGTCTTGTTGTCCAATATCTTGTGGGGTGTTCTATTCTGCACATATACAGCTGTTCTAGCTGCTTCTGCCCATAGATGCATAGGTAGATCCTAGTCATGCAGCATTGCCCTTGCTGTTTCCATGATAGTTCTGTTCTTCCTTTCTGCAACTCCATTCTGTTGAGGATTATAAGGAGCAGTCAACTCCCTCTTAATCCCTGAATCATTGCAAAGCTTCTTGAAGTCACCTGAGGTGAATTCTCCACCATTGTCGGATCTGAATGTTTTGATCTTCTTGTCAGTTTGATTCTCCATCAAGGTTTTGAATTCCTTGAACTTATCAAACACCTCATCTTTGTTCTTCAAGAAGTATACCCACTAAGAGAATTGGATGACATAGGACCACATACATCTGAGTGGATAATTTCCAGGATATCTTTTGCCTTGCTTTCATTGCTTGGGAAAGCCTTCTTAATGTTCTTACCTTTTGCACATCCTTTGCAAAAACCTTCATGTTTGGTCTTGATTTCAGGAAGACCCTCTACAACCTTGCTTGCAATTGGAAGTGCCCTATAGTGCATATGAGCAAGTCTTCTATGCCAAAGTTCACTTGGCTCCATGAATTCATGCACCATGGCATGTTCAGGCTGTCCCTTCAATTTATACAAACCTCCCTCTTGCTCTCCAATCCCTACTGCATCATCGATTGTTTTACCCCTTGGCCACATTAGGACTTGGCCATCCACAAATGCAACCCTCATACCTTTTGCATCCAATGCATAGATGGAGAGTAAGTTCTTCTTGAGCCCAGGTACATAAAGGACTTCTTTCATCTTCAGAGATTTTGCAGAATCTAGGTTGTAGGAGGCTTCACCACTTCCTTTGATTGGGTATTGATAATCATCCCCAAGTTTCACCTTATGGGGTGATTCATATTCATATAGATTCACAAAAGATTCCTTAAACCCAGTCATGTGTTTGGAAGCCCCACTGTTAATCAACCAATCATTACAACCATGGGAGATAGTACCTGTGAGAGAAGAGATTAGAACATACTCTTCTTCACTTGATGAGTCAACATCACTATCATCACTTTCTGCGCTAGCCTTCTTCTTTGGAGGTCTATCATCCTCGGCAGCATGAGCATGAAACTTTCTTTTTCTTCCCTTCTTCTTCTTGCTGGAGTTGTTGTTATTATCCCTTTTGTTCTTGGGACAATCTAAAGCAAAGTGATCCTTCTCATTGCATGTGAAGCATCTTAGATCCTTCTTATTCTTTTGATAGGATCTCCTGTGGCAAGAGTGCTCCTTCTTGGGCTTTCTTCTTTTGGTGTGAGCTGCAAGATCTTGATCTTCACCTCCCATCTTTTCCTCACGAGCTATAAGTCTAGCTTCTTCTTGAGAGCATTCTTCCCGCAATCTGTTGAAGGAGATCAACTTCTTCCTTGCAAAAATTCCTTGAATAAAGGAATCCCATGACCTGGGTAGGCCATTTAGAGTGGTCATCACCACTTCACCATTCTCCACCATTTCATCCACTGCTTCTAGTTGTTCCTTGATCTGGGAGACCCTTGAAAAATAAGATTGAATGGTTTCTCCATTCTGAAACTTTACTCCTTTCAATTGGTTCTGCAAGGTCATCTTCCGATTTATGTTCTTTCCTTCAAATAGCTTGGTCAAAGATTCAAACATCTCCTTGGGTGTCTTAAGAGAAGACACATGGGGTATGAGATGGTCTTTGATAGAATCAGCAATGATTCTCTTTGCCTTGACCAAGTTCTTCTTATGCAATACCTTGGCCTCTTCATCCTCTCGGATAGGGATGTCTTCTTTCACATATGAGTCCAACTCATTCTCTTCCAGGATTAACCCAATCCTATACTTCCAAGCTCGGAAGTTATCATCTCCTTCAAGCTTATCCTCAAGCTTGGTGTGGTGAGACATCTTAAAGAGTACTTCAAATGGAAATAGAAAAGATTTAGATATTACCACTTGAAATGCTGAAAACTAGATCTGGTCCCCGATTAGGGTTTGTCGAAAAAACCCTAAAAATTCAAAATGTGAATTTAAAATTTCTGAAAGGATAGAAAGATGCCCTTTGATGAGATGATCAGCCTGGTGTATTCAGAATTTGAGATCAGCAAAGCTTTACCCTTCAGATTAGCCTTTTTGTCCTCCCGGGTTCACTAAGGAGAGCCCTGAATTAGGGTGTGAGTTTCCCGGATATCTACCCAGCCAAAAATCTTGATCCAAAGCTCTAAACTTCGATTTTTGCAAGGATCTTCCATCTGTGCCTTCAGATTCCAGAAATTCCTATTTTTGTGGAAACCCTAATTTTTAGGGCCAAATATGAAAATGCTCCGAATTGAATTCTGATTGGACAGATAGATGCGCCTTGATGAGTAGAGTCAATCTACTATACTTATTTTCAAAACTCTGTGGAGAGAAACCCAATAAACAAGAAACTCAAGTTTTCATCACTACAAAATGTCTTGTTCTCAGGTTAGCTCTGATAAAATGTTAAATTTTGAGCATTAGTTCACAATAATCTAGGATCTTTGCTGAGAAAATAACATATACAGTATATCAATGTATGACAATCACAATATGACAAGCATCACAAGAATCAAAAGCATAAGAGACAAGAGACACAGAGTTTATGTGGGGAAAACCCTAAGGTGAAAAACCCCACAACTTCCTCAGAGATAGAGAGAGCAATGGCTCAACCAAAGTACAACCAAAATACACTGAGATAGTCTCCTAGTAGCAGATGATCCTTCTCCTCACTAGTGCGCCACTTTCTGAGTGAGAGTGAGTTACTTTTCCGACTGATCTAAATACAGATCACCTGATCTCTATTTATACTAATCTGTTTGTCCAGTGACCTTATGGGGCCGACTTGTCTAGCTAGGTACATCCACATTATAATATATATATAATTCAGAGCCGACCCCACATGGTGGTCTAATAACCCATCGGCAAGTACACACACTTGCGACACTTGTCAATCCACATGACGACACTTCCTTATAGAGGAATAACACATCTCTAATAAGGGTACAATAAATATATATGAAATACATAGATGAAATACATTCCGAAGTTACATATACATCAACACATCATCATCCACATGCTCGTCCTCACAATGATGATGATGACGACAATGATGAAGATGATGATGATGATCATGCTGTGGATCTTGTGGACGATGATGAAGATGATGATGATGTGTTGTGTATTCATCATCATCTTCATCATCAACATCAACATCATCATCATCATCATCATCATCATATCCATTAGTCATCATCATCATCATTATCACCATCTTGATCATCATCATAATCATCATCACCATCTTCATCATCATCATGATCTTCGTCATGATCATCATCATCATCATGACGAAGATGATGATGATGATGAAGATGATAATGATGATGATGACAATGACCATGGTGATGATGATGATGACTAATGGAGATGATGATGTTGTTGATGATGAAGATGATGATGAATATGCTCCACATCATCCTCATCATCATTACCACGTTGATGATGATGATGATGATGATGATGATGAAGATGGCTATGATGAGTATGATGAGGATGATGAAGATGCCGATTATGATGATGAAGACAATGATCATCGTGACCATGATCATATGATGATGGTGACGATGATGAAGATGGCGATGATGATGACTAATGAAGATGATGACGACGAATATGATGATTTTGATGATGATGATCATCTTCATCATCATCATCATCATCATCATCTTCATCATCATACTCATATTCATCATCATCCACCACCACCACCATCATCATCATCATATCATCACCATATCATCATCATTATCATCCTTGTCCTCAGAATTATGATGATGATGATGATGATAATGATGATGATGATGATGATGATGATGTTGTTGTTGATGATGATGAAGATGATGATGAGGAGGAGGAGGATGTGCTGCATATTCATCATCATCTTCATCATCAACATCATCATCATCATCATCATCTCCATTAGTCATCATCATCATCACCATCTTCATCATCATCATCATCTTCATCATGATCTTCATCATCATCATCATCACATCATCATGACGAAGATGATGATGATGATGATGATGATGATGATGATGATGATGATAAGGATGATGAGGATGATGAATATGACTATTATGATTACAGTCATCATCATCATCTTCATCATCCTCATCATCATCCGCGTCCTCACAATGATGATGAGGAGGAGGAGGAGGAGGAGGAGGAGGAGGAGGAAGTTGATGATGATGATCATGTTGATGATGATTATGAATATGATGATGATGTGCTACATATTCCTCCTCATCTTCATCTTCATCATCATCATCATAATATCCAAATTAGTCAACATCATCATCGTACTCATATTCATCATCATCCACCACCACCACCACCACCATCATCATCATCATCATATCATCATGACGAATACGATGATGATGATGATGATGTGCTTCATATTTGTCATCATTTCCAACAACATCTTCGTCATCGTCATCATCATCATCATCGTCGTCATGAAGATGATAATGATGATGATGATATAAAGATGATGACGAAGATGTCAATGATGGTGATGATTATGAGGAAGATGGCAATGACGAGTAGGATGACAAAGACGAAGATGACTACTATGATGACGAAGACAATGATGATCATGACCATGATCATATGATGATGATGATGATGATGATGATGATGAATATGGTGATGATGGTGACTAATGAAGATTATGATGACGAGTATGATGATTTTGATGATGATCATATTCATCATTATCATCACCTTCATCATCGTACTCATATTCATCATCATCCACCACCGTCATCATCATCATCATCCTCCTCGTCCTCACAATGATGATGATGATGATGATGATGAAGTTGATGATGATGATCATGGTGTTGATGATGATCATCATCATTATCATCATTATCATCGCTATATATATCATCACTTTATACAGCATTAATATATCTACTATGTATTTAATTATTCTCTATGTAATACATATGTTTCTAATTGAAAATTAAATTAATCTTTTGAAATCAAAATACACAAATTTGTAAATATACCCTTAAACCCCTAAACACCTAGAAGCACTTAAATGCACTTAGGGATTATGGGTTAAAAGAGGTCCTAAAGGCCTTTATAAGGGAGGGGCTCTTTATGGGGAGGGGCTCTAGGCATAACCCGACACATTTATATATGTTGGGCAATAAATACAGTGAATGTTACCCACCAAACATTACAATATTCAGGAAGGACACACACGCGCCTCTAGCGTGCATGCGCATCTGGCGCGTGCACGTCCCTGTTGAACATAAAATTTGGAAAATCACCTGCGTTCTTTCTCCCGCATTTTTTTCCTCATTCATCGCATTCTCTTCGTTGGTTTCACGCACAGTCCGACAAGAATTTACATGGTAGATTGAATTCATACACCATTTTGTGCTTCCTTCACCATTTGGATAAAATACAAAACATTTGGGGCTCTATTTGGCTCTTTGTATTGAATACACACCTATTGGGCTCTATTTGGATCAATTGACTGAATACACAACAGTTGGACTCTATTTGGCACCTTGGATTGAATTGGATTGAATTCTCATGCTACTTGGACACACATGAAGTCTTCTTACATATAGTGGACACATCAAAAGAGCATTTGACATTTGAAGCAAAGAGGAATCATAATCCTTGAGGTATGGTGATAATTTTATCTTGTTAAATGTAATTTAGTCTTCATTCACTTGTTTGAATGGCATCTATTTTGGTTTTTCCTCACGAATTGTATGATAGATCTATTTTAGTCTTCTTAATCTTCAACATAGACAATAAGAACATCTTACCAAAAAAAACTACAACATGCACCAAGCAATGCTTTCAACCTTTCATGAAGATAATAAAAATAAATTACTTGCATCACCACCAATAACATTTCATAATCACATTCCTCCATCTAGTAGACAAACATTTGTTGAATTCCTCATGGTTTCATTACAACAACTCACACAAACACCTAAGCAATTGAAAACTCTTAGTCTTTTGGGGCTATTTTCCCTCATCGATACCATGAAAATGAAGTGATATGAGCTTCTCCCTTGTAGGGAATTTGCTCCTACTAACATCCCATACCACCATCCAATACCATCCTACTGAGTTCCTAGAGGTGATGTTGTAACTTTATATGTAGGGCATTCCCAATAGCTTTTAAGATTATATGAAAACATCCTCACTATATGTTGTTGTACATAATCAATTGCTACATCGAGCTTTAATAATCATGTACATTGAGTTTTAATATCTTGTTTGTTGTTGATTCTTGTAGGGGTCATATTTTCGTTTTTCCAAAAAACGCATTGAAAATGGGAAACAAACGTAATAATAAAAGAAAGTCTAGAAGGACACAGCCGCACCCTGAAAAGACCCATGAGATAAGAGAAAATGCCAGGTTGTACATGCAAAACCGTAGAAATCAAAATGTTAGTGCCTTAGATCCATCAACAAGCAATGACGAAGTGGTTGAATTCAATCAAATCTTTCCTGATGTCGAGTATGAAGGGATGGATGTTGAACAAGTTCTTAACTAGAAACCACCCCAAGAAGAGCACCCACATGGCGAACACACTCCATTGCAGGACCAATTTGTGAATGAAAGGCCACAACAAACCATTGACGAGACTCGTACTTCCTTGTCGACTCCCTTGCCTCGACTATCAACCGGACGACGAAGAAATCTGAGACGTATTCATGTGGATGAAAGTTCATTTTCAGGACTTGAAGGTAAGATGCCCAAATGGAATATTGATTTCCATTGTAACAAGATAATCAAATATTTTTTTGAATCGAAAACCGATGTAGCAAAATGTCAATTGTTTCTTGCTTTGTTAACATCACATTGTCTAGCTCATGTTAGGAGAATTTTGGGCATAAAGGTAGTTAGAAGTTCAGAGGCCAACAATCATGTTGTCAGAAATCTACAATCTACATTTAATTTGATTGGAAAAACTTCTCGTACAAAATATTTTAATGCGGCCCGTCGTGTACTGTCAGAATCATTTGTAGACAAATCCACAAGGCAACGTTGCCTACTATCACACACATGTAAAATCTTTAAAGTAGATAGAAAGACTCTTCAAAAGTATTCTTCCATTAGAGAAAAACTTTAGACCCCGAGCCAAAAAGATTGTTGGGCCTTTGTTGGTAGGTTACCTCATTCAGACATGAAGCTCATTGATGCTATTAAAGATGTCATGAACCTGCAACAATTATTTAATAAGAATATGCGAAATAGTAGAAATGACAGAACTCAGAATCACTTTTATATTGATCGCAAACCACGTCGAGGGGGAAACCTCCTTTGAGCAAGCTCAATACAAATAACTTCACGGTACCTTCATAGGCCTCAACACACACTTATATACTAAGTTTAGGTGCCAATACTGTGGGTCAAAACCATGGGCCACTACAAACTATGGATCAACAATACTACGGGCGACTTACAAAGCATATGCGCCAACAACAATAATACAAACTATTGATCAACAAATACTACGAGACGACTTACAAAGAATATGCGTCCAACAACAATATACTAACAAAGTAAAGACATGGGTTCCTAACATCCCCTCCCCCTTAAAAAAATCTTTGTCCTCAAAGCTTTAGATGTGGAAATTGTTGTTGAATTTGAAGGAGTGGTTCCCATGTAGCATCCTCTGGTTGCATGTCGTGCCACTGAATTAAGAACTCTGTGATAGAGCGAGAGTGAAGATGACGAGTGCGCCGATTGAGGATGGCCTCCGACTCCAAAAGGATGGATCCTTAATTATCCAGTTCGGGTAAAATAGTTTGTCCACTGATGTTGGTGCCAAGAACTTTCTTCAGACAAGAGACATAAAATACTGGATGAATGCGGGAAGAAGGAGGAAGTTCCAATTTATAAGCAATGGACGCAATCTTCTAAAGAATCCGATATGGCCCATAGAAATTTGGAGCGAGCTTATGACGCCTTTTGAGTTTCAGGGAGGATTGCTTGTACGGCTGGAGATGAAGAAAAACCATATCGCCTGCTTGAAAAGTGTGCTCAGAACGGTGCTGATTAGATTGTTGCTTCATGCGATTTCTTTCCATGTGAAGATTGTCCCGCAAAATGTGAAGAATCTGATCGTGGTTTCAAAGGCCCGTGTCAACTTCCTGAACTGGTGAACTATTGGGGGTGTATGGAAGAAGAAATGGAGGTGCCTAACCATAAAATGCTTAATACGGGGTCATTTTAGAGGCAGTGTGGTAAGAGGTATTGTACCACCATTCAGCGAGAGGGAGCCACTTTTCCCACTGATGTTGTTGTTCAGAGGTGAAGCAACGAAGATAAGTTTCCAAGCATTTATTGATAATTTCAGTCTGACCATCTGTTTGTGGGCGATATGCGGAACTCATCTTCAGTTTTGTGCCAGTGTGGCGAAATAGTTCTGTCCAAAAATGACTGGTGAAAGTCGCATCACGACCCAAGACAATGGAAGAAGGGATGCCATGAAGATGAAAGATCTGGTCCAGGAAAATTTGAGCCACTGAGGAGGCTGTATAGGGATGGTTGAGAGCACAAAAATGACTATATTTGGAGAGATGATCAACCACAACAAGAATCATTGTCTTCCCACCAGATTTACGGATCCCTTCAATGAAATCCATAGAAATATCTGTCCAAATCCATGTAGGAATGGGCAAGGGTTCGAGCAATCCTGGAAGGAGTGTTGTTTCACCCTTATTGCGCTGGCAGGTATCACATTCAGCCACCATCTATTGAATTGTCCTTTTCATTCCCTGCCAAAAGAAGTTACACCGTGCCCATTCATATGTTTTGAGGAACCCAGAGTGCCCTGCAGATGGAGAAGCATGGAGAACATAAAAGACAACCTGTTGAAGATCTGTGCTCTGGGGAAGCACCAGACGACCCTTGTATCTTAGAGAAGCACCATCCCAAGAGTAATGTGGTACAGCAGAATGGTTGTTGGTCAAGCGTTGGATGATTTGAGATAAGGAAGAGTCATTGACATAACCCTGTTGAATAGATTACAACCAATTTGGAACAGGCATAGAAATAGCTAAAAGAGAACCTTAGGCATCAAATGTGCGAGAAAGAGCATCTGCCACAATATTGTCTTTACCCTTCTTGTAAGTGATCTCATAGTCATAACCCATGAGTTTGCTAACCCATTTTTGTTGTGTTGGGGAGGAGACACGCTGTTCCAAGAAATATTTTAGACTCTAGTGATCAGTCTTGATGCAGAAATGATTCCCTAATAGGTATGGTCGCCACTTATGTACTGCATGCAAAATAGCCATCATTTCCTTCTCATATGTAGAGGAAGCTAAATTCTTACCTGAAAGGGCTTTGATGGTGAACGCAATGGGGTGTTCATCTTGAAGGAGAATAGCACCAAGTCCATTGCCACAAGCATCACTCTCAATAGTGAAGGGCTTGGAAAAATCGGGCATAGATAGAACAGGTGTAGTACACATAGCTTGTTTCAGTTTGTCAAATGCACACTGAGCAGCATGTGTCCATGTAAAAGCATCCTTTTTCAATAGAGCAGTTAATGGAGCTGCAATCTTCCCATAATCCTTGAAAAACTTGTGGTAGTAGCCTATCAACCCCAAAAAACCACAAAGGCTCTTGAGTGTCTGAGGATGTGGCCAATTATTCATGGAATCGATTTTGGTAGGACCCACGCAAACCCCTTGTGCTGAGATAATGTGCCCGAGATACTCAAATTCCTTCTGTCCAAAAACAAATTTAGACTGCTTGGAGTGGAGATGATGGTCAAACAAAAGTTGTATGACAAGATCCAGATGCTGGAGATGTTCATCCCATGTTTTACTGTAGATGAGGATATCATCAAAAAATACCAGAATGAATTTCCGCAAGTAGCGCCGAAATATTTTATTCATTAAGGCCTGGAATGTGGAAGGAGCATTAGTGAAGCCAAAGGGAATGACCAAAAGCTCATAATGGCCATCATGTGTGCGGAAAGTTGTTTTAGGGATATCATCCTCATGAACCCGGATTTGATGATACCCAGAATGAAGATCCAACTTGGAAAAAAATTGAGCCCCATGAAGCTCATCAAGAAGCTCATCAACAACAGGAATTGGAAACTTATCCTTGATGGTGAGGTGATTAAGTGCTCGGAAGTCAATGCAGAGGCACCATGACCCATCTTTTTTGCGGACAAGAAGAACTGGAGAAGAAAAGGAACAAGTGCTTGGGCGAATAATACCTTGCTTCAATAAGTCCCAAACGAGCATTTCAATCTCTGTTTTTTGGTGAAATGGGTAGCGATAGGGCCTGATGTTGGGAGGAACACTACCAGGAAGGAGCTGAATATGATGGTCTTCTGGCCTTGAAGGTGGCAATCCCACTGGTTCAGCAAATACACGTGTATATCAATCCAGAATTTGTTGTAGATCCAAAGGAGTAGTGGAGACCGCTGATGGTTGCATCTGAATGGAATGGATCTGAGCGATGACACCATGTGAATTCTTCTTGAGTAGTTTTTCCATGCGATGTGAACTGATGATGCTGAGAGACCCTGGTTGTAATCCCGTCAATGTCTGTTTTTGTCCATTGAGGGAAAACTGCATCCAAAGTTCAGCAAAATCCCATAAGATAGGGCCAAGTGTGCGTAGCCATTGAGCGCCCAAAACCACATCACATCCGCCTAAGGTCAAGGCAAACATGTCAAAGCACAAGGTATAATCTCCCATAGAGATACACACATTTCGACACTTCCCTTTGCAAGGTAAGGTTCTCCCATTGGAAACCATGACTTCAAAGTTGGAGCAAGGATGGATAAAACAATCAGCTTGTTTGGCGATCCGAGGGTCAATGAAATTATGAGTGCTACTAGAATCAATGAGTATTGTAAGAGGAAGCTTCTTGAAGTAACCCCTGACCCGCATTGTTTGGGGGCTGGTGATTCCAGATAAATCATGGAGAGATATCTCTGGTTGGTCATCCTGAGACGGAGGGTCAATAGGCGGTTCCTGAATGTCGACCTGAGCATCCATTGTTTCTGGATCTTTGTCACCAATTTCAGATGCAGGAGGAGAATCCACATCCAAGAGACAAAGCTTTTGCTAAACACATCTATGTCCCCGAGTAAATTTCTCATCACAATGATAGCAAAGCCCCTTTTCTCTGCGTGTTTGCATCTATGTTTCAGACAAACGCTTGATAGGAGTTGGTCGAGGAGCCTGTGGTATGGGTGGTCATTGAGAACCCATATTCCGAAAGGGAACAAAAGTGGGCTTGGAGCACTATGGGGATGCAATCTTGTCTTCTGCCAACTTAGCCAACCGTAGGGCTTCCATCATTGTGTTGGAACATAACATTTTGACCTCAGAGCAGATGGCATCCTTTAGACCACTGATAAAACAACTCTTATAAAAGTCATCAGACAATCCTTCAGTGTGGCTAGCTAGTTTCTCAAATTCGGTTTGATACTCTCTCACAGTGCCAATTTGGCGAAGTTTAGTGAGAGCTCCTGTGAAGTCATCAAAAGCACTAGGACCAAATCCTTGCAAAAGGAGCTGGAAAAAGTCTAGCCATTTTGGCTCTTCATGAGCCTTGATGTACCAAAGGTACCATTGAAGAGCTTCCTATTCCAAATGAAAGGATGCAAGCGGAACTTTGTTGACATCAAAAGTATTATACAGACTGAAATACTGTTATGCACGATAGATCCATCCAGTTGGATCAGTACCATTGAAGCGAGGAAAATCAAGCTTTGGACCATGGAAATTGCTGGAAGAAGAGAACCCATTGTCTGATGAAGACTTGGACTGTCGTTTGTTGTTCATAGCTGAATGTTCAAGATGGAGGCCGAGAAATTTTTCATCTAGATCCTGGAGTTTGGCTTGGATGGCTGCAAGTGCTTCTTCCATGGTTTTTGCTCTTGCGCGGGTGACAACCATAACCAGAATTTTTTTTTTTTTGGTTGACTAGGTAGAAAAACAAAAACAGAAACTGCTTCAGTAAAGGAAAATCTGGATTTGGGAAAAAATCGAAAGGGTAATTGGGGTTTGACTAGGTTTTGGAAACTGTCGAATAGACAAGAAAGCAAAAAATGAGGATTTCAGAAGCGGGGTGAAAGAAAGGGAAAATTTGGCAGAAGGGGACAAAGAAGCAGAATTCAGAAAGGAACTCTGTGGTAAAATTTGAAGGTGATTGGGTGAAATCTGAGGAATTTATGGCAAACCCTAAAAATAGACAAATGTGGGATTTTGGGCTTTGGGAAGTGGAATTGGGAATAGGTTCCTCAGGAATGAAATATGCAGAATGGGATAACAGGGGTTCCCTGAAAGTTTCAAGGGAAACGGAGTGAAAACAAGGGAGATATGGAGAAAAAACTACGGCTCGGAAGGGATCTGAAATAGATAGATCTGTAATGGCCTGGAAGTGAGTGGAAACAGAGGGATCTAAAACGGTGCCGAATGGATCGAAAACGACTGGATCTGGAATAGCTTTCAGAATGGATCTGAACGGCTGGATCTGAAACGGCGCAATAGTGATCGACAACAGTTCAGCTGAAAATAGATATGGACCCCAGGTATGTGTAGCTTCCTAACAGTTCAAGGGTTTCACTCGGCCACCAATGCTATCTGACGGCTTGCGTATTGGAGTAGTACCCCTCACTCCACGGCTCAGGTAAAACTGATAACCGCTTTGCCACAAATGGCAGCTCTTGGTTTACCTCATGGGTGTGAACTAGTCAATCAGGTAGGGGTCGTTGCCCTTTTCTCTGGTAGGTCCTCTCAATGGGCCAGCTACTTCGGGGTTCCTGTGGTACTCCTCACAATGAGTTTTAGGGCTTATGCCCAAGTACTTCCCACAGTTAAGCGGATAGGGATTATTCCCAAATCCGAACCTGCAACAGATGTGAAAAAAAAAATTTGGCAGAAATTTCACCCAACGAGCCCAAGAAAGTGCTCTGATACCAGATGTGATGAACCTGCAACAATTAATTAATAAGAATATGCGAAATAGTAGAAATGACAAAACTCAGAATCACTTTTATATTGATCGCAGGCCACTTCGAGGGGGCAACCTCCTTTGAGCAATTTCAATACAAATAACTTCACGGTACCTTCATAGGCCTCAACACACACTTATATACTAAGTCTAGGCACCAATACTATGGGTCAAAACCATGGGCCACTACAAACTATGGATCAACAATACTATGGGCAACTTACAAAGCATATGCGCCAACAACAATAACACAAACTATTGATCAACAAATACTACGGGACAACTTACAAAGCATATGCGTCCAACAACAATATACTAACAAAGTAAAGACATGGGTTCCTAACAAAAGAACTAGTGCAAACGTTTTGGCATGATAACACTAGACCGTCCAAATCAAAGAGATGTTTTAAAGTTGAGAAAAGGTGTTAGGTGGGGTGAACCCATGTCAAGCACTTCCTTGATACGACACAAACAGAACTCTATGAGAGGTTCAATAATGAGCACACACAATTGAACTTGGGCCAAAGGTCCTTCGAAAAATGCAAACGCTGGTATGTTAGAATTTGCATTGATCGCAATACATGTTGTTGTAGATACCATGTAGAATTTGAGTACTATTATGATACATATAGACATATATTTTGTGGTTTGCATACTAACATTATGTAGGATTGCCCTTCGTTACAACCACCGAATGCATCCAGAGAATTTATACATAGCATAATGTGTCGAAGGCCTGAAGGACAAAAATATTATAAAAGATCATGTTTATATGGGACATGTTCCAGTTGCAGTGGATTTGCATTATTGAGCCATTGCATCCACGCAACCGCGGAGCACGAATTTGGGAGGATGTCAGTAGAAATGCAGAACATCCAGTACATAACATATCAAGTAGATAGTTGGAAGGAAAGCAAAAAAAATGCATTGGTAAAGTCACAGGTAATCTAAGTTTGCATGATTTCATACTATACATGTTGAATCTGTACATATATATTCAGATTGAAAATGTCACATTGTATGAATGCCCTTGGTTTTGTGGCACCACGTACAAATTTGCAAATTCATGAAGGAATTCTACCAAAAGACTGAGCATTATGTACAGCACGTCCATGTAGCATGATGGCAGGATGAACAGTACTGATAGTGCAGAGACACCTTTCCTGAGGGCACAATATTGTCGGTTGTGGACTTTGCAGAAAACTACACCCTATAGCCACAGAATGAGATTCAAAGTCAATACTACCATTCAGACCAAGTTAGCATAATGTTCCATATCACGTACAGGCACGCGCCAGAGAGCAGCAATGACATGAGGATAATAT
Source organism: Larix kaempferi (assembly GCA_027924585.1). Taxonomy (NCBI): domain Eukaryota; kingdom Viridiplantae; phylum Streptophyta; class Pinopsida; order Pinales; family Pinaceae; genus Larix; species Larix kaempferi. Next base: position 727,632 of record BSBM01000013.1, read on the forward strand.
TGAAAGAGACCAACTTCTACATCAATGATGACAGGTGCCACGACTTGCATTATGTGCAGCATTGCTTCATAATTTTCTATGATCAGCTAAAGGAGAGAGGTATACAGATGGATCAGCATTGGATATGGTCAGATGGTTGTGCAGGCCAGTTCAAAAATGCACGTGTTTTCCAGTGGTTGAGTATTTTGCACAAGACTTATGATGTGCTGCATGTATGGAACTATTTTGAGATCGAGCATGGAAAGGGAGAGCATGACGGGACTGGAGTATGTCTCAAAAATGCCCTACGAAGGGAGGAGATGAGGTGCATGGGAGGCCCTCATATTCGGAATGTCAAATCCATAGTTCTATGGTGCAAAGAAAAAATGTCAGATCGAACCACAGAGCAACACATACCAATAGGTAGAGGACATGTTATTTTCAACGGAGATTGGAAACCTGTGTAGAGGTTTTGATCTCGATGCGTTTTGGACTCTATAGCTGAGTCCATCCAAAACCTCTACACAGGTTTCCAATCTCCCTTGAAAATAACTACAACCTGTGAGAGGACATGTTGTAAAACATTTCTGGAATGTAGTTGATATAGATCGATTGCGTTCTTATATTTGTAGTATTTTTCAAGGCACTCATGGATTTCATTCGATTCGAAGCTCAAACAACCCCTTATTTGAAATATGGACGTGAAAACTTGCTTGCTTTTGTGGGTCTTACAGTAGTTGTGAGTGGGATGAGTGTGAATCAATGGATTGGGTTGATGAATGGGATCATGTATCACTTGCAGTGGACCCACGTGCAGTTGCTAAAACAATCTAGTTAGAGGAAGGCCAATCCTCTATTTCGAATGAATATGATCATATATCTAATCTTGTACATCCAGGTAAACATTTCTGCATGCATATCCCAATTCCCTCCTTGTTTTTATAATTATCCAAGTTATCAAACCACTACTGTTACACAGAAATCTTCCACCCTATGAGCATCAACATTCTTTGGCCTATAGGATCCATTCCAGTGACTCAGATCCATTTTTATCCTTCAACGATACTAGTTTTCCCTATTTTTATTCCTACCGGCCTGTTGCATCACTATAACAGGCGAACCCACGAGTTGCATCCTTATAGCCCGCGGGTAGCATGTAAAATGGTTAAAACCACTATTAATTACTTTTTCTTCCCAAAAAGCGGTCATTGGGTGACCTTTGGCTCTCCATCTTCCCAAGTAACATCTCAATGAGTCCTTTCACCTACCTTTGAGAGGACTATATATTGAGCACATATGGCTTATGGATGGGAGAAAGAAGAGAATAGTAAATGAACTCTAGTTGATTTTTGCCCTATCTTGAGTCTGCACTCGTTGATCCTTGTAGTTGTGAACCTCTTATGTTCACCTTCCAAACTCCTTCTAGTTTGAGTTTGCCATTCATGGAGGATTGAAGTGGTCGAGGCACAAGTGGATTGATCTAGATCTTGGTTCAGATTGGTTGCCGGCAAGAGGTCGTATCACTTTGTACTTCTTCTTGTTCATTAATAGAAATACTCATATTCTCATCCATTCATGGTGTGAATGTCATTTATTATACATTGGGTTGCATTTTCTTATGATATTATGGACCATTGTTATTGATAATGTTAATGTCAATTATATATTATATGTACTTGTTGGATATTGGCTATCAAGACTAATTTGCAGATTACAAGTGCGTGGATTGAAAGCTCTAATGGGGATCTACATCAAACGTTGGATCGAGGTTGGTTACATTTCTCCATTATCTTAACATTGTCATTTATAATAGCATTGCTTTGAGAATTGAGTAGATTTCTAGTAGTCATATGTCTATTGTGGTATTCTCAAGCCATAGTGAGTTTTCTCCAATACAAAAATGGCGACTCAGCTAGGGAAAACATCCATGTTTGGGAAATTTTTTGAGCATTAGTCCGTAATTAGAGTTGTTGTTTATCGAAGCTATGTGTCACTGATTGGCTGTTAAGATACACTATAGAAAAATTACTTTTTCTGAGCCCATGGACTCTATGTTTTCCCATTTTCCTTTCCTCACCCGCGGGCTAGCTTAGTTCTGCCCATGTCTACCCGCCTCTGTTTACTCTACTGCTCGCGGGTACCTGCAGGATTTCCTTCGACAGTAGCGTGTAACTTCGTATTTTGTTGGTTTATGACTATTGGTTGTTACTGGGTGAGTTTGGTTGGTTCCTGAGTCTTTGTTGGCCTCTTTCTTGATTGTTTCATGCCTTGGTTGTGACCAGATCTCTTCGTTTCTCTTGGTTGAGCCTTCTTGGTTTTTTTACCAATCTTTGGTTTTAGCCTCTTGGTTTCTTCCTTTTGAGCTCATTCCTTTGACTGAATCTTACTGTTTAGGATCTGTTGGGTTGTCTTAGTGATCTTCTCGGCACTTCAGTGACTGAATAGTAGGATTTTGCTTGCATTTTTTCATTCCATTTATATTGAAAAATTACAAAAATATTTATTTAGTTTTTTGCATTTTCCTTCTTGTTTATAAGCGAAAATACAAAAATATTTTATTTCCATGTACTGCATCTTACATTGAGTGCTTTTTCCCTTCATTTTAGGTTCTGCATGTGCATCGAAAAGATAAAAATTGCATCTTTATTTCAAAATTGTTGGTTGACTTTGCATATTAGTGACATTGTTTTATTGGATAGATGAGTCTAGGATTGGATGATGTTGCATACTTTCGAGTCTACACATCACTAGTTTCATGATCATATCCCTTGAGTGATCACAGCCACTAAAATTAACACTTAATCATAAAATTGATTAGACTAATTTTATTTATAGGGTACACCAACTAGCATAGGTTTAGAGTCTTGGAATAGATCATTGTGAGTTAACAATCCAAGACTACTAGATGAAACATTAGGTGTCTGACCAGGGAGTGGAGGAATCCATGGTATAGATCGGTATTCTCAGGAAGCTCTACTCAATCCAGAGTTAAGCATGAGGTCACGGGAGGTTGGTTGAGGAGATATCCCTCTGATACCGGCTGAACATGGGAGACATATCTAGGATTTATTCGTATCTGGGGGTACTGAAGGTTTGTCCTCTTGTGCTTCGGGCTTAGCTACCCCGCCCATACAACGGGTCCCACTTGCGACTGTCCCCCTGAGCATTGGTTATATTGCAGTGAACATAGTTGCCTTACCTAGGTACTGCACAGGGTACTTGCAGTGGTTATGTTGTTTGTGTCCTGAGTCAGATAGGGATTGGACAACACAGTTGTGTTCGTGCAGTGGAATTGACCCTGTCGACACAGTGAAGCCTGGGAGTCTCTATAACTTATTATGTTACCTCCGGCTATAGTTTGGGAATCTCAAGCCTCTCTTAGGCTAGACATACCGGCTCTAGTGTCGGGAGCTCATTTAGCCACTCTCTTTGTCTGCTCTTGGCTGTACTCTAGGTGTGTGATTTTGATTTACTGTTTTTGATCGATAGTTAGCCTTTAGGGAACATTGTGTCTCTCTCTAGAGATATCGTGGCACGGAGCCCTACTCTCCGCCGGTCCTGTCATTTGGCTGGTTTAAAGCCACTCAAAGTTACACACCGTATTGCTAGAGGACGCCGGAGGGCTCCCTCTGAGTCTTCAGATTCTTACGTGACTTACATTGAAGACTACATGGTTGCACATCCTAATATTGGGCAAGATCCTTCTACTCCTTCGGGTAGAGTTGAACATACTTCTGACCCCATACTCCTCATGAGGATTGGGGAGGTGATCCACCTAACACTCAACCTAGTTCTATTTGGCCTAATCCACTTGACCGGGATCTGTTTGATCCTTCAAATCCGGATAATTATCTTTACGGGATGCCCAACTTACCCGAGGAGGAAGAATAGGAAGAGCCTTTCGTTCCTTCGTTTCCACGTGATTATAGATACGGGAGGCCTGAGACTCATGATGACACTGGCCCTACGATCAACCCCACCGCACTCTCTTTTGGTATGCCTAGTCATAGTATTGTCGAACCTTCCACTACGGTTGGTACTCACGCTGGCACTAGTCAAAGTGTTAGCCATACTATACCCACTAGGTGCACTACCCTCACTGGGGGCACTACGTTGTCCACCCACTCACATACTATGGGGACTAGTCAGATTCCTAACCATGCTAATGTTGGAACACGACCACCTCCTAGGAATACCCAACCTAGCCGGAATGCTGTTCGGAACACAACTCACCATCCACCACCTAATACACGTGCCGCTACTCGTCAACCCAGGACTACTTTTGCACATGATGTCATTCCTCCCAACCACGGGGGTGGACACATACCGCATACTTTTGCATCCACTACCACCACTAGTAATGCTAATGTAGGGGGTGGGAATATTTCCTATCCACATGGACATCATACCACCAACCCTGCTACTAATCACACTAATTTTGGGGCTGGTAATACTTCTCATGCTTTTGGTCACCACACGACTTCTCAAGCTAATCCTAATGCTTGGGGTGGTAACATACCATACCATTACGGTCATTACAACACGGTTCCCACTATGAATAGTACATACATGCCCCATACTCATGGTGGCAACCCTTACTACAACACATTCGGTGCTGGCCACCAGTATCACCCACCACCCCAATATGGTGCTCAAAACACGCATATACCTGCTTACTCTCAAATGGGTCCGACAGGGGGAGGTTATCAACCTTATGGCCATGGGCAAGCTTATGGTCCGTTAGGTCCTTCTTATCAGTATTTTAATCCTTATGGTCAATATTTTTGTCCATCTTATAACACAGTTCCATTTAACCAGCCTTTTATGGGAGCTTATAATCCAGCTTTCCAGCCGCAGCTCCCGTTCCTTGCACGCTTGAATCTCCTGGATCTTTCGACGCTCATGAATGATCTGGTGTGTCATGACCCTACTTAGCCCCCGGTGCCTACCAAGCTCCCTTTGGACATTCTGAAGTTTGAGGGGAAAGGTGGTCAGGACCTGGGAGATCATGTCATGACATTTCACCTTTGGTCCTCCTCCATCTCTTTGAATCATGATTCCATTCATTTACGACTATTTGAATGCACCCTCATGGGGGCTGATGCAAAGTGGTATGTGGAGTTTCCCAGAAACACCTATAGGGGATTCAACGAGATTGCTTTGGTTTTCTTAGACCATTCCAGTTGTCGGTTCGTTATGATACTGGTACTGAATTGTTGTCCACCTTCCGTAAGAATAAGGCCACACATATTTCTGACCACATTCAAGAGTGGCGTCGATGGAAGAGATTAGTGAAAGCCAACATTCCTCCAAAGTTCCTATTGGAATGGTTCCTTAAGTATTTACTCCCATACATTGCTAAGTATGTTTCAATGTCCGGCATTGTGACCGAGGAACAAGCTATCTTGGAAGTCCAACAGTTAGATCTACTTTATTCTCAATCTAGCATTTTGTATGACATTGTTCTTGATGCACCGAGAACAAGACATGAGCCTACGTCAGTTCCTGGACCACATGCCGATAGCATCGTGGGGTCCACATGCACTCGCCGTATAGACTTGGTATCTAATCAAATGCAAAAAATTTCGCTAAACCAGCCTGCTCCCGGACAAGTACACACCTTGTCCAGTTCCACTCCATCGTCTGATGTACACAATGTGCAATCAACGAAACGGTCGGGTAACCAGCAACCTGGTGGTAAGAAAAAGGGGATAAATAATCGTAGGGGTGGAAACAATGGAAGTAATAACAATAGCAATCATAATACTCATTGTAAGGAAAATGCCAACCCTCCTCGGGAAGGCGGTAATGCTAGCGAGGATCGTAAACCTAGGCGTAAGGTGAAATTCCATTTCAAGCTTTGTGGGGAGGATCATCTTACTCACTTATGTCCTCGAATTGAAGAAGCATCAAAGAATTTGGGACAGAGCCCAGCTGTGTTGAAGGATCCCCTTCTTCATCATCAAAACATGGCTTCGCATGCTCCCACCACTGGTTATGGTACTAATGAAACGACCACATATTCTTCCAATACTAGTGGTTATGGATGTGTGAATATGGTTTACTTGGAGGTTTGTGTTGCTAGTCGTCAATGCAATTATGGTGCACCACAACCAAATTTGGGGAATGAGCCTCCCCCTCCTCCTGACAATTCCTTACATATTGAGAAGCCCTCTATTACGCCATGGATACCGAAAGGTGTTCTCAAGCACTCCATGCATAATCCTAATGCTCGAGCCACCCATAACTACTCCATCGTAGAATATTTGGGCCAAACTCCATGCGCCATGTCGGCTCTTGAGGTTTTAAAAGCCTGTCTTTCTCAGAAGCATGCCCTTTTGAGTGCGTTAGGATTTCAAGATGGGGGAAATCCTAGTGTTATCAAGTTCGATACTACTGATGTCCAACCTTGCTTACCTTACCACGTGGATTTTCAAATCCAGGTGGTTTGCCTTAAGAGCTTCGTCAAACGTACTATGGTTGATGAAGGTGCCTCCGCATCAGTAATGTCGTTAGCTTGTTGGAAATCTCTTGCCTCTCCTCCTCTACTCGCGTCTAGAAATACACTCACTGCATTCGACGGTAGATCTTTTACGCTGCATGGAATTATCTCTTCCCTTGTTGTCGCCTTGGGAGGCAAGTCTGTGCCTATTGAAGTCGAAGTGGTTGATGCGCCCATTGACTACAACCTTTTACTGGGTCGAAACTAGATGTACGCTATGAAGGCTATCGCATCTACTGTATTTAGAGTTATCTGCTTTCCCCATGAAGGCAAGATTGTGACGATCGATCGGATAGATTATGTTGGAACTCTTTCCACAACATCCACGGGATCCATAGTCCCGCAAGTTTCTAATTCTCAGCCGGCAACTAGGAACATAGGTGTTGGAATGTACCCCTCATTGATGGGAACTTTTAATCTTTTCGCACTTGTGAATTTTATTGGAACCACTACTGACAATGCGCCTCCTCCTTTGAATAATATGTTATTCCGAACCTCCTATTTAGATGATCCGTGGACTTTACCATCCACGAGTTCCACGTCTGGAGACATTGCACATGTCGGGATGTATATTCCTTTATCTATAGCGGAGCTCGCTTACGATCATATCCAACAAACCACTGCAGATCCGGATCTTTCTTCTTCCTGAACAGTTGAAGAAGATCTCATTATGCTGCCAGTTTTGGCAGCCAACCTATCTTGTTCACATGATTGCCTCAATGGTATCCTACCTTCAGATGAAGTTTTTATTTGACGCCATGAGTTGTGATGACAATCTGTGGGGAGATCTTTATCATAGATCTCATTCCCCTCCTCCCCTTGATCTTATTGAACAAGATGAGCCTTTAAAACAACTTGCCATCCATTTGAATTTGGATCCATTCACAGTCTCGTCTAGCCCTGATTTGACGTTTGAGTCAGATGAGTCTTTGAGCTCTCCTATAGATCCGCAAATTGGTGCTCCTGAAGAGTTTGATTCTATTTCTAGAATTTCCAACTTCCGTGATGATGAATTTGCCACTGTAGATTCCTCCACATCCTTCAGCTTTGCTCTTCATTCCGAAGTTGATCATTTTGATCCCTTAGGTATTGGTACTATGGCACCTTCAGTGGTTCACTCTACCTACGTTATGTCTGAGGTTAACAATAGTAAAGTTGAAAATGTTTCTACCGCAGTGACTTGTATCAGACTTTTCTTTACATACGTTTTAGAGATGATCTTGGTACTTATGTTTCTTGGAGACAGGATTCTTAGTTGGACTTATACTTGTTTATTGGTCTTTTTCGACATTTGCTTCGTTCATGGCAGGCATATTTGGAACCTTGCATATAGGACTCTCCGAATTCGCAGACACCCCCTGAGTATCCTTATCTTGCTCATGTTCCTTGCATTATGCATAGCTTTGTCGCATGCGCTTGGAACTAGTCTCGCATGTCCCTGAAACTCGTCTACTCTCATTATGAGCATTCTTCCATATCTCCTTTGAGCTCATTAAAAACGGTAAGGAGGTCACGAGTTTACTTTTTCGGGCTCGTTAAACCTTTATGGAAAATATTTTTATAAAGTCTTTTTTAAGCCCTTGTTAGACGTTTTCAAAATCAAACAAGATTGCCGAGTATACTTGTTATTTCGTACTCGTTAAAGGATTTGAAGCGACATCCACTTAGGTATAAGTTTACCCCTTTTCCGGACCTTTGTGGAATAATTACGAAAAAGGTATACTCTAGTCATACGTGACTAGAAGATTTCTTCTCTCATTGTTTTACACTTTTTCGGGTGAGGAGACTAACTTTACAGAAAAGGACTCCCCTTTTATATCATGTTGTGATTGCATTGCATCATCTTGCTTGCCGCTTGAGCCTTTTGCCAGCTACCGCTTACTCAATTGTTAGCCTAGTGCCTGAGCACTTTTCCCCTGTCGAGCCCTGCAGAGCTTATATATTTTCCCTTCACAATTTGATGACCTTTTGACCCTGAGGGAACATACCCCTGAGTGTCCACATCCTGCACACATCTCCTTTCATTGAGCATAGGTATGTTCCACTGCTTGGGACTAGTCTACTAGCTATTTGACGCTCGTTCCCTCACCTGTTGTACTTTAAGCAATTTTATTCTTTTTCAAGCTTTTCCCAAATATGAAAAAGACAAAAAAAAATCAAATATTCCAAAAAATCCGGACGGGATTATGGTCACTATTTCTTGTTGGCAGCTATTGTGTCGCCTTTGAATAGAGCATTCATTCCACTCCATACATTATGAGTCGGTACTATAGTTGGGCCTTAGGAGTTGTACTTGTTTCTCAATTTTCTCCACCAATTGGTTAAGCTTCCAGTCATTATGGAGCCCTCTGTAATACCTCCTACATTGCACAGTTTATGTCAAGTCTATGCTGCTTGAGTCTATCCATCTGTTCATGCTCTTATTCAAAGGAAGTCCTGAAACCAATGTCGGCCACTCCTCAGATATCCTGACTATTGCATGTCGGCCATCCTTATTGAGTCAGTCCGTTTCACCTGAGATCTTCCAAATCTTTCAGCATTGCTGGTACCTCGTGCTGGTTGATGGGGGATGCCTTAATGCCCTCCTTCCAAGGAGTCTCGTTCTGTCGACTTCAACTCATTTATTCCGGGACTTGAGGCTTAGAGTTCGATTGAGTACCTTGAGGCTTGTAGTCATTAGTGGCAGGTTCTCTCGCCATCGACAGTTTTGGGAATACATCAATGTCCCCTGATCGATGGTTTGATCCTAGTGTTCGACTTCAACCCATTTATTCACACTCTGATGATTGTCCTCTATGCCTTGATGCCCATTTTCATTATCGGCGGGTCATTTTCATTATCGGCGGGTCATCTCACGTCTGTTAACGGTATACATCATTGATCGGTAATCAGACGATGTCTCATCAGGTTCGACCCCAACTCCTTTATTCACTTGATGGGACTTGCACCATCGAAGACTTGTGTAGAAGACCCCAGGTGATTGTGGCATTCAGTATGCTACATATGACTTTGAATTTACATCTGAGATATCACCTCTCATATTTTAGTAGTTTGTACCTCCAGTTTGCAATAGTTGTCTTCTTTTCAGCACAAGACCATATCTTACTGTAGAGGGATCATGGTTATGTTCATTTATGACATGTATCCATTATGTACTACCTATTCATGGCCATTGTATCAGATTGTTGTACTATATCAACATGTATTCAGAGATACTATTGTATTATGACGAGTGAGTTGTTCTTTCCACTTGTGTCTCCATCACTCCACTTCTAAGTTTTATAATGTATTTCAGCCATCGTAGCACATTTCAGTCTCTGACATCACACATTAGGGGGCATCTGTTACATAGAAATATTCCACCATGTGAGCATCAGCATTCTTTGGCCTGTAGGATCCATTTCAGTGACTCAGATCCATTTTTATCCTTCACTTATACCAGTTTGCCCTATTTTTATTCCTACCCGCCTGTTGCATCACTATAGCAGGCGTACCCGCAAGTTGCATCCTTATAGCCTGCGGGTAGCATGTAAAATGGTAAAAACCACTATTATTTACTTTTTACTCCCAAAAAAGGTCATTGGGTGACCTTTGGCTCTCCATCTTCCCAAGTAACGTCTCGATGAGTCCTTTCACCTACCTTTGAGAGGACTATATATTGAGCACATATGGCTTATGGACGGGAGGAAGAAGAGAATAGTAAAGGAACTCTAGTGGATTTTTTCCCTATCTTGAGTCTGCACTCATTGATCCTTGTAGTTGTGAACCTCTTATGTTCACCTTCCAAACTCCTTCAAGTTTGAGTTTGCCATTCATGGAGGATTGAAGTGGTGGAGGCACAAGTGGATTGATCTAGATCTTGGTCCAGATTGGTTGCCGGCAAGAGGTCGTATCACTTTGTACTTCTTCTTGTTCATTAATAGAAATACTCATATTCTCGTCCATTCATGGTGTGAATGTAATTTATTATACATTGGGTTACATTTGCTTATGATATTATGGACCATTGTTATTGATAATGTTAATGTCAATTATATATTATATGTACTTGTTGGATATTGGTTGTCAAGACTAATTTGTAGATTACAAGTGCATGGATTGAAATCTCCAACGGGGATCTACATCAAACGTTGGATTGAGGTTGGTTACATTTCTCCATTATCTTAACATTGTCATTTATAATAGCATTGCTTTGAGAATTGAGTAGATTTCTGGTAGTCATCTGTCTGGTGTGGTATTCCCAAGCCATAGTGATTTTTCTCCAATACAACTACTTGTTGGAATATGACCTTAAAATGCAATTTTGCAGGACACATCTACGCAGTTGTCGCCCTGATAGACAGTGCAATCGGGATGAATTATTGGTTGGCACGATGCATCCAAGGGAAGCAAACCCTCCTGGCATCATTAATGGATAATGGAGGAATTACCTTTCCGACTGGCTCGATGATTGTTCAGGGGGAATATCTTACAATGGATGGAAAGGGACCAAAGAGCAATGGCTACACATACACATATTATAGACCAAGGTCGCGGGTGTATCACTTTACGCACTTGATCATGGGTACAAACATCCAACTGCAAACAATGTCAATGAAGTCATCAAACAAGGTGCGCTACTTACTACCTCATGTGGAGCATGATAGGTTGTTCGAGACAATAAAAAACCGAGAGGATCCAGAAGGCCTAATTGGTTGAGGTACATAGTATAGCCATGTGATTTTTTATTCATGCACGGTTAATGTTATTCATGTTAGATAGTTTATTTGATATCTTTATCTTATATCGTTTATTTGATGTCTAAGTTATGATTAAGTTATTATTTATAGCCATGTGATTGTTTATTCATGCATGATTAACCCTAGAAGCACTAATATAACCCTACAAACATAATCTAGCTCTAGAAATGCTAGAAAACTACACTAACCCTAGAAACACTAATCTAACCCACAGAAACTAATCTAGAATGCTAGAAACATAATCTAGCCCGAGAAATCCTAGAAAGCTAAACTAACCCTAGAAACATTAATCTATCCCTTAGAAACTAATTTAGAATCCTAGAAACCTAATGTAGCCCTATTAACCTATTGTATCCCTAGAATCCGTGACCCACCACATGTACCCTCAATAGGGGGTATTTGGACTCCAAGTGGGATAGGATCACTATTAGAGGGGTTTGTCACGTCACACAAATACACCACTAGAGAACTCAACTTATAGAATCCAAGTCTACATGTCTATCTTGGAATTTCAATCCTCAAACCCTAGGTCTTACAAAGATGCCTGCAACACCCAAATTTGGATATTTCCCCCATTTTCTCTACCACTCTCTCCATTTGGAGCTTTAGGAATTGTTTCAATATTGGTCTAGTACTTGGATGAATATGAGGATCATTTGGGAGCTATGATTGAGTATCACTAACATGTTCATCATTGTCATCTAATGGTTGGAAATGTCCTTGAGAGAGGCTTTAGACCTACCTCACCCATGTTAATGCTTGAGTTTTTGGAGGTCCCTCATCACCATCTCCATCATCATCACCATCTTCTTCATCACCATCTCCATCATCATCAACATCTTCGTCATCATCATCACTGTGATCTGTAGGTCCCTCATCACCATGTCCATCATCCTCACCATCACCATCACCATCACCATCACCATCAACATATTCATCATCATCACCATCGTCATCATCATCACCATAAGTGCTCTGTGGATGATTTTCCAACATTAACCCCCATGTGCAAAAATTGCACACTCCCTCACTGAGCAAAACCCTAGTTTCCAAGATGGACGTACAAGATGACACCAGGGCCACCAGACCTAAGGGGAGGGGAACCCCTAGCACTATCTTGGCGTCTGAAATCCAACGGAGTCAACGGATCTTCGATCCGAGCCATGGTCTTAATTCTATGGCTCGTTCTGTCTCGCATCCAAAAGGCCTTCAGGGACACCTGCTGGATACCTCCCGATGTCATAGAACTCCAACTGTGCAACAAAACCTAGTTCCAGGGAGTCATGCAAGTGTGTCTACGTAGGTTTCGGCTGGGAACGCTAGCCACAAGTTCCCGGTGGATGATTTTCCAAAGTTGACCCCCGTGTGCAAAAATTGCACACTCCCTTACTAAGCAAAACCCTAGTTTCCAAGATGGACATACAAGATGACACCGGGGCCACCAGACCGGAGGGGAGGGGCACCCTAGCACTATCACGGAATCTTGAATCCAAAGGACTTGATGGTTCATAGATCCAAGCCATGGTCTTCATTCTATGTCTCGTTCCGTCTTGCATCGCAAAGGCCTTCAGAGACACCTGCTGGATACCTGTCGGGGGCATAGAACTCCAACCGTGCAACAAAACCCGGTTCTGGGGAGTCATGCAAGTGTGTGTAGGTAGGTTTCATCCGTGAATGCTAGACACAAGTTCCCGGTGGATGATTTTCCAAAGTTGACCCCCGTGTGCAAAAATTGCACACCCCCTCACTGAGGAAAACCCTAGTTTCCAAGATGGATTTGCAAGATGACACCGGAGCCACCAGACCAGAGGGGAGGGGCACCCCTAGCACTATCCCAACATCCTGAATCCAACGAATTCGACGGTTCATCGATCCGAGCCAAGGTCTTCATTCTATGGCTCATTCTGTCTCGCATCCAAAAGGCCTTCAGGGACACCTACTGGATACCTGCCAATGGGGACCCATAAGCGGTTCCTTGAAGACCCGGAAGCAGTGCTAGTTGGCCATTTCTGGAGCTAGGTTTTATCTCAGTGATGGCCATTCAGGGACACTTTGGGAATTTTCCCCGGGGCTATGGAACCCAAATCGGCGAGCGGACTTGGATTCCATCAGCTACCACAGGTCCACATGGCCATTGTGGACTTGTCCATGGTGGCCACGCATGCCCGAGGGCCTCCGGACGAGAAATGCACCCCTTTAGCGAATTTGGAATGGCCATCACTGAGCAAAACCTTAGCTCCGGAGATGGCCCATTGGCACCGCTTCCGGGCCTTCAAGGCACACTGTGGGGGGTTCCCAAGCTGAAAACTGGCATCTCGGACCCATCGAAATCAATGGATTCACGAACCGAGCCACGGTTCGGGCGCTATAGGCATTCTAGTTAGGCACCCCGAGGCCATTCAGGGACACTTTGGGGATTTTCCCCGAGGCCACGAAACCCAAACTGGCGAGTGGAATTGGATTCCGTCGGCTCCCACAGGTCCACATGGCCATTGTCGACCTGTCCATGGTGGCCACACATGCCCGAGGGCCTCTAGACGAGAAATACACCCGTTTAGCGAATTTGGAATGGCCATCACTGAGCAAAACCCTATCTCCGGAGATGGCCCATTGGCACTGCTTCCAGGCCTTCAAGGCATACTGTGGGGGGTCCCCTAGCTGAAACCCGGCGTCCCGGACCCACCGGAATTGACGTATTTGCGAACTGAGCCATAGTTCAGGCGCTACGGGCATTCTTGTCGGGCACCCCGGGGCCATTCTAGTGGTGATAACAAGTTTATTGTTTGTTGACTCTGATACTACATCCAGGAGCCGCTCAACAAAATTTGAGATAGAAAGCTCTATCATTTTAGGATATTGATTCAACCACTCATACAGTTTATCACCTTCTCAAGGATCTAAATTTATAATTGCCTTTTGGTTATATTCAAGCATTCTCAAGGATCTATATTTATAATTTCCTTCTGGGTATATTTAGGCATTCTCGAGGATCTAAATTTATAATTTCCTTTTGGGTAGATTTAGGCATGGAATAATAATTGGCGGCACTTCCAAGCTCCCCAGACCATTTGGTTAGCCACAATATGTGCGACTCCTTCAACAGAAGATAAATTCTAGTGTGGGCAACAACATTTGATACACTAGCCAAATCTATGTTGTTAGAAGAACATACATATTTCAACAAGGGAGCATTTTGTAGGTGACTTGAAAATCCCTTCCAATTTTCAGCAATAAAACAAAGAAGTTCAAAGAACAGATTTTCGGGCAAGCTTGTCAACCAATCAGACAACCGAATACAGGGAGATAACCACTCCCAAAAAGTTCAAGCTATTATAAAACTCTTGTTTATCAAGATAAGGATGGACTATGTGTACATTATGAGAATACAGATGAATGAAGTCGCTTTGATGAACTTATCCTCTTGCTTTCTCCAGGATGTCTTTAAAAGAAGGGAGAATTGTTCGAGCTTCTGTTGGTTTACATAAACCTTTATTCCCAAAGATGATGTCACATAAAACCACTTCCTTAGCTTTCAATTGGGTTTGAATGGCATCTCTAAATTGTGTTAGCTATGGATAACGAGGAATATGAAAGGGAAGGTACCTATAGACCCAAGTTTTCGATGCTAGAGGTGAATTACCACTTATCAGAGCACAAATGCTGAACAAAAGGCTAATGGAACTGTTGGCCCGGTTTTGCAACCAGGCTTAGTGCTATGGGCACCTACTAACTAGTAGTAGCAGTTTCAATAGAAATAAAAATCATAAACTAAATAAACAATACTTTTCATGGATCTAAACAAGAATCTAAGCAAATAATGTAAATATTTCAAAATCAAGAACAAGAAACATAAGAAATAAATTTTGTATTTGAAAAGTGGGGGGCAAGCAAGTGCTTGCGATATTACCTCCAATGGTGAAGGTTGATGTTGAGCAACTCCCAAGATGAGTAGCTCCAAACTCCAATAGGTCTCTTTCTCCAAGGTTGCTTCAATGGCTAAAAGTGCTCATGGGAGATTTCAGCAGCATAAGGATGAGATAATGGAAGGATCTGAAATGAGGAGCCTCTACCACCTTTTTATAGGTTTTGGTGGTGAGGAATACCATTTGTGGTTTTGTGGAAACCAATGGTATTGACCAACATAGTTTAGGTAATTTTCCCTCCTTTTTCCTTTTTTGAATAAAAATAATATTTTAATTCCCTTTTTAATATTTTTGGGAATTTGGACCCTTTTTGAGGGTTTTTTATGATTTTCTTGGAAAAATAATCTTTTTTAATGGAAAAAGGGGTGTACTAAGGTATTTTGGTGACCTTTTGTTGGTTTCAGAGGCTCAGATGGTGGAAAAGTGGACAAATGGGTCATGTGAGTAAGGGAATGAGCTAGTGAGCACTTTTTAGGTGTTAACAGATTGCCCCCTGATGTGTGAGGGCAGGAGCTCATCGTATGGCCGATAGACATCATAGTTCTTTTGTCCTTTTTCTGGGTTTTAGGGGAGAGAAGAGACCGGTTGGAGACTGGAGCCACGGCCCTTGGAAGCTGCAAAAACAAAAAATATTACATTGCCTCAATATGAATGAGGTATAATTTCTGATAAAGGACGAGGCGGGCATTCCCATGCTCGTATCAAGACATATACAAAACAATTAGTCCCAAGAAGGGGGATCTAATACGTAAAGAGATATACTGGTACATCATAATGGTCCAGAGGGGACATGATTGTGGGATATTCTCATGATCATGGCTGATCTCAATAACTGATACACTGGAATAACTGTTGAACTGCTGAAACTGAAGGTGTCCAACATCTGTATGGACTCAATGACTGTGAGCCATCTCTAGGCAGTATTGTAACTGTATACTCAAGGGAGTATGGAACCTGGGTAAATCTGAATACTGTCGCCATGCGCAGCCCGGATATCTATAGAAAAAGTGTAACTGGTGTTATCCATAGGAAGACTCTCAAATGTGGAGGAGTCAGGAGGTATCCGGGGTCTTCGACTAATAACTGAACGGACCAATACCCTGTGCGAGTCTCAACGATGCGATCAAGGTGTTGAAGTCGAGCATGTGAGAAACAACCATTGGGAGAGGTACTGAGGATTTCTCTCGAAATGATTCGTAGGCACTCATCATAAATGGTAATGAGTCCAAGACACAGGGGCCTCTAGGTCTATCCTCTGGAATCAATGTGGTTGTCGTCGACAGAGGGAGACCAGCAACTAACAAGGCAATGATGTTTCCTTGCTGGGAGCGCGAGGTGTAAACTGAAGTGATGTAGTACTGCTGGTAGGACTGACATACTTGTGGGGATGGGAAATAACTGGGTCAAAAAAATGGGTAGACTCAAACTTCCTTTGTTCAGAGCATGATGACATGGTTGACCTGGCAGCGTAGGGAACTGACTTGTAGGTGTGGGGATCATCTTTTAGGGACTGAAGGGTATGTACTGACTCTGGGGGGGTGAAGCTGATGGTAGCTGTCGAGGGAGTTTCCGGGTGACATACTGCAGAATACTCTGAACAAAGGCGACTAGAATGGGGAAGCTGCTATGTGAGTAGATATGATCTGTCGTGGCGCCAAGAGGTACCATTGATTCCTTCTTCGTAGTTTTAATGAGCTCCAAGAAGGGATAAAAGTGTGCTCTGAAATGGTACGGTCCTGTGGATTGTGTGAGCCCAAGACGGCTCATGCTCATGGTTGTTTTCATGTTTAGAGAGTCTGAAAACGGTAAGTGGACTCTGTCGGTGTTTCTTTTTCGTAATTTTAGTCTCCGAGGCCCGAAAAAGTATAAAATGATGCGAATGGAGAACTCTTCTAGCCGATGTGACTAGAGTATACCTTTTTCGTAATTAGTCTACAAGGTCCGGAAAAGGGGTAAACTTATACCAGGTAGACGCCCTTTCAGATACGTTTATCGAGCATGAAAGGAAGCAAGATTGCTCGGCGATCTTTTCATTGTTTTAGGAGTCAGAAAAGAGCTTAACAGAAACTCCCTAAGTGCCTTTTTCGTAAAAGGGGTTGCTCGGCCCGAAAAAGGGGTAAAATCATACCGAACAAAAATGGTTTGACGAGGACGAGAAAAGGTCTCAAGCATCGTCATCTGTGCGGAAAACTGGATCCGGCGACATAAGATACATCGAAAACGGAGAACGGCCGATGTGGCACGCAAACCGAGGCGACGAGGGGGCGTGGAAAAAATGCCCGGAAAATCTAAAGGTGAGAGCGAGAAATGGTCTCTAGCATCATCAAGGGCGCGGAAAACTGAATCCGGCGATATAAGACACATCGAAAACGGAGAACGGCCGATGTGGCACGCAAACCGAGGCGACGAGGGGGCGTGGGAAAAAATGCCCGGAAAATCTAAAGGTGAGAGCGAGAAATGGTCTCTAGCATCATCAAGGGCGCGGAAAACTGAATCCGGCCATATAAGGCACCTTGAAAACGGAGTACGGCCGATGTGGCACGCAAACCGAGGCCACGAGAGGGGCTAAAAAATGGTCAAAAATGGACCCCGGGAAAAACGGGAAACGGAAGGAACCTCTATGAAGTTCTCGCTGTGCTGATCCCAACGGTACCAACGGTTTGAGAAATGGACTTCGTATGACACCGCAATGGTTGTTTGAAATTTGTGGAATTTCTATGAATAGGACGTGGGGCCCAATATGACTTGTCATTGTCACGTGCGAGTTTGATAGAGCAGTCAGAGCTATTTCTCGATTTCCGGGAGATTTCACCGTTGGTTTTCGATTTAGTGAGTTGCAGGTAACTCTATTCGCCTTAACCTAGTCAATTATGTCTTTTTTAGTTGGCGGTGGGCCCCCGAAAGCCGCGAAACTCCACGTTGACTCTCCAACGTGGAACCGCGCGGGTTTCGGGGCGGAACCCGCGATGAACCGCGCGGGTTTTAGACTCACAGTCGCGATGTTCATCGCGACTGTGAGGTCGGAACCCGCGATGTTCATCGCGTGTTCATGGGTGACAGTCGCGATGTTCATCGCGACTGTCTGGACGAAACTTGCGATGTTCATCGCGGGTTTTTTCATGGAACCCGCGATGGTCATCGCGGCTTTTGTGGAAAAGCCGCGATGGTCATCGCGGCTTTTTGTGAAAAAGCCGCGATGAGATTTTTTTTTTTTTTTTTTTTTTTTTTTTTTTTTTTAAATTTTTATGCTGGGGCTAAAATTTTCTGTGTTTTCTTGGCAGGATGTTGCGGAGGGCTCAGTCCGTATGGCGGGAGAGAGATATTGATGCCGAGATTGTGGCAAGGATCGAGGATGATGGGGGGGTGAGACAGACCTTAGCCATGAGCGGACTCTTGAAGTTCGCTCAGATACCTTATATTCGTTCAGTGAGGAGACTCCTGAACAAGCTCGTTCAGTGGTGGGTGCCGGCAGAGGGTGCCTTTATTATTGGTGGTGAGAGGTTGGAGATTACTCTCACTGATGTATATTTTTTGACCGGTTTGCCTCGCTTGGGTGAGGTGGGTGATATCTCTCCGAGGTTGCCTCCAGGCGTGGATATGGAGGACCTCTTACAGACCTTTTGTGGGGATGACGCTGTTTTGGTAAACAGCTCTATCAGTCTGAAGTTCCTACGTGAGTGGGATATGCGGGCCGTTGGTGCCTGTGTTCTGAGGGTTTTGGGTGCTGCTGCACCACATCGTATGTCTGGGGGGCAGACGGTGTTGGTGGACTCCGTTCTCCGGGGTACTTACTATGCTTGGGCTCAGATGTTCTTGGCCGGTGTCCGGAGAGATCTGGACAAGGCCGTGAGAGAGGGAGGTGAGTTCTGTTACGCCTCATTTTTATGTTGTTTTTTCTTTGAGCGGGTGCCGACCCTACGGCCACACGTACCGGTTCGTGCTGGTCTACCTAGCGAGCCTCGTATGATGAGGTGGGGGCAGATGATGCCTCGTGCTGGCGGTGGTATCCGTGGCTTCTTTACAGAGGATTTTTTCCAGCAGTGGGAGCAGATGCCACTGGTGATCGAGGACTATCCATACGCCGGTATGGACTACCGGGGAGACCCGGAGATGCCACGTGCCCCAGGACAGGCCTGGAGCTTAGACGGTATGTTTTTGTGTCTTATGTGATGTTTATACCATATGTATTATGATTGGTCATGATGATGTCTGTTGTATAGTATCTGATGGTTCTACTTGCTTTGTGCAGATATTGGTCCGGTACCACCACCTGACTATGTGGCTCGGCAGGGGCGGGCGATAGTGGTTGCGCGTCCTCCAGTACCTGTACGTCCTCCTCGTGGTGGAGGATTTGGAGCCCGTGGGCGAGGGGTTGGCCCTCAGGACGATGCTATAGATGGTGTTCGACGGACTTTGGCCCGGATCGTAGCTAGACTTCCGGAGGATGGCTGGAGGGACCTTGATCGGGACATTTTGCAGGGATGTCTCGGTGCACCGCCCGAGTGGCAGTCACTGTTGTTGAGGGCAGCGGTGCTTGCTGCGAGACACGGGGGTGGTGGAGGAGATGCTCCGGCAGAGCCGGCCCCGGGGAGGATACGTCTGAGGGACGACCCAGCAGGGCCAGCCGAGCGGCGAGTTCGGGGTCGTCGTGACCCGGCTGGGCCAGCGGAGGTGGAGTCGGAGGAGGAGCCGGAGGAGGATCCTGAGGATCCGGAGGATCCTGATGATTAGACGTCATTGTACTTGCCCCCAAATGCTCATGAGCATATGGGGAAGCATTTTTGTATGACAGATGTATTTTGTGTATATCGAGTGCTGAGGGCACTTATGACATGTAGACTTTTTGGTTCGTATATATATGTGGATATATATTTTGGATATTTTGATGTGTATGCACGTGGATGCACTTTGTCTTTTGTATATGCTCATGGAGGCACATGTTATGCACGTGGATGCAGTGTGTTTGTAGATTTATATATGCCCGTGGAGGCACATGCTATGCACATGGATGCATTATTTTGGTTTGTTTTATGCCCGTGGAGGCACATGTTATGCACGTGGATGCAATATTGGTTTTTGTATATGCCCGTGGAGGCACATGTTTTGCACCTGGGTGCATGTTTGTTTAAGGCCAAAGGGCATGACTCGATAGGCAAAGGTGCCCCATGGGGTGGTAAAGGCAGTCTTGTACTGATCCTCCTTGCGGATGTGAATCTGGTTGTATCCGGAAAACCCGTCCATGAAGGATAGGACCTCATGGCCCGCACATTCATCAATGAGTTGGTCAATGAATGGCGTGGGGAAATTGTCTTTTGGACAAGCGTAGTTTAGGTCGCGGAAATCAGTGCATACTCTAAGGGTGCCTTGCTTTTTGTTGACAGGGACGGGGTTCGACACCCATGTGGTGTACGGAATAGGGTAGATGAAACCTGCTGTTCGAAGTTTCTCGACTTCAGCCTTGACAGCGGGGAGCTTGGCAGGGTGAATAGGTCGCTGTTTCTGACGAACAGGGGGTACTTCCGGCCATGTATCGATGTGGTGTTCAATAATGGCGGGGTCGAGACCAGGCATCTCGGTATAGGACCAGGCGAAGACGTCTCGGAACTCTTGAAAGAGTTTTTTGTATGCCTGAGTTTCTGCTTGAGTGCAAGATGCGCCCAGCGAGATGAGCTCAGGTTTCCCTGGTGTTATGGAAATGTCTATCTGTATGGTGGGGGAAATGTTGGACATGTTCCCTTCCTCAAAGGCATCCGGTGCTGGGATGGGGTCCTTTAACCAATCGACCTTAGCAGGTATGAAGTCTTTCGACTCGACTGATAGCTGGTTGGATGCGGTGGAGGTAGATGCTTCCGGGAGGAAGTACGAGCGATGATGCATATCATCCCAAGGGTAGTCGGGTGCAGTGAGTGTTTCCAAAATCTGCTCGTCAGTATTGAAGTAGTCAGACCATAAATCAAGGGGTTCTGGTTTGAGGGTTGTCGAAATCATATATATCGTATTGACTTCTTCTGACGAGGATGATGGTGGAGGGTGAATCTCCTCGATGAGGGGAGGAGATATCTCTAAATCGGCATTGTTTGATTCGTACAGCGCTGCTCTATAGTCTGGTAGATCAGGGCAATGGTGTGAGTAGTGGCCGTAGACACTGCATATAGCACAAGGATGGTTAGTGCGCAGTGATTTGTCGCGAGGCTGTAGAGGTGGCTCTAATTTGACTACTGGGATGCCGATGTCATCGTCCAACATATTCATATGTTCTTGGAGTGCCGGTAAATGTGGGCATTGATGAGTTGGATGGCCAATTTCATCGCATAATGAACATTTGGGGGGAGCTCGAAACACCGGTGGGGGTTTGGCTGTCTTAGGAGGTGGTATGGCAGTGTAGGGTTGTGGACCTCTGCCCCCAGTGGGCTTAGCAAGGAGAGGGGGATCCTTTGACGTCGACGCAATCGTGAGACCCGGAGGAGGTTTCATTGACGACGAAGGAATATGGGGGTTAGGAGGAGGTGTCGTTGCCGACGAAGGGATCGCGACGCCAGGGGGAGGTTGATTTGTGGTAACAATAGGTTGTACCGGTTGGAGGATGACGTCTGGTGTCGGTAATCGAACGGGAGGCGGAATATACCACACGGGTAATCCCAATGTTAGCCCGGGTAGGCTAAGGGTAGCCATCACCGGGGCGCTTACTACACCCGAAGGAGGAAATAGGAAGGGGATGGTGTGGATGGGTGTAACACCAATGTGACTGGGGATCAATGGTGGTTGACCGCCGGGTGTTTGCGTATTCTGCGAAACAGTACAGAGGTTTGCGACTTGGGTCTCCGGTGACGGTGGTGGAATGGCCTGGAATGTAGAGGTCATTGGTGTATCCGAATACAGTCCGGGTGCCACAGAAGACACAAAGGAGGTAACAGCACTAGAAGCGGGTTGTTCAATCATGGGGAGAACATTCTCCGGTGCTGCAGGGGCGTTGGGGTCATAGTAGGTGAGTTGGTCAATTTTGACCACGCGGCCCTCATGGGGGAACATCATGGTGCGGAAGACGGAAGAGGCGACCGCTTTCATGGCATACATGTAACTGCGGCCAAGTAAAAGGTTATAGTCTAGTTGGGCGTTAATGACCTCTATGTCGATGAGCACGGTCTTCCCACCTAATTGGACGGGTACCTTGGGTAATAAACCGTGAGGTTGAGCTGACCGGCCGTCGTAGGCCCGCAATGCAGTGGTGGATTGCTGGAGAGCAGGGGAGCCCAACTTTTGCCAAACAAAAGTGGACATGACGCATGTGGAGGCACCCTCGTCGATGATACATCGATGGATGACAAGATTCCGAATAGAAACGGAAACTTGGACTGCTATGGTAGAAGGCAGCCGTGGTTCAGATTGGTCTAAGTCAAAGGTCATCAAGTTCGAATCATTTGGGTCAATAGCCCCAATGGCGGAAAGTAAAGTCTTGCGCTGAGAAGGACATGTTTTTAAGACTTCTAACGCAGACATGGCTGCGGGCGATTGAGCTAAGTCATCTACGATGTTGTAATTGGATGCAGCTCGTGCATTGGGGTTGTTGTTGATTCGGCGAAGGGGGAAGCGAGGTGCTTTAGAAGCGCCATCGAGTGGAACCTGAGGTATACGCAATGTCTGATCAGTGGGATTAGCAGTGGTATCCTTTTCGGCGGGGGGGGCTTCAGAAGTCGGTCCGTATTGATTTCGACGGGTTTGGACATTGACGTCAGCGGTGGACATCATCAATAAGTGGTGGGTACCTGAATCAAACATGGGTTGATCAGGAGCTGTGTAAGTTTTTTGTTGTGGTTGCACGTTGCCCTGTTGGGGGGCTAACGGCTGGGTGTTTACCACTCCTTGTGTTGGAAAGGGGTTTTGGAGAACCAGAGGTTGTTGTGGAGGTGGTGGGGGGTTGGGTGGTGGCTGAGGAGCCGCCTGCCCTTGACGATGGGCGTCATTTGTCCATAGTTGTCGAGCTCGCTCGAGATGTGGGCAAGCGTGGGTATAGTGTCCATAGACACCGCAAATGGAACAAGGATGGTTTGTCCGTAAATTAGCATTTTTAGGTTGCTTAGGTGGCCGATCAGGATTCTGATGAGCGGGCGCCGCGTTATTGTTTTGCGGGGGCTGGGTAGGCTGTGGAGCTTGGTTGCGGTTTTGATTGTTTCCACGGTTGCGTCCTCTTCCGCGGTTGGGTTGTCCACCCTGGTTGCGTTGGTTATTTTGATATTGGGGCTGCTGTTGTTGTGCGTACACATGCCCTTGAGCATTGGGGGGATTCTGAGGAGCCGCAGGTGCGGGAGCAGGTTGCGGTGGATAGTATGCAGGTGGAGCTGGAGGTGGTCCAGTTGCCTGTTGGGGTTGTTGGTACCCCTGCGCTGGTGGAGGTGTGAGGTTAGCCGGTGCAACCGGTTGTGGGTAATGCATGGGCTGTTGTGGAAACTGCATGGGGTTTTGTACCGTAGGTTGAGCATAGTATGTAGGAGGTACATATGCTGATGGCGCTTGGCCATAACAATGTTGTGGACAAGAGGGTCCATGAACATGATGGGTCTGGTTTATTGGAGCATAAGAAGTTGTCGCTCCGGAACTGGATGTAGCCCTAGAAAGGTCTGGGGCGGGCATGGTGCTCACTATACTGAAAGGTTTTGCTTGCGGTGTAATTTGGCCAATAATGCCATCAGCGGCATGTGATGCCCCCGGTGTGTCACCGCGTGCAGAGTCGCCTCATGGGGCGTCAGGTATGATGGTGTATAGGTATCCTGACTGGGCATAGATAAGGTCAAACTGTTGGGCCTTAAGGATGGCCTCCTCTTCAGACTGGGGTCTTTCAGAAGCTACATCCTTCGCAATGAGGGGAAGGAGGGATTTAAGGAACCAGTCTAAAAAGATTCGGTCGTCTAATTTGATCTTGCATAGGCTTCGGCGCTGACGCCAATCATGGATATGGTCAGTGATGTGCGTGGCCGTGTTCTGTCTGCAAGACAGTAGGATCTCGACGCCCGCATCATAGCGGACCGGTAGCTGAAAGAACTGCAGGAAGGTCGAGGCAAGGGAGGTAAATGAGGAATGCGTCCCGTGGGGTTGCTCGATATACCATTTGGCTGCAGAGCCAGTGAAGGTGCGCTGTAATAAACGGAGGCGGATAGAGTCGTCCATTATGGAGTTGGAGGAACACCATAAGTGGAAAGACATGATGTGGTTCTGGGGGTCTTCTCCGGCCTTTCCCTCAAACTTAGGGATGTCAGAGGGAAGCTTAGTGGGCATGTGGGGCCAAGCAGGGTCATGCCTGATGGGGTCGTTTGTGAGCCTAGCTAAATCTGGCAGGTTGAGACTTGCCATGTATGGTAGACTAGCGGATGTAGTGACCGGAACCGGGACCTGCCTAGCCATTGTGGTATGGTGTAGGGGTCCAGTAGCGCCTATAGGTATGCTAGGTATGGAGGGTATGTTCCCTCCAAAAGGTGTGGCCTGATATGGGTTAGCACTCCCAAGTGCAACCTGGGTTACACTTGGGTTAGGAATCGCACTAGGGATTCCTGGTATAGCACTACCGAGTGCAACATGGGTTACACTTGGGTTAGGAATCGCATTAGGGATTCCTGGGATAGCATTCCCAAGTGCAACAGGAGTGACACTTGGGTTAGGAATCGTACTAGGGATTCCTGGGATAGGGTTTGTGGAAACCGAAGGGGGTATGACCCCCATGTTGGGCATGCCCATGACAGGTGGTGGTCCTGTGTTAGGCATTCCTGAATGTGGAGTGGTACCCATATTGGGCATACCCAAGGGGGTGGATGTTTCCATGGATGGTACTCCCGCAGAAGGGTTTGCGGATGTATGACCTATGGTTAATGTAAATTGTGGATCATCTGGTGTTCCAGACATAATTGTGGTCGGTGGTAACTCTGTGGGGTTTTCGGATTCTACCTCCAAATCAAAGGTGAAGTGGGGTATGTCAGAATCGGATGACCGTCTGGATGATCGACGATGTGTCGAATCAAGGGATAATGCTCTGCGTCCGTGACGTGGAGAGCCAAGTGGACTAAACTCTGGGAGTTCGCCCTGTAGACGACGAGAACGTCTAGAATTCTCAATGGTGAGAATATGTTTTTTATATAAAATATTGTTTTAAGTATCAGGTGGTGATATATGTATGTAAAAGACTCAAAACCCTAATGCAACCAAGGGTGCAAAAAGGGGAGTGAAAAAAAAAGAAGGCTCACAGGCCAAAAAATCGATCCTCAAAAAATGCACTTATTCTAGCAGCTGTGCTACAATAAGTGGAGGAATGCAACAACCGGTCAGAATACCAATATGCAAGCGGCTCCTAGAAAAAATAGGTGTAACTAGACTCAAAAGGTGGTAAAGATCATGCAAACACCTAATCTAAAAGTATTGTGACTCAAACAGACGATATCCCCTGCAAGGTGATGAAATCCAAGTCAGACAATATGAATGTAGAGACAACGGCTAGATATCCCCCTACCGGGAGGGACACCGGGTAATCAATCCTAAAAAGACAGGCTACTAGGATACTCCGTTCATGACGCGTCGAGAAAAGGTAAATCTGCCGTTTGGTCCTTTGATCGCAATATCCCAATACAGGGATATCCCGAGAACTGCGAATGGTAGCCCTTCGGTTACTGAATGGGTTTCGGTATCCCACTCAGGCTTCCGGAACCATCCTCGCGACTTCAACCCTCCTAGGGGAGAGGCCTTCCCACAAACCGGTTGTGACCGCGCCAAAAAGTACTAAGAGATTTTAGCTCCCTAATTGGACAACTTCTATGTCTCAGATGTATGAACTGAGGGGTGTTATTGGAACACCTATCCCCCCAATACTACCTAGCTACAAGAATTCTTTTCGTGTTCCCCAAGTGGGGTTAAGAGTGTGTTCAAATTAGGGTAAGTTTTAAGTCTTAGTTCAATTTAAGTGATCGTGTGAGTGCACGTGAGGTGTTGTAAACTGAACTTGAAAAAATTAAATGCTTTAAGGGAAATTTTTCAAAAAATAAAGGACTTTTCGAAAAATAATAAGCAAATATTTAAGACTTTTTTCACTAAAAGAAATTAATTTGCTTTTTCAAAAATAACTCAAAAAATAATGGATTTTTTGGATTTATGAAAGCAAATAATAAACTTCTAAAAGAAATAAATGGATTTCTTCGTTTCAATAAAATTTGCTAAGGGCAAGATTCTAAAGAAGTAAACAAGAAAAAATTTGAATCTAGATAAAGAATGCAAAATGAATCTTTCTTTCACTTTCTTGAAAATTTTTAAAAAGATTTCTATGTATGCACTTTTAAATAGTAAAAAAAAATTTTCTAAATCTGGAAAATATGCAGAATTTGATACTGTAAAAAATGTGCTATGGGCAGAAAGTACAGTAAAAAATATTTTTCAAAATCGGGATGGCCGAATGAAAAAATTCAGCCGCGCGGGTTTTGGACGAACAGCCGCGATGGGCCGCGCGGGTTTTGGCCGAACAGTCGCGATGGACCGCGCGGGTTTTGGACGCACAGTCGCGATGGACCGCGCAGGTTTTGGGCGCACAGTCGCGATGGACCGCGCAGGTTTTGGGCGCACAGTCGCGATGGACCGCGCAGGTTTTGGGCGCACAGTCGCGATGGACAGCGCGGAAAAAGGCCGCGAAGCCGCGGTGTGCAGCGCGGAAAAACACAGAAAAGTCGCGATGGACCGCGCGACTGTCTGGAAAAAGGGCGCGATGGACCGCGCGGAAAAATGCAGAAAAGTCGCGATGGACCGCGCGACTGTCTGGAAAAAAGCCGCAAGGCGGAAGCCGTGCACGGAAAACGAGAAACGAACTCGAAAATTTAAAATTTAGGGCTGTTTTTTGGGGCCAAATCTCAGAACAGCAATGGATCTGCTGTCTAAGATGGCAGATCTATGGATCTAAAGGTTAAAAACTCATAAAAACTAAGATTTAATGGCAAAGCTAGAGATCTAAAGTTCAAACCAAAGCGGAGTCGCCAAAAACTGTTGGCCCGGTTTTGCAACCAGGCTTAGTGCTATGGGCACCTACTAACTAGTAGTAGCAGTTTCAATAGAAATAAAAATCATAAACTAAATAAACAATACTTTTCATGGATCTAAACAAGAATCTAAGCAAATAATGTAAATATTTCAAAATCAAGAACAAGAAACATAATAAATAATTTTTTGTATTGAAAAAGTGGGAGGCAAGCAAGTGCTTGCGATATTACCTCCAATGGTGAAGGTTGATGTTGAGCAACTCCCAAGATGAGTAGCTCCAAACTCCAATAGGTCTCTTTCTCCAAGGTTGCTTCAATGGCTTAAAGTGCTCATGGGAGATTTCAGCAGCATAAGGATGAGATAATGGAAGGATCTGAAATGAGGAGCCTCTACCACCTTTTTATAGGTTTTGGTGGTGAGGAATACCATTTGTGGTTTTGTGGAAACCAATGGTATTGACCAACATAGTTTAGGTAATTTTCCCTCCTTTTTCCTTTTTTGAATAAAAATAATATTTTAATTCCCTTTTTAATATTTTTGGGAATTTGGACCCTTTTTGAGGGTTTTTTATGATTTTCTTGGAAAAATAATCTTTTTTAATGGAAAAAGGGGTGTACCAAGGTCTTTTGGTGACCTTTTGTTGGTTTCAGAGGCTCAGATGGTGGAAAAGTGGACAAATGGGTCATGTGAGTAAGGGAATGAGCTAGTGAGCACTTTTTAGGTGTTAACAGGAACACAATGAAAAATTCTCTGGTTCTGGCAGGTATCCAGCAAGTGTCCCTGAAGGCCTTTTGGATGCGAGACGGAATGAGAAATAGAATGAATACCGTGGCTCATATCGATGAACCGTCAACTCCGTTGGATTCAGGATGCCGAGATAGTGCAAGGGGTGCCCCTCCCCTATGGATTGGTGGCCTCGGTGTCATCTTGTACATCCATCTTGGAAACTAGGGTTTTGCTTAGTGAGGGAGTGTGCAATTTTTGCACATGGGGGTAAACTTTGGAAAATCATCAACCAAGCACTTTTGGCTATCCTCCCCATCTGGAACCTACCTAGACACATGTGCATGACTCCCCAGAACCCGATTTTGTTGCACGGTTGGAGTTCTATGCCCCCGGTAGGTATCTAGCAGGTGTCCCTGAAGGCCTTTTGGATGCGAGATAGAACGAGCCATATAATGAAGACCATGGCTCGGATCGACGAACTGTCAACTCCATTGGATTCAGGACGCTGGGATAGTGCTAGGGGTGCTCCTCTCTTCCGATCTGGTGTCCCCGGTGTCATCTTGTACATCCATCTTGGAAACTAGGGTTTTGCTCAGTGAGAGAGTGTACAATTTTTGCACACGAGGGTCAACTTTGGAAAATCATCCACCAGGAACTTGTGGCTAGCGTTCCCAGTTGGAACCTACCTAGACACACTTACATGACTCCCCTGAATGCGGTTTTGTTGCACGGTTGGAGTCCTATGCCACCGGCCAGTATCCAACAGGTGTCCTTGAAGGCCTTTTGGATGTGAGACAGAATGAGCCATAGAATGAATACCGTGGCTCGGATCGATGAACTGTGGACTCCATTGGATTCACAACGCTAAGATAGTGCTAGGGGTGCCCCTCCCCTCCGTTCCGGTGGCCCCGGTGTCATCTTGTATGTCTGTCTTGGAAACTAGGGTGGCTAGCATTCTCGACCGGAACCTACCTAGACACACTTGCATGACACCCCGGAATGCGGTTGTGTTGCACGGTTGGAGTTCTATGCCACTGGCAAGTATCCAGTAGGTGTCCCTGAAGGCCTTTTGGATGCAAGACAGAACAAGCCATAGAATGAAGACCATGGATCGGATCATCGAACCGTCGACTCCGTTGGATTCAGGACGCATGGATAGTGCTAGGGGTGCCCCTCTCCTCCAGTCTGGTGGACCCGATGTCATCTTGTACGTCCATCTCAGAAACTAAGGTTTTGCTTAGTGAGGGAGTGTGCAATTTTTGCACACGGGGGTCAAATTTGGAAAATCATCCACCGGGAACTTGTGGCTAGCATTCCCAGCCAGAACCAACCTAGACACACTTGCATGATTCCCCATAACCCAATTTTGTTGCACAGTTGGAGGTCTATGCCCGCGGTTGTTATCTAGCAGGTGTCCTGGAAGGCCTTTTGGATGCGAGATGGAATGAACCATAGAATGAAGACCGTGGCTCGGATCGACGAACCGTTGACTCCATTAGTTTCAGGAAGCCAAGGATAGTGATAGAGGAGCCCCTTCCCTACGGTCCAATGGCCCCGGTGTCATCTTGTACGTCCATCTTGGAAACTAGGGTTTTGCTCAGTGAGGGAGTCTGTAATTTTTGCACACGAGGGTCAACTTTGGAAAATCATTCACCAGGCACTTGTGGCTAGAATTCCCGACCATAACCTACCTAGACACACTTGCATGACTCCCTGGAAGAAAGTTTTGTTCCATGGTTGGAGTTCTATGCCCGCGGCAGGTATACAATAGGTGTCCTTGAAGGCCTTTTGGATGCGAGACAGAATGAGCCATAGAATGAAAACCATGGCTCAGATCGATGAACCGTCGACTCTGTTGGATTTAAGAAATCGGGATAGTGCTAGGGGTGCCCCTCCCCTTCGGTCCAGTGGCCCATGTGTCATCTTGTACGTCTATCTGGGAAGCAAGGGTTTTGCTCAGTGAGGGAGTGTGCAATTTTTGCACATGGGGGTCAACTTTGGAAAATCATCCACTGGGAACTTGTGGCTAGCATTCCCGGCCAGAACCAACCTACACACACTTGCATGACTGCCTGAAATCCATTTTTGTTGCACGGTTGGAGTTCTATTCCCCCGGCAAGTATCCAACAGGTCTCCCTGAAGTCCTTTTGGATGCGAGACGGAACAAGCCATAGAATAACTACCATGGCTTGGATCGACAAACTGTCGACTCCATTGGATTCAGGATGTCAGGATAATGCTAGGGGTGCCCCTCCCCTCTGGTCCAGTGGCCCCGATGTCATCTTGTACGTCCATCTTGGAAACTAGGGTTTTGCTCACTAAGGGAGTGTGCAATTTTTGCACATCGGGGTCAACTTTGGAAAATCATCCATCGGGTAGTTGTGGCTAGCGTTCCTGGCAGGAACCTACCTAGACACACTTGCATGACTCCCTGGAACCCATTTTTGTTGCACGGTTGGAGTTCTATGCCACCGATAGTTATCTAGCAGGAGTCCCTAACGACCTTTTGGACGCGAGACATAATGAGCCATAGAATGAAGACCGTCGCTCGGATCGACAAACTGTCGACTCTGATGGATTCAGGACACATGGATAGTGTTATGATTGCCCCTCCCCTTCAATCTGGTGGCCCTGGTGTCATCTTGTATGTCCATCTTGTAAACTAGGGTTTCGCTCAATGAGGGAGTGTGCAATTTTTGCACACGGGGGTCAACTTTGGAAAATCATCCATCGGGAACTTTTTGCTAGCGTTCCTAGCCGGAACCAACCTAGACACACTTGCATGACTCCCAAGAACCCGGTTTTGTTGCACGGTTGGAGTTGTATGCCCCCAGCGAGTATCCAGCAGGTGTCCGTGAAGGCCTTTTTGATGCAAGATGGATCGAGCCATAGAATGAATCCCGTGGCCCGTATCGACAAACCGTTGATTCCATTGGATTCAAGACACTGAGATGGTGCTACGGGTGCCCCTCCCCTCTGTTCCGATGGCCCCAGTGTCATCTTGTATGTCCATCTTGGAAACTAGGGTTTTGCTTAGTGAGGGAGTGTGCAATTTTTGCACATGGGGGTCAACTTTGGAAAATAATCCATCGGGCACTTGTGGCTATCGTTCCCACCCGAAGCGTACCTAGACACACTTGCATGTATCCCCAGAACCCGGTTGTGTTGCACGGTTGGAGTTCTATGCCACCGACAGTTATCTAGCAGGTGTCCTTGACGGCCTTTTGGATGCGAGACAGAATGAGCCATAGAATGAAGACTGTGGCTTGGATCGATGAATTGTCAAATCCATTGGATTCAAGACACAGGGATAATGGTAGGGGTGCCCCTCTCCTCCGGTCTGGTGGCCCCGGTGTCATCTTGTGCGTCCATCTTGGAAACTAGGGTTTTTCTCACTGAGGGAGTGTGCAATTTTTGTAGACGGGGATCAACTTTGGAAAAACATCCACCGGGAACTTATGGCTAGTGTTCCCGGATGGAATCAACCTAGACACACTTGCATGACTCGCAGGAACCTGGTTTTGTTGTACGGTTGGAGTTCTATGCCCCCGTCAGGTATCCAGCAGGTGTCCCTGAAGGCCTTTTGGATGCGAGATGAAACGAGCCATAGAATGAAGACCGTCGCTTGGATCGACGAACCGTTGACTCCATTTGCTTCAAGACAATGACATAATTCTAGGGTTGCCCCTCCCCTCCTGTCCAGTGGCTGCGATGTCATCTTGTACGTCCATCTTGGAAACTAGGGTTTTGCTTAGTGAGGGAGTGTGCAATTTTTGCACATGGGGGTCAACTTTGGAAAATCATCCACCGGGAACTTGTGGCTAGCATTCCCAGCTGGAACCTACCTAGACACACTTGCATGACTCCCCGGAACCTGGTTGTGTTGCACGGTTGGAATTCTATGCCACCGGCAGTAATCCAGCAGGTCTCCCTGAAATCCTTCTGGATGCGAGACAAAATGAGCCATAGAATGAATATCGTGGCTCGGATTGACGAACCATCGACTCTGTTGGATTTAGGACGTAGGGATAGTGCTAGGGGTGCCCCTTCCCTTCGATCCGGTGGCCCCGTTGTCATCTTGTACATCCATCTTGGAAACTAGGGTTTTGCTTAGTGAGGGAGTGTGCAATATTTGCACACAGGGGTCAACTTTGGAAAATCATCCACTGGGAACTTGTGGCTAGTGTTCCCAGCCGGAACCAGCATAGACACACTTGCATGACTCCCCGAAACCCATTTTTGTTGCACGATTGGATTTCTATGCCCCCGGCAGGTATCCAACCGGTTTCCTTGAAGGCCTTTTGGATGCGGGACGGAACGAGCCATAGAATGAAGACTGTTGGACATCATTTTACACCTACTTTGCCATATAAATCCCTTCCAGTTTTCTCTATAAACCTTCATACTTGATTCATAAAAACTTAAATTCATCCACAAAACCTTTGTCAAAGGTATAAATGTTGTTTCTTTTTAATAAATTTAATTATGTGACTTTTAAGGCATTTAAGTTAAAGTTTTGATTCAAAATTACAGAATTTTCTAACTTCCCGTAATTTCTCCTAGGTTGGATACTTGTAGGCTAGCTGGGAACAAAATGAGAGATGGGAGAATATCCTTGATGTCCAAGCATGGATAAATTTCTAACAAACTGATGATATGGCTGTCATAGGTGTCGAGTCAATGTCGGTCAAAGATGACCACCTGTGCTACTACTTAGCATAAAAACATGACAGTTTCGATTTGGTCTATTTTGATGGAGCTAATGGAGGATCTCGAGAGTAGAGAGATATTAGGAGAATATCATTATGAATCTCCCAGAATTGTAGCGTTTCAGTTTTTTTTTAAAATTGTATAAGTATTTAATTTTAGAGAGGAAAAACTTCTTGGATGGTAAACGTATGATTTCAAAATAAAGATTCAGAATTTGATAATTTGTTGTGTATGTCCATTTCTATATGGTGAAAGCGATTGAGTATTAGAGTTCTATAAGTTTTCCTTCATTTGTGAGGGAAGCATTGGAGGGACCCCTTTGCCAAGCCTGTGCACACATTTATTCATTATTGCGCATTGGTATGTTCTAGTTGTATTATGTAGAAGTTGTTTTTGATTATTAATTTATACATTGCAGATCGAATTCGATTATATAGATGCACAGGATTTCATTACAGTATAGGGTTATGAGTTCTTTTAGTTAAATGGTTAAACACTGTAGGAGCAATTCCAATTTCATTTCATTATCTGATAGTAAACTATTGAGAAGAGTGAAACATTGCGAATTCTTTTCTTGTAAGGGAAATCGATGGTTGTCTGCTTTTAACAGCGATGTATTAGGCACTGTGATTCATTTTTAGGATTTAGGTTTTAGCATTTTTAATCTCAGAGTATTCCATATATGAATTGCTGATTAAACCAAGAGATCAAATGAAGTTACTTCTGTATGGAAGGTTTTGTGTTTCAAAGTTACAACATTCTATCATCCACTAGATTTATTTCACAAGTAAACTGAATTCTCAATTAATTCTAGGTATGAGTCTCTATATTTGGGATATGCCTTTAAGTCTTAGAAACTCCAGATTGACATAAACTTAAGGTCTAATTTACACCAGTATATTGGAACCCAACATTTTGGCGCCGTTGCCGGGGAGGCATTTTAGAAGCTGACTTAAGAAATTTAGTTCTCTTATAAAAAAAAAATTCAAAAACACAGAGCAGATTCTAGTTTTATGTTAAGACAAAGAGACGAAAAAGGAAGATTTATAAAAAACCACCCAAAAATAGAAGTAACAGGAACTTCTTTATCTGATAAAAAAGGATTCATTACAACTGTTGATACTTTTGAAATGATTGAAGAGGAAACATCTAAGAAAGGAGGACTAACCTTCGAGCAACATAGGGAATATGAACATAGGATGGAGATTGAAAATAAACGAAGAGAAATGGCTAAGGGGGAAACATTAAAAGGGCCAACTGCAGAATAGCGAAGGGAGTATGAGAGAAGGTTAGAAATTGAAAATAAACTAAGAGAAGAGAGAAGACATGAAAGGGAAGAAGAGAGAAGGTATGAAAGGGAGGAATGATCAGAAGAAGATTAGGAAGCCACCTTTAAATTCCCAATCTTGGACACTAGCATCATCCTAGGGGAAGAGGTAAGGATGAAGAATATTCCACCATCTGTTCTACCAAAATTCTATGGCATGACTTCTGAAGATCTGGATTCTTTCTTATTCGAATTTGATATCTTATGTCATACCTATGGATATACCGACGACACCCACAATCTTCGTCTCTTCCCTGCTACTCTTAAAGCAGTTGCATTGAAATGGTTCATGGGATTAGGAGGGCATTCTATAACTAGTTGGGATGGTATGAGGAAACTTTTTCTTAGGAAATATCAAGCATATTTTAGATCAAAAGATTTAAAA
Source organism: Larix kaempferi (assembly GCA_027924585.1). Lineage (NCBI taxonomy): Eukaryota > Viridiplantae > Streptophyta > Pinopsida > Pinales > Pinaceae > Larix > Larix kaempferi. Next base: position 761,923 of record BSBM01000013.1, read on the forward strand.
GATGATATTTTTAGGATGTCTCAGTAGGAGGATGAGCCCTCCTAGAGCTTAGTGCGCCCTTCCTCCTTGATTTAAGGAATCCCCTCGTCCTTTCTCACCTACCCGTCCATTTTACTTCAGTTATCCACCAATCTTTCCTTGATTTGAGGCCAGACTGACTCCTCACTGCTGTTATCACTCCGATTGACCTTCAATGAGACGTGACTACCTGTTCTGACTCCAGTTAACTCCTCATGCGCCCTCCACTGAGCCTCCTTCATTCATTTAGTGTCTCCATGTGCCAGTTACATTCAATTACACCTACCACACTCAGTTAGAATCAGTTTGACTAACGGTTGATAGTTACTTGTGCATTGACGACACCACCGATGATGAGATAGACTACTAGTTGTGCTCTGATGACACTCCAGTGATCTTTTGATCACTCCATGAAGGCTAATTCGAATTGCCACCTTGGCATTCAAATCCTCATACATTGTACTATTTATTTTTCCATGTTGTGATTAATTAATTAGTGTGTGTGAAGTATTTTTACTTCTATCTGAGTTCTACTGTATTATTATTCTGTTGCTCATTATACTGCATTTACCACTCTTCTTCTATTTTCTTACTTAATCAATTACTTTCTTGTGAGGTATACATCATCTCTTAGATCTACTGTGAGGATTTTCACACTTAGCATGTCGAGATTCAGAGCAGTCGGTGAAGCCTACCAGTTAGCTCTGAAGGCAGAAGAGAAGCTGTCAAGAAAATCCATAGCAACTAGGGGAAGGATGACTGGTCGGGGTGTGAAAACTATCTCTGCAAAAGGCCAAAGTAGCAGGTACAGGAGGGAAGGTGTCGAAGATAGCCGACACACAAAAGGGACATCAATAGGGAAAGCACAAGAAAACTGATGCGATGGTCATGAGAACCATGGTCGAGGTGCGTATAGTCGAAGTGGTCCATCTGATAAGAAAGGAGCTAACAGACAAGCCATAATTTGTTACAAGTGTCGAGGAATGGGACATAAGGCATATGAGTGCCCAGAAAACCTACATGCTATAGAGGAGTCAAAACCTAGACTTCAAAAGGATAAGCAAGTCGACGAGAGGGAAGAATCGACATCTGACAGCAGTGGAGGTGAAAAGAAGAAGAACCGGAATCTGACAGTTCAGAGGACCTTGATCCAGGAAGATCAACATGACCCGATGGAACCAGCACAATGGAAGGCGATATTTCAAACAAAGGTGCGGATCGGGGAATGGCGTTGCAAAACCATAGTTGATGGTGGAAGCACGGAGAATCTTGTGTTGATGGAATTCATCGACAAGATCGGATTGAAGTGTCGAGAACACCCACACCCCTACAAGATCTCATGGTTGCAGAAAGGACACCATGTCAGGGTGACCAGACAGTGCCTAATCAACTTCAGAGTTGAATGATTAGAGGACAGTGTACTATGCGATGTAGTTCCCATGGATGCATGCCATCTATTGTTAGGAAGATAGTGGCAATATGATCGGAAAATGATCTATGATGGTCGAGCCAACACAATCACAGTGTGTAATAATGGAGTGAAGAGGACTCTTAAGCTGAGGCGAGAAGAGCCAGCCGACAGTAGGGACAACGAGAGCAATCTTTGGGAAAAGCAAGTGTTGATGAGCACCACGAAGGAATTCCTCACAGAAGAGGAGAGGCAGTCGGGATGTTTTGTGTTCATTCCAAAAGGACCATATGTTGAAGGAAAAAATAGGGAGGAGAACATTCCAGTCGAGATCGAGGAGTTGCTTGAAGAATTCAGGGACATAATGGCTGATGAGAAATCGACGGGATTGCCGCCGACAAGGAGCATATCCCATCAGATTGACTTGATTCCAGGGTTGAGTCTTCCAAAAAAATCACCATATAGGATGAGTCCGATAGAGGGACAGGAACTAAACCGACAGGTCCAAGAGTTGTTGGACAGAGGATTAGTCAGAGAAATTATGAGCCCGTGTGCAGTACCAGTGGTATTGACACCGAAGAAGGGTGGGGAATGGAGAATGTGTACCGACTCCAGAGCCATCAACAAGATCACAATCAAGTATCGGTTTCCATTGCCGAGGATGGATGGCTTGATGGATTTCCTGAGTGGAGCGACATACTTCACAAAAATAGACCTGAAGAGTGGATATCACCAAATTAGGGTTAGAGAAGGAGATGAATGGAACACAACATTCAAAACAAAAGAATGGTTGTACGAGTGATTAGTTGTTGGCTATACAATGCTGATCAGAGGTTTTATGAAGACCTGGGTTCTACGTGGTTACCATAAACCAACAAAACCCCTTCACACCGGCCCTTTCGACAACAACCCGCAAGTAGGCTAAGGTCTCACCCGAGGTGTTTCTAATGGGGTACTGCAGACTCAGATATCCACAGTGAGTGATGAGTTGATGGTTGTGACGAAGTTTCCAGCAACGCACTGGCTGTGTGCTGCGAGGGTCGGACTATGCGGCGATGGCTAACACCGTGGCCCGCACCACTACCTTATTCCCTACTGTGGGGTTTAATACTACACTGCAAACATGGCCACTTGACTTCCTATACCTAGACTAAGTGCAAAATGCTCAAGGAAGTGAGCTGAATACCACTTATCCACTTAGTCATTCACATGACTATCTTACTACTTAATGCTCATAACACACACTTATAATGTTACTATTTTAAGGATAACCCTCAGGTGCGGAATAACTGTTATACATTCATCGACTGCATCCATTCAAACACATAAAAAACTTTCTCCATACTCAAGCAAATGATAGATTCACTGTCCTTAGAAGAAAAGCTAATATTAACCATACATCTATTCATGCAGACTTAACATATCATTCCATACTCTCTTGATGGAAAATGCATATAAAAGTCTCCTCATAAAAGATTGTAAGCAAATATTTGGACATCCAACTACAGGAACATATAACTATAAACACACATATAAACATTCAGTCACTCAACACACTATTTAACGTGGTTCACTCCCCCGAATGGGAAGCTACGTCCACAAGAACTGTGTTTGATATTTCTCTTTAAGGAAGGGTTCACAGTTCTTAGCTGGGCACTTAGCTGTGGCTCTCTTCTTACTCAGATAGGTCTCTCCGCACTCAACTGCAGAGCCTTTACAATCTATTCTTGATTCAAAAGATTTTACAATACAATATGATCACCATAAAAATCATCAACAATGACCCTTTACCCCGACCAACCCTTCCTATACAAAAATGGTCTTCTTAAATAGATCACGCCCAAAGGTCATGTCTTTACAACATTGAAGACTGAAACCCTTAGGGTTTCCAAACCACTACGGTCCCTCTGAACTGTCATGCAGGCTTCTGGTAGCGATTATTTTGTCGTGGCAATCCTCCATGCCCTAGACCCGTCACTTTCAGCCTTCCTGTTGTGCGCACACCAACAAATCATCCGTTTCGAGCCGCCCTTCCACTAACGGACTCGTGCGACTGCCTCAACTCCAAGTCACTTTCTCTACAGGTCGTCCATCCTCTAACGGCCGCATACAACTGACTCAGCTCTAGTCATTGTCCATCCTCCGTTTTCCCCTTAATGGTCACGTACTCTGCTGTACACCGAACTGTCACTTTCCCAATCCGTCCTCTGCTTAACGGACTCGTACAGTCGGTCGCCTTCCTGATCTGCTTATTCCCTCAACTCGGCATCTTTCCAGTAGTCTTACCAAAAGTAGACCATCGCCATCGCCAATCTATCCACTCTATCTGGCCATCCTCCGTCCAGTACACAACTTTACTGGCTCCATGTGGCCTACAACCTTTGCAGCATCCTTCAAAACCCGGTACTGCACACATCTTCACAGTACCCCCAATACTTAGCCAAAATTTACTTATTTTCTGAGTTGCGCTCAACTCAGCTCCATCTAGCCTAAAAAATGGCCCTGTTGGGCCAGGCCCAACATTAGTCATGCCATTTGGGTTGACTAATGCACCCAGCACATTCATGATATTGATGAATGAGGTGTTGAAACCATTTCTAGGAAATTTTGTCGTAGTCTATTTAGACGACATTCTGATTTTCAGTCAAACTAATGCAGAACACTTGGAACACGTTCGACAAGTATTGCAGAAATTGCAGGAAGAAAAGCTGATGGTAAACCTACAAAAGTGTTTCTTCATGAAGAAGGAATTGGTGTACTTTGGATTTGTAATCTCGGGCAAAGGGTTGGTGATGGACCTAGAGAAGGTGAAGGCAATAGTGGATTGGCCAGAACCGACAAGTACAACTGGAGTAAGAAGTTTCCATGGACTTGCTTGTTTCTACTGGAATTTCATTCGGGGATTCAGTCGAATTTGTGCACCACTGACAGATTGCATCAGAAAGGGTGAGTTCAAGTGGATGGACGAAGCCCAGAAAGCTTTCGACGAGTTGAAGGAAAAGGTCACTGAGAGCCCAATCTTAGCGCTCCCAGACTTTGATAAAGTTTTCCAGGTCGATTGTGATGCGAATGGAACAGAAATTGGAGCATTGTTGAGCCAGGAGGGCCGACCAATTGCATTCTTTAGTGAAAAGCTGAATGGAGTGAAGCAGAAGTATTCAGTCTATGACCAGGAGTTTTATGCTATCATTCAAGTGCTAAAGAAGTGGAGGCATTATTTTTTTCCCAAGGTATTTTTGTTGTACACAGATCACCAAGCACTGAGGTTTTTGAACACTCAGTCGAAATTGGATCAGAGACACATGAAGTGGGTGGAGCTACTTCAGAGATATACATTCGTGTTAGGACATAGGTCGGGAAAGTCGAATAAAGTTGTTGATGCATTGAGCAGGAGAGTTGCGCTATTGAGCACGACGACAGTTCAAGCAACAGGGATAGAGTCGATAAAGATGGAGTATGAGACCGACAAGGATTTTGTGAAAGCATGGAAGGCTTGTTGTGAACCTTGGAGTATCGACAGAACTCCATATTTGAGTTACTTCATCCAAGAAGGCTATATGTTCAAGAGAGTTTCATAATGGCGGGTTAGCAGGACACTTTGGCATCGATAAGACCAAAGCACTGGTTGACGAGAAGTATTTCTGGCCAGGGATGTCAACAGATGTCGGAATATGGGTTCAACAATGTCAAGTTTTCCAGTTGGAAAAGGGAAGGAGTCAGAACACAGGGTTGTATCCGCCATTGCCGGTACCAGATAACCCTTGGGAGAATCTTAACATAGATTTTGTGTTAGGATTATCGAAGACTCAGCAAGGAAGTGATTTGATATTTGTTGTAGTTGATAGATTTTTGAAGATGGCGCATTTCATACCATGTAAGAAGACGAGTGACGCCACAGGCATTGCTGTACTATTCTTCAAGGAGATAGTCAGATTGCATGGATTTCCAAAGAGTATCACGTCGAATCGGGATACCAAGTTTATGGGGAATTTCTGGAGAACGCTATGGAAGAAACTGGACACAAAGTTGCAGTTTAGCTCGGCATACCATCCGCAGACAGATGGACAGACCGAGGTGGTCAACAGAAGTTCGGGAAACCTTCTGATATGTCTAGCAGCCAACAAACCCAAGCAATGGGAGAATGTGTTGGCACAGGCGGAGTTTGCGTACAACAATTATGTGAATCAGTCGACGGGATTGATTCCATTCCATATTGTTCAAGGAAGAATCCCACAAGGAGTGGTGGATTTGGTCGAATTGCCGACATAAACCAAGAAGAGCGCGGATGCATAATCGTTCGCAGAGCATATGCATGAAGTTCATGAAAATGTGTGAAAGAGCATAGAGAAGAGTAACACGGCATATAAGTTGAGGGCCGACTGAAAAAAGACGCTACAATCATTCCAAGAAGGGGACTTAGTCTATGCATATTTACGGAAGGAGAGATTTCTGACAGGAACATACAACAAGCTGAAGCTGAAAAAGATAGAACCATGCAGAATTCTTAAGAAGATTTCGGACAATGCTTATGTGTTGGAATTGTTGGAAGACCTGAACATTTCAGCAACGTTCAATGTTTCAGATCTATACAAATTTGAATAAGGGTCAAGCAGTGGAAGTGAGGAGGTGACAAGCATTGACTGGACAGACCAAATTCCAGATCGACACAAGGAAGAGATCGCAGAAGTTATCAAAGAGCATGAGGTGGGACGAACGCATAGCGCACGGAAGAAGGAATACTTGGTGTGGTGGAAGGATGACGAGTTGCAGGAGGCAACATGGATTTTTGAAGTGGATTTCAGGAGACTGATGGAGCAGTCGAATTATTTTTCACCTGGGTAGTCTGATGCAGGAGCATCGGGGCCTAGGCAGATCAGTAGAAGTTGATCGATAAGAGGGGAGACGACCAACGGGGTTGCTGATGACCACTGGTGCAAAGAGCAGGTTGACTTGTTGAAGTCAACAAGTTGAGAAAAAATAGTCAAAGTGCAACGGACTGGAGCATCACAGTGGATGTTGCGATTGGTCGAGAATCGACAGGAAATAGTCGATAGACGACAAGTGAAAGGAGTAATACATTGGGTAGTCGACTAGTAGTCGAACCACGATGCGACAGGTTTGGTGGATCCAAGCATGGAGGAAGGGGAGGACTGGTGAACCACAGAAGATGAGAAACAAGCTGACAGGAAGGTCGAGATGTGATCGACTACTGTAGCAGGGTCGAAAAGATAGAAATTCAAGGGACTGTACCTGGTAGCCGTTCAAGGTTGCTGAGGAAGTTATTACAGTTATTGCGAGTTGGTGAAAGACACGGCACGTGACATCATGGATAGAGGCTGTGTAGCACGGATAGGAGATGACAGTGCAGGTCGCAGGATTTGGAAGTATCAACGGACAGGAGGATGCGTGTCTCAGGAACAACAGAATTAGGGTAGAAGATGTAGGAGAGTCTTTGATCAGTGGGATCAGAGAACAGAGCCGAGGGATGTTGCGAAGAGTCACACCGACCGAAGAAGAGATTTGAGATCGAGCCATAGCTCAGCGTTGAGAGTTGAACCAAGAGAGGGTGAGGTCGACACATAGGGAGAACACACCACAATTACTACTAAGTTGTAATGGCTAAGGCCGACTGTAGATAGTTATTTGTTTACAGTTATTCCGCATTGTAACCGAATTCAGAGAAGTAATATAAAGTCACTTCTGGCATCTTTGTTTACACCTGTTTGTGTAAACATTGTGGTTTGTGTCGTGTGTATTGTTAAGCAAGAAAGTATCCTAGTAAGGTGACTTGCGTCATTTATACACTATGATTCGTGATGTTCATCGTGATCATGAAGGCATTAATGGTATTCCACAAGGAATGAAAAGTTATCCTAAACAATTATGTAGGTTTCCCTACTATGAGCACCTACAAATTGCTCATTTGTTTGATACAATGCATATTGGAAAGAATGTGACTGAAACATCATGGCGAATATTGGATGGAAGGAGTGACAAAGAAAAATTTGTCAAAATTTGCAATGACATTCAGGAATCCAACCATGCAATGAAAGATGTCATTCAATTACATAGCAACGGAGACCAAATTAATATAAACTCACTTCCATGGTTGTTAACAGAGCAACAAAGTAATGTTGTAAAAGAACTCATGCGAAAAATTAAATTTCCCATCGTATTTTGTTCGAACATGAAGAATATCATAACAAAAAAAGGTGATTTTGCGGGGCTGAAAACACATGATTGGCATATCTTCATCAAGGTAATTATTTTGGTATATATATTACTATATATTTTTATTCTAGTGCATATTGTTCGTATTTTTTTTCTACTTTTTGTAAAAAATAATGAAATGATTTTTATATTGTTACAGTATGTTCTACCTCTATCTCTCCCAAACAACTTCGACAACAATGTCAAACGAGTTATATATAATCTTGGAAAATACATGAGGTAAGTATCGATATTTTGCATGCATAAAGTGTTTGTTTAATTCATTGTAGAACTTATATTTGACATTTTTTTTACTAATTGTTATGTAATATAATGTTTATTTTTGTTAAATCTTGTGATCTATTTGCATCACTTGTAGATAGTTGTCATATAAAGAAATCCATAAAGAAGATATAAAGTATTGGGGGAGAGAAATTCCTTGTCTCATGTGTGAATGAAAAAGTATCTACCTTCATCATTTTTCAATGCACAAGAACACTACCTCATACACCAAGTTGAGGAGATTGAATTGTGTGGACCTGTACACTTAAGGTCCATGTGGATGGTTGAGAGGCACTTGAAATTTTTGAAGGGTTTGGTTAGACAACGAGCACATCCTGAGGGTTCTATGGTGGAGGGATATATGGTATGCCAGGACATAATGTATATTAGTGAATATCTTCCTAAATGAGCGTCAAAGCTCAATTTAGGTCGCATTTGTGATATGGACTCCAATAACAATTTCGAAGGGGAGTACCTGAAGGGGAAAGGTAGATTAAGGAAGGTGAAATGTAATTATTACCTAGTGGAGATTAATTATAGTACATTTGACTGTTGATTTTTATGTATATATCATACTTATTTCATTTTTTATATTCAATTTGCATAAATTAAAAGTGTATACCATGTTAAGTGAATATACATTTGTACTTAATTGTAATTTTGTTTTCATCAAGCAGTTGGTCAAGAGTGGTATGCACTTCATTTATACATCACAAACAATATTGATTGGATGAAGGTATGGATTGAACGATGTGAACAATATGGTCATGGAATATCATTGGAAGGTGTGGCTTCATTGGTTAAATTAACTCATCGCAATGGAGATACCAATCTTACACAAAGGGAAATCGAATTAGCATATGGTTTAAAATATAAGTAGGCAAGCATATTAATTAGCCACACTATTTTTTTTTTTCAAATATATTGATGTACAGGTTGATTTTTTTCCATGCAGAGCATAAACATGCACTTAATCATCAATTCATGATGTAATCTTTACATGTATGGCTTGTTGTAGGTAAAACACCAAAAGGCTATGTGGTGTAATGGTTGTAAATTTCACATCAAAAAATTGGATGAAACAAAGAAAACATCAGATTGTGGGATAACTACAGTATTTGAGGTGACCAATGTTTCCTCTAGAAGTGACAGACATCCAGATTTATCAGAAAAATCGATACTATGGGTATTTGAAAGATATTATTCAGTGTGAATTTAACTCCTTCAAATTAGTTATGTTCGTTGTCAAATGGTACAAGTTACAATTGAATCAACGTGATCCCAATAGAACTATTATTGAACATGATAATGAATTTACCATGGTTAGTATGAGGTTGTTTGAGCCAGGAATAGAGCCCTATGTTCTTCCAAGCCAATGTGAACAGGTATTTTACTTCGAGGTTCTAGGTAGAAGGGGTTGGTCATTTGTTGTGAGACACAATCCAAGGGGAAGGCTAGTAAAGTATAATGTAGAGGAAGATAATGAAGAGGGTCTTGAAGAAGAAGATGATGTTGAGGATGATCAACATGAGTTAGATGATCATGTTCTAGAGGAATATGTCAAAGAACTAGTTGAATTAGATGATGTAGCAGAAAATGTTCATGAAGATGATATCGACGATGACATGATGATCGAAACTAAAATCGATGACGATGATGATATGGCCAATCCTGACAATGTTGAATCTGGATCGGATGATACAGATGATGACTTGGATGAAGAAGATGATGTCAAAGTCCATTGAAGTGTATGAGGTATGCCTTAATGTTGAGATATTGTAACTTCAAAGAATATTATATTTGTACTTTATTATTCCGGAGATGTTTCATTCCTCCGTGAAGATCTTATTGTATATCCGGAGATGTTTATTCCTCCGTCGGAATGTGGTAACTCGGGTTATTAGACTTCCCTAGTGGGGGTCGGCCCTGTATGTGTCATGTGGGTCAAAGGGTTATTAGACCACCCTAGAGGGGTCGGCCCAGTCAGTTATAATGGGGTATTTAACCTAATGGTTAAATACGAGCCTACATGTACTTGTGTAAAATACATATCAGAGTAGTGTATAAATAGAGGAGGTGTGTTCCTCATTATACACACTCACACACTTGAGGATAGTGCACTTGTGGAGGAGAGGTCTGCTATTATGGAGGAGGAGATCATGTCTCAGGGTTTCATCTTTGTATATTGCTGGTCATCTATATTGAGGAAGCTTTGCTGGGTTTTCTACCCCATGAGGGTTTCCCAGGATAAATCTCTGTCTCTTGTGTTTATGTTGTGCTTGTTGTTTCTTCAGTGATCCTGTATATGCTATTATTGTGAAATGGAATGTAATGCTGCTATTTTCTGTCTTATCATATTAAATCTTAACACTTAATATATCTACTCTATATATTTTGAATTAATATTGTGATACAATTATTGACTTGTATTGGTACATATAAATTAATTTTTTTTAATTTTTTTTCCATTTTCTTGTATGTTAGCATATGTTATAAGAGACATTGCTTCTTAAGTATGAAAAAAGACAATAAATTATTTTTGTGTACATAGATTTTGTCTGGGTTATGGGGAATTGAGAGTGACGTGAGGGGGAGGGGTCAGATGAGCTTCCACCTTCACGTGGTTGGCCTTGTTTAGTCAAGAATATTAAATTATTCTTGAAACAGAGAGAAGATCGGTACGGAATAAGTGGCATCATAATTTGGTACCTACATTATAAGACATGTGAAAAGGAAACTAGTGTCTAGACACAAGATCATAATTGCAATGGCCTACCATCTAGATATAGGGATAAGGAAGCATCTACATCACATTAGATTGGCCATATACAAATAAATATGCCATAATTTGATATTATGTCTCACCCTCCCAATGGAAGTTTGTGAAGGTTTATGCATAATGCAAATACTTGGGCTACTTAAAATTACAACATTGTAGAAGATTTATCCTAGACCCCTTGCGTCATGCTCACTTTAGAGTTTCTTTAGATATTCCCACCATAGTGGAAGGAAGTTTTAAATATTATTGGTGGGATTAATTCATCAAATTATCATTTGATAACATTTGAATTGGATTACTCCAAACATAGAATGTCCCATCACATCTCTTTTCATATGTAGTATCTTTGCATGGCACTAGTATATTCAAAAATGTGGTAAATGGAAAAAAGTAAACTTGTGTCATGTCCATGTTACGTTGAAGTGACCTAGGATTTGTTGAGACAGTTCCTTATTCCATAATGTTTAAAGCATTTGATGGCCATTCCTTTAACCTCGTGGTATTATTCCATCTTTTCTAGTCAAGATTGGGGAAAAATCCATGTCAATTGAGGTTAAAGTCATTGATTCAATATTATATTAAAATTTATTATTGTGGCGTAGTTGGACATATGCCATGATGTATATCATGTAATCCATATTTTGAGTAATAAGATTTTCCATGTTCACTTTTAACAAAAAATACAATCAATGGATAATGTAAAATTCAAGCACAACAAATCTATGAAACAAAGACAACAGTTACTAGAGATGCATGTGGAAAATTGTATGTCAAAACACTGATGCAAAAGGTTTGCAGTAGTTCATGCATAATCATAAGCTGAGAAGATGATTACAATGTGTAACATTGGCTACAATAAGCCAAGCAATAGTCGAATTCCAGATAGGTCATTCGAATTGAATGCATGAGAGTGGCTTACCTGGCAGTTAACACCACTCAGCACATCAGTTAACCACTTAAATACCATGTAATTGAATCTAACATACTCTGAAACTATCTAACTAAGTCTAACTGAATCCAGAACTCAAGTGAATGCCCAAAATTAGGGGAGGGCGCATTTCTAGCTTCAGTTAACTGAATATTAGGTGAAAATAACACCAGATGAAGTAAACTAGTGTAGTAGGGCACCTTTTTTACTCTAGTTAGTTGAATATAATAATAAATGTTGTCAATTAGAATAAGTTAAGGGTGCTTTAGTCATGCAAATCACCTCAATTGTCTCCCTAAATGATGGAGGAGGACCAGTTAACTGATATCGATGGCCCAGTTGACTCTCCGAATGAAGGAGGAGGCCCATTTTATTGAAACTAGTGATCTGCTGATGATGTAAGCACATAATTGAGTCAAAACACTTAGGATAAGTGTAAAATTAAGTTGTGAAGCTCAAATAAATGATTTGGGGAAATGCTACAACACACACCCTTAAGATAATATCATGTGGAGGAGTAAATAAAAATAATAAAAGGGCCCCGAAAACAAAGGCCATAGGTCACCTAGTACAAAAATAATCCTAAAAATGCTCAAAAAAATCTAAGTGAGGAAAGAGGGAAAAACCTAGTGGGAAAGAAAACCCCCCATCAAACTGAACACTGAAGAATATAATATGTCCTAACCATAGTAGAACTCACCCCCAACAGTGAACGGAGGTAAGAGGAATTCTTCCCAGTGAATCTCTTGGTGAAGATGTCTGCAATTTGCTCTTATGTAGGGAAATATTGCAGTACAATGGTTTTGTCATGCACAAGCTATCAGATGTAGTGCATGTGGATCTTGATATGCTTGGTCCTCTGTATCTGAATCGGATCTATCGAGATATTGATAGCACTCTGATTGTCACAAAAAATGACATTACAAGTGGTGCTACCAATATCAAACTCTACTAGAATACCCTGCAACAAAATTGCCTGAATGAAAGCATTGACTGCTCCTCCATACTCTGCCTCTACTAAAGATGAGGGAATGGCGGCCTACTTTTTGCTTGACTAGAAAATATGCCCTGTTCCAATCATGAAAACATATCCGGAATTGGACTTCCGATCAATTCTATCACCCGCATAATCTGAATGAGTGAACCCAACCAAGTCAAGATCAGAATCCGCAGCATAGTGAATGCCAAAATGTCTCGTACCCTGCACATAGTGCAAGATCCTTTTGGATTCCTTCCAGTGAAGCTCATGGGGATGCTGCATGTACCTTGACAGGACACTCATGGCATAATAAATAACATTCCTAGAGTTTGTCATATACAAAAGACTACCAATCAACTGTCAGTAAAGTGTAGAATCCACCAATGGTGTAGAATCACCATCCTCAAGACTGATTCCCAAGAGGAATGGGAATGGTGTTGCTTTACATTCTGCCATATTGAACTTATTTTTGAACTTATTTTGTAGTTATAAAGCATATTTTTACTAATAAATCATAATACCATCAAAATTCTAAGTAATCTCGAGACCAAGAAACTGCCTCAGAAGGCTTAAATCACTCATATCAAATGCTTGGTGTAAAGTGGTTTTTATAGTGTTGATCGAAGCAAGACTGCTTCTTGTAATAAATAGGTCATCAACACAAAGTAAAATTATCATCAAATTACCTTCATTCTTATTTAGATACTGTGAGGCACCTGCAACAATTAATTAACAAGAATACGTGAAATAACAGAAATGACAGAACTCAGAATCACTTTTGTATTGATCACAGGCCACTTCGAGGGGGCAACCTCCTTTGAGCAAGCTCAATACAAATAACTTCACGGTGCCTTCATAGGTCTCAACACACACTTATATACTAATTCTAGGCACCAATACTATGGGTCAAAACAATGGTCCATTACAAACTATGGATTAACAATACTACGGGCGACTTACAAAGCATATGCGCCAACAACAATAACACAAACTATTGATCAACAAATACTACGGGACGACTTACAAAGCATATGCGTCCAACAACAACATACTAACAAAGTAAAGACATGGGTTCCTAACATCCCCTCCCCCTTAAAAAAAGCTTTGTCCTCAAAGCTTTAGATGTGGAAATTGTTGTTGAATCTGAAGGAGTGGTTCCCATGTAGCATCCTCTGGTTGCATGCCGTGCCATTGAATTAAGACCTCTGTGATAGAGCGAGAGCGAAGCTGACGCGTGCGCCGATTGAGGATGGCCTCTGGCTCCAAAAGGATGGATCCTTCATTATCCAGTTCAGGTAAAATCGTTTGGCCGTTGATGTTGGTGCCAAGAACTTTCTTCAGACAAGAGACATGAAAGACTGGATGAATGCGGGAAGAAGGAGGAAGTTCCAATTTATAAGCAACGGACCCAATCCTCCGAAGAATCCGATATGGCCCATAGAACTTTGGAGCGATCTTATGACGCCCTTTGAGTTTCAAGGAGGATTGTTTGTATGGATGGAGACGAAGAAAAACCATATCGCTGACTTGAAAAGTGCACTCCGAACGGTGCTGATCAGCTTGTTGCTTCATGCGATTTCTTGCCATGTGAAGATTGTCCCGCAAAATGCGAAGAATCTGATCGCGGTTGCGAAGGACCTTGTCAACTTACTCAACTGGTGAACTGGTGGGGGTGTATGGAAGAAGAGCTGGAGGTGCCTGACCATAGACTGCTTCATATGGGGTCATTTTAGAGGCAGCATGGTAAGAGGTATTGTACCACCATTCAGCGAGAGGGAGCCACTTTTCCCACTGATGTTGTTGTTCTGAGGTGAAGCAACGAAGATAAGTTTCCAAGCATTTATTGACAATTTCAGTCTGACCATCTATTTGTGGGTGATACCCTGAACTCATCTTCAGTTTGGTGCCAGTGTGGCGAAATAGTTCTGTCCAAAAATGACTAGTGAAAGTCGCATCACGATCCGAGACAATGGAAGAAGGGATGCCATGAAGACGAAAGATCTGGTCCATAAAAATTTGAGTGACGGAGGAGGCTGTATAGGGATGGCTAAGAGCACAAAAATGACTATATTTGGAGAGACGATCAACCACAACGAGAATCACTATCTTCCCGCCAGATTTAGGGAGCCCTTCAATGAAATCCATAGAAATATCTGTCCAAATCCGTGTAGGTATGGGCAAGGGTTCAAGCAATCCTGGAAGGAGTGTTGTTTCACCCTTATTGCGCTGACAGGTATCACATCCGGCCACCATCTGTTGAATTGTCCTTTTCATGCCCTGCCAAAAGAAGTTACGCCGTGCTCGTTCATATGTTTTGAGGAACCCAGAGTGCCTGGCCGATGGAGAAGCATGGAGTTCATAGAAGACAGCCTGTTGAAGATATGTGCTCTGGGGAAGCACCAGACGACCCTTGTATCGCAAAGAAGCACCATCCCAAGAGTAATGTGGGACAGCAGAAGGATTGTTGGTCAAGCGTTGGATGATCTGAGATAAGGAAGAGTCATTGACATAACCCTGTTGAACAGATTGCAACCAATTTGGAACAGGCATAGAAATAGCTGAAAGAGAACCTTGGGCATCAAATGTGCGAGAAAGAGCATCTGCCACAATATTGTCTTTACCCTTCTTGTAAGTGATCTCATAGTCATAACCCATGAGTTTGCTAACCCATTTCTGTTGTGTCGGGGAGGAGACACGCTGGTCCAAGAAATATTTCAGACTCTGGTGATCAGTCTTGATGCTGAAATGATTCCCTAATAGGTATGGACGCCTGTTAACACCTAAAAAGTGCTCACTAGCTCATTCCCTTACTCACATGACCCATTTGTCCACTTTTCCACCATCTGAGCCTCTGAAACCAACAAAAGGTCACCAAAAGACCTTGGTACACCCCTTTTTCCATTAAAAAAGATTATTTTTCCAAGAAAATCATAAAAAACCCTCAAAAAGGGTCCAAATTCCCAAAAATATTAAAAAGGGAATTAAAATATTATTTTTATTCAAAAAAGGAAAAGGAGGGAAAATTACCTAAACCATGTTGGTCAATACCATTGGTTTCCACAAAACCACAAATGGTATTCCTCACCACCAAAACCTATAAAAAGGTGGTAGGGGCTCCTCATTTCACATCCTTCCATTATCTCATCCTTATGCTGCTGAAATCTCCCATGAGCACTTTTAGCCATTGAAGCAACCTTGGAGAAAGAGACCTATTGGAGTTTGGAGCTACTCATCTTGGGAGTTGCTCAACATCGACCTTCACCATTGGAGGTAATATCGCAAGCACTTGCTTGCCCCCCACTTTTCAATACAAAATTTATTTCTTATGTTTCTTGTTCTTGATTTTGAAATATTTACATTATTTGCTTAGATTCTTGTTTAGATCCATGAAAAGTATTGTTTATTTAGTTTATTGCTTTTATTTCTATTGAAACTGCTACTACTAGTTAGTAGGTGCCCATAGCACTAAGCTTGGTTGCAAAACCGAGCCAACAGTTTTTGGCGACTCCGCTTTGGTTTGAACTTTAGATCTCTAGCTTTGCCATTAAATCTTAGTTTTTATGAGTTTTTAACCATTAGATCCACAGATCTGCCATCTTAGACAGCAGATCCATTGCTGTTCTGAGATTTGGCCCCAAAAAACAGCCCTAAATTTTAAATTTTCGAGTTCATTTCTCGTTTTCCGTGCACGGCTTCCGCCTCGCGGCTTTTTGCCAGACAGTCGCGCGGTCCATCGCGACTTTTCTGCATTTTTCCACGCGGTCCATCGTGGCCTTTTTCCAGACAGTCGCGCGGTCCATCGCGACTTTTCTGTGTTTTTCCGCGCTGCACACCGCGGCTTCGCGGCCTTTTTCCGCGCTGTCCATCGCGACTGTGCGCCCAAAACCTGCGCGGTCCATCGCGACTGTGCGCCCAAAACCTGCGCGGTCCATCGCGACTGTGCGTCCAAAACCGGCGCGGTCCATCGCGACTGTTCGGCCAAAACCCGCGCGGCCCATCGCGGCTGTTCGTCCAAAACCCGCGCGGCTGAATTTTTTCATTCGGCCATCCCGATTTTGAAAAATATTTTTTACTGTACTTTCTGCCCATAGCACATTTTTTACAGTATCAAATTCTGCATATTTTCCAGATTTAGAAAAAAAATTTACTATTTAAAAATGCATACATAGAAATCTTTTTAAAAATTTTCAAGAAAGTGAAAGAAAGATTCATTTTGCATTCTTTATCTAGATTCAAATTTTTTCTTGTTTACTTCTTTAGAATCTTGCCCTTAGCAAATTTTATTGACACGAAGAAATCCATTTATCTCTTTTAGAAGTTTATTATTTGTTTTCACAAATCCAAAAAATCCATTATTTTTTGAGTTATTTTTGAAAAAACAAATTAATTTCTTTTTAGTGAAAAAAGTCTTAAATATTTGCTCGTTATTTTTCGAAAAGTCCTTTATTTTTTGAAAAATTTCCCTTAAAGCATTTAATTTTTTCAAGTTCAGTTTATAACACCTCACGTGCACTCACACGATCACTTAATTGAACTAAGACTTAAAACTTACCCTAATTTGAACACACTCTTAACCCCACTTGGGGAACACGAAAAGAATTCTTGTAGCTAGGTAGTATTGGGGGGATAGGTGTTCCAATAACACCCCTCAGTTCATACATCTGAGACATAGAAGTTGTCCAATTAGGGAGCTAAAATCTCTTAGTACTTTTTGGCGCGGTCACAACCGGTTTGTGGGAAGGCCTCTCCCCTAGGAGGGTTGAAGTCGCGAGGATGGTTCCGGAAGCCTGAGTGGGATACCGAAACCCATTCAGTAACCGAAGGGATACCATTCGCAGTTCTCGGGATATCCCTGTATTGGGATATTGCGATCAAAGGACCAAACGGCAGATTTACCTTTTCTCGACGCGTCATGAACGGAGTATCCTAGTAGCCTGTCTTTTTAGGATTGATTACCCGGTGTCCCTCCCGGTAGGGGGATATCTAGCCGTTGTCTCTACATTCATATTGTCTGACTTGGATTTCATCACCTTGCAGGGGATATCGTCTGTTTGAGTCACAATACTTTTAGATTAGGTGTTTGCATGATCTTTACCACCTTTTGAGTCTAGTTACACTTATTTTTTCTAGGAGCCGCTTGCATGTTGGTATTCTGACCGGTTGTTGCATTCCTCCACTTATTGTAGCACAGCTGCTAGAATAAGTGCATTTTTTGAGGATTGATTTTTTGGCCTGTGAGCCTTCTTTTTTCACTCCCCTTTTTGCACCCTTGGTTGCATTAGGGTTTTGAGTCTTTTACATACATATATCACCACCTGATACTTAAAACAAATTTTTACATAAAAAACATATTCTCACCATTGAGAATTCTAGACGTTCTCGTCGTCTACAGGGCGAACTCCCAGAGTTTAGTCCACTTGGCTCTCCACGTCACGGACGCAGAGCATTATCCCTTGATTCGACACATCGTCGATCATCTAGACGGTCATCCGATTCTGACATACCCCACTTCACCTTTGATTTGGAGGTAGAATCCGAAAACCCCACAGAGTTACCACCTACCACAATTATGTCTGGAACACCAGAAGATCCACAATTTACATTAACCATAGGTCAGACATCCGCAGACCTTTCTACGGGGATACCATCCATGACAACACCCACCCCCTTGGGTATGCCCAATATGGGTAACACTCCACATTTAGGAATGCCTAGCACAGGACCTCAACCTGTCATGGGCATGCCCAACATGGGGGTCATACCCCCTTCGGTTTCCACAAACCCTACCCCAGGAATCCCTAGTACGATTCCTAACCCAAGTGTCACTCCTGTTGCACTTGGGAATGCTATCCCAGGAATCCCTAGTGCGATTCCTAACCCAAGTGTAACCCACGTTGCACTCGGTAGTAATATACCAGGAATCCCTAGTGCGATTCCTAACCCAAGTGTAACCCAAGTTGCACTTGGGAGTACTAACCCATATCAGGCCACACCTGTTGGAGGGCACATACCCGCCATACCTAGCATACCTATAGGAGCTACTGGACCCCTACACCATACCACAATGGCTAGGCCAATCCCGGTTCCAATCACCACATCCGCTAGTCTACCATACATGGCAAGTCTCAACTTGCCAGATTTAGCTAGGCTTACGAATGACCCCATCAGGCATGACCCTGCTTGGCCCCACATGCCCACTAAGCTTCCCTCTGACATCCCTAAGTTTGAGGGAAAGGCCGGAGAAGACCCCCAAAACCACATCATGTCTTTCCACTTATGGTGTTCCTCCAACTCCATAGTGGACGACTCTATCCGCCTCCGTTTATTACAGCGCACCTTCACTGGCTCTGCAGCCAAATGGTATATCGAGCAACCCCATGGGACGCATTCCTCATTTACCTCCCTTGCCTCGACCTTCCTGCAGTTCTTTCAGCTACCGGTCCGCTATGATGCGGGCGTCGAGATCCTACTGTCTTGCAGACAGAACACAGCCACGCACATCACTGACCATATTCATGATTGGCGTCGGCGCCGAAGCCTATGCAAAATCAAATTAGACGATCGAATCTTTTTAGACTGGTTCCTTAAATCCCTCCTTCCCCTCATTGCGAAGGATGTAGCTTCTGAAAGACCCCAGTCTGAAGAAGAGGCCATCCTTAAGGCCCAACAGTTTGACCTTATCTATGCCCAGTCAGGTTACCTATACACCATCATACCTGACGCCCCACGAGGCGACTCTGCACGCGGTGACACACCGGGGGCATCACATGCCGCTGATGGCATTATTGGCCAAATTACACCGCAAGCAAAACCTTTCAGTATGGTGAGCACCATGCCCGCCCCAGACCTTTCTAGGGCTACATCCAGTTCCGGAGCGACAACTTCTTATGCTCCAATAAACCAGACCCATCATGTTCATGGACCCTCTTGTCCACAACATTGTTATGGCCAAGCGCCATCAGCATATGTACCTCCTACATACTATGCTCAACCTACGGTACAAAACCCCATGCAGTTTCCACAACAGCCCATGCATTACCCACAACCGGTTGCACCGGCTAACCTCACACCTCCACCAGCGCAGGGGTACCAACAACCCCAACAGGCAACTGGACCACCTCCAGCTCCACCTGCATACTATCCACCGCAACCTGCTCCCGCACCTGCGGCTCCTCAGAATCCCCCCAATGCTCAAGGGCATGTGTACGCACAACAACAGCAGCCCCAATATCAAAATAACCAACGCAACCAGGGTGGACAACCCAACCGCGGAAGAGGACGCAACCGTGGAAACAATCAAAACCGCAACCAAGCTCCACAGCCTACCCAGCCCCCGCAAAACAATAACGCGGCGCCCGCTCATCAGAATCCTGATCGGCCACCTAAGCAACCTAAAAATGCTAATTTACGGACAAACCATCCTTGTTCCATTTGCGGTGTTTATGGCCACTATACCCACGCTTGCCCACATCTCGAGCGAGCTCGACAACTATGGACAAATGACGCCCATCGTCAAGGGCAGGCGGCTCCTCAGCCACCACCCAACCCCCCACCACCTCCACAACAACCTCTGGTTCTCCAAAACCCCTTTCCAACACAAGGAGTGGTAAACACCCAGCCGTTAGCCCCCCAACAGGGCAACGTGCAACCACAACAAATAACTTACACAGCTCCTGATCAACCCATGTTTGATTCAGGTACCCACCACTTATTGATGATGTCCACCGCTGACGTCAATGTCCAAACCCGTCGAAATCAATACGGACCGACTTCTGAAGCCCCCCCCGCCGAAAAGGATACCACTACTAATCCCACTGATCAGACATTGCGTATACCTCAGGTTCCACTTGATGGCGCTTCTAAAGCACCTCGCTTCCCCCTTCGCCGAATCAACAACAACCCCAATGCACGAGCTGCATCCAATTACAACATCGTAGATGACTTAGCTCAATCTCCCGCAGCCATGTCTGCGTTAGAAGTCTTAAAAACCTGTCCTTCTCAGCGCAAGACTTTACTTTCCGCCATTGGGGCTATTGACCCAAATGATTCGAACTTGATGACCTTTGACTTAGACCAATCTGAACCACGGCTGCCTTCTACCATAGCAGTCCAAGTTTCCGTTTCTATTCGGAATCTTGTCATCCATCGATGTATCATCGACGAGGGTGCCTCCACATGCGTCATGTCCACTTTTGTTTGGCAAAAGTTGGGCTCCCCTGCTCTCCAGCAATCCACCACTGCATTGCGGGCCTACGACGGCCGGTCAGCTCAACCTCAAGGTTTATTACCCAAGGTACCTGTCCAATTAGGTGGGAAGACTGTGCTCATCGACATAGAGGTCATTAACGCCCAGCTTGACTATAACCTTTTACTTGGCCGCAGTTACATGTACGCCATGAAAGCGGTCGCCTCCTCCGTCTTCCGCACCATGATGTTCCCCCATGAGGGCCGCGTGGTCAAAATTGACCAACTCACCTACTATGACCCCAACGCCCCTGCAGCACCGGAGAATGTTCTCCCCATGATTGAACAACCCGCTTCTAGTGCAGTTACCTCCTTTGTGTCTTCTGTGGCACCGGGACTATATTCGGATACACCAATGACCTCTACATTCCAGGCCATCCCACCACCGACACCAGAGACACAGGTCGCAAATCTCTGTACTGTTTCGCAGAATACGCAAACAGCCGGCGGTCAACCACCATTGATTCCCAGTCACATTGGTGTTACACCCATCCACACCATCCCCTTCCTATTTCCTCCTTCGGGTGTAGTAAGCGCCCCGGTTATGGCTACCCTTAGCCTACCCGGGCTAACATTGGGATTACCCGTGTGGTATATCCCGCCTCCCGTTCGATTACCGACACCAGACGTCATCCTCCAACCGGTACAACCTATTGTTACCACAAATCAACCTCCTCCTGGCGTCGCGATCCCTTCGTCGGCAACGACACCTCCTCCTAACCTCAATATTCCTTCGTCGTCAATGAAACCTCCTCCGGGTCTCACGATTGCGTCGACGTCAAAGGATCCCCCTCTCCTTGCTAAGCCCACTGGGGGCAGAGGTCCACAACCCTACACTGCCATACCACCTCCTAAGACAGCCAAACCCCCACCGGTGTTTCGAGCTCCCCCCAAATGTTCATTATGCGATGAAATTGGCCATCCAACTCATCAATGCCCACATTTACCGGCACTCCAAGAACATATGAATATGTTGGACGATGACATCGGCATCCCAGTAGTCAAATTAGAGCCACCTCTACAGCCTCGCGACAAATCACTGCGCACTAACCATCCTTGTGCTATATGCAGTGTCTACGGCCACTACTCACACCATTTCCCTGATCTACCAGACTATAGAGCAGCGCTGTACGAATTAAACAATGCCGATTTAGAGATATCTCCTCCCCTCATCGAGGAGATTCACCCTCCACCATCATCCTCGTCAGAAGAAGTCAATACGATATATATGATTTCGACAACCTTCAAACCAGAACCCCTTGATTTATGGTCTGACTACTTCAATACTGACGAGCAGATTTTGGAAACACTCACTGCACCCGACTACCCTTGGGATGATATGCATCATCGCTCGTACTTCCTCCCGGAAGCATCTACCTCCACCGCATCCAACCAGCTATCAGTCGAGTCGAAAGACTTCATACCTGCTAAGGTCGATTGGTTAAAGGACCCCATCCCAGCACCGGATGCCTTTGAAGAAGGGAACATGTCCAACATTTCCCCCACCATACAGATAGACATTTCCATAACACCAGGGAAACCTGAGCTCATCTCGCTGGGCGCATCTTGCACTCAAGCAGAAACTCAGGCATACAAAAAACTCTTTCAAGAGTTCCGATACGTCTTCGCCTGGTCCTATACCGAGATGCCTGGTCTCGACCCCGCCATTATTGAACACCATATCGATACATGGCCGGAAGTACCCCCTGTTCGTCAGAAACAGCGACCTATTCACCCTGCCAAGCTCCCCGCTGTCAAGGCTGAAGTCGAGAAACTTCGAACAGCAGGTTTCATCTACCCTATTCCGTACACCACATGGGTGTCGAACCCCGTCCCTGTCAACAAAAAGCAAGGCACCCTTAGAATATGCACTGATTTCCGCGACCTAAACCACGCTTGTCCAAAAGACAATTTCCCCACGCCATTCATTGACCAACTCATTGATGAGTGTGCGGGCCATGAGGTCCTATCCTTCATGGACGGGTTTTCCGGATACAACCAGATTCACATCCGCAAGGAGGATCAGTACAAGACTGCCTTTACCACCCCATGGGGCACCTTTGCCTATCGAGTCATGCCCTTTGGCCTTAAAAATGCTGGTGCCACTTTCCAGCGAGCCATGACCTACTGCTTTCACGACTTGGTCCATATCCTGCGGGTCTATCTTGACGACCTCACAGCGCGTTCCCGAAAACGATCAGACCACCTTAGCGACCTCCGACAAGTTTTCCTGCGTTGTCGTAAATATAAAATCCGCTTGAACCCACACAAGTGTGTCTTTTGCGTCCCGGCAGGCCGGTTGTTGGGTTTCATTGTTTCCCAGGACGGGATCACCGTTGATCCCCTGAAAGTCAAAGCCATCTTAGAACTTCCCCCTCCTCGCACGCTTCGCCAGCTTCAGAGCTTGCAAGGTCGGTCCAATTTTCTTAGGCGCTTTGTTCCTGATTACGCCACCAAAGTCCATGGATTCTTACGCTTACTTCGTACCCACATACCCTTTGTCTGGGACGAACAAGCAGACACGGCATTCGAAGCCCTCAAGAAGGCTCTCACACAAGCCCCCTTGATATCCCCACCGGATTTTTCCCAAGACTTCACCCTTTACGTCTCGGCCTCCGAACATGCCGTATCCGGAGTTTTGGTCCAAGAAGATGCTTCCCACAAAGAGCATGTAATTTACTACGTCAGCCAGACCTTGTCTGGCCCACCTCTACGTTACCCATATGAGGAAAGATTAGCCCTAGCTGTAGTCTTTTCCGTACAGAAACTACGACACTACATTTTGCTTAGTCATACCACGGTCGTGGCCGACTCCAACCCCATGGTCTACCTCCTCACCAGGAGACTCCTTCAGGGTCGTGTCGCTAAATGGGTCATTATCCTCCAGGAATATGACCTTACTTTCAAGACTCCCAAAAGCACCAAAGCCCTCGCGCTTGCTCACTTAATTACAGATCTCCCGTCCTCTTCGACATCACCCGTTATCCATACGGACCTGATTGACGAGCAGATCTTCGTCATTTCGTCGGACGACCATTGGTACGGAGACATTTTGACTTACCTCCGTACGCAAAAATTCCGACCACACATCGATCGTGATGGACGCCGTCGCATACGACACCACGCACCCCGATACCTACTTATTGGAGATGTACTTTACCGACGCGGCGTTGATACTATCTTACGCCGCTGCCTATCCCATAGTGAGGCAGAACAAGTCCTCAATGATTGTCATAGCGGTGCCTGTGGAGGCCATTTCTCCGGCATGGCTACCGCCCAGAAAATCATTCGGGCAGGTTATTTTTGGCCATCGTTGTTTACTGATTGCATCACCGCAGTCAAGCATTGCCAGAACTGCCAGCTCTTTGCCCCCAAAGCAAGAACCCCCCCTGCCCCCCTTCATCCAGTCATCACTGTTGGACCATTCTGCAAATGGGCCATAGACTTCCTCGACTGCAACCCCCCGTCAGCCGGCGGTCACAAACACATCATTGTGGCCGTAGATTATTTCACCAAGTGGGCAGAAGCCATGCCATCCTATAACTGCAAAGCCGACACCGCGGCGCGGTTTTTCTTCAACCACGTCATCGCTCGTTTCGGAGTACCACAACAGCTAGTCTCTGACCACGGCTCTCACTTCGAAGATGCCGTCTGGAAAGAATTATCAACCATGTTGAAATTCGAACACCATTTCTCTTCCGCTTACTACCCCCAAGGAAACGGCCAAGTCGAAGCGATCAATAAAATCTTGAAGACCATTCTCCAACGCACTGTAGACAAGCACAAGTCCAATTGGCATCACATGCTTTTCCCAGCACTCTGGGCTTACCGCACATCAACCAAAACCGCCAGCGGTTTTACCCCTTTCCATTTAGTTCACGGTGTCGAATCTGTCCTCCCTATTGAGTGCCAGATCCCAGCTTTACACGTCGCCGTTGAGCTCCTACCAGATACTTCCCCGATCGAGCAACGTTTACTGCTCCTAGAGCAGGCCGATGAAGATCGGCGCACAGCCATTCAAAACATGGAAGCCGCTAAACAAAGATCGAAACTAAGTTACGACAAACGCGTCCACCCAAGAACCTTTTCGGAGGGAGACCTTGTCCTCGCTTACGATCAAGCTCATGATAAAACCGGAAAAGGGAAGTTCGTGTCTATGTGGCAAGGCCCCTACATCATACACACCTTCCTCGGGCAGGGGGCATACATTCTGACCGATTCAGAAGGCAACACCTTACGCAACCCACGCAACGGGTTGTACCTTAAAAGATTTTACCCATAGAAAATCTCATGGACACCATCGTCCATTTTTTAGTATAGGCATACGTTTTTCGTTCACAAAAATTTTTCAAAAAACCTAAATATTTGTTTTCCCTGCATGACCACAGATGGAGCCTCTTCCACTCTGCCATATCGGTTTCGCTGATGGTGCAAGCCGTTGGTCTCCCAATCTCGCCTCCGCAGCTTGGGTAATATACTCCCCTTCACATGAGTTAATTCACATCGATGGAGTATGTTTAGGTGCCGCCACCAATAATCAAGCTGAATACGATGCCGTGACCGGTCTCCTGGCCGCTGCTCTCCAGATGAGCATACGTCACCTCAACGTTTTCTTGGACTCACAGCTCCTAGTTTCCCAGCTCAACAATGATTACCAGGTACGCGATCCCTGTCTGTTCAGAAAATTCCTGCGCACTAAACAAATGGTTAGACAGTTTGAATCCATTACATTCACACATGTCCCAAGACACCTCAATAGTGTAGCAGATAATATGGCCAACAGTGTCCTCGACTGGCACACCAATCACATCATGTCATATCCATAAACAAACATGCACCCAGGTGCAAAACATGTGCCTCCACGGGCATATACAAAAAACCAATATTGCATCCACGTGCATAACATGTGCCTCCACGGGCATAAAACAAACCAAAATAATGCATCCATGTGCATAGCATGTGCCTCCACGGGCATATAAAATCTACAAACACACTGCATCCACGTGCATAACATGTGCCTCCATGAGCATATACAAAAGACAAAGTGCATCCACGTGCATACACATCAAAATATCCAAAATATATATCCACATATATATACGAACCAAAAAGTCTACATGTCATAAGTGCCCTCAGCACTCGATATACACAAAATACATCTGTCATACAAAAATGCTTCCCCATATGCTCATGAGCATTTGGGGGCAAGTACAATGACGTCTAATCATCAGGATCCTCCGGATCCTCAGGATCCTCCTCCGGCTCCTCCTCTGACTCCACCTCCGCTGGCCCAGCCGGGTCACGACGACCCCGAACTCGCCGCTCGGCTGGCCCTGCTGGGTCGTCCCTCAGACGTATCCTCCCCGGGGCCGGCTCTGCCGGAGCATCTCCTCCACCACCCCCGTGTCTCGCAGCAAGCACCGCTGCCCTCAACAACAGTGACTGCCACTCGGGCGGTGCACCGAGACATCCCTGCAAAATGTCCCGATCAAGGTCCCTCCAGCCATCCTCCGGAAGTCTAGCTACGATCCGGGCCAAAGTCCGTCGAACACCATCTATAGCATCGTCCTGAGGGCCAACCCCTCGCCCACGGGCTCCAAATCCTCCACCACGAGGAGGACGTACAGGTACTGGAGGACGCGCAACCACTATCGCCCGCCCCTGCCGAGCCACATAGTCAGGTGGTGGTACCGGACCAATATCTGCACAAAGCAAGTAGAACCATCAGATACTATACAACAGACATCATCATGACCAATCATAATACATATGGTATAAACATCACATAAGACACAAAAAACATACCGTCTAAGCTCCAGGCCTGTCCTGGGGCACGTGGCATCTCCGGGTCTCCCCGGTAGTCCATACCGGCGTATGGATAGTCCTCGATCACCAGTGGCATCTGCTCCCACTGCTGGAAAAAATCCTCTGTGAAGAAGCCACGGATACCACCGCCAGCACGAGGCATCATCTGCCCCCACCTCATCATACGAGGCTCGCTAGGTAGACCAGCACGAACCGGTACGTGTGGCCGTAGGGTCGGCACCCGCTCAAAGAAAAAACAACATAAAAATGAGGCGTAACAGAACTCACCTCCCTCTCTCACAGCCTTGTCCAGATCTCTCCGGACACCGGCCAAGAACATCTGAGCCCAAGCATAGTAAGTACCCCGTAGAACGGAGTCCACCATCACCGTCTGCCCCCCAGACATACGATGTGGTGCAGCAACGCCCAAAACCCTCAGAACGCAGGCACCAACGGCCCGCATATCCCACTCACGTAGGAACTTCAGACTGATAGAGCTGTTTACCAAAACAGCGTCATCCCCACAAAAGGTCTGTAAGAGGTCCTCCATATCCACGCCTGGAGGCAACCTCGGAGAGATATCACCCACCTCACCCAAGCGAGGCAAACCGGTCAAAAAATATACATCAGTGAGAGTAATCTCCAACCTCTCACCACCAATAATAAAGGCACCCTCTGCCGGCACCCACCACTGAACGAGCTTGTTCAGGAGTCTCCTCACTGAACGGATATAAGGTATCTGAGCGAACTTCAAGAGTCCGCTCATGGCTAAGGTCTGTCTCACCCCCCCATCATCCTCGATCCTCGCCACAATCTCGGCATCAATATCTCTCTCCCGCCATACGGACTGAGCCCTCCGCAACATCCTGCCAAGAAAACATAGAAAATTTTAGCCCCAGCATAAAAAAATTTTTTTAGAAAAAATCCCATCGCGGCCTTTTCACAGAAAGCCGCGATGACCATCGCGGATTTTCCACAAAAACCGCGATGACCATCGCGGGTTCCATGAAAAAACTCGCGATGAACATCGCGAGTTTCGTCCAGACAGTCGCGATGAACATCGCGACTGTCACCCATGAACACGCGATGAACATCGCGGGTTCCGACCTCACAGTCGCGATGAACATCGCGACTGTGAGTCTAAAACCCGCGCAGTTCATCGCGGGTTCCGCCCCGAAACCCGCGCGGTTCCACGTTGGAGAGTCAACGTGGAGTTTCGCGGCTTTCTGGGGCCCACCGCCAACTAAAAAAGACATAATTGACTAGGTTAAGGCGAATAGAGTTACCTGCAACTCGCTAAATCGAAAACCAACGGTGAAATCTCCCGGAAATCGAGAAATAGCTCTGACTGCTCTATCAAACTCGCACGTGACAATGACAACTCATATTGGGCCCCACGTCCTATTTATAGAAATTCCACAAATTTCAAACAACCATTGCGGTGTCATACGAAGTCCATTTCTCAAACCGTTGGTACCGTTGGGATCAGCACAGCGAGAACTTCATAGAGGTTCCTTCCGTTTCCCGTTTTTCCCGGGGTCCATTTTTGACCATTTTTTAGCCCCTCTCGTGGCCTCGGTTTGCGTGCCACATCGGCCGTACTCCGTTTTCGAGGTGCCTTATATGGCCGGATTCAGTTTTCCGCGCTCGTGATGATGCTTGAGACCATTTCTCACTCTCACCTTTAGATTTTCCGAGCATTTTTTCCCACGCCCCCTCGTCGCCTCGGTTTGCGTGCCACATCGGCCGTTCTCCGTTTTCGATGTGTCTTATATCGCCGGATTCAGTTTTCCGCGCCCTTGATGATGCTAGAGACCATTTCTCGCTCTCACCTTTAGATTTTCCGGGCATTTTTTCCCACGCCCCCTCGTCACCTCGGTTTGCGTGCCACATCGGCCGTTCTCCGTTTTCGATGTGTCTTATATCGCCGGATTCAGTTTTCCGCGCCCTTGATGATGCTAGAGACCATTTCTCGCTCTCACCTTTAGATTTTCCGGGCATTTTTTCCACGCCCCCTCGTCGCCTCGGTTTGCGTGCCACATCGGCCGTTCTCCGTTTTCGATGTATCTTATGTCGCCGGATCCAGTTTTCCGCACAGATGACGATGCTTGAGACCTTTTCTCGTCCTCGTCAATCCATTTTTGTTCGGTATAATTTTATCCCTTTTTCGGGCCGAGCAACCCCTTTTACGAAAAAGGCACTTAGGGAGTTTCTGTTAAGCTCTTTTCTGACTCCTAAAACAATGAAAAGATCGCCGAGCAATCTTGCTTCCTTTCATGCTCGATAAACGTATCTGAAAGGGCGTCTACCTGGTATAAGTTTACCCCTTTTCCGGACCTCGTAGACTAATTACGAAAAAGGTATACTCTAGTCACATCGGCTAGAAGAGTTCTCCATCCGCATCAGTTTATGCTTTTTCGGGCCTTGGAGACTAAACTACGAAAAAGAACACCGACAGAGTCCACTTACCGTTTTCAGACTCTCTAAACATGAAAGCAACCATGAGCATCAGCCGTCCTGGGCTCACAAAATCCACAGGACCGTACCATTTCAGAGCACACTTTTATCCCTTCTTGGAGCTCATTAAAACTACGAAGAAGGAATCAATGGTGCCTCTTGGCTACTCGCATAACAGCTTCCCCATTTTTTGGTCGCCTTTGTTCAGAGTATTCTGCAGTATGTCACCCTGAAACTCCCTCGACAGCTACCATCAGCTTGTCCCCCCCCCCCCCCAGAGTCAATATATACCATTCAGTCAAAGATGATCCCTGCACCTACAAGTCAGTTCCCTACACTGCCAGGTCAACCATGTCATCATGCTCTGAACAAAGGAAGTTTGAGTCTACCCATTTTTTGACCCAGTTATTTCCCATCCCCCAAGTATGTCAGTCCTACCAGCAGTACTACATCACTTCCGTTTACACCTCGCGCTCCTAGCAAGGAAACATCATTGCCTTGTTAGTTGCTGGTCTCCCTCTGTCGACGACAACCACATTTATTCCAGAGGATAGACCTAGAGGCCCCTGTGTCTTGGACTCATTACCATTTATGATGAGTGCCTACGAATCATTTCGAGAGGAATCTTCAGTGCCTCTCCCAATGGTTGTTTCTCACATGCTCGACTTCAACACCTTGATCGCATCGTTGAGACTCGCACAGGGTATTGGTCCGTTCAGTTATTAGTCGAAGACCCCGGATACCTCCTGACTCCTCCACATTTGAGAGTCTTCCTATGGATAATATCAGTTACACTTTTCCTATAGTTATCCGGGCTGCGCATGGCGACAATATTCAGATTCACACCTGTTTCATACTCCCTTGAGTATACAGTTACATTTATTCCCAGATTTGACTCATAGTCTTTGAGTCCCTACAGATGTTGGACACCTTCAGTTTCAGCAGTTCCACAGTTGATCCAGTGTATCAGTTATTGAGATCATTCTTATTGAGATCATTCATGATCATGAGTATATCCCACCATCATGTCCCCTCTGGACCATTATGATGTACCAGTATATTTCTTCACGTATTAGATCCCCCTTCTTGGGACTAATTGTTTTGTATATGCCTTGATACGAGCATGGGAATGCCCGCCTCGTCCTTTATCAGAGATTATACCTCATTCATATTGAGGCCATGTAATATTTTTTGTTTTTGCAGCTTCCAAGGGCCGTGGCTCCAGTCTCCAGACGGTCTCTTCTCTCCCCTAAAACCCAGAAAAAGGACAAATGAACTATGATGTCTATCGGCCATACGATGAGCTCCTGCCCTCACACATCAGGGGGCAATCTGTTAACACCTAAAAAGTGCTCACTAGCTCATTCCCTTACTCACATGACCCATTTGTCCACTTTTCCACCATCTGAGCCTCTGAAACCAACAAGAGGTCACCAAAAGACCTTGGTACACCCCTTTTTCCATTAAAAAAGATTATTTTTCCAAGAAAATCATAAAAAACCCTCAAAAAGGGTCCAAATTCCCAAAAATATTAAAAAGGGAATTAAAATATTATTTTTATTCAAAAAAGGAAAAAGGAGGGAAAATTACCTAAACCATGTTGGTCAATACCATTGGTTTCCACAAAACCACAAATGGTATTCCTCACCACCAAAACCTATAAAAAGGTGGTAGGGGCTCCTCATTTCACATCCTTCCATTATCTCATCCTTATGCTGCTGAAATCTCCCATGAGCACTTTTAGCCATTGAAGCAACCTTGGAGAAAGAGACCTATTGGAGTTTGGAGCTACTCATCTTGGGAGTTGCTCAACATCGACCTTCACCATTGGAGGTAATATCGCAAGCACTTGCTTGCCCCCCACTTTTCAATACAAAATTTATTTCTTATGTTTCTTGTTCTTGATTTTGAAATATTTACATTATTTGCTTAGATTCTTGTTTAGATCCATGAAAAGTATTGTTTATTTAGTTTATTGCTTTTATTTCTATTGAAACTGCTACTACTAGTTAGTAGGTGCCCATAGCACTAAGCTTGGTTGCAAAACCGAGCCAACAACGCCACTTCTATACTGCATGCAAAATAGCCATCATTTCCTTCTCATAGGTAGAGGCAGCTAAATTCTTACCTGAAAGGGCTTTGCTGGTGAATGCAAGGGGGTGTTCATCTTGAAGGAGAACAACACCAAGTCCATTGCCACAACAATCACTCTCAATAGTGAAGGGCTTGGAAAAATCGGGCATAGCTAGCACAGGTGTAGTACACATAGCTTGTTTTAGTTTGTCAAATGCACACTGAGCATCAGGTGTCCATGTAAAAGAATCTTTTTTCAATAGAGCAGTTAATGGAGCTACAATCTTCCCATAATCCTTGACAAACTTGCGGTAGTAGCCAGTCAACCCCAAAAAACCACGAAGGCTCTTGAGTGTCTGAGGATGTGGCCAATTGTTCATGGCCTCGATTTTGGCAGGATCCACGTGAACCCCTTGTGCTGAGATAATGTGCCCGAGATACTCAACTTCCTTTTGTCCAAAAACACATTTAGACTGCTTGGCATGGAGATGATGGTCAGAGAAAAGTTGCATGACAAGATCCAGATGCTGGAGATGTTCATCCCATGTTTTACTGTAGATGAGGATATCATCAAAGAATACCAGAATGAATTTCCGCAAGTAGGGTCGAAATATTTTATTCATTAAGGCCTGGAATGTGGAAGGAGCATTAGTGAGGCCAAAGGGCATGACCAAAAACTCATAATGGCCATCATGTGTGCGGAAAGCTGTTTTAGGGATATCATCCTCATGAACCCGAATTTGATGATACCCAGAACGAAGATCCATCTTGGAGAAAAAGTGAGCCCCATGAAGCTCATCAAGAAGCTCATCAACAACAGGAATTGGAAACTTATCCTTGATGGTGAGGTGATTAAGTGCTCGAAAGTCAATGCAGAGGTGCCATGACCCATCTTTTTTGCGGACAAGAATAACTGGAGAAGAAAAGGAACTAGTGCTTGGGCAAATAATACCTTGCTTCAATAAGTCCCGAACGAGCATTTCAATCTCTGTTTTTTGGTGAAATGGGTAGCGATAGGGCTTGATGTTGGGAGGAACGCTGCCAGGAAGGAGCTGAATACGATGGTCTTCTGGCCTGGGAGGTGGTAATCCCACTGGTTCAACAAAGACACCTATATATCGATCCAGAATTTGTTGTAGATCCAAAGGAGTAGTGGAGACCGCTGATGGTTGCATCTGGATGGAATGGATCTGAGCGATGACACCATGTGAACTCTTCTTGAGGATTTTTTCCATGCGATGTGAACTGATGATGCTGAGAGAACCTGGTTGTAATCCTGTCAATGTGTGTTTGTGTCCATTGAGGGAAAAATGCATCCAAAGTTCGGCAAAATCCCATAAGATAGGGTTGAGTGTGCGTAGCCATTGAGCGCCCAAAACCACATTACATCCGCCTAAGGGCAAGGCAAACATGTCAGAGCGCAAGGTATAATCTCCCATAGAGATACGCACATTTCAACACTTCCCTTTGCAAGGTAAGGTTCCCCCATTGGAAATCATGACTTCAAAGTTGGAGCAAGGATGGATAAAACAATCAGCTTCTTTGGCGATCCGAGGGTCAATGAAATTATGAGTGCTACCAGAATCAATGAGGATTGTAAGAGGAAGCTTCTTGAAGTAACCCCTGACCTGCATTGTTTGGGGGGTGGTGATTCCAGCTAAAGCATGGAGAGATATCTCTGGCTGGTCATCCTGAGACGGAGGGTCAATAGGCAGTTCCTGAATGTCGACCGGCGCATCCAGTGTTTCTGGATCTTCGTCACCCATTTCAGAGGCAGGCGGAGACTCCACATCCAGGAGATAGAGCTTTTGCTGAACACATCTATGTCCCCGAGTGAATTTCTCATCACAATTATAGAAAAGCCCCTTTTCTCTGCGTGCTTGCATCTCTGTTTCAGACAAACGCATGATAGGAGTCGGTCGAGGAGCCTGCGGTATAGGTGGTCGCTAAGAACCCATATTTCGAAAGGGAACAAAAGTCAGCTTGGAGCATTGTTGGGCTGCAAGCATGTCTTCTGCCAACTTAGCCAACCCGAGTGCTTCCATCATTGTGTTGGGACAGAACATTTTGACCTCAGAGCGAATGGCATCCTTTAGACCACTGATAAAACAACTCCGGTAAAATTCATTAGACAATCCTTCGGTGTGGTTGGCTAGATTCTCAAATTCGGTTTGATACTCTCTCACAGTGCCAGTTTGGTGAAGTTTAGTGAGGGCTCCTGTGAAGTCATCAAAAGCACTAGGACCAAATCGTTGCAAAAGAAGCTGGCAAAAGTCTGGCCAGTTGGGCTCTGGATGAGCCTTGATGTACCAGCGGTACCATTGAAGAGCTTCCTGTTCCAAATGAAAGGATGCCAGCGGAACTTTGTTGACATCAAAAGTATTATGCAACTGAAATACTGTTCTGCATGATAGATCCATCCAGTTGGATCGGTACCATTGAAGCGAGGAAAATCAAGCTTCGGACCACGAAAATTGCTGGAAGCAGAGAACCCATTGTCTACTGAAGACTCAAACTGCCGTTTGTTGTTCATAGCTGAATGTTCAAGATGGAGACCGAGAAATTTTTCATCCAGATCCTGGAGTTTGGCTTGTATGGCTACAAGTGCTTCCTCCATGATTTTTGATCCTTCATGGGTGACAACCATAACCATGATTTTTTTTTTTTTTTTTTTTGACTGGGTAGGAAAACAAAAACAGGAACTACTTCAGTAAGGGAAAATTTGGATTTGGGAAAAAATCAGAAGGGTAATTGGGGTTTGACTAGGTTTTGGACACTGTTGGATAGATAGGGGAGCAAAAATGAGGATTTCAGAAGAGGGGTGAAAGAATGGAAAAATTTGGCAGAGGGAAACAAAGAAGCAGAATTCAGAAAGGAACTCTGTGGTAAAATTTGAAGGTGATTGGGTGAAATCTGAGGAAGCTATGGCAAACCCTAAAAATAGACAAATGTGGGATTTCGGGCTTTGGGAAGGGGAATTGGGGATAGGGTCCTCAGGACTGAAATATGCAGAATGGGATGACAGGGGTTCCCCAAAAATTTCAAGGGAAACAGAGTGAAAATAAGGGAGATATGGAGAAAAAACTGTATTTTATACTCTTTTTTTTTTTTTTTTTTTTTCGGCTACGGCTCGAAAGAGATCTGGAATAGCGTCGAATGGACTGAAAACGGCTGAATCTGGAACAGCTTGCAAAATAGATCTGAAACGGCGCAGCAGTGATCGACAATAGTTCAGCTGAAAGTAGATATGGACCCCAGGTATGTGCGGCTTCCTAACAGTTCAGGGGTTTCACTCGGCCACCAATGCTGTCTGACGACTTGCGTATTGGGGCAACACCCCTCACTCCACGGCTCAGGTAAAATTGATAACCGCTTTGCCACAAACGACAGCTCTTGGTTTACCTCACGGGTGGGAACTAGTCAATCAGGTAGGGGTCGTTGCCCTTTTCGCTGGCAGGTCCTCTCAATGGGCCAGCTACTTCGGGGTTCCTGTGGTACTCCTCACAATGAGTTTTAGGGCTTATGCCCAAGTACTTCCCACAGTTAAGTGGATAGGGATTATTCCCAAATCCGAACCTGCAACAGATGCGAAAAAAAAATTGGCAGAAATTTCACCCAGCGAGCCCAAGAAAGTGCTCTGATACCAGATGTGAGGCACCTGCAACAATTAATTAACAAGAATACGCGAAATAGCAGAAATGACAGAACTCAGAATCACTTTTGTATTGATCACAGGCCACTTCGAGAGGGCAACCTCCTTTGAGAAAGCTCAATACAAATAACTTCACGGTGCCTTCATAGGTCTCAACACACACTTATATACTAATTCTAGGCGCCAATACTATTGGTCGAAACCATGGGCCGTTACAAACTATGGATTAACAATACTATGGGCGACTTACAAAGCATATGCGCCAACAACAATAACACAAACTATTGATCAACAAATACTACGGGACGACTTACAAAGCATATGCATCCAACAACAACATACTAACAAAGTAAAGACATGGGTTCCTAACAGATACACATTCAAATCTTATTTGCATCTCGCAAAATTTTGCAACAGAAGAAAGGAATCCATCTTTGCATACCAAGCTCTTCAGGCCTGTTTTAAACCATACAAGGATTTCCTTAATATGCAGAAAAGTGTCAGATATGTTATGTAACCTTTAGGATGCTTCATGTAAATATATTCTTGGAGATACCCATGAATAAATTCACTCTTGACATCCATGTGGTGCACCTCCCAGTGTTTGGATGTGGAAATTGCCAAAACTAGCCGCATTGAGTCCATTTTTGCAACTGGTACAAATTTTTTTGTGTACTCCACACCATGAACTTGTGAGAAACATTTTTCCACCAACCTAGATTTTTATTTTCAGGTTGAACCATCAACAACAACCTTGGTTCGGTAGACCCATTTGCATTGAACCAATTTCATCCTAGGTGGAAGAGAAACTAGATCCCATGTTGCATTTTTCTGAAGAGAATTGTACTCTTCATCCATGGTGGTTTGCCATCTCGGATCTCGGTGGGAATGGTAGTATTATTTAGGATTTGACCCAATCATCAAAAAACAAATGGACAGCAATGGAGCAGCATATGAAAGAATCATACCTGCTCTTTGAAAGTATGCTCGGGTTCTTCTTGGATCGGCAGGATTCCCAATGTTAGAACTAGCAGATGTGAGAATCTTTTCTGCCCACTTTGGAAACTGAGGGGGCTCATCTGGATTTGAATATGAACCTGATATTTCATTTTCATTAATATCATACATAATATCATAACATAAAATTTCATTATCTTCTTATGAATATTCTTCTAGAAGAGGAAGCAATTTGGCAGTTTCTTCCTCCACTAGTTGTAGATGATGAAGCAGTTCTTCAAATTGGACACTTCTCTCGATGAATATATTTTTGGATCTGATATCCATGAGTTTTTATCCTTTGGATTATTCATCATATACAATGAGGATGCACTCAGTACTTTTTGGTTCCAAATATATTCTCTTCTCAATCGGAATTCTAGCCCATGCAGTGGAGCCAAAAACCTTGAGATGTGACACATCAGGCTTGTGACCAGTGTAGGCTTCGAAAGGAGCTGTACCTTTGAAGGATGAGTGTGGAACTCTGTTTTGAATGTATCCAGAAACATCATTTCCTCATCCCAAATATTTGAAGCTAAACCTTTCGACTCAAGCATACAAGTATCCATCTCTTTCAATGCTCGATTTTTCCTCTCTGCTACACCATTCTGCTGAGGTGTGTAGGGGACTGTGTGCTAGATTTGGATTCCATTTTCCACAGAAATTTTCAATATCTCTGATTTGATATATTCTACACCATTATCAGATATAATATCTTTTATCTTTCTCCCAGTGGGAGTCTCAACATAAGTATTGAAATTCTTGAACCTTTCAAGCACTTCCGATTTGTTCTTGAGAAAGTAGACCCATGTGAATCTGGAGAATCATCAATGAATTTTAGAACATACCTTGATCCATTCATGGAGGGATTTGGTAAAGTACCATTTATATCATTGTGAATCATTCCCAAAATACAAGAAGCTTTTCTAGCTTTGCCTCGATCGAACTTGTGCTCAGGATGCTTGCCAATGATGCAACCCTTACATATCCCTTTTGAGGATTTGATGTTCGGAAGGCCTTCCACCATGGAATTATTTTGTAGCAGCTGAAAATATTTATAATTTAGGTGTCCAAACCTCTCATGCCATAGCCATCTAACCTCATTTCCATGAGTCAGAAGGGAACATGGCTTTTAATACGGAAAAAAGTGAGAAAACTCATAGGTTTTGGAAACATGATTTTCCTTTCCTGTTGCAATGCATTTTCCGGTGCTAATATCATAAATTCCAACATCATTAGGGCTGAATACAACCTTCTTGGGAAAACCAGTGTGTTTCATCTGATACATAGAAAGCAGGTTCGAATCTAGAGAAGGAACATAGAGAACATTTTGAAAACTGCTATGTTCTAAATGAATAGTACCTTTTTATTCCGAAGAAATTTGTGAATCATCTCCCATGTGGATGGATATGAAGCTGTTGGAGTCTAATGATGAGAAGGAGTCTTTTCTTGAAACCATGTGATTCGAATATCATGAATCTATGAGAAGAGCTGTAGAATTTGAAACACTTTCCATGAGTGCATGACCTCTTTCTGCATGATCATTATTGTCCTTCTTCCTTGCGCCATTTGGAAGAGTTATGTTTTTTTCTCCAAGATAAAGGCGATTTGATCAATAGATTTCTTCATGCATGAGATTTCATGATGAAATACCCTGCCATAGTAAGAACACTGTGGATTCTCCTTTCCCTTTTTCTTGTCTTTTCTTGAACCTAAGGGCTCATTTGACTGGTTGGTATTCTCCTTCTGCTTGGGATGATCAAACTTGGTCTTGTCTTTCTTTTGATTTCCTTTACCATTCATAGCCTTAGGTCCTCTAGCAAATAGGGATTGATATTTGGAGGTTTTTATGGACCCCATCTGAACAAGCTTGTCATGATCTATTGTTAAGGACTCAATGAATGCATTCAAGGTAGGCATCTTCCAATTCGAAATGGTGAGTTTTCCAGAATGGAAAGTAGAGACAAACACTGAATAATCTGCTCCTAGCTTCATAAGGATTGAAAGAATCAACTGATCATCTTTCTTCTCAACACCACATTTCTTCAACTAAAGCACCAAATGCTTGAACTTGGTGAAAAACTCATTGACGGTCTCGAAATTCTCAGGATTTAGGGAAGTCGGTTCATTCTCCAATTGATAAGCCCTCATCTCATCCTGCTTTCCAAAGAGTTTGGGAAGTTGCTCCCATACTTATTTTGGAGTCTTCAATCCGCTAATATGGAAAAGAAGATCTTTCGAAATATTGATACATAAGAAACCATAAGCTTCATCAAGCTTATTGAAGAACTTGGACTTCTCTATGGATGAATTTGGATCTGGTTCTGTTCCCATAGTAACTATGTAGAGTCCTTTGGAGTGCATCACTATCTCTATATCATCCTTCCACTAATGATAGAAGAAGTAAGGATATTCTATGAAAAAGATTCCATCTCTGCTATAGAGAATGCAATAGAAGGCTGTGAGAAACCTGCATTCACAAAAAAACAAAAAACTTTTAGGTAGACACCCTACATTTTTCAAGTTGCATCACACTCAGCATAGCCTATCAATCAAGCTTGATAAGTTGGATGCACATTATCTAGGATTTATGTGGAAAAATTTCAGCTTCTGGTGCAGTGTTGGAATATTTTTGGGCAAATTTGCTCAATATTCATCTAAAGAAATCTGTAGAAGAGTTTCCTTTTCCTTCAATGGCTCTGATACCATGTGAAATTCAAGAACAACAGATCTATGAAACAAATACAACATTTACTAGAGATGCATGCGACAAATTGTATGTCAAAACACTGATGCAAAAGGTTTGCAGCAGTTCATGCATTAACATAAAATCAGAAGATGATTACAATGTGTAACAATGGCTACAATAAGCCAATCAATTTGAATTCCAGAGAGGTCATTCAAATTGAATGCATGAGAGTGGCTTACTTGGCAGTTAACACCACTCAGCACATCAGTTAACCACTTAACTATCATGTAACTGACTCTAACAGAATATGAAACTGTTTAACTTAGTCTAACTGAATCCAGAACTCAACTGAATGCCCAAAATTAGAGGAGGGCACCTTTATGGATTCAATTAACTGAATATTAGGTGAAAATAACACCAGATGAAGTCAACTAGTGTAGTAGGGCACCTTTCTAACTCTAGTTGGATGAATATAATAATAAATGTTGTCAGTAAAATTGAGTAGGGCGCTTTAGTCATGCAAATCACCTCATTTGGATCCATGAATGATGGATGAGGGCCAGTTAACTGATATTGATGGCCTAGTTGACTCCCCAAATGAAGGAGGAGGCCCAGTTTACTGAAAATGATGATCTGTTGATGATGTAAGCACATAATTGAGTCAAAATACTTAGGATAAGTGGCAAATTAAGTTGTGAAGATCAAATAAATGATGTGTGGTTGGAAAATGATCCAACAGATAAACATTATATTGTTGTGTATAATATTTCCAAGGAGCCCTCATTTTTCCAATTTCAATTATGGATGTCTAGTCTATGTAGGGCACAAGTTGCAACACACAACCTCCTCTATATGCAAACAAATTCGTAGTTGTGACTTCATTGATAAGATTTTTTTCTAAATCAGATGTTATGGAAAATATTTGTAGACATAATTATTATATCACCCTTAATACATGTTCATTGTATCCATTAAATCCATAGTGCACCCCATCTCGATCTTGTTGACATGAAATTGGATTCAATTTGACCTCATTTAACTTGTTTCAATCACCTAATATTGTGTCCTTTGGGTAGGCCATTCCTATATTATTTTTGAGTCATAAAACTACCCCATATTAGTAAAGTATATGTTAAATTTAATTGGGTCAAATTTCATAAGATGCAAGGACAATTTCCAAAAATTTTAATGTTGGCCCCTTTCACTAGTCACGTGTAGGGTTCCATGTGAGTGGTGTCATGTAGTATATATTATGGAAGAAATTTTTCTCTCTTTTAACAAGATTTAATGATTGAAACCTATAGTTATATGTATAATATTTCCAACAAGCTATAATTTTACCAATTTTGGTTATTTATGCTTAGTCTATGAAGGGCACAAGTTGCAACATGTAGTCTCCTAGAGGGGTGAAAATTTTCACAGTTGTGACTTCACCATCTACCCTAGTGATGTCTCATTATAGTTAGTTAAGCATTATAATACAATGTGTTTTTTACAATAAATATCCATGGTATGCCTCACTTTCGTATGTTATACAAGGCCATAAATCCTCATTCCATATTTTCCAAGCGTACTACTCACCATTGAAAGAATTGATAACACAAATTAAGCATCCCCTAATCTATTTAAGTCAATGTAACCTTCCTCACAAAAGGTATCTAATTCCATTTGACCATATACTGAAACTTTTATTATAAATTGATAACTTACTTATGATTTATCTTTTATCTTCCACCACCCATGCTCTTGGGTCTGCCTGTATTTGTTATATCCTTTGATCCCCTATCATCTTGGATGAAACTACAATTTATATTTTTTCTTCCATTTGAATTTGGATTTCCTTTGCTTTTATAATTGTTTTGATTGATATTTTTGGACTATACCCCCCTCTACATACAATGTTCCAACTTAATGTCTTAAAGGTGGCTTTAGAACAATTTTGTGGTTATTTCAATTTCATTTGATAATGGATCATTACCCTTTCATTTGATTGATTTATTTAGTTAAATTTTATTTTATTTTGTGGCCCTTGCTTTGTATTATACAATATAGGTAGTCAATATTACTTTTGTAGGAGGAGATCACCTTATATGTATATAGGGAATTATTTAAAACCCATCCCATTTATTTGTTTACATTTACATCCCAATTTTCTTCCTCGTTGTAACATTTTATATTATAGTTAGATTGTGCTACACCTAGTTAATGGCATTTTCGCACTTGAGAAAGTGATAAACCCTAGGTACCCTTTCCTGCATTTCTTCATCACGATATTGAAAGGGGATAATGATGATGATTTTATTGTTGTTTTTGATGAAAACCATGATGATGATAATGATTATCATCTATATGATGACAATGACGGCCATGATGATGACTGTAATGCCTGCCTCGGTACCTTAACTGTTTAGAATAATGAGGTACTAGTTTTGAAATTAACCGGCTAAGTAAAACATGAACCATTTGAACTTACTTTGAAAATGCTTGAATGAAAGTTATATGTTGATGTATATGTAACTTCGGAATGTATTTCATATATGTATGTTGTATGTACTCCTATAGAGATGGTATTATTCCTCTATACGGAAGTGTCGTCATTTATATTGTAAATGTCGTAACTTATACTTGATGGGTTATTAGACCACCTTGTTGGGGTCGGACCTGTATAAGTCATGTGGGTCGAAGGGTTTTTAGACCACCCTATTGGGGGTCGGCCCAGTCAGCATTATGTTATGTGGTTAAGTTCGAGCCCACATGATTTATGTAAAAGGCAAGTCAAGTCAAGTATAAATAGAGTGCGGGAGGCACTCTATTTGATCACTCACTTCTCACTCATGCACTCAAGGAGGAGTGGCGCACTTATGGAGGAGGAGGATCTGCTGCTAGGATATGTCTATCTCTTATGTTTGGGTTGCATCATTTCTCTATCTATCTTTGAGGAAGTTATTGGGGTTTTTCACCCTTATGGTTTTCCCCAAGTAAATCGTGTGTATCTTGTGTGCTTGCATTATTGTCTCCATGATTGATATGCTGTACATGTTGTTCTCTCAGTTAAGATCCTAGATCAGATTGAAGTAAATTCTGAAAATTTAACATGGTATCAGAGCTAGCCTGAAAGAAGGCATGATATGGCATGTATGACACTTGTTGCACTTACGATGATAGGGCTTGATATAGAAAAAACCAGTCATCGTAGCACTTTCACTATAAATCTGTTTTAGCGAAGTTTTCGGATCTGAAATCTTTATAGGTCGAATATTAAATCCCCATGTAACTTGTGGCGAAAGTACAACCTCTAATTCGTTGTACTTTGTGATTTATGATCTGTACAATATAGGGTTTCTGTCTCTTCCAGATCTGAGTCAAAATCAGGTGACCTTGGGAAAAAGGTCATAACCTGGTCTAGGAAGATCCAAATGAAATTTCGTAAACAGTGACAGGTATTAGAAAGACTGTACTATCTCAGGAAAAAAATTCAGAGGCCGAAGTTGAAACAGTGACACGTGGCACTCCGTACAAGTTCGCTCTCCTGTATTATCCCATAAACAGGTCACGTTGTGACACTTGGCATAACTCTCTCTTAGAGAATACAATTTAGGTCAGACCTATTAGGATGGAAAGATAACAGTTCGGGCTATCTCAGAAAACGTTTTCAGACCCTGTGGATCGAAAAGTTCGGAGTTACACCAGAAACAATCAGGTACATATTTCTGTCAAAACATAATTATTTTTTAGTACCTTCATTCATGGCTTCCAGAATTTAAGGCTTTGGAGAAAGTTGAATTTTTGTAATTGGAGACCATGGCTGAATGCTACTCATCAAAATAAAAATTTAGAGACCAAGATCAGGATTTTTGGTTGGGTAGAAGGCCGGGCTTGATCAGACCCTAGTTCGGAACTTTGATCAGAAAAGTGGAAAATTAGGGCTTCTGTAAAAATGGGAATTTTTGAAATCTGTGACCACGACTGGAAGCTCCTCGGAAAAATAGAAGCTTAGAGATTTGGATCAAACCTTTTGATTGGGCAGAAGAGTGGGCTTCATCAAACCCTAGTTCAGGGTCACGTCCAGTGAATCTGGAAGTTTCAAAGGCAAAATTGAGGAGTGAAACTTTGCAGTTTTCAAATTCTGAATATACCAGCTTGATCAGCTCATCAAGGCGCATATTTCTATCCTTTCGAAAGTTTGAAATTAAAAGTTTGAATTTTTGGGGTTTCTCTGACAAACCCATGTCCAGCTTCAGGTCCAGTTCTTGCAAATCAAGTGGATTGGATTAATCCTAGAAGAAGATGGATTGATCACCTGCATAAGTGAAGAAGTTCCTATTTCAGAGGGAGATGAGGCTAAGGCCTTACATAAGAATATTACAAGCGATCTCGACAGGTATGACTCATCGAGGTATGTTTCGATATTTGTTCATGATTAAGTTTATGGTATGTTTGTCTTCATGTTATTACGGTTAGTACAATCTTGATTTTAGATTTGTCGTATCACCTTAACAAAATTATGAATGCATGATAGAATATTTTCATTGATTAGGGTGTTGACACTTATGATTGTACTAATGCATTATGGTGTTGTATGAGGTTTATGTTGTCTACTAACATAAAAGGTACACCAAGAAAGACAAATCATGTTCTACTTCAAAGAACGTATGATCATGGTGACATGAAGACAAGGATTCATCCATTGTCATGGATCACATAGAAGATCTACTTTCGAGGTATGTATAACTTGTTTCTACAATGGTTAACTTATGAGACATGCAGGTTACTAGGACAAGTCACTGAAGAGAACCAAAAGACATTATGCGGGTATGTTACACATAACTAGATAGCATGCTAATCCAGGTATGTTTTTCCTATATCAAGCTAGAATCCTACCTTGTGTTAGGATCTTATATTATTGTGTTGTTGATAATGATATGACTAACCAGAAGAATCATGAAGGTATAGGTTTGAGTAATCATGGGTTTTATGCATATTATATCTCTTATCTTGATTGATGATTTAACTAACCAGAAGAGTCCTATGATCAAATAAGAATATGTATGAGTAAAAGAAGACTTCCCTGAAACCTTGAATACTAATGTTTATTATCTGTGAATGATCATGACTATACATGTTTAAGATTATTGTGTTTTGATAGTATTAAGATTATGCTAATAAATGTGTGATTATGTATGAGACCTCAAGGATAACACAATGATGATACTAATAAGCATGCATAGTGATTAAGGATGGATGTAAGTTCAAGGACAGGTAATCCATGAAGCAAAGATCAAGAGGG
Source organism: Larix kaempferi (assembly GCA_027924585.1). Classification (NCBI taxonomy): domain Eukaryota; kingdom Viridiplantae; phylum Streptophyta; class Pinopsida; order Pinales; family Pinaceae; genus Larix; species Larix kaempferi. The sequence continues at coordinate 805,730 of BSBM01000013.1, forward strand.
AGCACACTCCAGTTGTTCCTGGAAGAAACCAAAGGAGCATTCTCCAGTAGTTTCTGCAAGGATGCAGATATTCAGAGGGAGTCCACCCAGCAAACAAACAAAGATAAGTATTTGAATTGTCATTACTTGCATATTTTATTGTTTAAATAATACTGTTCAATAATGTATATACTGATGTTCCTAGAATTAGGTTGTGTATTATGCATATTAGAATAGTTGCATTGATGAACAATATACTACTAATATGCATGGGTAAGTAGCCTATGGCACTGTACAACATTCCATTGCTACTTATCTAGAATGAAACCTCTTTGCTGACATGTTGGGAGTTGTGCACACTCTTAACAATGTTCTGGTAGAGATTGGAAGGCATCTAGAAAGTTACGGGATATGGATAAATGTTGTATTGAAGCATTGGCTAAGATAATTGCATGACTGTATGACATATTTCTTTATGTGTAAGAATTTGTTTTGAAAACTATGAGATGTTTTCTAATCATGCAATTTAACTTGTTGTGTAGGAAATATCGTATGCCATCTCCTACAAAAGAAGAACTACAACATTTGTTCATCAACAAAATTATCTATTGAAGATATTGAAGTTCCCAGGATACGGGAAGAATGCCATGATCCTTCGACCATGAAGAACGATGTTTGGGATGCGGTCCCAAGAGCTGAAGGGAAGTCTGTTGTGACTTCCAAATGGAGCTATCAGATCAAGCATGCTGCATATGACAGCATAGAGAAATATAAAAGTGATGAAATAGAAGATACACTAGATGGATTTCAAGACAGTCTTCTTGAATGGTGTAGTCATATATGTGTGCAGAACTTGGTAGGATAGATAGCTTTCTATCCAGTTTGGGCTTTACCAAAAGTAAAGCGGATTCCAACCTTTACTACAAGGTTGAGGAAGGAAATCCAGTGATACTACTTTTGTATGCAGATAACCTGTTTGTTATAGGTAAAGATAGATTGATTGCCGACACGCAGCGGAAACTTGCTGCTGAATTCGATATGAAAGATTTGAGAATGATGCACTATTTCCTAGGTATGGAGGTGTGGCAGAGTGCAGGTGATATCTTCCTTGGTCAAGGGAAGTACACAGTAGATATCCTGAAGAGATTTGGGATGATGGATTGCAAGGCCATGGCCACACCTATGGCATCGAATCTGAAGCTTCTATGTGATGCTTCATCTGAGCCGGTTGATGTCTCTATGTATCGGCATATGATTGGGTCCTTGATGTACCTGACGAACACGAGACCAGACATTTGCTTTCCTTTGAACACATTGAGTTAGTACCTGACAGATCCGAGGAGTGTTCACCTAGTTGCTGTAAAGCATGTTCTGAGGTACTTGAAGGGTACAGTGGATTATGGGCTCAAGTATGAAGCGAATCAAAAGTTTAACCTGCAGGGTTATGTTGATTTAGATTGGGCTGGAAATGCTGCAGATAGGAAGAGCACATCTGGATGCTGCTTCAATATGGGATCAGGTGTGATCTCTTGGTTTAGCAGAAAGTAGTCCTGCGTAGCACTGAGTATAGCTGAGGCAGAGTATGTTGCAGCCTGTTCAGCTAGTTGTGAGGCAGTATGGCTACGGAAGCTACTGTCTAAGTTATTTGATCTCCCGTTAGATGCTACTGGTATCTTCTGTGATAACCAGAGTTGTGTGAAGTTGTCCGAGAACCCAGTGTTTCATGACAGGTCGAAACACATAGAGATCAAATATCACTATATCAGGGATATGGTGCAGAGAAAAGCTGTGAAGCTCCTGTATGTTGTGACGGACGAGCAGATTGCAGACGTGCTGATGAAGCCACTAGCCAGGGTGAATTTCAAGTACTTCAGAGAGAGGCATGGCGTTCTTTAGATCGAGGACACTTCGAGGAAGAAGTGATGGACACATTTGCTGAAGCCATTCCAAGCATGTTGGAAGGAGGATCCTTCACATGGTTGTGGATGTAAGCGCTGGATGATGAGCATTAGGATGATGTTCTCGTTTCTGCTTGGATATGATCAGTTGGATCATTTTTATATGTATGTATGTTGGATATGATCAGTTGGATCATTTATATGTATGTACGCATCATGTTGGATGCTAGATATGATCGGTTGGATCATGTGTATGTATTTTTGTATATGCATCATGTTGGATGCTTGGACCATGTATCTGTATATGTATCAGGTGGATACATTGTATGATCAGGTGGATCATGTATGGCAATATGTATCATGTATTTGTATTTGTATCAGGTGGATCATGTATGATGATATGTATTAGGTAGATACTTGGTATGCATCAGGTAGATGCATTGTATGATCAGGATGATCATGGATGACAAGCTTAAGGATGTTGCTCCAGATGACATGCAGCAGGATGTTGCAATGATGATGATCAGGATGATCATGTGTACATCAGGATGATGTATGGTGAGTATCATGTTGATACTCTATGGCCGTGGATCAGGTTGTGCAGATGAGCATATAATTCGTTGCCCTGGGAGATTTGCAGATAGTCTTTCGAGGTTTTTCCTATGGCATGTAATTTGGTGCCTTGGGATATCTGGCAAATGCTCTTTCGGGGTTTTTCTCCGAGAGGACATATAATTCGTTGCCCTGGGAGATCTGCAGATAGTCTTACGAGGTTTTGCCTATGGCATGTAATTCGTTTCCCTGGGATATCTGGTAGATGCTCTTTCAAGGTTTTGTCCTATGGCATATAATTCATGTCCCTGGGAGATCCGATAGGTTGGGCTGTGTGCCCGTAATCAGTCCTGGGATACTCTTGCGAGGTTTTTCCATGACCACATGTAATTCGTGCCCTGGGAGATCCTATAGGTAGATCTGTGTGCTCGTAACAACCTAGGATGCTCTTGCGAGGTTTTGTAGTGACCACATGTAATTCATGCCTTGGGAGATCCTATAGGTAGAGCTGCGTGCTCGTAACAGCCGGGGATGCTCTTGCAAGGTTTTGTTGTGAGGTCACATATAATATGGCCCTAGGAGATCCTATAGGTAGATCCATGTGCTCGTAACAACCTGGGATGCTCTTTCGAAGTTTTGTGACGCACGTAATCAGTCCTGAGGATTCAATAGTATGGCCAGTGATGATGAAGACCTGCAGGTGGTGGGCCTACATCCAGTATGAAAAAGGACTGGCTCTATAGACCTTCCTATGATGAGTAGATTCAGAGATTGATTGAGATAGCAACAGCAGTGACGATGATGATGACTCGATGATGATTATCCAGTGACGATGATCCAGAGAAGATGACTTGTGCTAGAAGACCTATGCTGAAAAATACCTTCCTAGTTAAGAGGGAGTGTTGATGTATATGTAACTTCGGAATGTATTTCATATATGTATGTTGTATGTACTCCTATAGAGATGGTATTATTCCTCTATACGGAAGTGTCGTCATTTATATTGTAAATGTCGTAACTTATACTTGATGGGTTATTAGACCCCCTTGTTGGGGTCGGCCCTGTATAAGTCATGTGGGTTGAAGGGTTATTAGACCACCCTATTGGGGGTCGGACAAGTCAGCATTATGTTATGTGGTTAAGTTTGAGCCTACATGATTTATGTAAAAGGCAAGTCAAGTCAAGTATAAATAGAGTGCGGAAGGCACTCTATTTGATCACTCACTTCTCACTCATGCAATCAAGGAGGAGTGGCGCTCTTATGGAGGAGGAGGATCTGCTACTAGGATATGTCTATCTCTTATGTTTGGGTTGTATCATTGCTCTATCTATCTCTGAGAAAGTTATTGGGGTTTTTCACCTTTATGGTTTTCCCCAAGTAAATCTTGTGTCTCTTGTGTGCTTGCATTATTGTCTCCATGATTGAGATGCTGTAGATATGCTGTACATGTTGTTCTCTCAGATAAGATCCTAGATCAGATTGAAGTAAATCCTGGAAATTTAACATTATAGAAACTATTACTTTACTTAATAAATGAATGCTCGACTGATTGAGATAGAATGACTGAATGTTACATATGCTCGACTGATTGAGATAGAACGACTAAATGTTAGATATGCTCGATTGATTGAGATAGAATGACTAAATGTTAGATATGCTAGGCTTATTGAGATAGGATGACTTAATGTTAGAATATGCTTGACTGATTGAGATAGAATGACTAAATGTTAGACATGCTCAAGTAATCGAGATAGAATGACTGAATGTTGAATATATGCTTGACTGACTGAGATATTATGATGGATGATGAAATATTTCATAGTGTAGCGCTACTAATGTGCACTTGAGTGTGTGTGTGTGCAGTGGCAGGTAAGATGATTTACTGACTGACCCATAATGGAATTATAGGGGTCGTAAGAATGGAAAGAACACATACGGGTACGACGACTGACTGTCAACCCTCGATTAGCAATCCACGTATAGATGAAGTCGTTTCATCTCACTCGAGGAAGCATATGCCATACGGGCAACGCCATAATGATTTGGTCATGTACGATGAGTTGAGGGGCACGCAATAAGGAGAGCCTTATCCCTCAACATCCCTTAGTCTCCAAGGAGCGTATTTGAGAGATCGTGGTAACAGTTCCCGGTCGCTACACAGTACTCTCCATAAGAAGGAAGAAATGAAACTGTCAGAAGGGCCCGCCGAAGAGGTACCTAGACAAGAACGAGAGGAAGAAAATTAATCAATGGTATAAATGAAAATATCACATAAGATTTAAGAAATACTTTATTTCATTTTGTTCTATTTTATTAATTTGAATAATTCTATTCAAGATTTTATTTTTAATTGATTTCATTAATTTGAATTATTCATTTTAATTGATTTTATTAACTTGAAAAAGAATTGAAGAGCTTGATTTTATTCAATATTAAATTTGATTAATTATGCTGATTGAAAAAGATTAATAATAAGAGAATTATTTTTATTCAAATATTTTAATTTTATGGATTTTATTATTTTAAATCATTCTATTAAAGATTCTATTTAATTGACTTCATTATTTTGAGAAAGAATTGAAATAGGTCATTAATAAAAGAATTGTTTCTCTTTTATTATTATTCAAGATTTTACTTTAATTAATTTTATTATTCATTTAAATTATTTTATAAAGAGGAAATTTAAAATAGATTATACTTTTAGTAAAATGAATCATCTTTTAATTCAAGCTTAATATTAGGAAAAGAAAGAAAAGTAGAAAGAAATAAGTCCAACAAAAAGATTGTTAAGTAAACTAAATGAGAACCAAAAGAGAAGTAGAACTCTTCTACACCTAACTCCCACTGATCTAGGGATGTAGGTGCACATTAAAGACATTAAGAAGACATGTGTATTTGAGAATATTGGAAATTAAAAATATTAAATTAAATTAAATATGTGCATGGACAGACACATGGAACTTCGGCTTTTACTATATAGTAAGGGAGAAGAAGGAGAGAAAGATATCTCTTGCTCCCTAATGCTGGATGGTCATCATAATCTCGGATTATGTTATGATCCTTGGAGTTGGGATTAGCCGGAACGGGGATTGGGAGATCCTTTTGGGAGGCTAGTGTGTGTGTTCTTACGACCCCTTTAGCTCGGGGGTTTGGGGTGAAGAAGAATAACCCCGATACGGGAGATCAATCGAGGGGTCACTCGGTACTTCGTCAGGAGATTGGATTGGATTATGCGGAAACCACTTCGAGGACTCCATCGATTCGCTAGACCAACCGTCGAAAACAGGGGTTTTCGGTATCTTCATCGAAGCTGAATTGATCGAACAATTGAATCGAGCGCTACTACAATGATCTACTTCATCTCAGACTTGACAAGCGAATCAGTTTCGATGGATTTTTAAAAATATTGATCAGTATTTGAGATAGATATCATACTTTAAAACTCTGTTTTAGAAGTATTTATATTTTTAGACTTCTGGGAATGTGTTGAGGCAAACCGACCTCCTGTTGTAGACTTATGATAGATCTATCTTTCTGCGATTGTAACTCTACTTTTAAATGATTATGTGATTCAATTTATGTGTTTAAATTAAATATAGAGCCACCATGAAACCAACAGCCTACGAATTGATCCATACTAAAAGATTGTAACTCTGTTTTATTTATTTTTTTGTGATCCGATTTCTGTATACTTAATAGGAAGTAAGTTTAAGAGTCTGCTGTAATTTGTTTACATTCTGGAATTGGGACATATTTAAACCTATGAAATATTATCATATGCAGATCGGAAGTAAAGGACTTTGTTTGCAAACTTACTAGTGAGTTCGATTTCGTCTTCAGGTCTCATAAACTAGGCCGAGCTAGTTTTCTTTTATTTTATACTTTGTTTTAGTTGTATATGTTATAGATCGTTGTTTATATATACTCAAAATTATGATCCGATCCCTTATCAATCCCTTGTCATCGCCTTAATTTTGAATCTCTGTCAAAACGTAAAGTCTGATCTATGCACAAAGGGAGTAATCTTTGTGGGAGTTTTAAATTAAAAATTGATTGCTATGATGATATTTTTTTTGAGGTCCCAACCTCTTTTCTTTTCTGCGGACTGTGTTTTAAATTTAGTTGTTGAATCCATTTTCCAATTTACTGATCTATGACTCTGTGTGACCATTTTCAAGAATGAATCACTCGAAATCACCCTTTTGAATCCTCTGTGTATCTAAATTTAAATAATAAATCCATTACGATTGTTTTTTATCTACCAATATATGGTTACGGGGTCTATATGGACTCGAATCGGAACCCTTCGAATGTTGAGAGCAATCCATCCGTCCTCAGAACGCTAAATAAATTTAACCTATGTTTTAACCATATTCAATGAGACCCAGTGAGATAGAATCATGTTCTTCCTTTTAGTTTAGCAATCTCAGAATTTATTTTAAATTGTTGTTTTACAATCCGATTGGAATTTCCAGATTTCACAAATTTTAATTATGGCTTGTTCTTTTTTTTTTCCAATCTCTGTGTCCTATTTAAATTGTCGTTCCAAATCCTCAAAATTGTTGTGGCTCGATTTAAACCATGTCGTTGCAACACCCCTGCGATCTGAGATCATTATATTTTATGTGTATTCAATTCATGGATGAATGGCGCCCTCCAGAGTTCTGCATTGTGATATGTAGCAATTACTTTCTAAATTGTTGCGGATCCCTTTCTTGAATCACTATCAAGGTATCGAATCTCTATTATTGTTGATGTCGATCTAGGCGATCCCTTGCATAAATATGCGATCTAAAATTCGACAAATGGGTTAATGTTTATATAATGTCTTAATTTATGAATCTTGTTATTGCTTAATGTCAATTGGGTTGATCCTGTTTTTATGTATGTAAATAGCCAGTAGCCCCTGAAATCTCTCCTTGCACTGCGAAACGGTAATTACTTCAACTTCATCTGGGTTGATCTAAAAATTGAGGCTTTCAGAATTTTGATGAGGATTGGACTTTGATCTCTATAGTCTCTGTGTGTGACTAACTCAAATGTTTAATGGCGATTACAAATTATTTATGATTTTGATTTTGGATGTTAGAAAGATCTGAATTTCCACCTCAAATGGCGATTTCAAACTGTGTTAAAATTGATGTCCAGAATTTGAAATTTTGATTTGAACTTGCCCTTTTGCTCACTATATCGATTTCTACTCAAACGTTTCCAGAATGTACAAACAACTCGTAGATGTCTCCTAAATCTCCGTGCGTCTAATTCCTAAAGCCAGTGCGTTCCAGAAGATTGCTCTATGTTTTTTTTTTTTTAGATTTTCAGTTCCTGATTTCATGACGTTCTAGATTTTGCTTGTGATTTGATTTGGATTTAACCCGTAACTTGTAACACTGGATAAGTGTAATATTTAATCTGTTAATTCTCCCTTCTGCGCTAGCTATGGAAGACCCTTACTACTCCACAAAGTGTTAATCAAATACTTCACTATCGACCATGCATTCTTGTTTTCAGATGGGTGTTATCATATATATTTCCAGTACCTTATTTTCTTACAAACTCAGATAAGCCCGATCTAGATGTTGCCTCATACTTCAGTATTTAAAATTTCTTAAGAACTCAACTTCAATCCATCTCCATGTTAACTTATAGTTTCAGTAATTGATTTATCTCTCTGGTGTGTACCTTTACTCATCGATCTGCTCATACCTTGATCCATTTCGATGGATTCACTTCCAGTAATACATCTGTTATAATGATGTTTGTGCCCGGGTTGAATTTAACCTATACCGGGATAACTATTGATTGGGGTGTGGTTACACCTGCTTGAGGAGGTCAACCGAAGGTTGGAATAATCCTGAGTTTATTAATTGTTCAAGTTCTGCTATTAGACAGAAGCTAGAAGTCGGCAGCTGGGGATTGAGGTGTTGTACACCTGCGTGAGGAGGAAAACCTATAGCTGTAAATAATTCTGAGTTTGTTCCTATTTTGTAAATAGGAAGAAGATGAATTCGACAATTGTCCTCCTTAATTAAATTCTGAACCGTAATGTTTATCATGCTCATTGGTAGTTTTTTTTCCCTAATTAAATCCTGAATTCACAAAAACAAATTGTAATTGCGCTTCTCTGAGCATCGATCATCTTCTTGTTAAGTTTAAACTAGTTTGACTAGCAAGATCATAGAAAGAAACATAATCACAAGATAGACACAGAATTTACCCTGGGAAACCCTCATGGGGTAGAAAACCCAGCAAAGCTTTCCTCAATAAGATGATCAACCAAAATACAAGATGTGCTCCAAGACTTGTCCTTCTTCTCTACCTCACATGCAGACCTCCCAGACACAAGTGCACTACTTTCTGAGTTGTGGAAGTGTGTCAAATCAGGATCTCTCCTCCTCTATTTATACTGATTCCCGACTCACCAAAATCCCTAATGGGGCCGACCTCTCCTAGTGAAGTCTAATAACCCCTAAAATATAAACTCAGGGCCACCCCCCACCTGGTGGGTCTAATAAACCTAGTTACCACAAACCATCGGAGGAATAAACATCTCCGGATACATAATAAAATCACCTCGGAGGAATGAAACATCTCCGGAATAATAATGTACAAATATAATATTCTTAGAAGTTACAATATTCAACACTCCCCCTTAACGAAAAGGATATTATAACAACATCTGCAGGAGCAAGGAGTCATCGACTACATCACACATGATACATCTGTATATCATCAGAAGCTTTCTTTAATACATCATCATCAGTAACTTAACCAGTTGCTGGAACATCAATATCATCGTCGTCGTCATAGCATCGTCATCACACGATCATCAGCATCGTCATCACACAATCATCAGCATCGTCATCACACGATCATCAGCATCTTCATCACACGATAATTAGCATCGTCATCACACGATCATCAGCATTGTCATCACACGATCATCAGCATCATCATCACATAATCATCAGCATCATCATCAGACGATCATCAGCATCGTCATCAGCATACCCTGCAATATACATGATTCATTTAAGACACCATAACATGTCTAGGGACGATACAGTCCACTCGTCAACTTAGAAAAAATCTAAGGACCACTTTCTCGGAGACATATGTCTACGGATCAATTCAGGGACCGAAGTCTGGGGATGATACAATCCCCATCACGTACATTTTGAACTAGTGGTTCTGGGATGATGCAATCCCCATCACGTACATTTTGAACTAGTGGTTCCAGGATGATGCAATCCCCATCACGTACATTTTGAACTAGTGGTTTCGGGATGATGCAATTCCCATCACGTACATTTTGAACTAGTGGTTTCAAGATGATGCAATCCCCGTCATGTACATTTTGAACTAGTGGTTCCAGGATGATGCAATCCCCATCACGTACATTTTGAACTAGTGGTTCCGAGATGATATAATCCCCATCACGTACATTTTGAATTAGTGGTTCCGGGATGATGCAATCCCCATTAGTCCACTAAGGACTTCATTCACGGAGACCATTCGTCTACGGATCAATTCAAGGGACCAAAGTCCGGGGATGATGCAATCCCCACCTATCCACTAACGACTTCATTCTTGGAGACCATTAGTCTATGGATCAATTCAAGGGACCGAAGTATGGGGATGATGCAATCCCCACCTGTCCACTAAGGACGTCATTCTCGGAGACCATTCGTCTACGGATCAATTCAAGGGACCGAAGTCTGGGGATGATGCAATCCCCACCTGTATCCTTATCAATGCATATATCGTTAGTACAACACTAGTACAAATACATACAAGTATCCTCATCAATACATGTATATCATCAAAACATGTATCCTCATCAATACATCAACAAAACATGTATCCTCATCAATACATCAGTAAAACATGTATCCTCATCAATACATCAATAAAATATGTATCCTCATCAATACATATATCATCAAAAGCATGTATCCTCACCAATACATATATCATCAAAATAAAAACAAGTAAAATAAGTATTCTAAGTATAGGAGTCCTAAATCTAAATAATCTAAGTATCCAAGTGTAGTAAACAAGTATCCACATCATCGACCTTACTGTCGATGAGGCAATCTCATTATCAGTGACTACACTACTCCCCCTTTCGAGGAGGGTCCTTTTTGAACTACACCAAGCTTGTCTCGGAAGTATTCAAATTTCACTCGAGACAGAGGTTTGGTCAAAATATCAGCAATTTGATCCTCGGTGCTCACATACTCGAGCTTAATATCTCCTCTCTACACCATATCTCATATATAAAAGTATCAGATCTCTATGTGTTTTGACTTATCGTGGAATATAGGATTTTCTGTCATCTTGATACAACTTTCATTGTCACACATAATCACAGTGGGATCCATTTCTAAGTCAAATACTCCAGAATGTAGTTTCCGAAGCCATATTGCTTCACAGCTAGCAGAGCATGCAACTATATATTCTGCTTCAACAGTACTGAGAGCCACACTGGATTGTTTCTTGCTGAACCAAGAGATCATGGCAGATCCAAGTCCATAACATCCACCTGATTTACTTTTCATGTCTGAAACACTTCCTGCCGAATCAGAATCTGAGTAACCATGTAATATGAGTTCATGATTTCCAAGGTAGTAAAGACCAAAATCTAGTGTACCTTTTCGATACCTCATTACATGCTTTGCAGCTATTAGGTGAACCTTCCTTGGTTCTACTAGATATTAACTCAGGGTATTTACAGCAAAGCATATATCTGGTCTAGTATTTGTTAAATACATCAATGACCCAATGATTTGTCTATATAGAGTTACATCCACTAATTCTGATGAGTCATCAACTAATAACTTCAAGTTGGAGTCCATGGGAGTAGCCATGGCCTTACACTCTAACATATCAAATATTTTCAAAATCCCCACAGCATACTTACCTTGATTTAAAAAGATTCCTTTTGGTTCTTGCCATGCTTCTAGACCTAAGAAGTAGTGCATTAATCCCAGATCCTTCATTTCAAATTCTGAAGAAAGCTTCTTCTTACGTTCGATAATTTGGTTCTCATTTCCTGTTAGAAATAGATCATCTACATATAATAGTAATATAACAGGTTCATCATCCATAACCTTGAGATAAATATTTGGATCATCTTTACTCTTGGTAAAGCCCATGCTTGTTAAGAAACTGTCAATCCTTCCGTACCAAGCTCTGGGAGCTTGCTTCAATCCATACAAAGCCTTTTTCAACTTGCATACATGTGTTCTTCCATATTTAACCTCAAATCTTTGTGGTTGTTCTATGTACACTTCTTCTTCAATGACACCATTCAGAAAGGCTATTTTAACATCCATCTGGTGTAATTTCCACTTCATCATAGATGCAAGTGCCATGATAGTTCTAATTGATGTGTACCTAGCAACTGGTGCAAATGTTTCTTCATAGTCTATTCCATCCTTTTGAGAGAATCCTCTGGATACAAATCTTGCCTTATATTTTTCAATGCTACCATCTGTAGTATGTTTTATCTTCAATATCCATTTGGAAGAAACCACACTTTTGTCCTTTGGTTTGGGAACTATATCCCAAACATCATTTTTCATTATTGACTGGTACCTTCTGTCATAGCTTCTACCCACTCTTTCTTCTGAGTTGCCTCCTCATAGCTGGTGGGTTGTTGATCCACAATATCACACATCAAGGCCACATAGTTGGATACTAACTTAGGTTTCTTCCTTTCTCTAGTGGAACCTTCAGGAGCTCTATATTTTTCAGCTCCTTGAATAATGTCTCTAGCCCATGCTGGCCTTCTTTTTCTAGATAGATTTGTAATGGGGGGTTCTTGAGGTTCTATCATGTAATGGTCTTTTGATGCATCATATTTAGGGATGGGTACAACTTCTGTGACTCTAGGAGGTGTATCTTCTTCATAGATTTCTTCAAGTTGGCACTTCCTAGATTTCTTGATAGCTGCTTCTTCATCAAATGTTACATCTCTACTTATCTCCATATGATGAAAACTAGGTATCTAAATTCTGAATGCTTTGGATGTTTCACAATATCCAACAAATATTCCTTTCTTACCAGAGGGATCCAACTTGGTTCTCTTTTCTTTTGGAATGTGAATATACATAGGACATCCAAATATTTTGAGATGACTTACCTCAGGCTTCTTTCCTGTGAACACTTCTTCTAGAGTCTTAAATTCAAGAGCACTATGAGAAAGTCTATTTTGTACATAGACAACTGTCCTGGCTACTTCAGCCCATAGATACATGGGAAGATCTTGATCATGTATCATAGTATTTACAGCTTCCATGACAGTTCTATTCTTTCTTTCAGTAACCCCATTTTGTTGGGGATTGTAGGGAGTGGTTAGTTCCCTCTTGATTCCAGCTTCTTTACAAAAGTCTTCAAATTCCTTTGAAGTATATTCTCCACCATTATCTGTTCTGAGAATCTTGATTTTATTTTCTGAGAGATTTTCTATTAAGGCCTTGAACTCTTTGAATTTTTCAAAGACTTCATTCTTACCTTTTAGAAAGTATATCCAAGTTTTCCTTGAATAGTCATCAATGAATGTGACATAGTATTCATATCCACTCAAAGATGTGGAGGGAATTGGTCCAAATACATCAGAGTGTATTAACTCCAAGGTACTTTTAGTCTTTGTTTCACTCCTAGGAAATGGGTTCTTGATATTATTCCCCTTTGCACATCCTTTGCATGTTCCATCATAATGAATCTTTAAGTCTGGCAAACCTATAACTACCTTGCTTACATAAGTTAGTGCCTTGTAGTTAATGTGAGCAAGTCTCCTATGCCATAGCTCATTTGGGCTAATGGATTCATGTACAAGGGCATCTTTTGGATGGCCCTTAAGCTTGTACAAACCTCCTTCTTCTTCACCAATGATAATTGCATCCTTGATAGATTTTCCTTTGGACCACATTAATACTTGTCCATCAATGAATGAAACCCTATAGCCTTTCTTATCTAATGCTGAGATGGATAACAAGTTCTTCTTCAATCTTGGTACATACAATATTTCTTTCATTTTCATGGGGGTACCAGAATCAAGCTTGTAGCTTGCTTCACCAATTCCCTTCATGGGATATTGATAGTCATCTCCTAGAGATACCTTTTGTGGAGAGGTCTTTTCCTCAAGTCTTGAGAGAGTCTTTTTCTGACCTGTCATGTGCTTTGAAGCACCACTGTCAATAAGCCATGTATCTTCTCCAGGTGTTATAGATCCAGAGAGTGCGGAGAATAGAACATATTCTTTTGCATCTTCTTCTTAATTTCTCCTAGATCTTCTCTTGAAGAAGGTCCTTTCTTCTTCTTCTTCTTCACCTCTAGGTATTTTCTTGTGAGGCCTTTCTTCCTCTTCTACTTCTTATTCACTATCATCTTCTACAAGATGTGCTTGATGTCTTTTGTAATGAGAACCCTTTTTCTTCTTTAGAGGACAATCTCTAGCAAGGTGTCCTATTTTGTGACAAGAAAAACATTGGAATGAGGAGTAATCTTTTCTTTGATTAGTTCCTCTTTTCTTTTGAAATCTATGTGGAGAATGAGACTCCTTATGACTATCTCTTTTGGAGTAGGATTGATTCCTTCTTCTCTTGGTGTGGGTGGCCAAGGCTTGGTCATCTTCTTTGAGCAAGGCTTCTCTGTTTTCAACCCTAGCCTCTTCTTGTACACAACCCTCCCAAACTACATCAAACTTCATACTTTCTTTTCTGGCACACATAGTTTGTATAAATGACTCCCAAGGTCTAGTGAGACCATTTAGAGCAGTCATCACAAGTTCATCTTCATCAAGAGTATCACCAATGGCATCTATTTGCTCCTTGATTTGGGAGACCCTTGAGAACTAGTCTTGAATGGATTCTCCTTTGTGCATCTTGGTATTCTTCAACTGAGTTCTTAGGTTCATCTTCCTATTGATGTTCTTTCCTTCATACATTCTTCCTAGGGAATCATACATTTCCTTTGAAGTCTTCTTGGAAGCCACTTGGGGAATCAAGTGGTCTTTAATAGAATCAGCTATGATTCTCTTTTCCCTAATCAAATCCTTCCTACGCTTCTCTTTGGCTTCATCTCCTTCAGGTTCTACAACTTCATCCTTAATATAATGAGCAAGATCATTCTCTTCAAGAATGAGACCAATTCTGTATTTCCATGCCCGGAAATTATCTATACCTTCTAGGTTGTCTTCAAGCTTAGTGCTTGGAGCCATCTTCTCTTGGGGGAGTCCAAGAGATAAGAGATAGAGTAGTACTTACCAGGAAACTTTAACTTTTTACTTTTCCGGATCTGCAATAGAATTTTTGGTTTATCACACTTTTGGTAAAACTAGGGTTTGACTTTCCCATAGTTCTACCTAGCCAAAAACCTCGATCCAAGGCTCAAAAGATAGATCTTTAGAAGAGCTATTCATCCATGCAACCAGAAACCAAAAATACTAACTTTTGCAGAAACCCTAAATTTGGGAGAGAGAGAGGAATATAAATTCTCATTGTGAAAGATGTTCTATTCAGACTAGCTCCAATACCATGTTAAGTCTAAATTAGTTTGACTAGCAAGATCACAGAAAGAAACATAATCACAATATAGACACAGAATTTACCCTAGGAAACCCTCATGGGGTAGAAAACCCAGCAAAGATTTCCTCAATAAGATGATCAACCAAAATACAAGATGTGCTCCAAGACTTGTCCTTCTTCTCTACCTCACATGCAGACCTCCGAGACACAAGTGCGCTACTTTTTGAGTTGTGGAAGTGTGTCAAATGAGGAGCTCTCCTCCTCTATTTATACTGATTCCCGACTGACCAAAATCCCTAATGGGGCCGACCTCTCCTAGTGAAGTCTAATAACCCCTAAAATATAAGCTCAGGGATGACCTCCACATGGTGGGTCTAGTAACCCTAGTTACCACAAACCATCGGAGGAATAAACATCTCCGGATACATAATAGAATCACCTCGGAGGAACGAAACATCTCCGGAATAATAATGCACAAATATAATATTCTTAGAAGTTACAATATTCAACACTTCTGACATTCTCGAAGTTATGGAACAAATTTCTCTTTACATTTTACTGAAAATTTGAATGGCATTTTCAAAATTCGAGTTGGGAGTTGTAAAGTGGCTTTAATTTTTCTGTGTATTAATTTGAAAATTTGTATGGCGTTTTCCAAAATCTGTGTGGATCTATCCCCTTGACGTTTCCAGAACTTTTAGAATGATTTGTAATTGATTTTTAATACTCTGTATGGATCCATTTATTTGGCGTTTTCAGAATTCATAGAATGGTTGGTAATTGACTTTTAATCGCTGTACATTCATTCCATTGACGTTTCCATAAATTCAGCGTATGAATTTTAAATATGATCCTTAAATCCTCTGTGCACCTTTTCCCCGAGGTCTTGGCGTTCCCAGAATTCATTGTATGATTTTATTTTGGACTTAAAAGAAATATCTATATGTGTATGTCTAATTATGAGAATTGGACAACGTTTCTAGAATTCCTGGTATGATCAACATTTCTTTTGTTTTGTGGGTTTGTGAAAGAATAATTCGGTAGGATTTCAAACACATGAAATCGCGGCCTCCTTTATGTATTTTATAACTTATGTGGGAAGGTTTGGGAACCCGATATATTATATATGTATTGGTATTTTCATGTTTAGATGATATATTAGATTGTGTAATGTTAATAGGATTTCGTTTAAAGAATATGTGTATCCTGTCATATTGAATACTCTCACCTGCAATAATGTGTTATTGATCATTGGAGATACGGTGTTATATTCGTATCCATTGCCTATGAGACCGGGGATACGAAATAATAGGAGATGCATAAGGTATATCCAGATGGGAGAGGTTTCTGGATGTGTGTGTGTTACACTTTTAAGAGTGGAAATCCATGTAGATGAAAATATGCATAATCAATTATAGTACACATAGATGATTTCTTTTTTTTGCGTAGGCCTATCATTAAGTATTCAGGTCAAATTCTATTGATTGTACACTATGACTAACAAGTATATATTTGTGTTTTTAAACTAGTATCTGGGTAATGAGTTATTACTTTAGTCACCGTAAAAGAAAATGCACCAAGTATAGTTGGAAGTTAAGTTACTACATGGTGTCAACAATTGTCAAAAAGGAAATACCTAGTATGGGTCATTGCTAGGGTCATAGTCAAGTAGGTGGGATATCATATTCTTTATTATGTCGATTTGGATTAGAAGCAAAGTTAATAAAAGTGATAGTTAAACGCATGGATGCATTTAATTTAAGGAAATGTTAATACAAATGTTGGATATATTTTTAATACTAAAAAAAAAATGTTAAGGATTGATTAAATGCATGGATGTGCATTACATAAAGGAAATGGTAGGAATTAGATGAAATATTTCAAAGATACACCTTATTTAGATAGGGCGCAATAAATTTGTCATAATTATTACTTAAGAATGCCTTATATTATTAAGGTAATATGAGAATTGTAGATTCAAGGTAAATATTATCATATGCTAGGAAATATGCACTTAGTTAGGAATTGCATTGCATTCTCTTACTGTTAGAATTTTGATTCATTGAATTTAGAAATTCCATTATATTTTTACATACTTTTGAATGCAAAATCTTATGAGGTATTATCAACATGTACAGGATTAGATTTTGCAGTGCATGTAAGAGTTCTTATGGTTGAAAGATCACAATTACATTTATACCATAGATACATTCACACTTGATATGATTTGGAATGTAGGTAATATTATATATCATTAAATACCTTATATATTAAAGGTTGGAATGTAAGTATCATTATATGATATTTAATATGCACAGGGTTGAGAATTACCTTGCTTTTAAGGATTCCTATGGTTAGAATCTCCATGGTACTTATAGTAGAATTAAATTTGCACCAATGTGTCTTATGGTTAAGTTACATATGCCTTAAGTGGTATATTACCTATGAAAAGTTAGAATCATTGGGAATTGTGATAGGGGAATGGATTAGATAGGAATTTCAAAGTATTACTTGATTTTGTTCTAGGATTCACTTCTGAGGAAAACACCAATCTTTAAATTCAAAACCATGTCGTAAGGTGATTATGAATCTTATAGATGGGAAACCTGAATGATTCTTTAGATGGATTTCAGTAAGCTAAGGAAGAGAAGATGATATGTGTATTAAATGATTTGTTTAAAGTTACGGATTAAAGTAACTAAATCATGAGCTATGATTGTTATGCTAATTATGGTTCTATAAAAAGATTGGATACTAACGGCGATAATTGTCTTCCAAGATGAGTTCATGACCTACACTTGATACGAAGGATGTTATTACAATTTTTTTTTCTTTTTCACTTGCTCATGAGAAGAGACCCTACATTTGGGTTCATTGGTGATGCATAAAGATCGACATAAAAGAAAGGTTAGAACTGCGGTTTTTACTTCTTCATCCTCAGCAAGAATATTTCCATCTTCTCGAACATGTTAGAATTATTCTTCACTAATTTTGCTAGTATAAAAGTTTGAATGATAATCAGGGTTCGTATACTTTGATGAGGGGTATTGCGTGAAGAATTTTATCGATTGGTTGTAAATGCTTATTTCTGAAATCAAGGTGACAACTTCGCAGGTATGCACTACTAGTTTGTAATCGTGCTTTGAAATGTGAAAAGAGAGAAGTTAAACTTACTTGAATTATAGAATCTTAATTGTGCTTAAGATTAGGAAGAGAAGAAAACCTTACATGACTTTGTTTATAAAAATATGAGATTATACTTTTAGCTATACTAAGTAAATGGCACTCTAGTATTTAATTATACTTTGGATTATAAGAAGAGAGAGGTTGCATGTAAGATTAGTTTAGTAATGGTTAAGGAATGTATTGAAAAACAGAATTGAGAAGGGTAAATTCTTATTTTGAAATTCAGACATTGTTTTGAACATGCGATAGTTATACGTAATTATAGAAAAGGGAGAAGTTGGAATTGAATATTTTATCTCTTATGTTGAAATATGTCAGTATTTTCAGTATTTTTGTAAATGATATAATTATAGTTTTGTTGAATTGAAAAGATTTGTTGTAGATGATTTCAATCCCAGTTACAACTAGTGAGTCGAGAGAGAACTATTGTGGGGATTACTACAATACGAAAGGTACGATTTAGTTATATTATCAATTATGTGGCTTATACTTATATGAGGGTAGAAAAGAAGAAATGAAATTTTATTATCAATTGTGGATATATTGAAGAAATCAATGTGAAAAGGAAGTGAAAACTCACCGTGGAAGCACATGAGACTTAACTTCAGGACGAAGTTTTAATAAGAGGGGGTGTATGTAATACCCACCTCGGTACCTTAACTGTTTAGAATAATGAGGTACTAGTTTTGAAATGAACCGGCTAAGTAAAACACGAACCATTTGAATTTACTTTGAAAATGCTTGAACGATAGTTATAGAAACTATTACTTTACTTAATAAATGAATGCTCGAATGATTGAGATAGAATGACTTAATGTTACATATGCTCGACTGATTGAGACAGAATGACTAAATGTTAGATATGCTTGACTGATTGAGATAGAATGACTAAATGTTAGATATGCTCGACTGATTGAGATAGGATGACTTAATGTTAGAATATGCTCGACTGATTGATATAGAATGACTAAATGTTAGACATGCTCGACTAATCGAGATAGAATGACTGAATGTTGAATATATGCTTGACTGATTGAGATATTATGATGGATGATGAAATATTTCATAGTGCAGAGCTACTAATGTGCACTTGAGTGTGTGTGTGTGTGCAGTGGCAGGTAAGATGATATACCGACTGACCCACAATGGAATTATAGGGGTCGTAAGAACGGAAAGAACACATAGGGGTACGACGACTGACTGTCGACCCTGGATTAGCAATCAACGCATGGGTGAATCTGTTTCAGCTCACCCGGGGAAGCGTATGCCATACAGGAAAGCCCAGAATGATTTGGTCACGTACGATGTGTTGAGGGGCGCGCAATAAGGAGAGACTTATCCCTCAACATCCCTTAGTCACCAAGCAGCGTAGTTGAGAGATCGCGGTAACGGTTCCCGGTTGCTACGCAATACTCCCCATAAGAAGGAAGAAATGAAACTGTCAGAAGGGCCCGCCGAAGAGGTACCTAGACAAGAACGAGAGGAAGAAAATTAATCAATGGTATAAATGAAAATTTCTCATAAGATTTACGAAATAATTTATTTCATTTTGTTCTATTTTATTAATTTGAATAATTCTATTCAAGATTTTATTTTTAATTGATTTCATTAATTTGAATTATTCATTTTAATTGATTTTATTAACTTGAAAAAGAATTGAAGAGATTGATTTTATTCAATATTAAATTTGATTAATTATGCTGATTGAAAATGATTAATAATAAGAGAATTATTTTTATTCAAAGATTTTAATTTTATGGATTTTATTATTTTAAATCATTCTATTAAAGATTCTATTTAATTGACTTCATTAGTTTGAGAAAGAATTGAAATAGGTCATTAATAAAAGAATTGTTTCTCTTTTATTATTATTCAAGATTTTACTTTAATTAATTTTATTATTCATTTAAATTATTTTATAAAGAGGAAATTTAAAATAGATTATACATTTAGTAAAAGGAATCATATTTTAATTCAATCTTAATATTAGGAAAAGAAAGAAAAGTAGAAAGAAATAAGTCCAACTAAAAGATTGTTAAGTAAACTAAATGAGAACCAAAAGAGAAGTAGAACTCTTCTACACCTAACTCCCACTGATCTAAGGATTTAGGTGCACATTAAAGACATTAAGAAGACACATGTATTTGAGAATATTGGAAATAAAAAATTTTAAATTAAATTAAATATGTGCATGGACATACACATGGCACACAGGCTTTTACTATATAATGAGGGAGGAGAAGGAGAGAAAGACATCTCTTGCTCCCTAATGTTGGATGGTCATCATAATCTCAGATTATGTTATGATCCTTGGAGTTGGGATTAGCCGAAACGAGGATTGGGAGATCCTTTCAGGAGGCTAGCATGTGTCTTCTTACGACCCCTTTAGCTTGGGGGATCGGGGTGAAGAAGAATAACCCCAATACGGTAGGGAGGTCAACCGAGGGGTTACTCGGTACTTCGTCGGGAGATTGGATTGGATCATGTGGAAACCACTTCGAGGACTCCATCGATTCGCTGGACCAACCATCAAAAACAGGTTTGAAGTATTTTTATTTTATTTATTTTGCTAAATATTTTTGAGAATGAATAAATCTGAGTATATAGTTTTATATATTGACATTCATGTACTACAATAGATAGAACTAGATCTGTGGCTTTTATATCTTCTTCTGAAAAATCGTACTAGAAGTATTTTGGGGGAACTCGAAATGGGGGTCTTTACAACGACAACGACGATGGTCATGATGACTACGAAGATGACAATGATTTTGTTATCAACATCATCATCATAATCATCAATGATGATGATGATGATGATGACGATGACGACGATGGTGTTTTTTATGATGATGATGATGATGATGATTATTGACAACGACGACGATGATGAAAATTATGATGGCAATGATGTTCTTGATGATGATGATGTTGTTGATGATGGTGATGTTTTTTCTTTCTAATGATGACGATGATGATGATAATGGTGATCATATATATGATAACAATGATGGTCGCGATGACAATAATGATGATGGATGTGATGACTATGACGACAATGATGCTTATAATGACAATGATGTTCTTAATGTTTATGTTGATGCTGATGACAATGATTATCATGATGATGATGACAATGTTGTTGTTTATGAGGATTGTCATGATTAATAGTGATGATGTCGACGACGATGACGATGATAATGGTGTTGTTTATGATGATGATGACGATTAATGACAACAACGACGTCATCATGATGATCATGATGACGATAATGATGATGACGATAATGATGATGACGATGACAATGATGGTGACGATGCTGATGTTGTTGTTTATAATGATTGTGATGATGAATAGTGATGACATCAATGTTGATGATGATGATGATGATGATGAAGACGACGACGATGACATTAATGATGATTATTATGATGATGATTGATGATGACGATGACATTAATGATGATGATTATGATGACAATGATGTTCTTGATGTTGCCAATTCGACCACTTAATAAACGCAGACAATAATGGTAAAGGATTTTATCAATGTTTATAAAAAAATGAAATGTCAAAGAAAACTACACTATATAACTGCATCATTATCATAAATAGTGATAGAAGGTACCTCCATGCCCTAAGTGGGACTACTTTCCTTCTTAGAAAGGATAAACCAATGGTAGCCTTGATGATGATGTTGAGTTTGGAATCCATGTGGTGAATCTAATTTGGAATCCATCATGAACTTCCCATAAGTTGTGTTCTTGGAATAAAGAGTGGTTCTACTAATCATTGTTCCATATTAGAGAGCCTAGTCTTGTGACATCCATCCTAATTAAGTCTTGATCAATAGTCCTTGGGGAATATTTATGTTTCTAGATTCATCCCCGGAGTTTAGTTGTGGTGTTGATCCATCTCCACCATAGTGTGGCATCTAGTACTGAGCTTTCAACCTCTAGATCTCTTATCTCAAGACCATCATATAGCTTAGGAAGGAAAATATTATCCTGGGCCACAATGGCCCATTTTCTCTTGATTTTTGCAATCCCTAGAGGAAGGTTCTTTAGACGTTTCTAATGGACTTGAGAACATATTTAGTAGAAAAGAAGGCAGGAAAAAGGTAAAGAGGCATGGACTAGAAAAACAATTTAGTTTAGTGAAGTAAGAGGAAAAGGATGCTATCATGGAAAGAACCTTTACCAATATGGAAATTTAGTGTTCATAAATATGTTTTTTGGTGTTTGAAACTTCAAAAAATTTATAAGCATTAGATTATCCCTAGAATAGGACAAATGGGGTAATACACCACTCTTACTGCCTAAATATGGAGGAAGGACATGTTCTCCATCTCATCATCACATGAATTCCTACTTGTAAAAAAGGTTAGGGATCCTCTTCCTTATCACTGGAATGCCTACATTTTGAGAAAGGGGAAGTGTCATTTCTTCTCTTCATATATATGGATAGATGGTGAACAATGAAATTTCGTTCTTTTTTTATCACCTCAATGTTTATATTGTTAGATTTGGAATGTGATTTTTATCTTCATCACATTTCTGATGACCACATTGTTAGAGACGGAATATGTTACATACATAAATAGTATATAAATATAAATACAAAATCCAAGTGCTTAAGAATTGCCATCGCTTTGATTTCCAAGTTTGAAGAGTCGTCATTTGAATAAGTTAGGAGGCTCACACAATTCCATCAATTCAACCTTTGCATTGAAAACCAAAAATATGGCATGTCGCTTGTACTAGAAAAGCACACTAACTAGAAAGAATTTTCAAGACCTATATTCCAAGATCTATGTTGCAAAATTGTGTAATCTTGGAGTATGATTTGGATGTCTAACTCCAAAGTCCTACTCTAAATCCATTGTTGGTGTTGTCCAAAGAGATCAAAAATACCTATGTTCCTTACATCATGTCACAACTTAATGTTAGTGTAGGGGTCACAAGCTAGTGATTACCTCAAAGTACGATTCAATTATAGATTGGATTAAGGGTAAATTTTAAGTTTGATTTCTCATATGGAAACTTCTTTCTAGAAAGAAAAATGTGAGGTTGTTGAACTTGAAATATTTCTTTAAAGGAAATGTAATAACTAATTAAGTGCTTTAAAATAATCATGTAGATGTCTTTTATAAATTCCAATTTCTCCAAATGTGAGGCAATCCAAGGAAATAGATAGTGATTGAAGTTGCATACAATTATAGCAAAAAACAATGCATACCCTAATCCGGTGAGAAAAAAATAGCCTAAAAGTCCCCTATCTAACTTCACTACATGGAATAAACATGAGACAGGATCTTAATTGCATGGTTATGCATATTTTTCTATGTGTATTTCCTAAACTGTGATTGTTAATTATGACAACAAAGACCAAATGCATGATTCTACAATAAGATTAATGAACCAACAATTAGAACAAAATCCAAAGAAGGTATGTGAAAATGATTTGAAAATGTGCTTGAATTTTTTTTGTGTGTGCTTGAAATAACTTCATATGTGGCTCTTTACTCTTCACTAAGAAATTCCACTAGTATGGCCCTAGATTGGCCAAACAATCTCTTGAAGTGAGCCTAGTATTCAATGGGATACAAAATTTACTATGTTATGGTGTAACAAAGACCACATAGGGATTGAAGGATTTCATGCACAACTACATGCCCTAACTGTTTTCTCATTATGGCTTAGTCATACTTAGATTTATACACTAAAATTTTATCAATAAATTGTCTCATAATAAATCAAATTATTCATTTTAATATTGTTATGTCCGAGGCTTTCCAATGCTAGAGGTTTCATATTTTTTTTCATGAGAACCCTAAACCACCCTAAAAATTATGTACAATCTCCTCGTCTATAGTAGTGATAATGCTTTTATTATAAGAGTATGTCAATGTGCCTAAGTGCTTTAAGTGATTTGTTTATTGGAGAAACTTTTTTCCCATGGTGCAGGTAGAACCAAAAAGGTATTTGTCAAATTTGTCTTCCTCGAGCGAGGTGAGTTTAAGAAGACTAGAGGAAAGTGAGACATCGAGTAGGTCTACAAGAGTTATATCAACTAGATTTCAAAATATCAAAATAAAATTCCATAACACGTGGAAATGTTTCTCGTTGAAGGGGGGACATGTTCTTGTGATGATGAGACCATAGGTGACATCGAGGTGTCCTTGAGCTACAAACATCTGGTGAAACAATGGGTACCCAAGGAAATTCCTCAACTAAACAAATATTTTTGTGTGAACGAGAGAATATATCGGATTGCACCATCATCATTACATGGTTTGGGGTTGTTTTGCATGGATGGAATAAAGGTCGGTTATGGTAGATGTATTGAATTGATGGAGTATGTTGGACCCTATTACAACTACAAAGATTGGATGCAACTAGTCCAATATAAACGAAGTACATGCAGATATGGATTTTCTGCAAATTATTCACAACTGAAAGAAAAGGAGCAACGATGTACATTGACGGAAGGCCAAAATCTACACGGAATATTGCAGGGTTTATAAACAATACACAACCAGGGTCTACAATTAAGCAACCCAATTCCATATTTGAGGGGGGTGAGAGAAACCGTGTCTGTGTATGGGCCATTAAATAAATAGATGCAGGGGAAGAGTTGTTTATTAATTACAATTTGAATTGAATAGACACAAACGTGGTTATTATGGGAGTGGTACATCTAACAATTTACCCAACCTTTAATTAATGAATATAATATCTTATGTATTTTTCGTTAGTCTATTGTTATAATTTCGTTAAAATTTTATATATTTATTTTGTAGGGTAGTGATCAGGGCATCTCCCTGGTAGTTGATCAGATGAGTATACATCCTCAAGGTAGTAGGTATAAATCATTGTAATTGTACAAATATATATGAACAAAAAGTTTTTTTTGTTATGTTTTTTCATGAGTATATTAATTTCGTTTAGATAATGTTATATATATATATATATATATATTTGTTGTAGAGTGTTGATCGGGGAAACTACCTGGTTTTTGATGAGATGACAACAGGTATACCTCATTGTAACTGTACAATTTAAATACGATCAATATGTTTTCTTATTATGTTTTTTTCCTGAGTATTTTGGTTTTGTTTAGATAATTGTTTCTATATTTTTGTTGCAAGGTGTTGATCGGGACACCTCCCTAGCAGTAGATCAGACAAGACCAGCCTTGAGGCAGCAGGTATACCTCATTGTAATTACACAAATATAATTATATGAGCAATATGTTTTTTTCGTGAGTATATTGGTTTCGTTTAGATTATTTTTTCTCAATTTTTGTTGCAGGGTGTTGATCGCGGCACCTCCCTAGCAGTAGATCAAACAAGACCAGCCTCAAGGCAGCAGGTATATAATTATATGAGCAATATTATTTTTTATTATGTTTTTTTCATGAGTATACTGGTTTCATTTCGATAATGTTTTATACAATTTTTGTTGCAGGGACGTGATAGGGGTAAGTCCATGACCGTTGATTAAATGAGTACATGATCCTCGAGGTAGCAGGTATACCTAATTGTAATTGCACAAATATAATATGAGCAATATGTTTTTTTTGTTATGTCTTTTTCTTGTGTATATTGGTTTCATTATGATAATGTTTTCTACGTTTTTGCTGCAGGGTGATGATCGAGGCAAGTCCCTAGCTATGGATCAAACGAAACCAACCTCGAGGCATCAGGTACATACCTAATTGTAATTTTAGAAATCTAACATGAGCAGTATGTTTTTTTATTATGTTTTTTTCCTCAGTCTATTGCTTTCATGTCGGTAATTGTTTATATATTTTTGTTGTAGGCTACTAATTCGGCGTTTGATCCAACATCAGAGAAATCAATAGATATTGATGTGGAAGAGCTCATGTGTGATGCTAACATCGGATCTTCGCTAGACCCAATTAAGATGTAGAGAAGACCTTAAAAAAATCATGAGGATATCCTTCGTCTGCTATTCATTCATCCGCAGACAAATGCGATTAGAGAAAAGGTTGATGTTTTGGTAAAGAGATCTCAGGCCTTGAAAGTAAGTTGTGGGATCTTGAATTAGAAGATAAATTCATTTAGTATTTTATAATTTTTACTTGTATATGATCGTGAACTAAAATATGGTTTGTATTTACAGGATTTTTTGCGCCCGCACACTAGTGGTCAAGGTGGTGTTGGTACTAGTGATGCTCGTGGAGAGTCGCCACATGAGAAAATGACTCCGCTTGCATCTCATGTGCCATTGTTTTCAACTGAACAGTTGGAAACACATTCCGCGACACCCTCGATTCCAGATGTGAGTGCACCCGCTAGTGGATGGTGAACGCTAGATCGTACAGAATAAGGGGTCGATGCAGATACTAGTATTGATATTGCTCAAGAAACATTTCCTGGATCTTCCCGTGTCACTAGCACAAGTACACTAAGGACCACATTTTTGGTGGATGAAGAGCTCATTCCCATAAATATAGAGAATATCCTAGGTATTTATACATTGTTTAAGTGATTTTTTATAATTTGATTGTAATATACTTATAAAACATTGTTTTTCAACTAATGATGACATGATCCTCTTACAGGAAATGAAGTTTTTTATAAACATCTAAATGATTTGTCATTGGATATATTTGGGCCTGCCATCCGCACAAGGTGGGATAAACAAAGTAAAAATTTAAAAGATGAGCTCACTAATCGCTTGGTTGTCTTGTTCAAAAGCGAGGCCTTTAATAGAGCGTAGTTCCTAAAGAAGGTTGGCCACCATATGAAGATTGTGAGGGAGCGATATAGGGTTCATCTAGAAAGGAACACTAGGTATGAGCGCCCTCCAATGATTCCAGGAAGAGAATGGAAATCCCTAGTGGAATATGGAAAGGAGAGGGCTTTGAGAAAAGAAGGAAAGCTACCACCGGGCACAGGAAGGTATGCAATACTTTCCACAATGTAATTATAAACCTTATTATTATTAATTTTTAGATCAAATTTGAAACATCTAACGTATTTCAACATTTTCATATGTTGTTAGACACATAAAAGGACGCAAAGGAAAGACAAGAAAAAATTGGATAGCACAAGCTCGGGCCTGGTGGTTATTCAAATTTGGCGGCACGAATTGTAACTATTTAAAACCAATATCGCATCCAAATAATAAATTGCAAATTATTTTCATTTTATTGCACTATAAAAGGTAAATTCATGATGTTATGCAAATATACAGGCATATCGATTCAAGGAAGTTCCCACAAAGGAAGACTTGAATCTTAGCTTCCACCATGTCTTTGGAGCTGTTGTTGAATGCCGAAAAAGCTTGCTTGGGAAAACAAAGTCTTCCGGTGATCCATCTTGCACGTAGGTATATAAAATCAATGAATTTTAATTAAAATTGATTACTTGTGCAATCTATTTGTTATAAATATTTGTCGTAAAATATTGACTCTGTTTTGAGCAGGAAAGCAATGATCCACTTAATGTCGAGGATGGAGAAAAACCCATTGAAGATCATGCTTCGAATCCTGGTAATAAATGTATTCATATGCTACAATTTAAAATATTGCATTGCAAATGGTGAATATTAATTTTACTTTTCCATGTTTCAACTGCAGATCATGTAGAGGGTCATACTATACAAGATGAGCCTAGACAGGAATGTGAAGTACATGATGTGGCCACATCAAGTAAAATACACCTATGTAATGTTTTTCTTAATGAAATACTTGTCATTATAATAACAAAATATATCAATGTAACATTTTTACATTATTGTAGAAACTACAGACCCCTTGCAGCAGCATCCACGTCGTGAATACTCTACTAGGAAGACAGTACGACAAGTTATATATGCCACAAGAACAGAACAACAAGTTGCAGAAGACGAGTTGCTTACTAATTTTTTCAAAAGAAAAAACCTAGAAAGAAGTGACTAAAGAAACACTATGTATACTTATTTTTGATAATATAATGTCATGCATTATTTGTTTCCTACTGAATGAATGAGTGGATTAATGAATGTTATATTTTAATGAATGAATGGTAAATGTTTATTTATGATGAAATCCTCATGTTTGCACATAAATTTTTTTTTTTTCAAGTGCATGCATTGGGTATGGGGAATTGATAGTGATGTGAGGGGGGGAGGGGCCATGAGAGCTTCCACCCTCATGTGGTTGGCCCCATTAAGTAGACTATTAAATTATTCTCGAAATAAAGAGGAGCTCACTAAGGTATTTATACATGCCATCAATGAAGTATCTTCAATACCTATCATAAGTGAGACCACACTCTTATGATCACAATATAAACTAGGTTTCAACCCATCAAATCCTTCACACGTGCAAGTGATCATCTCAAGCACACAAGGGTTTCACCATTAATAAACCACTCCTAGGTTCACCAACTGAAATATTTGTCCTTCAAAATAGCAAGAAGGAAATTTCATCCCAATAAACACCCCATGGCTATAAGAAGTCAATTCCAACCAAAGCTAGCCACTTCGTCATTCGTATCACATAAGTGAAAATCCAAGTACATCATCACATCACGTTCCCAAGAAAGGAATCTCTCCAAACTTAATCAATCATGACATCTCATCAAGCTCCAAGTCTTCCAAACAAAGCAACTCACCATGCTCAAGGTCTTCACGTTAGTGCTCTTATAGAAAATAGGTCCATTTATCACAGTGAAAACCTACCCTATACAATATATATTCTTTCCAAAACCAAATAGATTTTCCCATACTAGAGATTACATGATTATGATAACTAAATTTGCCCATACTAGAAAATATTTTGTGAACAGTTTGAAGGAATCATGCCTTCAATGGTTCAAAAACCATCTTCATTTTTCATTCTCAAAGATACTAATGCACCTGCAGAAAGCAGCCATCCATGACATGGAGATTGAATTTGGAACAGGTTGGTCTATAAAGAAGACAAAAAAAAAAATTCTAAAAATTGCAAGCGAATTTGATTCAACCAAACAAAGAAGATAAAAAAAAGCTTTCCCAAACAAAGGCTAAAAAAAGGCCAATTGATGTAAGTCTTAAAGTATGGAAAGAACTTGTAAAATCATATGAGAAGTCAGATGCATGGAGGAAGTTCGGAGAGGACAGTACCCAGGTAATTAAATTTTCTCATAACATTATATCAAAATTATTAAACGATTTTTATGTTTTATTTGTGCATACTTAAATTGATTTGGTATATGTTGTAGGACAAGGCATCCAAGGCTAGGCTTTCCAAACTTCATGCCACGCATCAGAGTGGCCATAAAGGTTTACAGGACTCGATCTGTACTTTTGTAAGTATATTTAATTTGTGAAATGATATTTTTTTAAATTCCTAGAAAAATGTAAATGATTTCATAATAATTAGTTTAACTAGTCCATGTGTCATGTGTTTTACAGAAGGAGAAACATGGCTGGAATCCAACACCATTTGAAAAAAAAATACAAAGAAAAAAGTGGACCGACTTTGTAATATGGATGGGGAACGAGGTATCAATATTTGACTAATATAACTCATGTTCATACCTTTTACTACATTGCCATTCTTTCTTTTGGAATCTATAATCTTAGGTGGTTTATCACATTTATTAGAGTTGAACTTAGGCACACTACACCCTCCCAAATATAAAATAGGTTGTCCCAAGTAATACCTATCCCCATCCCATTCATAACCAATAATAAATTGAATGACACATTAGTTCCATTCCTTTTTGCATTCCTTTTTGTTGTATATGTGAAGAAAAACCCTCATCTTTCTCATTACCATGGTCTTCTACATTCTTCATAATTTATGCTTGTGAATGCAAACAAAGTTGCCTAGACTTTCCTTTGGACACCATGTTGTGGATGTGGAATTCATTTATCCAATGTTGATAAATCCATTGAATCTTTTCTCTACCAATGCCCTTGCATTTCTCATCCCATCCTATTGTGGATGTGGAATTCATTATCCAAATTTCATGACCTTAGGCCTTCGCATTCTTCTCTACATGTCAATGCAAAAGGTGCGTACTTAACCTTTCATTTGCATTCTCAATATTTCTTCTTTCACATCAATATTTGGGTGTAGACATTGAATAATTTCCCAATGGTTTGCTTCCCTCTGTATTCCTAGAACTCATGTGGATGTTGACGGTGGACCTAAATGTGGTATTTTAATTTAAAATTTGGTTCAATGGCAGTGGATAACGTTGAATCTCTTTGTGGACATTAAAACTTGCCTCGTACCAAAAATTATTGAGTATCAAACACACATGCTCCAAGAGATTGATAATGAGGGTCAATGCATGGATTTGGTCATATTTTAGAATCCTTAAGAGCTATGGCAAGAGAAAAATATGTTGAGCATAAAGAACTATGAGCCTTTTTGGGGAGACATCATAAATGTGTTGGCTTGAGAACATAAATAATTGCATTAGACAAAGGCATACAAATAGTATTCAAGGATATCATAGGAAAATATAAGAAGAGTAAAGCATGTTATATAGGGATGGCTAAAGTTGGCTCTATTCCCAAATAGACTTTTGGAACTTCTTGAAGTTGACACATTTTTGGAATCTCCGGGCTCATAAGATTGAACCTCTTAAAAGAATATCTTGCATAGCCATTAATGAGTTCTTTTATCCCTTTCCAAATTGCGGTCAGTCGTATGATGGACCCATATAATGAATTTCCTTGGATTTTCACCCACTTGGTTGGTCAGGAGACTATGACATATCTTCCCAAGTATGTGTTGTATGTGTTACACTTCACTTTGTGCTTGAATTTGTTTTTTAAGTAGGAACAAATTACCTCAAATGAAGTATATCATCAACTTACAAATTTAACCAAATTTAAAAGATTCTTCGTGATGGTCTATTTGGTATTTGCATTGGTTTTCTGTAATACTTTTGAAGCAATGAGAGCCCAAAAGAAAATATTCTTTATGAAATTGAACCAATCCAATGTTGGTACATGACTCTATTGAGACACAATGCCATTTCATTTTTATCATGTCCAAGATTATTTTGACAAGAAATGTAGGCATATTTTGAAAGGGAAGGAACCAAAAAGGTGACCATGGAAGCAAATACCTTTCTTTTCATAAGAGGATAATATATTTTGGAATAAATTCATGCATACATTAGACTGTATGCATTTTAGGGAAAAATTCCTCAATTCTTTTGCAATAGGTTAATCTTGATTAAATGATGTAGATAGTATAAAAAATGGTTTGTGTTCTTCAATAAGAACAAGAAAAGGCAATTCATCTCTTTACCTTTAAATTGTACTGGATGTTCAATTAGAGTATAGCAAGTTTTGTAGAAATTTCTCAAGTTTCTAATACATTTTATTTAAAGGAAGTCGAGGTTGTTACAAGTTTTGACGTGGAGATTTTTTTTTACAACCCATGTTGTTTCAGTTGGTTATGGTAATTATATTCTAGAAGCTTAGGAACGTGAAGAGGGAGTAGGGAACAATGAGGATGATGGTTGGAATACAATTTGACACACTTTGGAAACTTGCATGAGTGATGGAATGAAGAATCCTATGTTCCTAAATGACATGAACACCCTTGTGAGCTCAAACACTCGATTTTGGAGAAATTTGTTGCAAGAAAAGAAGAAAGAACTCATCAAGGAGGGTCGACAAAGGGGTGAGTTAGGTATTAGTTGAAGAAGAAGATCAGTTTCTCATTCCCCCATAAACGCGTCCACCACCCCCAATACAAGCTCATATTTGTTAGGAAGGGGTAGTAGTCATAAAATGAAGTTAGAGGTGGTATAGGTGATGGGGAAGACCCTCATATGTCTAAAAATGAAATAGGACATATGATTCCCCTAATTCCAAAAAGGAAAATATCTACAAGAAATGGTAATGAGAAAGAGGTTGAAGCACATATGGATATGGATAAAAATATGGAGGTCAATGATTCCAATAAGATTCTAGCTTGGGCCTTAGTGCAAATGAGCTATAGAAGGTTAATTGTTGAAGAGATATTGTATGGAGAGCTAACTACATTCGAAC
The DNA here is from genome assembly GCA_027924585.1 of Larix kaempferi. NCBI lineage: Eukaryota > Viridiplantae > Streptophyta > Pinopsida > Pinales > Pinaceae > Larix > Larix kaempferi. Next base: position 837,895 of record BSBM01000013.1, read on the forward strand.
ATGATTTTGTGATTTTACATCATACAAATTTATGATAAGAATGACCAAAATTTTCATTTGGGAAAAAAATGAAAGATAAAAGGATTCTATAAAACTATAGCATTGAAGTGGACATCCAAGGATTTTTTTTTAATTCCCCAATATCATTGCATATCCGATGGAAACTCAACTAGCTCTGATAAGGCTGTTATACCTCCAATGGAAAATGTCGTCGAATTTTGTTGTAGGTTTATGGTCCAAATATGTCGGTTATTCGACACTCATGTGTCAGATATTCGAAGTCAACTATGTTAGTTAATCGACTACAAATTGTCAGATATTCGATGCTCCTTTGGTCATTTATCCGACCTTTTGGTAAGTAAATGTTGTTAGATATGCGACGAGATTCTCATTGGTTATTCGATGTATTGATTAAAAGAAACGTGTAGGTTAGACAACAAAGTGTTGTTGGTTATTCAAAGAGGCGTTGTATCTCTCGGATATCCGACAAATTTTTACCGAATTTTAAGAAAATAATACTTGTCTAATCTTAGACGGAGTGTTGTCGAAATTTAGACAAATATGCCATCGAATTTTGGGTTCAAATTTACCCGTGGATGAATAAGATATTGGATAGCACCTGAAAAGACCTGCAATAACCTCAGTAAACAAGGTTGCATTCCTTTCTCATCATGATATACTTGATCCCATAGAATAATAGTGACTCAGCAGAGGCACATCTCCCTGTTGTGACTAGGGGCACATCTCCCAAGTCTGAGTAGCTCAAATCTCTCAATGCAAACATCAAATGGACAAGATGTGAGAGGGTGTGCTCTACCTTCTTTTATAAGTTGATTTGAAATATAGATTCATTGAATGTGGTCACCTTCATTATTCACGTGCATCGAAGAGGAGGAAGACGACTCTTTTGAAGCTTTTGAAAAGCATAGGACTTCCTCAAAATTTAAATACTACGACCATCTTTGTAGCTCATCTCAATGTTAATCATGTTAATCTTTACTTGTTCTTGTCACATCAACATTTTGACCCTTGTAATATTTTGGACTATAATGTAAATATTGTATGCATATTATGTATGATTCCTAGCGTGGAGCTCAAGGCCAAGGCCCCGCTAGTGAACACTCGACCTCAAAGAGGCAAGTATTGAATATTATGCTACCCATGTTCTAGTGAACCATGGGAATTGTAAATATGCATTTTAATATAAATTCCCACAACTAACTATGCAATGCAACAAGAGATGGGTGCATGATGTTTACAGGGAATTGGGAGGGAAAATATTCAAACCCTTGAGCCAACCAAGTCAAGCCAAGTGTCAATGAGAGAACCCATAAACCATCAACTACCCATTTTGACTTATCTACCCAATCATTTAATTCTCTCAAGAGTGGGTTGAGGTAGTTAATGCCTTGGGAATGGGAAGCTATGGAAGCCAATTTCGTGTATGGGCAAGCCACCAATTTGGGAAATCATATTTTTGCTTCATGGGTAAGAAAACACCCAAGAAATTGTGCCCAAATCCATTCTTCACCCGGGGCCTTTGCTCTCTCACGCAGTCTGAGCTAGCTGGGGCTTCCTCCTTCACGTTCTGCATCATTTTCCTGCATTTTCCATGGCTGGGAACTCATGTTTCGTTGGTACAGTGACTGGGAGAGGAGATCCACGATTTGGGGGTTTATAGAGGCCGTTTTTGTCCCTTGAAAGCCTAGATACGTTTTCTAAAAAACGATTTGCTCTTCCAAGGTTGTTTTCCCATCTAAACATTTCTTTTTTGGGTGTGCCATGATTTTGGGGAAAACCCATAGATTATATTCAGTGAATCCCATTGTTGAAATGGGTATCCATGCCCAATTTTGAGTTGCTTTGTGTGAAAGACTATTGGGGTTGAGATGGGTATCCATTGCTTTGGGCTATGCAGAGGTTGAGAGTCCCATTTTTCCTTGTAGATATCATTCCTAGCTCGGGGGTGGTCTCTGAGTGCTGAAGAATATTGGCTGGGAAGAGACCTATGGTTGGGTGGAATGTTGTAGCAACATAGCTAGTTGCTTGGGATAATTGCACAACAAAAATAAGTGTTTTTTGTCTATGTATTTACTTTTGAAATGTTATAATTTGATGGCTGATTTAATATGTTGAATGCATACAAAATATGTGTGTGTGGATGAAGTTTTTATTCCGCTATGCATATTGATTTAATTTTCATCTACACACCTCTGAATTTATGTGTATGAATAAGATAAATGGGTTGAATTTGTATGAAAAGCCCCAGGAATCAACATCACGTTCTCTCCCTTGTTGGGTCTGATGGGAGGGTATGTGACAGATTGGTATCAGAGCTTATGGTTCAACACTATGGTTGTTGGGCCCTTCGTAGAGATATAAATCATTGTGTGTATATTTAGTTAGCATTTGGAACTAAAATGCATTAAAGAAACCTGAAGATCTCATGGCTTCTATTTGTTAGAATGGGAAATCATTCCCATGACTGTTTTGGGGATTATTGCAAAATTGCTTGCATTGATTTCATCTTATGAAAGTGAGGAAGGAGGGAGAAAATCCCTTTTCAGGTTGAATGCTTACTTACATTGTTTCTAATGCAATAGCATTTTGTTTTGATTGCCTCCATGGAGAAGAGAAGGAGGCGCAACCTCTTGCCATCTTATATTATTTTGTTGTTTTGTTGTTTCATGCTCGACATGGAAGAGGTGCAATATTTCTTGAAACACTTTCACTGTTTTATGCGAGTTTGATCTATAAGTAGCTTACCTCTGTAAAGAAACAAGGGACATATTTCAAGAAAAATTCTAACTGTTTTTGAAAATTTGAAAATTTTCTAAGTGTTTATGAGTTTCTGCCAAACACTCTGTTGGCAAAGATAAGCCCAAAAGCGCCGCAACAGTCGGCAGGAAATTTGTTAACTCTACGCCGAAGGGAAGCGGTCGGTGGTCGTAGGGTTTGTTATAGGTCAAACCTGCACCTCTCCATCCGTGATCACCTTGAGCTGTTGATCATACAAAAGGACAACTTGGATGGAGGAGCATGTTGACCCTAGATGAGACTTTGACTTACTCTACTTCTAGACAACACTGAAAAAAACCCTAAAAATATCATTCTGAGATATGAGCACTACTCTACTTCAATAGACTAGCGCCTATACATTACTCCAGTGTGTCATAGTAGCGCTCAAGCTCTTATGAGCGCTACTCCTCTTCAACAAAGTAGCGCTCAACATTTAAAAAGATATGAGCGCTAGTTTACAAGCATTAAAGTGGCACCCTAAACGCTACTTCACTGAACAATAGTAGCGTACATCTCAAAAGATGATTAACAAATAATTAACTTCATGAAGAGGATTAGTTGTAGGTAGCTTTCCAACTTCCCCAACTTCCTCCATAACCATCTCTCAACCTGAACTACTTCTCATGTCCTATAAATACAGGGAAGAATAAAGAGAGGGGTTAGAGACATGAATGGTGTGAAGAGACCTTAAGGAGAAATTTGCATTGGAGGAGTTTATGCTGGAAGATATCCAAGTTAGAGAAGAGAAGGAGCCCAGGATCAAGTTGCAGGATCATGTCACAAAGTCAGGTATATTTGTAACATCAATTTGCATTTGACAATAAAAGGTTGAAGTGTGTTTCTCGTCCCAAATTAAGTATTCATTGAAATAAAATATTAGTTTGAATCTGTTTTGGTTAATATTGAATGTTTAAAATTGCTTTTGTTTCTTTCAATCATTATATATTATCCAAGATACAGTCAGAAAGGTATTTGTATTGCAAGTTTAGTGAACAGGAGTTGGACTTGAGAATCGAGCGCAAGATCAAATAAGAGCTAGGATCGAATTTCAGTTGAAAGGTATGTTCTCAAGGTCTATAACTCATTTCTTTTCATGAACATTTCTGTAATGCAGTTAATACACTTACCTGTCATCCCCTTCCAGTTGATAGTATCAGTTTCCTTACTATAGGGTAGTTTTTCCCGCCAACAAACTAGCGACTCCGCTGGGGATAGTTGTTTTTTTGCTCTAGGAAACCTTTTCTTGTTTGTATTCCCAAAACTGTTTCAACTCCTTTTATGTGCTGAAAAAACTGTAGGTACCCCCTGCTTGTTTTTCTCTGCTGCAATCAATCCTTTTGTATCTTTTCAAAGTCATTTTTTAAGATTTTAAGACATGAGCGCTACTTTGTTGTACATACAGTAGCGCCCATACGCTACTGTGCTATACATACAGTAACGCCCATCTCTGTAGGAGCGCGAGTTTCCCTACTGCACAGTAGGGTACATTTCCTGAAGCCTTCTGTTAGTGGTCTGCTTGAGTTTTAGCCTCTTTGGTGGTCTCCTGACTTCGTTGTTAGATCTCCTTGACTGGTATTTGGGGTTTTAAACTTTTTTTAAGTCATAGAATCTTTCTTTGAGTCTTTTTACCATCTTTAGATCGCTTGCTTACCGATGTAATGTTTGGACTGTTTATAAATTTTTTGGAAGACTAGGTTGTGTCTTGTGGTGAACACTTCTGCTTATTTCTACCCTGATTGTATGTTGTTGGTTTACAAACCTGCATACTTTTGCATCCGTTGTTTGTAGCAACATTTGTCTACTCTTCACCTATCCTATCTTTTGTTTTAGGGTTTGATCTGTTTTGGAGCCTTTAGGGTGTCTTCCGAACTTGTTGATTTCCAACCTTCTTTGACTTGTTGTTTTTTTCTGGTTTCAAGTGTGTTTAAAGTGTTTTAGGCTGATTCATTTCTCAGTCCTTGTGTTAGTAGGGTATTTCGTAGCTTGCTTGCCTACTTTTTGCTTGGCATAGTGGTCTTGCTAGGGTTGGATGCTTTAGGTCAGTCCTCTTGTATCTATCTCATTTGTTTTCTCCCCACATTGTTTCCGAGTATAGAGGCTTTTTCTTTGTAAAAAACCTGTAGGTCAAGTCTTTTTTAAGCTAGTGCTTTGACAGTTGTAAGCTTAGAAACCATTTTTAGCCATACTTACACATTGTACACAAGTCTTTTTGCTTTCCATGTTTATAGTTCTTTTTCATTTATGATAATAGAAAAAGCAAAAATTTGGTGGTTTAAAGTTTAATAAGGCTTATATTTGTTACAAGATAAGTAGATTTGCTCAATTTTTCAGTTTGGAAAAGAATTTTAAATGAAAAAATAGAAAAAGAGTTTCGTTGTCAAAAGATAGAATTTATGCACTTTTTCTTTTCTATTGCAACCACGCCACAAAAACACACTACCTTTTGAGTAATAACAGCCCTAATTTTTTTTAATAAAATGAAATAGAAACAATTTTTCTTTTTTAGGGATACACTACACCAACTAGTCTTGGTTAGCATCTTGAGTTTAAATCACCTTAAACCACTCAAGATCACACATTATGCAAAAATCGTAGTTCGAATATCACAGGTAAATCCATTTCACTCAAAGCTTGCCTGGGATCTATGCAGTAGGTCTTATGAGATCAGATTGTTGGGAATAATCCTACTTTTTCTTTCGAGCATATACCAGGATTGGATCGCGTATGGGGACTCTTTTGAGTTTCGGGATCAGTTATCTTGCCCACGCCTTCTGATTCGACTAGCGACTGTTCCCCCAGGAGTTTTCGGTGTTGTGGTATCCTTAGTATCTGACCTTAGGTTCATACACATGTGACAACAAAGGGTATATCTGCTATACCTAAGACAGATGTGGGAGGAAATCCCTTGCAGGTCTTTGGGAGGGCGGTTTGGTGATTCCAGCGCTTGCACCCTTAGTCATTGTATTGTGGACCCTGGGTAACTGGCTTTCTTCCTTCGTTGATCTGTTCTGGGCCCTCATCATCCCAGACTCTTCTCCGGAAGGCATCTCGTTTTCCTGGTTTGCATACTTAGGAATTTTTTTAGTTGGCATGCTATTTTCCCCCTAGTCGTAGTGGCCACTAGCTTCTAGTTTGTTATTTTATATATATAATAATCATGGAGAATCAAGAACTTCATAGATCGAGAAGGCTTCAAAACCTTCCACAAGTTAGAACAGAACCTTTACCGCCAGCTAGAAGACAACGGGTAAACCCCAGTGTTTCTTCAGAAACCATTCCTGAAACAGAATTTCTTGAGGAAATTTTTACAATGGAAAATCCTGAAATAGGAATTCTTGAGGAACTACAACTTGAAGTTGAGTTTCCTGAAGAACAACAAATAGCAATAGAAACCCTGAAATAGAGGTTTTTAAGGAACCACAACCACGTACTCCAGATCAGCGACACTTTAGTTCAGTTGAGATTGAAGATCTTACTTCTGCGGAGTATAGCACTCCCTTCAATCCTCCTCTGACCAATCCTAGAAATTCGCTTATGTTACCTGTTGGTTTCCAATAGCCCCATTACAGTGCATATAATTTCTTGCCTGGACATATGATGTCTACTCTAGGAGGTGAAAAGGGATTTCCACAAACTCCCACCATAGTTATGAACACTAACACGGTAAATCCTCCTTTTACTACTACACCAAATTCGGCACAGACAACCTCTGTGTCCACTCCGTCTTTCAGTTTTAATAATGGTACGTTCGGTATGCCAAGTTCAACAACTATGGCATATACCTCTACACCTACTGTTGGACCTAGCAGTACATCCAGTTTAGTGTCATCTCCTGCATTTCAACCGTTATGTTAGATACCCAGTACTTGGATTTCCACACCCGTTGTAGGGCCAAGTGCTTCTACAACTGTGCCTGTCATGAGTACCGAGACCGCACCGTCTACGTCAGCTACCACTGGTTTCAATACCTTTGCAGGTCCCAACATGAATCAATGTAATATGCCTGCAAGTAATGTCCCTTTTTCCTTATTTGCAAGGGGGGGGGGTAATATTTTTAACCAGCAATATGGTGGGGCTAACACCCAGCCACAGTGGACGAACCCACAGAGCACTAACCCACTTTCATATGGGTGGGGAAATTTCAATAATTCTTTCATGCAACAACAGATGACAGGGGGAAACCCCTACCAACTAGTAGCTGGGGGCAACCCTTATCAATAGATGGCTGGGGTCAACCCCTACCAGCAGACGACTGGGGGAAACCCCTACCAGCAGTTCATGGGTCAAACTATGGGTGGTTCCCCTTTTTCAACCCCAGCTTATCAAGTACCATCTTACCGGCCTCATTTACCATTTCTGGCAACTTTGAATTTGCCAGATCTTTCCAAACTGACCAATGATCTAGTGTATCATAACGCTACATGGCCACCAATTCCTACCAAGTTACCTTCGGACATTCCAAAGTTCGAAGGAAAAACAGGTGAAGACCCTGGTGACCATGTCACTACTTTCCATTTATGGTGTTCCTCGAACTCATTAAATGAAGATTCCATTAGATTGAGACTGTTCCAAAGGACTTTAACCAGTGCTGCAGCCAAATGGTACATTGAGTTACCTGTAGCTACATTCTCTAATTTTGGGGATCTCGCGACTGTCTTTTTGAATCACTTCCAGCTTCCTATTCGGTATGATGCCGGAACAGACCTTTTGTCTACATTTAGAAAAAATAAAGCCACTCATTTATCTGACCACATTCAGGAGTGGCGAAGACGGAAGAGGCACATTAAATCCAACATACCTCTAGAATTCCTTCTTGAGTGGTATTTGATATCACTCCTTCCTTACATTTCTAAGGAAGTAGCTACGTCTGGAGTGTCTAACGAGGAAGAAGCCATCCTACAAACCCAACAGTTAGATCTTGTTTATGCACAATCCGGGTTACTGTATGAGATCATACTTGATGCACCGCGATCGAATACCAATCTGAGTAGACCTAAACCTGGACCACATGTTGATGGCATAGTGGGTTCAGTTGACTCTGCAACTTTTGAAGCATTAACCAAACAGGTTCATGCCTTATCTGTCAAACAATCGACTGCAGAAGTTTTGTCCGTCACAACCTATCTTCCTACTTATGAGCCTATCAACCAGGTTCAGAACAATCAAAAGGTCCCTCGGCAGCCCAATAACAAAAAGAAGGGCAAGAAAGGAGAGGGGAACCAACAAAATCCCAAAAAAGAGAATGCCGAAGAGGGTAACAAAGAGAAAAAGAAGGTTAAGTTCCCTTGTAAACTTTGCAAGGAGGACCACCTTACTCACCAATGCCCTCTGCTTGAAGAAGCCCAAAAGCTATTAAGAGAAAAGAAGCCTGCTGTATTGAAAGATCCATTCCCTAAAGGGTAGAGCTCAACTTCTGGCACCTCCAACACTGGGGGCACTACACATGCTGCGGTTGATCAACATTTTATTAACATGGTTAATTCGAATGGACTCTTACAAACGAGAGCCAAGAACTATACCCCAGACACACAGAAAAAGGATAAAGAGATTCCAGAATCCTCCACTCCACTCCACATACCTGTGGACCCAATGCCCAAGATCCCGAAAGGTGTCTTGAAACGGGCATCGCACAATCCCAACACTCGGGCCGCTTCCAACTACAACGTGGTTGAAGATTTAGCCCAGACCCCTTGTGCCATGTCTACTTTAGAAGTCTTGCAAAGTTGTCCTTTACAATGGAATGCACTTCTGGCAGCTATTGGAATTATGGAATCCTCTAATATGTCTGCGCGATTTGATATGACTGATGTCAAATACCGGTTTCCCTACCACGTTTCTCTTCAGATTGAAGTCGTCCATGGCCCAATGACCATCAGACGAGCTGTCGTAGATGAGGGAACGTCGACCTGCGTAATGCCAATTTCCTATTGGAAAGCTTTGGGTTCCCCCGAGTTAGCCCCTTCTAACACACTACTTACTGCATTTGATGGCAGGACTTTCCGTCCACATCGGGTTTTGCCATCATTTGATGTCACATTGGCCGGTAAGACAGTTGCTGTAGAAGTAGAAGTTCTGGACGCTCCGCTTGATTACAATATGTTACTAGGCAGGAGCTGGACATATGCCATGCGAGCTATTGCATCGACAGTTTTTCAAGTTGTTATGTTCCCATTTGAAGGTAAGGTCGTTACAGTTGATCAACTTTCTTTCACTTAGAGAAACAACTAGACTTCTTCGGAGACCACAATTCCCCTAGTTGATCAAGCCACCCCGGTTAATGAGAGTTTAGGAGCAGGGCTGTACGGGTCGTTAATAGGCACTTTCGACCTCCCCTCCGCTGTTCTTTTTATGCATTCTGATGTGGGTACTGTTACCGAAACATTCACGGTTGGTTTAAGAATTGATCCTTGGATCCTTCCTACTACGTCAGAACCTTTTGTGCCTCCGTCCATTGCAGAAGTGGCCTATATGGAAACACAACACACTGCAATGGAACATATCTTGACTCCGCCAGTCTCTATTGAGTCAGATATGGACTATGCTCTGGCATGGTCACTGAATTCCACTCACTCGTTCGATTGTTTACATACGGTTTTGCCGTCTGATGAAGCCATCTTAGAAGTCATGATGGGCCTGGACCAACCATGGGAACATATGCACCATAGGTCCTACATGCTTCCAGATCTAGACAGGATTGAGAGAGGGGAATTCCCTGTGAGACCCGGTGGATTGGTCGATTTGTCATCTTTTCCTTCTACTTCGAGAGCTGTGTATGCTGAGGGAAATATGGCTAATATATCAAGAACAATTCCAATCAACATTTCCACCAAACCCGGGGTCGTGGAAAACATTTTTATTGGTGTAGACTATTCTCCAGAAGAGATTGCTCTGTATACAAAACTTTTTAAAGAATTCCGCGACGTTTTTGCTTGGTAATATGAGGAGATGCTAGGTATAGACCCAGCCATCGTGGAGCATGTCATCACAACATACCCTAACGCAAAACCTGTGAGACAAAAGCTCCGTCCCGTGAACCCTAGAAAAACGACCGCCATTAAGGCGGAGGTTGAAAAGTTGCTTAAAGCCGGTTTCATCTATCCGATTGACATGACGGAATGGGTTTCAAACCCCGTTCTGGTTGATAAGAAGCAAGGTACCATTAGAGTCTGTACTGACTTCCGGGACTTGAACAAAGCTTGTCCGAAAGATAACTATCCTACACCGTTTGTCGATTAAATCATAGATGCTTGTGCGGGACATGAGATGTTCTCTTTCATGGACAGTTTTTTAGGATACAATCAAATAGAAATCAAACCCGAGGACCAGCATAAAATAGCTTTCATTTTCCCGTGGGGGACCTTCACTTACCGAAAGATGCCATTTGGCTTGAAGAATGCTGGAGCCACCTTCCAGTGTGCGATGAATTTCGCTTTTCATGATATCAAACACATAGTAGATGTAATGTCCCCATTTTGACCCCCTTTGTATTAAATCGTAAATGATGTAAATATTGCTATTTGATCATGGTGAGGAGCTCAAGGTCAAGGCCCCACCATTGATTTAGCATTTTATGTATCGGCATTTAAAGAAATAGATGCCTATGGTTCTTGTGCTAGATAGGCACAATGTAAATAAGACATCATGTAAATACGGATTTTAATGAAAAACCCACAATTAGCTATGCTATGCAACAAAGAGATGGGGGCATGATTCTACAAGGAATAGGGAGGGAAATTCTTCAAATCCTTGAGCTAATGGTGTTAATCCATGTGTCAATGAGAAAATCCATAAACCACCAACTACCCATTTTGGGTTATGGACCCAATCATTTAATTCTTCCAGAAATTGGTTGAGGCAGTTAATGCCTTGGGAATGAAGAGGTATGGCAGCCAATTTCGTGTATGGGCAAGCCATCAACCTGGGAAATCGTATTTTGTCTCCTTGGGCAAGAAAACACCCACGAAATGGTGCCCAAAAGCATTATGATCCCACAGTCTTCCCTCTCTCACGCAGTCTGAACTACTGGGTCTTTCCCCATCACGTTTTTCACCATTTTTCCTACACTTTCCATGCCTGGGAGCTCGTTTTTGCATATATAGTAGCTGGGAGAGAAGGGCCACGATTTGGGGACTGTTATGGAGGCCTTTTTTGCCCCGGAATATCCATGGACGTTTTTCTGAAAACGGATTTGGCTTCCCAGGGTTGTTCCCCATCTTCCAGTTTCGTTTTTGGGTTGTCCACGTTTTTCTGAAGCTAATGAAAACCCCATCTTTGGGCATCTCACTGTAGAACGTTTTTATCATGCCCAATAATTGTGGTTCTGCTGTTATGTGCATCCTTGTTTTGGTTTGAATATGTGAGCAAGATATTTGGAGTGGTAGTGGATAGAATTGGCTTGATAAACCTAGTGGGGGAGACAACCTCTCAAGAAGATCAAGAGGGCTTTGGATACTCTTCTATGCACACCCTGAGAGCACTAGATGGGAAGGTATGGCTTGAGGGACTGTATAGTAGTGAAAATAATACTTCCTTGTGCTGGGTGTGTAGGTATTGTGGGTGCCAAGCTAGATAGATCTTGTAAGGTTATCCCTGGCTCTGTGCTTGAGCTCACTAGCTTAGCAACTCTTCCCTTCCATTTCCTAGAAGCCTAATAAACCCAATTGTAGATTGGCTTGGCTCATCTTGGTGTATGCTTGGCTATGTGTGAGTCTATTGTTCCCTGGTTCCTTGTAGAGATCATGCCCAGCTCGGGGGTGGCAGTTGTATCAAGAGGTTGATAAGCACAACTGGCCTATGGTTGGGTGGAACGTTGCAGATGCATAGCTGGTTGCTTGGGACTACTTTGTTCAGATAAGTATTCTCTTGTGTTAACTTTGAAATTTACTTATTTGATGAATATCTTGAATGTATGATGGATGTGCATTGATATTATATCCGCTGTGTTGTTTCTTATAATCATACATTCCATATGTCTTTTATATTATGTGAATGCTTAGTTAAAAGTTCATGGGGCTAGATGCCCGATTTTAGCAACACATCCTCTCTATCATGCTGGTATGGTAGGAGGGGATGTTACATTTTGGTATCAGAGCTGCTGGTTGCAGCATTGGGCCTTTATGGGGCTACCTATCATAGTTGCGGAGGTAAGTATGCTTCCTGCTCAGCACTGATAGATAAGAATATTTTCAAAAAATTTCAAATTTTCAAAAAATTTCAAATTTTCAAAAAATTTCAAATTTTCAAAAAATTTCTAAGTTTCTATGAGTTCTGCCGAAAATTGTGGAAGGAATTCTCTTCCGAAACTGCGGAAGGATTCCGCGAGTTGTTCTGCAACGCGGAAGAATTCGGCGAACTGCTCCGAAACAGCGGAAAAAATTTCTAAGTGTTTGTCGTCGAAAGGAAATTTTCGGAAGGAATTCTCTTCCGAAACTGCTGGATGAATTTTCTTCCGAAACTACGGAAGGATTCTGCAAGTCGTCCAGAAATTGCGGAAGAGTTCGGCGAATCGTTCCGCAACTGCGAAAGACTTCGGCGAATCATTTCAAAATTGCGGAAGAGTTCGGCGAATTGTTTTGCAATTGCGGAAGAGTTCAGCGAATCATTCCGAAACTGCAGAAGGATTCCATGAGTTGTTCTGCAACGCGGAAGAGTTCGGCAAGTGGGCCCGAAACTGCGGAAGCATTTGACGAATTGCTCTGAAACTGCAGAAGCGTTCGGTAAATCGCCCCACAATTTAGGAAGCGTTCGGCGAATCGCCCTGAAACTACGGAAAGATTTACAAAAAAAAAAAAAAACCGAGGGCGCCACAAGGGGGCAATCCCCCTTGACCCCCTTTCCCCCCCTCATATGCCGTTGATTGTGAGAAAATTCGATGATTCGACAAATTGTCAACATAATATTTTCCCACGTGCATGAAGTAATTTATGAATTTCTGAGAATATAATGCAGCTAAAAATTGTGTTGATGAACACATTTCGCAAAATCACAATTACATCAGGGTAGCACTCTATATAGTACAGTTGGAAAGTTTTGGATCTTGGTTGGGCCAAGAAAATCAACATCATGGATGATGCATAGGATCCCTATGAGCCTGAGACAGATGCCATGGGGGAGAACATACATCTTGAAAATGCTGAAATAGAATCTAATGGGAGAAGAAATCAAGAGACCCCTCCAGGTATTGCAGCCACCACGAGAAGCCTAAGGGTGGAGTTGTAAAGCTATAAGGAAGATAATGAAAGGATGATTAAAGCTAAGGATGAACAAAATCAGTTGAATGCAGCCATGCTACAGAGTTTGATAGACATCCAAAGGCAAATAAACTCTGGGCATCAGACATCAAATCCAGAAAGGGGTGGCAGTAGTTCTAGAAGGAATTCCCGTAAGAGGGCCAGTAGCTCAAGAAGAGTTTCTACAGACGGAACATATACTCCATAAATCTCTTCTAATGAATCATCTGACTCGGAAGAATCCATTGAGGGTTCAAGCTCTCCGTCTCGCAGGAGTAAGAGGAAGAAGCACTACAAGAACAATTCACATGGGGAATTTAAGAAGGAAAAACCTCCTACATTTGATGGAGAGGTAAAATCTGGTCAAGAAGCTGAATCTTGGCTTCTTGGGATGACAAAGCATTTCCAAGTCCAAGACTACTCGGGAAATATGAAGGAAGGCTTGCCATCTTCAACTTGAATGGAAGAGCATCTATATGGTGGGAACACATCAGGCAAGTGAAGAAGATCAATGAAAGGAAGATTGTGTGGAAGCATTTCAAGAAATACGTCAAGCAGAAGTACCTCTCTGATAGGTACTATGATGATAAGATCAAAGAGTTCCACGAGCTGAGATTGGGACAATTGACCATGGAAGAATATGCAAACAAATTCTTTGAGCTGCTAAGATATGTAAGGTACATTCGAGATGATAAGGTGAAAATTCAGCGTTTCCTAAGTGGACTGCCCCAGTCATATAAAGATAGAATTGAGTTTGATGAACCTCGAACTCTAGAGGAGGCCATAAGAAAGGCCAAGTATTGCTTTGATCAAAACAGAAGAAAACCAGAATTCCATAAGGCATGGAAGGATAGGAAAAATGAAAAGTTTGATCAAAGGAAGAAGGGATTCAAGCCTCCTCAATTCCGGAATCAGCAAAGGAAACCATCACAGGTTGTGACTAAGCCAACTAGGATTATGGGAGACAAGCCAAGAGATCCAAAGGAACCAAGAGAACCACTTCAATGTTGGGGTTGTGGAGGAGACCACATGCTTAGGAACTGTCCACATCGAAATGGGAATGCAAATCAAGTCCACAACCTCCAAGGAGCTGAAACTGTGGGTCAAGTGGCGAGGACAATCCCTAGAATCTATGCAGCACTAGACAACCACCAGGAAAATCATCAGTCAACCGTGGTTGAAGTTGAAGGTAAGATTGCTAAGCAATCTGTTTCTATTTTGATTGATCTTGGATCTACTCACAGTTATGTCACTCCTAAAATTATTGAGATTTGTGCTTTCAAGAAATTAAAGCATAGTAAATCATGGTTAGTTCAACTAGCCACTAGAACCAAGAGAAAAGTTAGTGAAATAGTAGAGAAATGTCCATTAGAGATGGATGGGCTATTCACTTATGCAGATCTGAATATTTTACCACTTGGTTCCTATGATATTCTCATTGGAATGGATTGGTTGGAAGCACACAGGGTTAAACTTGACTGCTACAATAAGACATTTGAATGCATGGACGAAGAAGGAAACCCGAGGGTTGTAAAAGGCATTCCAAAGGTGACTTCTGTTAGACAGGTTTCAGCCATGCAGCTGAAGAAGTTCTGTAGGAAGGGATGTCAACTGTATGCAGCCCACATTTTAGAGGCAACAGAGAATGAAACTCTTAAATTGGAGGACTATCATGTATTGCAAGAATTCAGGGATGTTTTTCCCGATGAGATTCCAGGACTTCCTCCAAAGAGAGACATTGACTTTACAATTGAACTCATGCCAGGAGTGGCACTAGTGTCTAAGACACCCTACAGGATGAGTACACCGGAATTGCTAGAATTGAAGATGCAATTACAAGAGTTGCTGAAAAAGAAATATATTAGGCCAAGTGTGTCTCCGTCGGGAGCACCTGTCATATTTGTGAAAAAGAAAGATGGAACACTCAGGTTATGTATTGACTATAGGCAGTTGAACAAAGTCATTGTGAAGAACAAATACCCATTGCCCCGAATTGATGACATTTTTGACCAAATGAGAGGAGCAAAGGTATTTTCAAAGATTGACTTGAGGTCTGGTTACCATCAAGTAAGAATCAAAGAAGAAGATATTCATAAGACAACCTTTAGAACGAGGTATGGACACTATGAGTTTGTAGTGGTACCATTCGGTTTCACAAATGCCCCAGCTACATTCATGTGTCTCATGAATAATGTTTTTAGCAAGTATTTGGACAAGTTTGTTCTTGTATTCCTGGACGACATTCTCATCTATTCTAAGAATGAAGAAGAGCATGAAGAACATTTGAGAATGACAATGAAATTATTAAGGGAGCATAAGTTGTATGATAAGTTGAGCAAATGTGACTTTTATAAAGATAGAATTCATTATTTGGGTCACATCATCTCCGACGAAGGAATATCTGTAGACCCTGAGAAGATTGAAACCATTATGAATTGGCCAACTACAAGGAATGCGAATGATGTGAGATCTTTTATGGGCCTTACTGGTTACTACAGGAGGTTTATCGAAGGATTCTCCAGGGTTGCAAACCCGATCACTTCTTTGCAAAAGAAGGGTATAAAGTTTGAATGGTCACCAAGATGTGAGGAAAGTTTTCAACAGTTGAAGAGTCTTCCTACAAGTGCACCAATTTTGAAAATTGCAGACCCAGAAAAAGACCTTGTGGTGTGTACCGATGCATGCAATCAAGGACTTGGAGGAGTTCTTATGCAACACAACCATGTGATATGCTATGAGTCAAGAAAGTTGAAGGAGCATGAGAAGAACTATGCTACTCATGATATAGAACTTGCAGCCATAGTACATGCTTTAAATACGTGGAGGCATTACTTAATGGGAAGAAAATTTGAGTTAAGGACAGACCACTGTGGTCTGAAATACTTGTTTGATCAGCCAACTTTAAATGCTAGGTAAGCTAGATGGTTGGAATTTTTGTGTGAATTTGATTTTGAAATCAAACACATAAAAAGGAAAGAAAACAAGGTGGCTGATTCACTTAGCAGGAAGGTGCATGAAATGCATGTGGCAGCACTTAGTACTTGCCAACCAGATTTGAAGCAATAGATTGTTAACCATATGGTTGAGGATGAAGTGTACGTGCAGATAAAGGACAAATTGCAGCAGCAAGACCTTGGCAAGAAGTATGAAGGCTATCATTTGGAAGGAGACAGACTTCTTACTTATAAAAATAGAGTCTATATTCCAAATGCGGCAGATTTGAGGAGGATTGTTATGGATGAAATCCATAAAGCTCCATACTCTGGTCACCCAGGATATCAGAAAACAATTGTTACAGCAAGAAAATATTATTTATGGCCAGGCATGAAGAAGGACGTCGCTGAATACATCTCTAAGTGCATGGAATGTCAGCGGGTGAAGAGTGAACACCAACATCCAGCAGGTGTATTGCTCCCAGTGCCAATTCCAGAATGGAAATGGGAGGTAATATCCATGGACTTTATTACAGGATTGCCAATGACTGTGAGACAACATGATTCCATTCTGGTTGTGGTGGACAAGTTAACAAAGGCATCACATTTTATACCGGTTAAGTCCACACATAAAGCCGATGCCATTGCAAATATTTTCATGAAGGAAATTTTCATATTACATGGGTTGCCTAAGGCAATAATTTTCGACAGGGATACCAAGTTCACTTCCAATTTTTGGAAAAGTCTCTTTGCAGATTTGGGTACACAGCTAAGCTTTAGCACCGCATACCATCCCCAAACAGATGGGAAAACAGAAAGAGTAAATCGGGTGCTTGAAGACATGCTCCACATGCATGTAATGGACAAACCATCCAAGTGGGAGGATTATCTACACTTGGTAGAATTTGCATATAACAATGGGCAACAAGCATCATTGGGAATGAGTCCTTATGAGGCTTTGTACGGCAGAAGGTGTAGGACACCAGTGACTTGGGACAATCTTGTGAATAGAATTGTACTTGGGCCAGAATTGCTTAAGGAAATGGAACAAGAAGTTGCAAAGATCCGACAAAATTTAAAAGTAGCCCAGGATAGACAGAAAAGCTATGCGGATAAGCATAGGATCCATAGGGAATTCAGTGTTGGGGATCATGTGTATCTTAGAGTGAGATCAAGGAAGAGTTCCTTGAAGCTTGGGAGTTGTGCCAAGCTATCACCTAGATATTGTGGGCCATTTGAAATGCTTGAAAGAATAGGACCAGTTGCATATAGACTTGCATTACCTACTAGCACTAAAGCTCATAATGTATTTCATGTCTCTTTGCTTAAGAAATATGTACATGATCCTAACCATGTGATTAATTGGAATGTGATCCAGGTGGAACCCGAGGGAGAATTCCAAATCGATCCATTACGCATCCTAGACAAGAAGGTAACATTGCTTCGGAACTGAGCCATCGGACAAGTAAAGGTGCAATGGAAGAACTACGGTCCCGATGAGGCTACATGGGAGCTGGAGGATGCCATGAGGGTGGCATATCCATTTTTGTTCAATTTTGATGAGCACTGAGGACAGTGCTAATGTAAGGGGAGGGGAATGTAATGTCCCCATTTTGACCCCCTTTGTATTAAATCATAAATGATGTAAATATTCTTATTTGATCATGGTGAGGATCTCAAGGCCAAGGCCCCACCATTGATTTAGCATTTTATGTATCGACAATTAAAGAAATAGATGCCTATGGTTCTTGTGCTAGATAGGCACAATGTAAATAAGACATCATGTAAATACGGATTTTAATGAAAAACCCACAACTAGCTATGCTATGCAACAAAGAGATGGGGGCATGATTCTACAAAAAATAGGGAGGGAAATTATTCAAATCCTTGAGCCAATGGTGTTAATCCACGTGTCAATGAGAAAACCCATAAACCACCAACTACCCATTTTGGGTTATGGACCCAATCATTTAATTCTTCCATAAATTGGTTGAGGCAGTTAATGCCTTGGGAATGAAGAGGTATGGCAGCCAATTTCGTGTATGGGCAAGCCATCAACCTGGGAAATCGTATTTTGTCTCCTTGGGCAAGAAAACACCCACGAAATGGTGCCCAAAAGAATTATGATCCCACAGTCTTTCCTCTCTCACGCAGTCTGAACTACTGGGTCTTTCCCCATCACGTTTTTCACCATTTTTCCTGCATTTTCAATGCCTGGGAGCTCGTTTTTGCATATATAGTAGCTGGGAGAGAAGGGCCACGATTTGGGGACTGTTATGGAGGCCTTTTTTGCCCCAGAATGTCCATGGACGTTTTTCTGAAAACGAATTTGGCTTCCCAGGGTTGTTCCCCACCTTCCAGTTTCATTTTTGGGTTGTCCATGTTTTTCTGAAGCTAATGAAAACCCCATCTTTGGGCATCTCACTGTAGAACATTTTTATCATGCCCAATAATTGTGCTTCTGCTGTTATGTGCATCCTTGTTTTGGTTTGAATATGTGAGCAAGATATTTGGAGTGGTAGTGGATAGAATTGGCTTGATAAACCTAGTAGGGGAGACAACCTCTCAAGAAGATCAAGAGGGCTTTGGCTACTCTTATATGCACACCTTGAGAGCACTAGATGGGAAGGTATGGCTTGAGGGACTGTACAATAGTGAAAAGAATACTTCCTTGTGCTGGGTGTGTAGGTATTGTGGGTGCCAAGCTAGATAGATCTTGTAAGGTTATCCCTGGCTCTATGCTTGAGCTCACTAGCTTAGAAACTCTTCCCTTCCATTTCCTAGAAGCCTGATAAACCCAATTGTAGATTGGATTGGCTCATCTTGGTGTATGCTTGGCTATGAGTGAGTCTGTTGTTCCCTGGTTCCTTGTAGAGATCATGCCCAGCTCGGGGGTGGTAGTTGTATCAAGAGGTTGATAATCACAACTAGCCTATGGTTGGGTGGAACGTTGCAGATGCATAGCTTGTTGGTTGGGACTACTTTGTTCAGATAAGTATTCTCTTGTGTTAACTTTGAAATTTACTTATTTGATGAATATCTTGAATGTATGATGGATGTGCATTGATATTATATCCGCTGTGTTTTTTCTTATAATTATACATTCCATATGTCTTTTATATAATGTGAATGCTTAGTTAAAAGTTCATGGGGCTAGATGCCCGGTTGTAGCAACACGTCCTCTCTATCATGCTGGTATGGTAGGAGGGGACGTTATAGTAGAACCTTAAATGGATGATCTCCCGGCGCGATCTCGAAAGAGACGGGATCATCCAACTCATCTTAGATAGGTGTTTGAAAGATGCAGACAATATAAGATTCGTTTGAATCCTAATAAGTGTGAGCCCGCCAGACTACTCAAAAGATTTTCTCTTATATCTGGCAGCGTCTCTTAATACAATTGGCATAGTTTTGGTTCAGGAAGACGATACGCTCCAAGAGAATGTTGTCTACTATCTTTCTCACGCATTGATATCCCCTGAGGTTAAATATTCGCACGTTGAGATGTTAGCACTTGCCGCGGTCTATGCGGTACAGAGGCTTCATCACTATATACTTTTACGAACTACTACTGTGATAGCAGAAGTCAATCCTTTCCAGTACGTTCTCACCCGACGAATCATCGGTGGGAAATATAATAAATGGATTGTAATCCTACAGGAGTTCGATTTGGTCTTCCAATCAGCCAAGTCGAAGAAATCACTAATGTTCGCTGAGTTAATCTCAGAATTTCCAAGTGACCTAGAATACGTTGAGGAAGAATCATCATTCCCAGACGAACATATCTTCCTCATTGCTTCCTCTGACCCATGGCACAGGTATATCTTAGTATATCTCTAGACTTTGAGGTGACCTACTACTTTTTCTCGAGAAGAGCGACGCAAGCTCAAAAGCCATGCTAAGAACTACCTTATCATCTCAGATACTTTATATCAACATGGAGTAGATTCCATTTTACGACACTGCTTAACTCGAGAAGAAGCCGAAGAAGTATTAAATGATGCCCACAGTGGAGCTTGTGGGGGACATCTTTCCAGGTTGGCAACAACTCAGAAGATACTGCGTGCCGGATATTTTTGGCCCACGATCTTTAAAGATTGTGTGGAAGCGGTGAAACGCTGTCGACCGTGTCAGTTTGTCACTAACAAAATGAGGGCACACCCAACCCCTCTTCATCCTGTAATTATAGCAGGTCCCTTCACAAAATGGGGGGTTGATTACATGACATGCAATCCAGCTTCGACTGGAGGACATCATTACATCATCGTTTCCATTGACTACTTTACTAAGTGGGCGGAGGCAATGCCTACTATTAAGGCAGATGGAGAAACTGTCGCTTATTTCGTGTTTAATCAGATTATTGCACGGTTTGGCATACCTAAAGAGATAGTGACTGATCATGGCAGTCATTTCCAAAATAGCATGATGACTGAGTTGTATGCAATGCTTGGTTTTCGACAAGAACATTCGTCTTCATACTATCCACAGGCGAATGGACAAGGTGAAGCAGTGAACAAAACTTTAAAGGTTATACTGCAGAGAACTGTTAATGCCAGTCGAAATAACTGGCACATCATGATGTACCCATCTCTTTGGGCTTACCGAGCCAACGTTAAGACTGCTACCGATTTCTCTCCCTTCCAACTTGTGCATGGGATAGAAGCAGTCGTACCGATTGAATGCGAGATTCCTTCGCTAAAACTAGCAGTTCAGTTACTACCAGATACTTCAATACTAGAAGAACATTTGTTACACTTAGAACATCTAGATGAACAGCGCCGCGACGTGCTCACAACAAACGAGGTCCACAAAAAATGAGTCAAAGGATAGTATGACAAATCCGTCAAACCTAGGGTTTTCATTGAAGGAGACTTGGTCCTACTTTGGAATCAAGACAAAGAACCCTTAGGACCTGGAAAATTCAAATCCAGGTGGCTTGGACCTTTTATAATTTCCAAAGTACTGAAGAAAGGTGCCTATGAACTGGTAGATTACGAAGGTAATAAGTTGGCCGAGCCTAGAAATGGGCTCTACATGAAGAAGTACTACGCTTAGGCTGACGTACTTTTTCTTGTAACATAGCTGTATTTTTTTGTAAAGCTAGTTTTCATTATGCTTGTCAGTTAATCTTATGTGTGATTTTCGTTTCGTGTACCAGATGTCAACCGAACATTTCTTGGGATTTGCTGATGGCGCTAGTCGCCAACTTGTCTCTTCAAGGGGGGTTTGTTTGGGTCCTACCACGAATAATGTGGCTGAATACAGTGCAGTTATAGAACTTCTCTGAGATGCTCTCAGTCATGGCATTTCACATTTGCAGGTAAGAGTTGACTAACAATTAATTGTATTTTAGTTAACAGGTGTCTACCAGATTAGAGATCCTGGATTGCTACGTCAGTTTCTACGAGTTAGAATATTGGAAAGACAATTTGAGTCTATTATATATGAACACATTCCAAGAATTTTAAGCACATTAGCTGATTCATTAGAAAACTATGTGTTAGACTGGAATTTGTATCATACACTTTCATAAACAACATTGCACACATAAAATTCAAACACATACATATGTAAATAACCAATACTGTATATAGTCGATACTGTATCAAAAAATATATGAGTTTTGGATCACAAGTCTATCAAGTCATGTCATAAAAGTACAAAAATGGGCATAGTAGCCTCAAAAATATATAGATAGAATGTATCCCTCTCCTATGGAGAAGGAGGGACCTCATCATCATCTACTGCATTACGATAGCATATTACTAGCCTAGATATCTTCCGCAGCACCCTAAGCCATGCCGGGGGCACCCCAACTACATCTTCCTGCATATCAATAGGTATCGGATCCATACGGCATGCAGGAACCTCGTGAATCAACCGACTCACTTTTCTCTCTATGGTCCCCAACATAGCATCTGCTGCAGTAATATCAGCTGGTCTCACA
Source organism: Larix kaempferi (assembly GCA_027924585.1). Lineage (NCBI taxonomy): Eukaryota > Viridiplantae > Streptophyta > Pinopsida > Pinales > Pinaceae > Larix > Larix kaempferi. The sequence goes on from BSBM01000013.1 coordinate 859,803, forward strand.
AAGATGGTAGGATGTCCCTCAGGATGGACAGGCCCAAGATCTGCATATGACACTTGATTAGCACTCCAAAATTCATTTATAAAAATCAAATACTTGAAAAGTTTGAAAAAATTAAATAATTCTCAAAAATTAAACATACCAATATCTCCCCAGGCTCCACCTGGAGGAAGCACTAGTTCTGGATCATGACGGAAATCCAATCCAGCATATGGAAACTGCTCGAAAGCAGGCACTTGCCTCTCCCACCACCCCCAGAAATCATCAGTATGATAACAGTAGTGACTTTCCCCACCACCCTAGCGGAGGAATATGTCACCCCAATGGCCTAGTCTGGACTCACGGGGGTTAACCTGAGGTAGACGCATCCCCAAACTGATAGCAGGCATCCTCTCAAAGAAGAAAGTAAATAAAATGCTACCGTACCCAAAATTCTTCATTGTGCTGGATTTGCAACCTGTCAATTGAGATTTCATGCTCGCCAGTAAACTAGTACACCAATCATATACATGACCATGTAAGCATTGTACACCAACATGAGTAATGTGCCTGGAAGCTAGGTGTAGTGAGGCACTACCTGCCACTCGGTTGATCATACTCACTATTACCTTCAAAGGGAGGCCCTCAATAGTTGAAATCAAGACTTGGCTTCCTGATTTCTCAGCTCCAGCCACACAATATGAATTCACATACTCTTGCACAGACCTTATGCCCACACGAGAAGACCCTTTCAGATTGATTACATCTCCTCTCCGTGAGAGATCAGTAATGAAATATATGTCATCAACTGTAAGCTCCAAAGTTTGCCCACGGATGACAAAAGTATTGGTATCCACATCCTTGTACTGAATGAGTCTTTGAAATAGTTTGTCTAGGGCCCTCATGTTTACGATTTGGTAAAACTTCAATAAACCGCATGTTCAGAGAGCGTGGAGAATGGCCGGATCTTGCATGGCCAACCTATCCATGTCCTCATGTTCTCTCTCCCTCCATTGAAGAACCATCCTACACAAAAAATGACAATCTTTTGAGTCTCGGTGCTTGTTTTTAGGTTTTCAGGATTGGGCGCTACTGTGTATACTACACAGTCACGTATGGGCGCTACTCTGTTTGAGCACAGTAGTGCTCATCCCCTTTACACGCTACTGTTATTGTTACACAGTAGCGCCCGCGTAGTAAGGATTGTGAGCATCGCGTTGCAAGCAATTTTTGGCTCAAAAAATGAAAACTAAACCATGAAAATGCAGGTAGGGAGGATTATAACTCACTTGGTGGAAGAAGAACGACGATTGGATGTTTGATTTGATCGCCACAGAGATTTGAAAATGCCAAAGGTTGCCCCAAATCTTTGCCCTACAAAACAAATTGGAAATTGATTTTTAAAATGAAATCATATATATGAATTGGAGTTTAATTTTTACCCACCATTGTTTAATTTTCTATAGTTTCAAAAAAAATTCAAATCACCTAATTAATCAATTGAAACATACATATGGTGCAATACTAATCCAGCTCGCATTTTTCCTTAAATTTTTGTAGGATCGATCTCCTAAATTCAAAAACTCTCGATGTTAGACCTTGTTAACTAGTTGATAGTTCAAATTCATATATCATTCAAGATTTTTTACCGCATTAACTAATATTTTGTTGAAGACCTAGTTTTGGCAGAGTATGAAGCTATGATCCTAGAAGCTGACCTTTAAGTCATTTTAAGCTCTTGTTTGGACTATTTAAACCTAAACAAGATTGCTGAGAAAGCTTTCCCTCTTCGATTTTGTTAAAGTAATCGAAGGCTCATCCACTCAGGTATAGAATTACCCCTTTTCCGAGCCTAGGTGGATTAACTATGGAAAATGTATACTCTAGGTATACTTCTGTATGCGCTAGAAGAGTTCTTTCCCCTTTGTTTTATACTTTTTTAGGGGATGAGACTAACTGCACGAAAAATGGCCTTTTGGAGCCTTTCTTTAGGGTTTTCAAGCTCTCTAAACATGAAAATACCAAGCGAGCATTCACCTACTCGGGCTTGATGTGAAATACACGAGAGGGTAAGTAGAGGACTGTTTAAGTTTTTCAACTCTATAAACAAGAAAACACCGCCGAGCACAAACCAATTCGGGCTCGATATAAAATCCATGGATAGGTGAAAAGAGGATTGTTTAAGTTCTTCAGACTCTATAAACAGGAAAACACCGGCGAGCATTAATCTGCTTGGGCTCGATACTAAAATCCACGAGCAGATTTATGGAGTTATTGTTTAAGTTTTTCAGACTCCTTAAAATTGAAAACACCGACGAGCAAGAACAGATCTCGGCTCGATATTAAAATCCAGAGATCAGTAATATAGAGTAATCTTCTATCTCTTCTTCAAACTCTGTAAACAATGAAGAAGGTCCTGAGTCTTCCTCCCATGGGCTCATTAAATTTTTACATGGTTGGATCTATTGAGTTTTGATTCTTTCTTGGACTCATTAAAATAACAAGAAAGGTATTCTTTTATCTAAAAAGAATAAGGGATGGGAAAGACGTGTCATATCTTCAATGTCAAAGGAAATTCAGTCAGTTCTATCCTTGAACACAACACCTACTTGAGTCTATCTGGTCGGTTGGTTTTAGTTTTTGACCTCAGGGTGAACCTGATCTCCGAGTTGTTTACTCCCCCGGTTGGATATTCTTCCAACCATATGGACGGTCTGATAATGTGTCTTACATTTCAGGCTTATCATTTACCCCATTATGTCGAAAACTACCTGAGTCACTTTGTGTCGTGCTCACTGTTCAAGGATATACCCTGTGTCGGCCATTCTGCAGTTTACCTTGACCTCATGTGTCGGCCATCCTAGTGTCATTCTTATTACATATTCCATATCAGCTCATACCAGTTGAGTGTTTCTCGAGTTGGATGATGGAGGATTCCTTAAGGCCTCCCTTCCAACAAACTTATTCCCATCGACATCAACTCATTTAACTTTAGGAATGAAGTTTAGAGTTTTGGTTAGTACCTTGGAGATTGCAGTCACCAGTGGCAATTTTCCTCGCTGTTGAATATTGAGAATACATCAATGTCTCTTCTTCGACAGGATCCCCAGGTGTTCGACTCCAAGTCCATCTATTCACACTTGGCAGATTGTACTTGGTACCTTAGACCCCATCATCATTATCGGTGGAAGTCCTCGCGTTTGTTAACGGTATACATCAATGACCGGTAATCAAACGATACCCCCCATGTTTGACTGTCAGCTCATCTATTCACATGGGTAGGGTTTGTACCTAGATTTGTTTTGGATGAACACCTTGGGATTTTGGATGACATTACCTCATTCTGTTATCACCCAAGTTGCGCAAGACTGAGCCTCACTTATATTCGGCTCTCCATGAGATATAGATCCAGTTTGTTGTTATGGCTATGACCTCTCAGTTTGACATGGATCCACGCTTGTATTCCAAGTCGCCATGCTATATATACATCTCCTTGTTATGTATCGGAGATCATGTTGTACCACACTGCACATCTATATGATGTCAAAGATGTAATTGCTTGCTGACCTTGATCTTTGTTTCAGGTGTTCTTGTGACTTGTTTCTGCGGTTCTTTGCTCCTCCTCTGGCTTTCGATTATAATGTATTTTGGCCATCATTTCCCTCTGACCTCACACATTAGGGGGCATCTGTTATAGGTCAAACCTGCACCTCTCCGTCCGTGATCACCTTGAGCTGTTGATCACACAAAAGGACAACTTGGATGGAGGAGCATGTTGACCCTAGATGAGACTTTGACTTACTCTACTTCCAGACAACACTGAAAAAACCCTAAAAATATCATTCAGAGATATGAGCGCTACTCTACTTCAATAGACTAGCGCCTATATGTTACTCCAGTGTGCCATAGTAGCGCTCAAGCTCTTATGAGCGCTACTCCTCTTCAGCAGAGTAGCGCTCAACATTTAAAAAGATATGAGCGCTAGTTTACAAGCATTAAAGTGGCGCCCTAAACGCTACTTCACTGAACAATAGTAGCGTACATCTCAAAAGATGATTAAAAAATAATTAACTTCATGAAGAGGATTAGTTCTAGGTAGTTTCCCAACTTCCTCCATAACCATCTCTCGACCTGAACTACTTCTCATGTCCTAGAAATACAGGGAAGAATAAAGAGGGGTTAGAGACATGAATGGTGTGAAGAGACCTTAAGGAGAAAATTGCATTGGAGGAGTTTATGCTGGAATATATCCAAGTTAGAGAAGAGCAGGAGCCCAGGATCAAGTTGCAGGAGCATGTCACAAAGTCAGGTATATTTGTAACCTCAATTTGCATTTGACAATAAAAGGTTGAAGTGTCTTTCTCGTCCCAAATTAAGTATTCATTGAAATAATATATTAGTTTGAATCTGTTTTGGTTAATATTGAATGTTTAAAATTGCTTTTGTTTCTTTCAATCATTATATATTATCCAAGATACGTTGAGAAAGGTATTTGTATTGCAGGTTTAGTGAATAGGAGGTGGACTTGAGAATCGAGCGCAAGATCAAATAAGAGATAGGATCGAACGTCAGTTGAAAGGTATGTTCTCAAGGTCTATAACTCATTTCTTTTCATGAACATTTATGTAATGCAGTTAATACACTTACCTGTCATCCCCTTCCAGTTGATAGTATCAGTTTCCTTATTATAGGGTAGTTTTTCCCGCCAACAGGGTTAGTGGTCGAAGATTTAGCCTTATCTTTGCGACACAATCAGTGGAGAAGTTGTTAACTCTGCGCCGAAGGGAAGCATTCGACAGTCGTAGGGATAGTGGTCGAAGATTTAACCTTAACTTTGCGACACGCGCGACAGAGTTAAAGTTAATTTTGCGACGCCTAGTTAAGGATAACTTTGCAACAAGCGCGGTAGAGTTAAAGTTAATTTTGCGACACCCAGTTAAGGATAATTTTGCGATGTGCAGCGGAAAAATTAGCATGAAGTGACACAAGTCGCCTTACGGAAATAAGGTTCTTGCTTAACAATACACATGACACAAACCACAATGCTCACACAAAAAAGGTGTAGAACATGATGCCTGGATTGTCTTATATTACTTCTCTGAAAACGGTTATAATATAAGAATAATTGTAAGCAAATAACTAACTACAATCGGCCTTAGCCATTACAACTTAGAAGTAACTGTGGTGTGTTCTCCCTATGTGGCGACCTCACCCTCTCTTGGTTCTCTATGGACCTCTTAGCTATGGTTCGATCTCAACAGTCTACACTCGGCCAGTGTGACTCTTCACAACTCTCTCGGCTCTGCGCTCTGCTTTGCTCTGCTATCCTTCCCAATAGTCTCTCTCCCTAGACTGAAAGGCGTCTTCTCCTCTTCTACTATGTGGGTTTTGTTTTCAAGATTACTACAATCCTGAGACATGTGCTCCCTCCATTTTCAAATCCTGTCCAAATCTTGCAAATCTGCACTGTCAGCTTCTATCCGTGCTGCATAGCCTCTGTCCATGATGTCCTCTATTAGGTCCTTCACCAACTCACATTAACTGTAATAAATTCTTCAGCAACCCCGAACGGCTACTGGTACAGTCCCTTGACTTTCTATCCTTCTGACCTGCTACAGCAGTACAGTCTCATCTTGATTGTTCTCTCAGTTCACTCCTTCCCATTATACTTGGCTTCGTCAACCCTATCATGTTGTAGTTCGACCACTTGTCGACTACTCGACCTCCTATGCCGCTCATCTTCTGTCGACCATTTCCTATCGATTCTCGACCTCTTGTGATATTCATTGATCTTTCAGTCGGTTGCACCCCGACAGCTTCTGCTCGACTTGTTGACTTCGACAAGTCAACCTGCTCTCCGCACCAGTGGTCATCGACACTCCCACTAATCGGCTCCCTTTAGTCGATCAACTTAGACTAATATACCTAGGTCCCGATGCTCCTGCATCAATCTCCCCAGGTGAAAAAGAATTTGACTACTCCGTCAGTCTCCTGAACTCCTCTTCAGAAATCCACGTTGCTTCCTACAACTCATCATTCGTCCATCGCACCAAGTATTCCTTCATATGTGATCTACGGGTACGCCCTACTTCGCGTTCATCGATTACTTCTGCAATCCCTTCTTTATGCCGGTCTGGAATCTGTCCTATCTAGTCGATACTGGTTCTTTCCCCTTGACTACTACTTGACCCTTCTTCAAATTTATACAGGTCTGAGACGTTGAACGTTGTTGAAATGTTCAAGTCTTCCGGCAATTCCAACACATAGGCATTGTCTGAAATCCTCTTCAGAATCTTGCATGGTCCTAGCTTCTTCAACTTCAATTTGTTGTATGTTCCTGTCGAAAATCGCTCCTTCCGCAAATATGCATAGACTAAGTCCCCCTCTTGGAATGACAATAGCCTCTTCCTCCGGTCAGCTCTCAACTTGTAGCCCGCATTACTCTTCTCAATGTGCTTTCACACATTTTCATGAACTTCATGCATATGCTCTGCGAATGATTCTACATCCGCACTCTTCCTGGTTCATGTCGATCGATTCATAGAATTGTCATATGCAAACTCTGCCTGTGCCAACATATTTTCCCACTGCTTGGGTTTATCGGCTGCTAGACATCTCAGAAGGTTTCCCAAACTTCTGTTTACAACCTCGGTTTTCCCGCTTGTCTGTGGATGATATGCCGAACTAAACTCTAACTTTGTGTCGAGTTTCTTCCATAGAATCCTCCAAAAATTCCCCATGAAATTTGTATCCCTATCCGACGTGATACTCTTTGGAAACCCATGCAACCTGACTACTTCCTTAAAGAATAGTACAGTGATTCCTATGGCATCACTTGTCTTCTTACATGGTATGAAATGTGCCATCTTTGAAAACCTATCGACGACAAAAAATATTGAGTCATTTCCCTGCTGAGTCCTGGGTAATCCTAACACAAAATCCATGCTGAGATGCTCCCACGGGTTCTCTGGTACCGGTAATGGTGTATACAACCCTGTTTTCTGACTCCTTCCCTTTGCCAACTAGCAAACTTGACATTATCGAACCCATTTTCTGACATCTGTCGACATCCTTGGCCAGAAATACTTCTCGTTGATCAGTGCTTTAGTCTTGTCGATCCCAAAGTGTCCTGCTAAATCGCCACTATGAAATTCTTGAATTAGGTTCTCTCTCACTGATCCTCTAGGAATGCATAGTTGACTTCCCCTGAACAGGTAACCTTCCTGAATGAGGTAACTCAAATATGGCGTCCTATCGGTGATTCAAGGCTCACGACGCGCCTTCCACACCTTCACAAAATCTTCGTCAGTCTCATACTCCATATTTATCGACTCTATCCCTGAGGCCTGAACATTTATTGTGCTCAACAGCGCAACCCTCCTACTCAACGCATTGGCCACTTTTTTCAACTTTCCCGACCTATGTCGCAACACGAGCGTATACCTCTGGAGTAGCTCCACCCACTTCATGTGTCTCTGATCCAACTTCGACTGAGTATTCAGATACCTCAGCGCTTGGTGATCGGTGTATAACACAAATTCCTGTGGCAACAAATAATGCCTCCATTTCTTCAAGGCTTGTCTGATAGCATAGAATTCCTGTTCGTAGACCGAATATTTTTGCTTCACTCCACTCAGTTTTTCACTGAAGTATGTAATTGGTCGGCCTTCCTAGCTCAACACTGCTCCAATTGCGGTTCCACTTACATCACAATCGACCTGGAAAACCTTGTCAAAGTATGGGAGCGCCAACACTGGGCTCTCAGTGACCTTTTCCTTCAATTTGTCGAAAGCTTCCTGGGCCTTATCCATCCACTTGAACTCTCCCTTTCTCATGCATTATATCAATGGTGCACAAATCCAACTGAATCCCCGAATGAACTTCCGGTAGAAACTAGCAAGTCCATAAAAACTTCTCACTGCAGTCGTACTTGTCAGTTCTGGCCAATCTACTATTGCCTTCACCTTCTCTGGGTCCATCTCCAACCCTTTGCCTGAAATTACAAATCCCAAGTACACTAATTCCTTCTTCATGAAGAAACACTTTTGCAGGTTAATCATCAGTTTCTCTTCCTGCAATTTTTGCAATACTTGTCAAACATGCTCCAAATGTTCTGACTTGGTCCGACTGAAAATTAGAATGTTGTCTAAATAGACTACGACAAACTTTCCCAAGAATGGTTTCAGTACCTCATTCATCAGTCTCATGAATGTACTGGGTGCATTAGTCAATCCGAATGGCATGACTAACCACTCATATAACCCTTCTCTTGACTTGAATGTTGTCTTCCATTCATCTCCTTCTCTGACCCTAATCTGGTGATATCCACTCTTCAAGTCTAATTTCATGAAGTATGTCGCTCCACTCAGGCAATCCATCAAGTCATCCATCCTTGGAAATGGAAATCAATACTTGATTGTGATCTTGTTTATGGCTCTGGAATCGGTACACATTCTTCATTCCCCGCCCTTCTTGGGTGTCAATACCACTGGTACTACACACAGACTCAGGATTTCTCGGATCAATCCCCTATCTAACAACTCTTGGACCTATCGGTTGAGCTCCTGTCCCTCTTCTAGACTCATCCTATATGGTGCTTTGTTTGGCAGACTCGACCCTAGAATCAAGTTGATATGATGGGATATGCTCCTTGTCGGTGGCAATCCCGTCAGTTTCTCATCAACCATTATGTACTGAAACTCTTCAAGCAACTCCACAACTTCGACTGGAATGCTCTCCCGATTGGTCGTTCCATCGAGTTATGGTCCTTTCGGAATGATTGCAAAACATCCCGACTATTTTTCCTCCTTGTGACGTCCCCTTCTCATAGAACAACAGGGAAGGAAACGTTAACAACATACCGGGCTTATGGCATATTTAGCCCCAATAATTTTTGCTCATAAATAACTAACATTTAAAACTTCTATATGCAGATTCGATTCAATATAAACACAGCGGAATTAAACAATACATCTGCACACAGTTTCATCATGCATTCAACATATAAACAACAGTCATTAATCAAAATGCTTGCAGGGCATAGAATTAACATCAAGAATACTTATCTCGAATTATAATGGCCTAAACGACTGGCTACGTGAGAGCAACGTTCCACCCAACCATAGACCTCTGTCCAGCCTGTATTCTTTCAGCTGAGAGATCACCCCCGAGCTGGGCTGTGTATCCACTAAGGAGGAACTAGTTGGCTCACTCACAGTCAAGGTTTCACTCAAACAGCCATGCTAAGCCAACACACGGTTGGGTTTCTCAAGCATGCAATAGGAGATGGAGGAGGGTGCTAATCCACTGAGCTCAAACCCAGAGCCACATACCCTTCAAACTAGACTCAGCAATCCCATCCTCTATTCACACATCCACAATCGGATTTCTCACAGCTTCGTTCAGCAAATAACCCAAATCCGTCACTCGTTTTCTGAGCTGCAAAAACTGGGTTTTCCCATGGCTTTTGGGGTAGCTATTGCTCCCAAATTCGCCCCAAGGTTCCTACCAATGGATCCCCCATTGGATTTCTCTGTCCAATACCAAATCGGGACGTTTTTGGCTTCCCAAAACGTGGGTTTCCTTCAAGTCGCGATTTCTGGTTTTCTCTTTGCTGGGAGCTCATTTTTGGGTGGTGAAAAGATGTCCCATACTTCCACAATGGAATGGGGATAAGGATGGAGCAACCCCCAAGATGTAGAGTGACTTGTGGGACAAGTCAAAATAGCCCATACCTTCCCATACGAATTTCAGGGCTGCCCATACTCCATCAAAGTCATGGGCTGAAATCTCAACCACTTCCTTACAATTGGCATTAATGTCACCTAAGGAAGTCAATGGGTTCACATAAAGACATATGGCAACCTATGGTTTACTCCCATAGCCCCCTCACCACTCCCTAGTGGATACATGTGGCCCCTTCTAATCCGTTGCCTCCGTAGCCAGTTTTGGACATTTTATATTGCATGATGTCTATTTACATCCTATTACAATTTCCATGGCTTAAGAGCACATGGTATCAAAATATCAAATACTTGCCTTTTAAATAAAATTCGGCTTTCACTAGCGGGGCCTTGGCCTTGAGCTCCACGCTAGGAAAACATACATCACAAGTACACATTACATCCTAAGGGTCGAATTGGGGGTATTACATTCCCCTCCCCCTTAGAACAACACCGTCCTCGGTGTTCCAAGACCTAGGCATATATATATACAATTTACATATATCCAAAACTTCAAAACTTTGCAGATCTACCCTGCATTCTATCCTTTACTTTGAACTTTCAGGACCAAGTCCTTTGATTTTCACGAGCTGCTCCTGCTGATTCGGATCTTCCATCTCATCCATAAGTCTGAAAATTTTACGGCTGCTACCTTCTTGAGGTTTTCTTGTTGGCCAGTTACGGAGGCAATGATCCCCTCCACACTTCCAACACTTCACTGTTTGCTTCATATTTGCATGCTCAATTTCCTTTGAGTCCTCCCACCTGGAGCGTCTCTTAATCGGACGATTGGATGAATGCTTCTTCATTGATCCACTTTTCTCTCCCTTACTGATTGCTTTCATAATGCTTTTTACCTCTTTCTGCAGACGAAGAGTGTCCTGCAAGACCTTGTGGTTCATCTCGTTCTGCTGCTTTTGCATCTTGAGCATCTCTCCAAGATTTTCTTGGGTCTTGGCAATTGTTTGAAGAAGACTTCCAGCCAATCCTGATAGCCCTTGGTCTGCTGCCATGGTCAATGGAAACAACTGACCACGCTTTTCTCACTAGCAACACTTGCCTGCACCGGCTGCAACCAATCGATTCAATTTCCACCTGTGAAATTCATCATTACAATTCTCGTTAGGCCAAGCATAACCCCAAACATTTAAAAATCAGTCAATGGTTTTTCCCCAGTTGACATGGATAGTCCATGTTTTACCCATGAGACTTCCACACTTTTTATGCTTTCCCAACATGCACATGAATTCCTTCATGTTCATCCATTCACAATTCACTTTAATCAAATAAACACACTTTTAATTTCAGTCATGCATGCATTCAGCAATTTTCTAATTTTATAAATGCATCAATAAAAAGGAAAGAGAGGGAGCGGTAAGAGTTTCTCCTCTTAGTCTTGTTCCATTCTGGAACCCACACCACCATTGTGGTTTTCATGCTCCTGTCCTCTTTCACTTCATGTGAATGCTTGACCTGCCCTTCTCGGCTATGACACGTAGTGTCTATGGTCTATTCCAGATCTCTCAACCATGGAGTTCCTCCACTTGGTTGGTCTAATTCCTAGCTGCTAGGACTCACACAGTTCCACTAGCCCCATCTTTCATTACTGCTCATGCTGAGCTCTTTAGGGTGGTTACATGTCCACATGCATCCTTAAGATGCTTCCATAGTCATTGCTTCCAACAATACCTACACTCAAACATTGAATTAATTCGCATGTTTAGTTTATTTTCATAGGAAATCATAACCAAATCATATACACATGTATATTCATAAGCAAGAAATTACAAGATAACCAAATACTTATCTGCACTAGATGTCTTCACTTTATTCCATAGGGTTCTTCTTTGCTTTACAGGCCTTGGAATCGCCTATGGATTTGGGTGTTTGGCCAGCGCGCAGGCTGCCCCTCAACATCTAACAGTATTGTATGTTTGTCCAACACGCAGGCTGTTCCACAACATCAAATAACCTTGTATGTTTGGCCAGCACGCAGGCTGCTCCAAATCATCAACCATCTCGCATGGTTGGCCAGCACGCAGGCTGCTCCAAATCATCAACAATCTCGCATGTTTGGCCAGCACGCAGGCTGCTCCAAATCATCAACAATCTTGCATGTTTGGCCAACACGCAGGCTGCTCCAAATCATCAATAATCTCGCTCAACCAGCCACTTTCTGGATTTACCAAGCAACTTTTAGTTCTTTCAGGGTCCTTGCTTCCTGTATTGACCAAGGTTTCCAACAAAGAAACAATAATGCATCAGCTCACTGTTACAAGCTTTATGCTTGAAACCTTCATTATTTCAAATAAGAAATGAATGAAAATGAATACTTATCTGTACTGTGCATTTCCTCTCTGGTCCACAGGGTCCTGCTTTTACTTTATAAGCCTTGGGATCCTCCTGCGGACTAAGATGTTTGGCCAGCACGCAGGCTGTTCCAAATCATCAAATAATTAATGCCCTACCAGTACACCTTCACGCCGACTGGGTTTACCAAGCATTTGGTGGTGCCCAACCAGTCCCATACCTGGTTGGCCCTCTCCATTGTCGAGCCAGCACATACGTCTGGGTCATCGACCAATGGAAGGTAACTGCGCCACCGACCATTACAGGTCAAGGCTCCACTACTCTGCCTTAGGCTTGCATCAGCCTTTCACGGTATCACAATCCCTCAATGCGCATAACAATTCTTCACCCACTCAAGGGTGGTACTTCTTCTCTTATGTAAGCTGGCGGTTCCATTAAGGAATTCTTTAGGTGACTTTCCTAACTGCAGGCTATCATGGCCCCATGATACCCACTCACCCTATGCAAGGGTTACCACTGCTCATACAGTCTTCTTGAGTACTATTTTCTTCACCTTTCTCTTTAATGTGCAGCACTGAGTTTCATATGTATAATCTGACAACACAAAATGGATAGCGAGCTCATTAGTATCGCTGCCCTAGAATTGTAAACATATTTCATAACATTCACTATCCAACCTTGAAACACCAGGAATGCGTCCATTCCCTTGAGGCGTAGTCAATATTGGCGTCCCTAACATAACTCAGCACCAGAAAGGTGTGCACTCCTTACTGATGTGAACTATGAAGGTCCTAATCATACTTCAAGCAGTCTTTCATGATGGAAATAAAATCAAAACATGCTCTGCATATTAACTCTAATAATTAGATATATATATATCATTCAGGGTTTATGGAAACTTATCCATTTTGCCGATGATATTTCTCTTCTTTAATGAGGAATGGAGGCTCCTTCTCTGAGTTGACAGTCCCTCGGTTGGCCATCCCAATTCCTTTTGATGTTACATATCCTTCATATGTCTTACTAACATAACCTTTACCATCTCACTCATATTGTTTACCAATCATGCAGTGCAGATGAAACATTAATAATGTCTTATGGCATTCCACCTGGAACCCATTTTCAAATCATGGAATCCCTTCCCATGAAGTTTGGCTTCTGCAGGACCTCTGTCATGGTCTTACTGCAATGTGTCTCCCTGGCACACTTATTAAACAGCCAAACAGTCAACAACATTTAGCAATACAATTTCAAATCCGATTGCTCCATAACCAATCCATGGCACTAATAATTAAATTCAGTATGCATTTGCAACTCTGTCTACTACAGAAATTGGTTTTCTTATCCATGAGACTATCCTCATATTGTTTGGCTCCTGTAAGTGACACCACTCTACCCATTATGGTCTTATGCCTGCTGCCATACATGAGCATCCACTTACAGCATGTCCTCCTGACACATTTCATATAAGCCAAACAGTCATTAGCAATTATTAGTAAAATTTCAAATCCGAAACATTTACAAATCTGATATTTACAACTGTTTTTACTAACAGAACTTAGAGCTCTCAACCATGAGAACCTTCTCATAACCTTTGGCCTTTGCATGTGGTAGATCCTGGTCTCTACTATGGTCTTATCCTCATTGCCATATGTAAGACCTTCCTACCGGAAACTGAAACTCCAATCAGCCAAACACGTTCTGAGTATCTACGCACATAATCATTCATTGCCATTGTAGTCACTGAAGTGATCTCAGAATTATAACACTCAATAATTCAAACACCTTCAGCTGTTACATTTGAAATGCAATGAAATATATATATACACTTATATATATGCGTCATTATCATAATAGAATTTTCAAGACATAGTCACACTATCCATGCAGCTTAACTAAATCGTAAATATTCATTATTTCACAGTCATATCATTCATACAATTTTGTCCTTCCACAAGGTATTCTAGCAGTTCATTGGTCATGATTGGGCTCTTCATGCACTTACTATTTTGCATTCACAACAACTCATGAAATGATCCTAGAATTATCATTAATTCGTCATTTCATTCATTGTTTATTTTTCAATAACATATGCATCATCCCTATGCATTCATACAATGCATCACAAGATTTATAAAATCTCTTAATGCACATCTACTCAATGCTACCTTGCATTGTTTCATGAGTACTATGCATTCAAGCATATTATGCTCGAGACATGACTATCTCATATAACTTGTATTACCATAATCAGGATCACTCATCCTCACTTGCCTTGGTTATTAAGCACATAACCAACATACACATGGAATTATATAAATTCATATGAATGCATTGATATTTCTAAACAGTCATAGGGTGTAAGGATCATTTCCTTCACTTACCCACACCTCACCAAGCTTGGTAGGTTAACAGTCCCAATTGGTAACCAGTATCACATGCAAACTATCTCAACATAACTCAAACATAGTTCAAGAGATCTTACCAAATCCCCTTTCCACATTCATGCAATTTGGCACCAATAATCATTACCTGCATGGTTACCATTAACATCGCCTGATGTTACCTGATCAGTTGGCCTCTTACCAAGGCTGCTCGATCCTTTTGCCAACTTTATGATCATAGATTTGTTGCACCATCCTTTCTGCATAAGGTTGCTGGCTTCATGCAACAACATCCCCAACATGTTTAGCCATGCTCTTTGTTATCTTTGGTCCTACAACCAATACCAACATCAATAGTGACTATCAACCACAATATTCTCTATTAACGGTTCATTGCATATGCAGACTTCATTCTTTTACCAATATGCAATATCTCATTCATGCACAAGCATTTCCATATGCACTATGCAATGTTTGTTAAGATGTCATCTAGTGCATATACATCTATGTAATCCCTTACATTTTTAACATTTTTATGCCATATGACAATTTCATAATTATAAGTATGATAACAAACAGGGGTTTAAGGAATTATTCCCTTTTCGATCCCTCCTCGTATCATGGAATTTCTCTTCCATATCATGCATTTATAGAATTTGCCCATATTGACAACAAAATTTGTTTGTCAAAACCGCCGCTGGCACTCTTCTGCACTAAATATCTATGATACATGCAGACCTCATCTGAACTCTGTTCATGTATCATGGTTCCCTGCTGGACAAGCTTTCCAATGCCTGTCTTCATGCTCCATTCCGACATCAGGTGCGGAAACTGCATCCCTTCAAAAATGACAACTTTCACTTCAGTTTTGCACATTTTACACAGTTGCATTTTGGTCCCGAAGGCCAACTTCAGCCACCTGTGGAAGAAAATCTACGAGGAATCACAAAAACTTTTCTATCGGGCGGAGTTAGTCCATATAACAAGGAACACTCGGAAATTCACAGGTTTCAATTCCGATGCACCGTTCATGTTCTATGAATTTCTGGGTTTTGCTACTTCTCACTTTTCACATTTTCCCAAAATTCCAAATTTTGGGCCAAAAACGGCTATCTCCCAAACGGTGCATTTCTGGAAAATCTTCGTCTAACGGAAGCTGTCCGTCTTAATGAGAATATGAAATGTCTAGTTCAGTAAAATTTCTGATTTCCACATCTAGGGTCACTTTTACTGCCCACAAGCTTTTCAAAATCCCGAAAAAGTGGCCCGGAACAGTGCTTTTTGGCCTTCTTGCTCACCCCGACTCCACATCCTTTGGATTTTGGCTCCCAGATTCTGAACTTAACATCGTGCCTGCTTCATGGCCGCGCCTGATCAATTTCAGCTCAAACCGACCTTCCGTCAATCATCGGGACCCCGTCCTTCAAAAGTCACTATTGTCCACTTTCTGTCAAATCGGAGTGTAATGGGCTACGGGTCTTCACTGGTCCGTTCATGGCCTTCGTCGATGGCCTCCGAGCCCCACAGGAATCATCGCATTCTGAGCCCGGATGCTCCTGCTATCAAAGAATCAAGTTTTAGCCACTTTACTCCGGGAGCACGGGCCGGTTCTCCGAACGCTTCCGCAATGCGGAGCAGTTCGTCGAACGCTTCCGCAATTGCGGAGCAGTTCGGCGAACGCTTCCGCAATGGCGGAGCGATTCGGCGAATGCTCCCGCAACTGCGGAGCCATTCGGCGAAGGCTTCCGCCGTTTCGGAAGACTTTCCCGAATCCTCCCGCGATTTCGGAGCCCTTCGCGGAATCCTTCCGCTGTTTCGGAAGACTTTCCCGAACTCTTCCGCAGTTTCGGAACCGTTCGCGGAATCCTTCCGCCGTTTCGGAAGACTTTCCCGAACTCTTCCGCAATTTCGGAACCGTTCGCGGAATCCTTCCGCCGTTTCGGAAGACTTTCCCGAACTCTTCCGCAATTTCGGAACCGTTCGCGGAATCCTTCCGCCGTTTCGGAAGACTTTCCCGAACTCTTCCGCAATTTCGGAACCGTTCGCGGAATCCTTCCGCCGTTTCGGAAGACTTTCCCGAACTCTTCCGCAATTTCGGAACCGTTCGCGGAATCCTTCCACCGTTTCGGAAGACTTTCCCGAACTCTTCCGCAATTTCGGAACCGTTCGCGGAATCCTTCCGCCGTTTCGGAAAAACTCGCGGAATGCTTCCGCAGTTTCGGAGCAATTCGCCGAATGCTTCCGCAACTGCGGAAGTCATTCGGGAATTCTTTCCGAAACTGACTTAAACGAATTTTTCAAACAGACTTAGGAAAAATTTGAAATCTTTCATTCATTTAACATTCGACAATCCAACCAATGTATTCACAATTAATCTCCAAGCAACCAACAGTCATGGGCAAGGAAACGCATGAGTATAAGGGCGTAATTTGCAAGCTTTCCTAATAATTGACTGTTCATGCTTTTATTCTGGAAATTAACAAACAGAGCTCATTTTCAGCCATGCTTAACAATAATCAACAACAACAAAACAACAAAACAGCTTAAGATGGCAGAGATTGCCCATGCTCCTTTCTCTGTTTCATAGAATGCCATCAATGCAACTAATGCAAGCAGCTTGCAAAAATCCCCAAACAGTCATGCGATCTTGAGGTTTCTTTAATGCATTTTTGTTTCAAATACAAAATGCATGAACACACAATATGCATTTCAGTTCCAAATATAAAATGCACACACACAATGACTTGTATTTCTGTGAAGGGTCCAACAGCCGTAGTGTTGAACCTAGAGCTCTGATACCACTCTATGACGTCCCCTTCTCATAGAACAACAGGGAAGGAAACGTTAACAACATACCGGGCTTATGGCATATTTAGCCCCAATAATTTTTGCTCATAAATAACTAACATTTAAAACTTCTATATGCAGATTCGATTCAATATAAACACAGCGGAATTAAACAATACATCTGCACACAGTTTCATCATGCATTCAACATATAAACAACAGTCATTAATCAAAATGCTTGCAGGGCATAGAATTAACATCAAGAATACTTATCTCGAATTATAATGGCCTAAACGACTGGCTACGTGAGAGCAACGTTCCACCCAACCATAGACCTCTGTCCAGCCTGTATTCTTTCAGCTGAGAGATCACCCCCGAGCTGGGCTGTGTATCCACTAAGGAGGAACTAGTTGGCTCACTCACAGTGAAGGTTTCACTCAAACAGCCATGCTAAGCCAACACACGGTTGGGTTTCTCAAGCATGCAATAGGAGATGGAGGAGGGTGCTAATCCACTGAGCTCAAACCCAGAGCCACATACCCTTCAAACTAGACTCAGCAATCCCATCCTCTATTCACACATCCACAATCGGATTTCTCACAGCTTCGTTCAGCAAATAACCCAAATCCGTCACTCGTTTTCTGAGCTGCAAAAACTGGGTTTTCCCATGGCTTTTGGGGTAGCTATTGCTCCCAAATTCGCCCCAAGGTTCCTACCAATGGATCCCCCATTGGATTTCTCTGTCCAATACCAAATCGGGACGTTTTTGGCTTCCCAAAACGTGGGTTTCCTTCAAGTCGCGATTTCTGGTTTTCTCTTTGCTGGGAGCTCGTTTTTGGGTGGTGAAAGATGTCCCATACTTCCACAATGGAATGGGGATAAGGATGGAGCAACCCCCAAGATGTAGAGTGACTTGTGGGACAAGTCAAAATAGCCCATACCTTCCCATACGAATTTCAGGGCTGCCCATACTCCATCAAAGTCATGGGCTGAAATCTCAACCACTTCCTTACAATTGGCATTAATGTCACCTAAGGAAGTCAATGGGTTCACATAAAGACATATGGCAACCTATGGTTTACTCCCATAGCCCCCTCACCACTCCCTAGTGGATACATGTGGCCCCTTCTAATCCGTTGCCTCCGTAGCCAGTTTTGGACATTTTATATTGCATGATGTCTATTTACATCCTATTACAATTTCCATGGCTTAAGAGCACATGGTATCAAAATATCAAATACTTGCCTTTTAAATAAAATTCGGCTTTCACTAGCGGGGCCTTGGCCTTGAGCTCCACGCTAGGAAAACATACATCACAAGTACACATTACATCCTAAGGGTCGAATTGGGGGTATTACACTCCTCCGCAAGGAATTCCTTGGTGGTGCTCATCAACACTCGCTTCTCCCAAATATTGCTCTTGCCGTCCTTATTGTCGGCCGGCTCTCCATGCCTCGACTTAAGAGTCCTTTTCATGCCATTCTTCCACACTGTGACTGTGTTAGCTTGACCATCGTAGATCATATTTCGATCATGTTGCCATGGTCTCCCTAGCAACATATGACATGCGTCCATGGGAACTACATCACACAGTACACTATCCTCTAATCCGTCAACTCTAAAGTTGATCAAGCACTGTCTGGTCACCTTAACATGGTGTCCATTCTACAACCATGAGATCTTGTAAGGGTGTGGGTGTCAATGACACTTCAACCCGATCTTGTCGATGACTTTTGTCGACACAAGATTCTCTGTACTTCCACCATCAACTATGGTCTTGCAATGCCATTCTCCGATCCGCACCTTCGTTCGAAAGATCGCCTTCCATTGTGCTGGTTCCATCGGATCATGTTGATCTTCCTAGATCAAAGCTCTCTGAACCATCAGATTCTGGTTCTTCTTTTTCTCACCTCCACTGCTATCTGAGGCTAACTCTTCCCTCTCGTGGACTTGCTCATCCTTTTGACGTCTAGGTTTCAACTCTTCTGCAGCATCTAGGTTTTCTGGGCATTCATATACCTTATGACCCATTCCACGGCATTTGTAACAGATTATGGCTGGTCTGTTAGCTCCTTTCTTGTCGGATGGACCATTTGACTACACGCACCTCGACCGTGGTTATCATGACCATCGCGTCGGTTCTCTTGTGCTCTTCCCTTCGTCGATGTCCCTTCTATGCGTCGACTATCTTCGTGACACCTTCTTTCTTGTAACCGCTACCTTGACCTTTCATGGAGACAGTCTTTCCACCCCGACTAGTCATCCTGCCTCTGGTCGCTGCGGACTATCTCGACAGTTTCTCTTCTTCCTTTAGAGCTAACTGATAGGCTTCTCCAACTACTCTGAATCTCGACATGCTGAGTTCATCTTGAACAGCATATTTCAAGCCGTTTACATACCTGGCAATAGCTTCTTCTCCTTCATCAGTCTATCCTGACCGAATCGACAATCGGTAGAACTCCTCCGTGTACTCTTTCACGGTCATCTCTTTTTGTCTAAAGTTCTGTAACTTCTAGAACAAGGAAATCACATAATCATTTGGCAAGAACTTCCCTTTCAACTTCGTAACCAATCTGTCCCAAGATTTGATTTTCTCCTTGCATTTCTTGAGTCTATTAGCCTGTACATTGTCCCACCACAACGAGGCATGACCCTTCAACCTTAGACATGCAGTCTTAACCCGTTTAGGATCCTCGATCTTCTCTACATCAAAATATTTCTCCATCTCTCTAAGCCAATCGATCAATTCTTTTGGGTCCAGGCTTCTCGAGTACGTGCGCACATCTATCTTCGCCCAACCTCTCATTTCTGTCAGAAGCTTGATGAGTTTCTCCTCTGGTTCTTCCGCTGTGGGTTCCCGAGCTTCCACTTCCTCGTCACTGTGGTATAGCACTTCAAGAATGCAACCACGCCTCTAGTTTTCTTTGATTTCTACAACTTCATTTGTCAAAGTCCGCATCGTTCGGACGCATTCGTTGAACATCTCACGATCCACTGTAACGGCTGCTGCGCCACGCGCTCTTCGTCCTCGGACATTAACGCCTCTATGAGCCATACTCAACTTTCACTTAAAATCCTCACACTTTTAGATCCTGACACCAACTGACGCAAGTCAGGTTGGTATAGTCGTCTTCTCCAACCGGACTCGCTTCCGGGCTCTGATACCAGATGACGCAAGTCGCGTTACGAAAATAAGGTTCTTGCTTAACAATACACACGACACAAACCAAAATGCTCACACAAACAAGGTGTAGAACATGATTCTTGGATTGGCGTATATTACTTCTCTGAAAATGGTTACAATATAAGAATAATTGTAAGCAAATAACTAACTACAATCGGCCTGAACCGTTACAACTTAGAAGTAAAATTGGTGTGTTCTCCCTGTGTGGCGACCTCACCCTCTCATGGTTCTCTACGGAACTCTGAGCTATGGTTCGATCTCAACAGTCTGCACTCAGCCAGTGTGACTCTTCACAACTCTCTCGGCTATGCACTCTGCTCTACTCTGCTATCCTGCCCAATAATCTCTCTCCCTAGACTGAAATCCTTCTTCTCCTCTTCTACTTTGCGGGTGTTGTTTCCAAGATTACTACAATCCCGAGACACGCGTTCCCTCCACTCGTCAATCCTGTCCAAATCCTGCGAATCTGCACTGTTAGCTTCTATCCGTGCTGCACAGCCTCTGTCCATGACATCCTCTGTCAGTTCCTTCACCAACACACATTAACTGTAATAACTTCCTCAGCAACCCCGAACAACTACTGGTATAGTCCCTTGACTTTCTGTCCTTCCGACCTGCTACAGCAGTACAGTCCCATCTTGACTGTTTTGTTGGTTCACTCCTTCCCATTATACTTGGCTTCTTCAACCCTGTCATGTCGTATTTCGACCACTTGTCGACTACCCAACCTCCTACGTCGCTCGTCTTCTGTCAACCATTTCCTGTCGATTCTCGACCTCTTGCGACATCCGTTGATCTTTCAGTCGACCGCACCCCAACTGCTTCTGCTCGACTTGTTGACTTCGACAAGTCAACCTGCTCTCCACACAAGTGGTCATCGGCACTCCCGCTGGTCTGCTCCCTTCAGTCAATCAACTTCAACTTATCTGCCTAGGTCCCAATACTCCTACATCATGAAGTCTGCAACACACGTGGCGGAAAAATTAGCATTAAATCTGTGATGCGCGCGGTGGCAAAATTAGCATTAAATCTACGCACGTGGCGGAACAAATATGTTAATATCTGTGACACGACCGGAGGAGATCTTGATAAGTCCACCAAACGGGGAAAAAGCAGCAGGTTTTCACTAAGATTTTCAGGTGTCAAAAATGGAAAATCGCCATGAAATTTATTCGCCAGATTGCGCAAGCCCCCTTGACCCCCATCGTCCCCCAGAGACAATCATTGAAAGTATGAAATACATTCTCTATGTTTGGAATGAGAAGCAGGAATTGCATAGAAGGGGTTGTGGAATCTCAGTAAGGGTAATTGATGGTAATATCCATTATGGATGATGAAAGGGAAATCTCTCACCTTAAACTATTTATGTTTATAGCCTAAGAATTGCATATTTGGAAAATATCAGGAATGAATGATTACACGTATGTATATGTTGAATTGCTAATTCATGAGAAGATCATAGCTAATGGTTGCTTGTATTCTTGGTAGGAAATCCAAGAAAAGGATCAGCTATGATATGGAAGAGGAACTCTATGTTATGATGAGGAATGGGAAAGGGGGAATTCCTTAAATCTTCCATTGTTATTATATTTATATTCCCTAATTTTATATACTGAAAATCATGGCAATGGGATGCTGGAAATGCAAGAGAATAATGCATGTGAATTTCTTATGCATGAGCATGATGTTTCATATGGGTAAAGGTAGTGAAGTTACACATGCAATAGTCCACTAATGGTATTGCCTATGGTTGATGAAAACTACTGTTGTAGGAATCAGACCATAGAAGCATGATTGAAAATGCAAGGGATTATATAGATAAGATGAATATGCACTAGATGGCATATTAATAAACATTGCACAGTGCATGTGAAAATGTTTGTGTGTATATATATGATATTGCATAATGGAAAATAGTGAGGTGTTACATATGCAATGAGCCACTTAAGAGGTTATGGTGGTTGCTAATAATTAGTTGTGTTCGCATTGGTTGTAGGACCAAAGAAAACCGAGCAAGGCCAAAGATGTGAATGATGTTGTTGCATATGACCAACAACCTTATAAGGGAAGGATGGTGCAACAAATATATGATCCTGAGGTTGGAAAAATGACTGTGTAGCCTTGGCAAGAGGCCAACTGATTAGGTAACATCAAGCGATGTTAATGATAGCCATGCAGGTAATGGTTATTTCTGCTTAAATTGCATGAATGTTGAAAGAGGATTTGGTAAGGTCTCTTCAACTATGTTTAAACTATGTTGATTGAGTTGCATGTGATACTGAGTGCTTGAATGTGAATATAATCTTACCAAGTATGGTAAGGTGTGGGTAAGTGAAGGCAAGGAGCCTTACATCCTAGATTTTCTTAGAAACCTCAATGCATTCATATGAAATTATATCATGCCATTTGTGTATGTTGGTTGTAAAGTTTAACAACCCAAGCAAGTGATGACTTATGGTCCTGTTATAGTGTATGCCATATGAGATTGTCATGGTTAGGCCATAAAATGTTGGAATGCATGGTATTCATGAATTAATGCAGGGTTGTATTGAGGGGTTATGAATTGAGTGAGTGCACATTAAAAGATAAGGTAAAAGTTTTGAATGTGCCTGAATAAGGTGTAGGTGCACATGTTGAGATGCATGGTGCGAATGCATGGTTGTGGTGTATGTTTCATTGCAATTAGATAATAGATGAGATGGCATTGTCAATCCTGAGAGAATTCCAGGAGTTGTTGTGAATGCAAGAGAATGATTGCATGAAGAAGGTAGACATGTTGATGGGCTACCGAGAGTTCTCTGTTGAAAGGACAGAGTTGCATAAGATGATAAGGCTATGAAGTAATGAGTATCTAAAGCTTCATTTGAATTGCATAAATAATGTACCTGTGTCTTGCAATTTTATTATGATAATGATGCTTATATATGTGTGTGTGTGTGTGTGTATACATTTCATTGCATTTCAAATATTAACAACTGAAAGTGTTTGAGTTATTGAGTGTTATAAGTCTGAGATCAATTCAGTGACTGTTGCAGCAATGAAATATTATATGCATAAAGACTTACAAAGTATTTGGCCAATTGAAGTTTCATATTTCAGGTAGATTGTTTGGGCATGGCAACGTGGATAAGTTCATGATGAAGATTGGAATCTACCATGTGCAAGAGCCAAACCTCATGAGAAGGGTCTCATGGTTGGAAAAATAGTTTATGTGCAGAACATGTTGTCAATATTGGACTGGTAGATTTCCGATTTGAGAATTTGCTTATAATTGCTAATCGTCGTTGGCTTGCATAGGACTGTGTCAAGAGGACGTGTTACAAGTGGATGTTCATGTTATAGTAGAAAGTGTAAAACCCTAATGGGAAGATGGGTGCCACTTGCAACGGACAAGCAATATGAGAATAACCTCATGACTAAGCAAGTCAATTTCTGTAGTAAACAGAATTGCAAATTCATGATTGAATTTAATTCTTGATGCCATTGATTGGCTATGAGACAATCAAATTTGAATTTTATCGTTAAATGTTTCTGATTGTTTGGCTATTTGATAAGTGTGCTAGGAAGACACATTGTAGGGAGACCTTGTGTGATGGCCTGCAGAAGACAAACTTCATGGGAAAAACCTCATGCTTTGGAAATGGGTTTCGGGTGAAACGCCATAGTAAATTTTGGCAATGTCTCCACTGAACTACATGTTGGAGAGCCATATGAGTGAGACGTTGAAGCTATGCCAAGAAGGCAGGTGTGGGTTATGGAATGTGAAAATATTGAGGTGTCAAACCGAAGGACTGTTGACTTAGAGAAGGGAACCCCCATTCTTCGCAATGAAGAGAGAATACATCTGAAAAAAGATAAGTATTCTGTAACCCTAACTAAGGATATACATATCTGGTTATTATATTTAAATATGCAGAGCATGTTTAATCTTATTTATATTATTTCAGATTGCTTGAGTGTGATAAGGTCCTACATGGTTCACATCGGAAAGGGGTGCACACCTTTCGGGTGTTGGATTATGATAGGGTTTTCAATATTGATTACACCCTAAGGGAATGGATGCATTCCTAGTGTTTCAATACTTGATAGTGAATGTTATGAATTATGCTTCAATTTTAGAGCAACAATACTGATGAGTTTGTTTATCCATCTTGTGTTGTCAGCTAAAATAGATGCAATTTTGGGCTACACACAAAAGAAGCATAATGGAAGGCTTGTTGCGTTCCTAATAAACCCAGTCGGTGCACTGGTTTGGCATTATTTACTTGGATGTTGTGGGTGTTGTGAAGTTTGTTATGAAGGGTTGTTGCGTGCCTAATAAACCCAGTCGGTGCATGGGTTTGGCATTATTTACTTGGCTATTGTGGAGGTATTAGTGAAAGGTTGTTATATACCTATGGCTCCGTAGTAGAGCTTTGACCTATAATGGTTGGTGGCACAATTTCCTTCCATTCCTCGCTGACCCAGACATATGTGCTGGCTCGGCAATGGAGAGGGCCAACCAGGTATGGGACTAGTTGGGCACCACAAATGCTTGGTAAACCCAGTAGATGTGAAGGTGTACTGGTTAGGCATTAAAAATCCACCCCACAGGTGATCCAAGGATTGTAAAGCATAGAAGGAAACCTGTGGAGTAGCAAGGAATTGCCCAATACAGATAAGTATTTTATTTTCATTCATTTTTGGATAATAAAAATTTCATGAGCAAGTATTATGACAGCCAAGCTGATACACTGTTGTTTCTTGTTGGAAACTTTGGTCTTTGCAGGAAAGCAAGAAGCCTCGAAGGCATCCTAGGGATGCATTTGGACACGTGACTATCCTAGAAAGCTCAGTATGAGCAGCAATGATAAGAATGGTGCTAGTGGATATGTGTGGGCGAGTCCTGGCAGCCAAAGGTTCTGTAGAAAAAAAAAACATGGGGAGGAGATTCCCTAATGGAGAAAAGCCTTAGACATACCTTAGACACTAAGTGTCATAGCCAAGAAAAGGCAAGTCAAGCATTCACATTAAAGTGAAAGAGGCTAAGGAGCATAGAACCACAGTGATGGTGTGGCTCTGGATTGGAACAAGAATAAGAAGGGGAAACTCTTACTCTTCCTTTTTCCTTTTTGACTGATGCATCTTAGAAACATAAAATTGTTGAATGCATGTCATGACTGAAAGTCTATTGTGCTTATTTGCTTAAAATAAATTGTGAATGCTGAAAAAGCTATTTCCCTGTGAAAGGATGAACATGAATGAGTTCATATGTATGTTGGGAAAGCATGAAAAGTATGGAAGTCTCATGAATAAAGCATGGACGTTCCATGTCAATTGGGAAATTAATTGACTAATTTTAATATTTATGTTATGCTTGGCCTAACAAAGAATTGCAATAATGAATTTCACAGGTGAGAAATTGAACGCAATTGGTTGCAGCCGTTACAAAAACAAGCAAGTGGTGCTAGCAAGCAAGTGATGAAAGTTGTGTGCATTGACCATGGCAGCAAACCAAGGGCTATTGGACTTGGCTGAAAGTCTTCTCCAAACAATTGCCAAGACTCAAGAAAATATTGGAGAAATGCTCAAGCTACAGAAGCGGCAGAATGCAATGAACCACAAGGTTTTGTAGGACTCTATATGTCTGCAAAAAGAGGTAAAAATTATTATGGGAGCAACCAGTAAGGGAAAGGAAAGTGGATCAATGAAGGGGCATTCGTCCAATCACCCCATTAAGAAATGCCCAAGGATGGAAGAGAGAAAGAATGCTGACAAAGGAAAACAGAGGCAGTTACCTCCAATAGAATGTTGGGGATGTGGAGGAAGTCACCTCCTCCGTGAATGTCTAGCAAGGGGTAGAAAGAAAAGAGACAGCCAGCAGGAGCAATGTGCAGGGGTTCAAGAAACTCACCTTGACATCTGTAATCAATGAAATGTAAGAGAGACCTGCACGTTTTGTGAATTTTGGACATGTATAAAGCGTGTATGTATTCCTAGGTATTGGAACACCGAGGACAGTGTTATTCCAATGGGAAGGGTATGTCACATCCCCATTTTGATCCTTGTAATATTTTGGGCTATAATGTAAATATTGTATGCATATTATGTATGATTCCTAGCGTGGAGCTCAAGGCCAAGGCCCCGTTAGTGAACACTTGACCTCGAAGAGGCAAGTATTGAATATTATGCTACCCATGTGCTAGTGAACCATGGGAATTGTAAATATGCATTTTAATATAAATGCCCACAACTAACTATGCAATGCAACAAGATATGGGGGCATGATGTTTACAAGGAATTGGGAGGAGAAATATTCAAACCCTTAAGCCAACCAAGTCAAGCCAAGTGTCAATGAAAGAACCCATAAACCATCAACTACCCATTTTGACTTATCCACCCAATCATTTAATTCTCTCAAGAGTGGGTTGAGGTAGTTAATGCATTGGGAATGGGAAGGTATGGAATCCAATTTCATGTATGGGTAAGCCACCAATTTGGGAAATCGTATTTTTGCTTCATGGGCAAGAAAACACCCAGGAAATCATGCCCAAAGCCATTCTTCACTCAGGGCCTTTCCTCTCTCACGAAGTCTGAGCTAGCTGGGGCTTCCTCCTTCACATTCTGCATCATTTTCCTACATTTTCCATGGTTGGGAACTCGTTTTTGGTTGGTACAGTGACTAGGAGGGGAGATCCATGATTTGGGGGTTTATAGAGGCCGTTTTTGTCCCTTGAAAGCCCAGATACGTTTTCTGAAAAATGATTTGCTCTTCCAGGGTTGTTTTCCCATCTAAACATTGTTGATGTATATGTAACTTCGAAATGTCTTTCACATATATGTATATTGTATTCCTATAGAGAAGTTATTATTCCTCTATACGGAAGTGTTTGTATTCCTATAGAGATGTTATTATTCCTCTATATGGAAGTGTCATCATTTATATTGTAAGTGTCGTAACTTATACTTGATGGGTTATTAGACCACCTTGTTGGGGTCGGCCCTGTATAAGTCATGTGGGTCGAAGGGTTATTAGACCACCCTATTGGGGGTCGGCCATGTGGGTCAAAGGGTTATTAGACCACCCTATTAGGTGTCGGCCCAGTCAACATTATGTTAAGTGGTTAAGTTGAGGCCGACCTAGTTGAGTAAAGGTCAAGTCAAGTTAGTGTATAAATAGAGAGTGTGTCTCTCTCATTTTACACATTCTATTCTCTCTCACACTCTCGAGAGAGTGGTGCACTTGTGGAGGAGGAGAAGCTGCTTCTGGGATATGTCTATATCTTATGCTTGGGTTGTATCATTGCTCTATCTATCTCTAAGGAATTTATTGGGGTTTTTCACCTTTATGGTTTTCCCCAAGTAAACTCTATGTCTCTTGTGTTCTTGAGTTATTGTGTCCATGATTGATATGCTGTAGATTTGTTGTACATGTTGTTCTCTCAGTTAAGATCCTAGATCAAATTGAAGTAAATTCTGAAAATTTAACATGGTATCAGAGCTAGCCTGAAAGAAGGCATGATATGGCATGTATGACACTTGTTGCACTTACAATGCTAGGGCTTGATATAGCAAAAAACAGTCATCGTAGAACTTTCGCTATAAATCCATTTTGGTGAATTTTTTGGATTGAAAACGTTTACAAGTTGAAGATTAGATCCCCATGTACCTTGTGTCCAAAGCAGAACCTCTAATTCGTTGTAATTTGTGATTTATGATCTGTACAATATAGGGTTTTTGCCTCTTCCAGATCTGAGTCAAAAACAGGTGACCTTGGAAAAAATGTCATAAATTGGGCTAGGAAGCTCCAAATCAAATTTCATAAAAATTTACAGGTAGTACAAAGACAGTAATATCTCAAGAAACTTATTCAGAGGCTGAAGTTGAACCCGTGATACGGGGAATGCCGTACAAGTTCGCTCTTCTGTATTATCCCATAAACAGGTCACGTTGCGACACTTGGCATAACTCTCTCTCAGAAAATCCAATTGAGGCCAGACCTATCGGGATGGAAATATGATAGGTCAGGATACCACAAAAAATGTTTTCAGACCTTGTGGATTGAAAAGTGTGGAGTTACACCAGAAACAATCAGGTACATATTTCTGTCAAAACATATCTATTTTTGAGCACCTTCATTCATGACTTCAGGAGTTTAGGGTTTTGGAGAAAGTTGGAATTCTTGTAATTAGAGACCACGGCTGAATTCTACTTATCAAAATAGAAATTTAGAGACCAAGATCAGAATTTTTGGTTGGGAAGAAGGTCGGGCTTGATTAGACCCTAGTTCGGGACTTTGATCAGAAAAGTGAAAAATTAGGGCTTCTGTAAAAATGAGAATTTTTGAAATCTATGACCACGGATGGAAGCTCCTCAGAAAAATAGAAGCTTAGAGCTTTGGATCAAACCTTTTGATTGGGTAGAAGAGTGGGCTTCATCAAACCCTAGTTCAGGGTCACGTCTAGTGAATCCATAAGTTTCAAAGGCAAAATTGAGGAGTGAAACTTTGGAGTTTTCAAATTCTGAATATACCAGATTGTTTAGCTCATGAAGGCGCATATTTCTATCCTTTCGGAAACTTGAAATTCAAAGTTTGAATTTTTGGGGTTTCTCTGACAAACCCTAATACAGCTCCAGATCCAGTTCCTGCAAATCAAGTAGATTGGTTTAATCCTAGAAGAGGATGGATTGGTCACCTGCATAAGTGAAGAAGTTCCTATTTCAGAGGGAGATGAGGATAAGGCCTTACATAAGAAGATTACAGCCAATCTTGACAGGTATGACTCATCCAAGTATGTCTCGAGATTTGTTCATGATTAAGTTTATGATATGTTTGTCTTCATGTTATTACGGTTAGAACAATCTTGATTTTAGACTTGTCGTATCACCTTAACAAAATTATGAATGCATGCATTAGGGTGTTGACACTTATGATTGTACTAATGCATTATGGTGTTGTATGAGGTTTATGTTGTCCGCTAACATGAAAGGTACACCAAGAAAGACAAATCATGTTCTAGTTCAAGAACATATGATCATGATAAGACAAAGATTCATCTATTGTCATGGATCACTTAGAAAATCTACTTACGAGGTATGTATAACTTGGTTCTACAATGGATAACTTATGAGACATGCGGGTTACTAGCACAAGTCATTGAAGAGAACCAGAAGACATTGTGCGGGTATGTTAGACATAACTAGCTAGCATGCTAATCCAGGTATGTTTTTCCTATATCAAGCTAGAATCCTACCTTGTGTTAGGATCTTATAATGTTGTGTTGTTGATAATGATTATTCATGAAGTCATAGGTTTGAATAGTCATGGTTGTGTGCATATTATGCTTCTTACCATAATTGATGATATGACTAACCAGAAGAATCATGAAGGTATAGGTTTGAGTAATCACGGGTTTAGGCATATTATGTTTCTTACTTTAATTTATGATATGACTAACCATAAGAGTCCTATATAAACCTTGAAATGCTTATTATTTCTGTTTGAAATGATCATGACTATACATGCTTAATATTATTGTGTTTTGATAGTATTAAGAATATACTAATGAATGTATGATTATGTATGAGACCTCAATGATAACACAATGATGATACTAATAAGCATGCATAGTGATTAAGGATGGATATAAGTTCAAGGACAGGAAATCCAGGAAGCAAATATCAAGAGGGAGGACACTCTAGTTGTTCATGCAAGGAAGCAAAGATCAAGAAGGAGCACACTTCAATAGTTTCTGCAAGGATGCAGATATTCAGAGGGAGTTGACCACTTCTCACAATCCACATCAGAATGGAGTTGCAGAAAAGAAGCAAAGACTGAGAGGGAGTCAACCCAACAAACAAACAAAGATAAGTATTTGAATTGTCATTACTTGCATATTTTATTGTTTAAATAATACTGTTCAATAATGTATATACTGATGTTCCTAGAATTAGGTTATGTATTATGCATATTAGAATAGTTGCATTGATGAATAGTATACTACTAATATACATGGGTAAGTGGCCTATGGCACTGTGCAACATTCCATTGCTACTTATCTAGAATGAAACCTCTTTGCTGACATGTTGGGAGTTGTGCACACTCTTAACAATGTTCTGGTAGAGATTGGAAGGCATCTAGAAAGTTACGGGATATGGATAAATGTTGTATTGAAGCATTGGCTAAGATAATTGCATGACTGTATGACATATTTATTTATGTGTAAGAATTTGTTCTGAAAACTATGAGATGTTTTCTAATCATGCAATTTAACTTGTTGTGTAGGAAAGATCGTATACCATCACCTACAAAAGAAGGACTACAACATTTGTTCAGCAACAAAGTTATCTATTGAAAATATTGAAGATATTGAAGTTCCTAGGATCTGGGAAGAATGCCATGATCGAGGAGTACCAGTTGATCATGAAGATGTTTGGGATGCAGTCCAAAAGGGTAGTCTGTAGTGACTTCCAAGAGGATCTACAAGATCAAGCATGCTGCAGGTGGTAGCATAGAGACTTTTGCTCATGTAGCCAGATACACTTCCATTAGATCCGTACTTGCTCTGGCTGCAGTGATGAAGTGGAAGATACACCAGATGGATTTCAAGACAGCCTTATTGAATGGTGTAGTTGAAGAAGAAGTATATGTGGAGAAGCCACTTGGTTCTAAGACACATGACAGGGAGTCATATATGTGCAAAACTTGGTATGGTAGGATAGACAGCTTTCTATACAGTTTGGGCTTTACCAAGAGTAAAGCGGATTCCAACCTTTACTACAAGGTTGAGGAAGGCAATCCAGTGATACTACTATTGTATGTGGATGACCTATTTGTAACAGGTGAGGATAGATTGATTGCTGACATGCAGCGGAAGCTTTCTACCGAGTTCGAGATGAAGAACTTGGGGATGATGCACTATTTTTTTTTGGCATGTAGGTGTGGCAGAGTACAAATGGAATCTTCCTTGGACAAGGGAAGTATGCAGTATAGATCCTGAAGAGGTTCGGGATGATGGAATGCAAGGATATGGCCACACCTATGGCATCGAACCTAAGGCTTCTCTGTGATGCTCCATCTGATCTGGTTGATGTCACGATGTATCGTCAGATGATTGGGTCCTTGATGTACCTGAAGGGTACAGTTGATTATGGGCTCAGGTATGAAGCAAATCAAAAGTTTAACCTGCAAGGTTATGTTTATTCATATTGGTCAGGAAGTGCTGCAGATAGGAAGAGAACATCTCGATGTTTCTTCAGTATGGGATCAGGTGTGATCTCTTGGTTTAGCAGGAAGCAGTCCTGCGTAGCACTGAGTATAGCTGAGGCAGAGTATGTTGCAGCTTGTTCAGCTAGTTGTGAGGTAGTATGGATTTGGAAGCTACTGTCAGAGTTATTTGATCTCCCGTTGGAGACTACTGGTATCTTTTGTGACAACCAGAGTTGTGTGAAGCTGTCTGAGAACCCGGTGTTCCACGACAGGTCAAAACACATAGAGATAAAATACCACTATATCAGGGATATGGTGCATAGAGGAGCAGTGAAGCTCCGGTATGTTGTGACGGATGAGCAGATTGTAGATGTGCTAACGAAGCCACTAGCCAGAGTGAAGTTCGAGTACTTCAGAGATAGGTTTGGTGTTCTTCAGATCAACAACACTTTGAGGAATAAGTGATGAAGACATTTGCTGAAGCCATTCCAAGCATACTGGAAGGAGGATCCTTCACATGGCTATGGATGTAAGCGCTGGATGATGAGCATCAGGATGATGTTCTAGTTTTTGCTCTATATGATCAGTTGGATCATTTACATTTATTTATGTACGCATCATGTTGGATGCTTGGACCATGTATCTGTATATGTATCAGGTATGATAAGGTAGATCATGTATGTTGATGGATACATTGTGTGGATCATATATCTATGTATGTATCAGGTAGATACATTATATATGATGATATGTATCAGGTAGATACTTGGTATGCATCAGGTGGACGCATTGTATGATCGGGATGATCGTGGATGACGAGCTTCTCTAGATGACATGCATCAAGCTGATGCAGTGATGATGATCAGGATGATCATGTGTACATCATGATGATGTATGGTGAGTATCAGGATGATACTTTGTGGTCGTGGATCAGGTTTTGCAGATGAGCATGTCTGGGAGATCCTATAGGTCGGAGTTGTGTACCCGTAACAGCTTGGGATTCTCTTTCGAGACATTGCTCTGGGAGGACATGTAATTTGTGCCCTGGGAGATCTTCAGGTCAGATTTATGTACCCGTAACATCCTGAGATGCTCTTGCGAGGTTTTGTCCTATGGCATGTAATTTGCTCCTAGGAGATCTGGACAGGATGAAAAAGGCCTCAGATGCTTCAGCCAGGTTTTTCCATGACCACATGTAATTTGCTCCTGGGAGATCTGGATAGGATGAAAAAGGCCTCAGATGCTTTAGCCAGGTTTTGTGGTGAGATCACATGTAATGTGCTCCTGGGAGATCCAACAGGTAGAGCTGTGTGCTCCTAAAATCCTGGGATGCTTCATCTAGGTTTTGTGATGGGTCACATGTAATGTTCTCCTAGGAGATCCGACAGGTAGAGCTGTGTGCTCGTAACAGCCTGGGATGCTTCAGCCAGTTTTTGTGATGGGTCACATGTAATGTGCTCCTGGGAGATCCGACAGGTAGAGCTGTGTGCTTGTAAAATCCTGGGATGCTGCAGCCAGGTTTTGTGACGCACGTAATAAGTCCTGAGGATTACACAGTATGGCCAGTGATGATGAAGACCTGCAGGTGGTGGGCTTACATCCAGTATGAAAAAGGACGGGCTCTGTAGAACTTCCTATGATGAGTAGATTCATAGATTGATTGAGATAGCAGCAGCAGTGACGATGACGATGACTCGATGACGATTATCCAGTGACGATGATCCAGAGAAGAAGACTTGTGCTAGAAGACCTGTGTCGAGAAATACATTCCTAGTTAAGAGGGAGTGTTGATGTATATGTAACTTCGAAATGTATTTGTAACGCCCATATTTTGATTAGGCATATTTATCAGTTAGACACACCATACTTTATTTTCTTATATATTCTGTTGAACTCAACTCGACTAAGTAAACTATATTACGATATGATGGACCTCATTATATGATGTTACTTTGTTTTATGATTTCACTATGATTATGATGTTACTATGTTATGCGGTTATGATGTCATGATTATCATATGATTTCTTTATTTTACGATTACAGTATATGTTTATATGTTTTCATTAATAAGATGTGAAATATATGACTCGGTACATGGATACCATCTTCTTATATGAATTATTGAATTGTTATATGTCATACGCATCTATGATGAACTAAAATGGTTACATGAAAGAAAATGATTTTGATAACATGGATCAATTGGCGATCAATGGAAAATGCTTTCTATAAATTTGTATTTTTCAAAATACTAACCTACAGGACACAAGGGCTATGGGATAGCCAGTTACTTGATCTGATATATGGGACAAAAAAAAACTTGTTCTTACAGTAAACCTTAGCAACCAAAAATGATGATACGATAACACAAACTAATAATCTCGATAGCAGCAAAGTATGAGTCGATAAGGGCGTAGGCCCAATATGTTGAGAGGGATGGATGTGTTTCCCACCATACGTTTCCATGAGACCCGAGGTCATGGGAGGGCCGTGCTGAGACATGCTCCCCATGTTGTTGTGATGACAATAGTCGGATTCCTGCTAGGGGAGGATAGGTCTGATGTTCAGTCGACGCTATCGCTCTCAGGTTCTATGTGGTCAGGTCGATGAGTCCGACATCCACTTTTGTACTAGCAGAAGAAGGATAGGGAGGATGGAGGATGTCGGTTATGATGGGAGGATATGTTAGTTAGTACTACTGAGGGTTGGGTATTCCTTGATTGTGAGTTAGTAGTAGTAGGTACCCTTCCTTGTACATGATTGATTGAACTAATGTAAACATAAAAATAATGATGTGAAATCGTAAAGGGTTAAATGTTAAATAATTGAGGATGTTAAAGTAATTGTACTATATATATTATGCTTGTTCTTCTACATGGGGGTAAATACTACTATTAGTTAGCAGGTATGCATAGGCGGAATGGGGTTTGTCTATAGTACATTTCTGATTTGTGCATATGCTGGCCACGCATGCACACTTTGCACATGTACACTAGTATCAATATACAAACACTTAACATATTGAATAAATGTATAAGTTGTCATAAGTAATTATGTTAATCATGCATTGATCGAATTCAGATAATAAATAAAAGTTATTTAAGATGTGTAAAACAAGTCAATTAAGATATGTATTATTTGTTGGTAAACATTGTGATAAACAATTGAGACAAGTGTCGTTAGTTAACATTGTCATCTGAGAATTGATGTAAATAAGGTAATGGTACTGTCTAATTAATTAGTAAGATTGGTTAAACCATTAAGGGTGCTTGTTTAGAAGAATGAGGATACTGTGTCGATGTTAAGGTACTCATGTGATAAACAAATGATTTTTAAAAAAAAAAGTATTTTTTTTTAATTCACCATTTATTATTACTTTGTGGTGATTTAATTAATATTATTACTTAACTAATGTTATTCTAATAATATTACTATCCATGTCATAACAATTGCAATATAGGTAAAATTTAAATGTTGATTAATAAATGATTAGAGTGTGATTATTTCCATTACTAAGTTAGACATAATATGATAACAATTCTTGAATGGATGTGATGTGATGGAAAATGGTTTAATACTATTTATTTATTCAATACGAATCTTAGAATTTAAATTTCAAGATAAGTTGACGGATGAGGTAAACGATTAAGACACACCTTGTCCAAATTGAAAAGGTCAACTATTTATATGTTATTTTATTATTTGTACACTAATAACACTAAATACAAAGGTGGTGAATAGACTAGTAGTTAATAAACTTTGTCTCGAATAGATAAACTTTGGGTAATGATTCCCACCATAATAAATACTTACAATGAACAGTCAAAATCCAATAAATTTACTGTGATTATAATTGATTATTCGGTACATTGAGTGTGAAAATATATTTTTATAATGTAATGTGTATGAATGAACTAAGTGACGAAAGTAAATGTTTGAGGGGCTCGAGAGAGGGAGTTTGAGGCGGTGGAGTAAGCCCAAAGTCTTCTCAAGGAAGGAAATGTATATAGGGAAGAGTGAATGGAGGAGAAGGTGTGGAATTTTGGGGAAGAAATTATATTGGGAGAAAGTTGAAGGTAATGAGGGGATAGCTCTAAGTGGAGAGAAAGGTTTGAGAACAGAGAAAGGTTTGAGAACAGAGAAAGGTTTTGAGAACCTAGTAAATACTGCTCTCGGGATTATCAGTTTGTGAGCTCGGGGGCTTGGAAATCCTTTGATTTCCAAGGGCCGGCAAGATAATAGCTGGTCGGTAGGGTGGACACATCATCTTGGCTGACTAAGAAAATATAAACATAACCTGCTACAACCTACGGTCTAGTAAGCATCAGCATCAGGTAATTTCCTTGTTATTTATTTTATTTGATTATTATGTTGAAACTTACTCTGAAACATACATATACCTTGCTATTTACTGATTTATTACTATGAAACATATTCTTATGCTGAAAACAAATTGTTAAAGGAAAATATTGATATGTTAGTTTATTTTTAAATACGAATGTATGATTATTAAAGACAAAATAGTATACTAAATTTCATTTAAAAGCATAATTTTTTTATTAGAAATTTACTCACATATACCTGAATAAGTTTAATACATAGAAGATGACTTTGGGGCTCTGTTGAAAAATGGAGCGTTACACTTGGTATCAGAGCGTAAGGCTCAGACACTTAGACCTTTCGGGCCTGCACACGCCTAAACCACTGTGAAGATTCACAATGTTAAATCCTACAAGAACTTAGAACATAAACCTGGATAGAATTGAGGTATGAACAACACCAAACTTCATCCTCTTTTACCTACACGAACACAAATTGGAACACCATTAGAAAATCTGTATATGTTAGAAAACTGCATGTGTATACATATGTGTTTGTATTTCAAAATAGATACATATTTTAAATATATTTAGAAATAAAAATAACACGAG
Organism: Larix kaempferi; assembly: GCA_027924585.1. Lineage (NCBI taxonomy): Eukaryota > Viridiplantae > Streptophyta > Pinopsida > Pinales > Pinaceae > Larix > Larix kaempferi. Next base: position 896,287 of record BSBM01000013.1, read on the forward strand.
CGAGCAGTATTTTTTTATTATCATAGTACAGCTTATGTTAAAATTAATAACTAACCGAGCAAATTTAGAAGTGATAAATTTCTGTAAAATTTGTGCAACCGAAAATCAAGGAGCCTAAATATTTAGGTACCAAGAAATTTAAGACAGAAAATCTATAATAATGCTGATATATTTTTAAAATATAGGATTTTATGCTGATATTTTAAACTAGCCTAAATAAGCTTAAGAGCTATCAAAATATATATACTACATAGTTGAAAGACTATATATATACATTTACACTGTAAAATACAATGAAAACTATCACAGAAATTTGATGGCTAACTGAGGGATGGGAATCCATAAACAAAAAGAAGAAATTTAAATTTTAAATTACAACAAAAACAAAAGATATTTATATTGAAATCGATAGTTGCTTCCCAACCACGATTGCTGGATGAAATGGCTAGATGAATAACCTGAAATGCTATGATCCATCGACTTGCCTAAATAAAAATGAAATTTTTAAACCCGGCCATCATGATCCAAACCCTGATAAACGAGGGTTTTATATATATATAAAATATATAAAAAACAGCATCTGATAAACTCTTGAAGATTGATAGATGAACCAACCAAAAAAAAAAAATATAATGAGCAAGTTCGCCCAGTTTAAAAGAATCAGAGATTTAGAGACAGTATCCGAAGATCGATTTAGTTACCAAGTCTACGAGCAGGACTAACCATAGTGCAGTAGACGCTAACCTTGGAGGTGGCTGCCACGTTTTTGGCAGCCCCTGCTAGCCATATGCACCAGGCTTGCTTGGATTTCAACTTCAAAGTTTAGGGTTGGTGCCTAAGCCACGGGCAATAGAAATGATGACATTAGAAGACTCATAGAAATCCTTCTAAAAGTTAAGAAGAAGAAATCGGTTCTCGTGAGGGAGAAGAGCCTGAAGCTGTATTGAAAAAAAAAAGGGTCTCAACGTAATTGAACTAAGAACTCCATACAACAAACAAAAATAAATAAATAAACTATCACCCTGGGGATTCATGCTGAAGACTCTAAGAAAATCCTCAATACAACCAGCATAAATAAGAGAGGAGCATATATTCCCATAGAGAATGCAGTAGAATCGAGGCAGCTGATGCAAACGCAAAGAGAAGACGAACTCGGTTGTTGGCCCTGGAGGAATGGGAAAAGGTGGCCTTTAATTCTTAAATAACTATATCTAACTATGGCTAATGACCTAATTTATTTTAGGCTATTTTATACTGCATATTGATTTCTCAGCCTCTATGTAAAACTTGTGTTTGGTTTGAAAGGAAACATAAATACTTTTTTTTATGACTAGCAAATACTCAACAAGCAACCAACCTAAATACCATACCTATTACAGTTGTAAATTGGATATAGAAAAAAAAAAAAATAGAAACAGAAGTGAAACTCAGTGCTCAGCTCGAGTGCATCAAGAGGCGGATGGGCAATGTTCAAACCATTTTGTGCTTCTAAAATATGTAGAGCAATAAAAAGAAATAAACCAAAATTGAATATGTTGATTATGATCCCTAAATTTAAAAAAAAAAAGAAATGGCGTGTTTGATGCATTTTAATATGGATCTTCTAAACACTAAAATAAACTGCAGAACTTGGAAATCATAAGAAACAAGGGAGAACCTAGGAAACAATTGTGGAGTCAGTTTGGAAATAATAGATAGAGACTGCAGGTCCCAAATCATTATCCATAGAAGGATGAAATAGCTAACAAAGCAGGTATGTTTCACGCCTTGCAATCCCTATCATCCATAGGCGACCAGTTTCTCCAAAGAAGTAAACGTAACCCGAGTAAAGCCTTTAGGCATGCGCCTTTCACTGGCAAGCAGAAACAATACCTTGAAAATGTTGAGTAAAAGAAAGTAACAGGTCCTCACAAGTACCTTCATACTCTAAATATTAAGATCGTAGTCCTCTTACAGACAATGATATGTAACTACTGAAGCCAAATAGTAATGAAAATGCAACCTCCCAAGAGGGTCGTTCTCTCCATCATCAATAGAAAAGGCTGGAAGCAGGAAAAAAAAATACTTTTCTATTTTACCAGTCGCGCCCTCTCCTTCAGGCACATATCTCGCCGACATACACCAACCCTGAATCCCCGGCCATGGAGTCGCGCTCGCTGATGGTCCCAGAGCGGAACAACTCTGGAAAAAGAGGGGAAGAAATGACCGCCCCTTGGGGATTGACCCTATTTAGGGTTTTCCCACTCTTGCATGGCGGTGGACTGACAAGAGGAGCCACGTGGACACACCTTTTGCATGGCCGAGGATTGAGTGAAAAGGCCTAGTGGTCGAGTGAATTTGCTTTATTTATTTTATTTAAATTTAGTTTTAGTTAAATTAAATTTTGTATATATTTATATAGTTGTTATAACCTAGGTTTTGTTAAGAATTAAAACTTAATATTAAAAATATAAAGTTACTCATAAACTTTAATTAAAGAGTTGATCATGGATTTTAAATTATAAGGTTAATTATAGTGAGATTGATTATTAAACATATAATATTAATAAGGTTAATGATTATGAGATTAATAAAGATTAAGCCCTAAGGTTTAGAGTTAAATAAATGTTAGGGTTGATGCGAAATAAAATGTTATTTCAAATGTCCATTTGAAATTTGTAAATCGAGGTTGATGTTAAAAATATTTAATTGACCAATATCAATGGTCGTAGAGTTTAATTTGAACCCCGTGGAATTTACATAGGAATCTTTAGTAGATTTAGTGTCGGGTGGATTCAAAATGGCAGGATTGAATCGCCCTAAACTATAGCTCATTTCGTGAAACACATCTATTTGAAAATCAACTAACACACTCCTTAGAAACTAACGATGTGATGTTTTACTTCATGAATCAGGATCAATCATGGTAACAACACGCAGAGGTCAAGGTCGGGGTCAAGGTCGACCACCGCCACCACCGCCTCCACCATCGTCATCGCCGCCAACACCGCCACGATCAACCTCAATGCCTGAAATGCAAATCATAATGAGGTCTTTGGAGGCTATTATGACCACGATGAACAGGCAGTTGGAAAGGGCCATCGAGGTGGAAACCACTCAAGTGAGTCGAGAGAACTCTAAAAGGGCACATGGCCCAAGACAAGAGCCGCTTCAGGACATATCGAGGGAGTTGCAAAAGATAAAGGTTCCAGAGTTTTCAGGAGGACGACCCGGTAAGCATGCTGAAGCATGGCTGGAAGGCATGAAGAGATGCTTCGCATTGAATGAGTATACATCTAGTTCCAAGGCTAGGATGGCCGTCTTTCAACTTAAAGATGATGCTTTGAATTGGTGGTCAGATCTCGAGAAGCAGTTGCACCTTACTCCTCTTACGACTTCTTGGGAACTGTTCGAGGAGAGGTTCCACAAGAAGTATTTGCCAAATTATTACAAGGAATAATAGGCAGGTGCACTCCATGCCTTAGTACAGGGAGACAAGACGGTGGAGGAGTATGAATCTCGGTTTATGGAACTAGTAAAATATGTTCCTTACCTAGATGCAGATGATTCTCAAGTAGAGCATTTTGTGTATGGACTTAACTACAAGATTAGGGTTGTTGTGCGGATGTGGAAGCCAACTTTAGTTGCCATGGAATTTGAGTATGCTCATTATGCAGCTGATATGTCAGATGGAAAAGGGGGTAGTAAGTTGACAGGAACCAATCAGTATGTTTCAGGGAAGGCCGCACGTCCTTACTTCAGGGGAGGACAATCTAGACCTCCTCCTTACGGTAACAGGTTCAGACCGAGGGGTAATACTTCAGTTAACTTAGTCTCGCAGGAATTGTATGCAACCCACCAAAGCCAAGGATGTACATAAGGAAGTTCCTATAGAGGATCAAGGGGTTTTAGAGGACCTAGGGGAAGGAACTCATCTTAGAGGATTCCTCCGAGCAACATGCAAGCCCCTCCCAATCTCTCTTGTTGGGGATGCGGAGGTCCTCATTTCCAGCGATATTGTCCCAAGGGTCAATCAAGCAGCAGGCACAGAGAAGGAAAAGCACCCATGGATAGTTCGGGTAATAGTCATCGGATTCATGCAGCGGTTCATAACCACCAAGCAGAACATTAGTCTACCGTAGTAGAATCCACTGGTAAAGTAAACAATGTCAAACTTAAAATTTTGTTTGATCCGGGAGCAACTGATAGTTTTATTTCACCATTTGCATTAGATAAATGTGGGTTGGAAGCCTACGAGCACGATGATTTCAAACTGGTTGAAATGGCTTCAGGAGCTAAGCAAACAGTAGGTATTAAAGTGAGGAGTTGTGAGGTTGACTTAAGAGTGTGCACCACTAAGCTGGATGCTTATGTCACCAATTTGGGGACTTATGACCTCATTATTGGCATGGATTGGTTAGAAGGCCATAGATATTTCTTAGACTGCTATGCGAAGAAGGTGTTGTGCCTCGATGACGAGGGAAGGACAATTCAAATCCAAGGCTTGAAGAGGAAGGTATCCCTCCATTTCATCTCTATGGTGAAAGCTAAACGGTGCCTAAGACAAGGATGTCAGTTGTTCGTAGTGGAGGCCGTGAGCGATAGTAAAGGACCTTCCTTGAATTCTTACCCAGTACTTTCCAAGTTCAAGGATGTCTTTCCGAAGGAATTGCGAGGACTACCTCCAAAAAGAGAGCTCAATTTCACAATCGAACTAAAACCTAGTGCAGAGCCTATCTCAAAAACTCTTTATAGAATGACAACTCCAGAGCTCTGTGAGTTATAGATCCAGTTAAAAGAGTTGCTAGATTTGGGACTGATTAGACCTAGTATCTCGCCATGGGGAGCACCAGTGATCTTCGTTGAGAAGAAGGATGGATCTCTGCAACTGTGCATAGATTACAGAGATTTGAACAAAGCCACAGTGAAGAACAGGTATCCCATACCAAGAATTGATGACCTCTTTGATCAAATGAAAGGTGCATTAGTCTTCTCAAAGATTGATTTACGATTAGGGTATCACCAGTTGAGGATCAAGGAAGGCGAAATTCCTAAGACTGCTTTTCGAACTCGATTTGGGCATTACGAGTTTGTAGTGGTACCATTTGGTTTGACCAATGCTCCAGCTGTATTCATGAGCCTCATGAATGGTGTCTTCCAAAAATACTTGGACCGCTTTGTTCAGGTCTTCTTAGATTATATTCTTATCTATTCTAAGAATGAGAAGGAGCATGAGGAACACTTGCGGTTAGTCTTGACATGCTTAAGGGAACATAAACTTTATGGTAAATTTTCAAAGTGTTCCTTCTTCCAAAAAGAGATTCACTACTTGGGGCACATCATCTCAGGTGAAGGGATCTCTGTAGACCCGAAAAAGGTAAAGGCCATTGAAGATTGGCCAATTCCAAAGAATGCTCATGAGGTGCGCAGCTTCATGGGGTTAGCAGGCTATTACCAGAGGTTTGTGGAAGGATTTTCTAAAATTGCAAAACCTATTACCACCTTGCAACGCAAGGGAATCTGGTATGAATGGACCGATGAATGCGATGACGTTTTTACAGAGTTAAAGAGATTGTTGACAAGTGCACCGATCTTGCGTGTACCAGACATGGATAAAGATTTCATGGTATGCACCGACGCCTCAAAGCAAGGACTAGGAGTGGTGTTGATGCAGGAAGGTGGGGTAATAGTTTATGCATCTCGAAAGTTGAAACCTCATGAGGAGCAGTATGCCACGCATGATCTAGAATTGGCAACAGTAATGTTGGCACTAAAATTATGGAGGCACTACCTAGTTGGTAGAAGCTTCACCCTTAAAACAGACCATCAGAGCTTGCATTACATCTTTACCCAAAGGGATTTGAATGCTAGGAAAAGGCAATGGAGTGAGTTCATGAGTGAGTATGACTTTGGTATCTCTTACATCAAAGGAAAGGAGAATGTGGTGGCAGATGCTCTAAGCCGAAGACCGAGACTTTTCTCCTTAATTCCCTTGAAGGTTGACTTGAGGGAAAGAGTACTAGGACAACTAGTGGGTGACAGTTGGTATCTAAAAGTAACCTCAGCTATTAAGAATGGAAAAGAACAGGAATTGAAGTATGATGGGTACCATCTTGAGGAAGATGGATTGTTGCGGTATCAGGGAAGGATGTATGTTCCTAAGGAAGGTGATATCAGGGAAACAATCCTTAGAGAGGCCCATAGATCACATTACTATGTGCACCCAGGGGTGAAGAAGATGTATACTGACATGAAGAAACTCTTCTTCTGGCCAGGTATGAAGATGGATGTAGTGGATTTTGTTTCGAAGTGCCTTGAGTGTCAACAAGTTAAGGCAGATCATCGTCACCCCGGCCAGTCTCTTACAACCGCATGATATTCCTATGACTAAATGGGAAGTCATTTCCATGGAATTCGTTGTAGGATTACCACTCACATCTATGAGACATAATGCTATTTTGGTGGTAGTCGAAAAACTGACCAAAAGCGCTCACTTCATTCCAATCAGAGACACCTATAATGTGACAGATGTGGAAAGGGTATTCATAAATGAGATTGTACGTCTTCAAGGAGTTCCTAAAAAGATAATCTTTGACAGAGACCCTAAGTTCACCTCCAGATTTTGGACAAGCATGTAGTCAGCATTAGGGACACAGTCGAACTTAAGCTCAGCTTATCACCCCGAGACAGATGGACAGACAGAAAGGGTGAATCAAGTGATGGAGGACATGCTTAGGATGTATGTTATGGATCAACAGACACAGTGGGATAAATATCTTCCTTTAGTGGAGTTTGCATACAACAATAGTCATCACAGCTCCATTGGTATGCCACCATATCAAGCATTGTATGGGAGGCCGTGCAGGACACCACTCAGTTGGGACAGGTTAGAGGATCGAGTTTTAATTGGGCTGGAATTGATTCAGGAAATGGAGGAACAAGTGTTACAGATTAGGCAGCGGTTGAAGGAAGCACAGGATAGGCAAAAGAGTTACGCTGATGCACACAGATCAGATAGAAGTTATGGAGTAGGGGATCGTGTATTTATTCGCATCAGACCAAATAAAAGTACCATTCGGTTTGGGAAGGGTACCAAGTTGTCACCTCACTTTATAGGTCCATTTGAGATTATTGATAAAATCAGACCAGTTGCTTATTGTCTTGCGTTGCCACCCCACTTGCATAAAACTCATAATGTATTTCATGTTTCTGTATTACAACATTATATAGCTGATGAGACTCACAAAATTCATTGGAAGGAATTGCAGGTCTAGGACCACGGGGGGTTCACTTAGTGAACTTGTTACATAGCACGATCGTTCGCATGATATTAAAGAATACCCCTAATTTCACTAAATATTGGAAAATGCATACTAAAATTGTATTGTTGAACCCCCCTCCCAATATGCCTTTCCAATTAAGAAAACCCCTAGTTTCACCAGATATTGTAGGTATCCATTTTTATCAACCCATTTTTAACACCCCTTTATATCATATTATCAAGTTGTAACAAACAGGATCCCTGCCACATCTTAGTATAAGCAAGCAAGATGCTAAATAAAATAATAGTATAATGCTAATAATGATCCCACTAGGATTGCATGGGCGACTGATCAGTTTGTAGCATTGGAGAGTGGAAAACCCAAATAAATAGTATTGGGGAAGGCAAAATGCATAAAACGCAACCTAGTCAAGAGATCAATGATAACAAAGAATGTAAAAGACCGATAGTCCAATTATTAGTGCAATGCTTATATGATAATTGAAAATGTTTCACACCACAACCTGCCAATCTATCAATTTTATATCATGTAAATACAAATATAGCCATAGAGAACTCATGTTTTCTATAAGCTTAATAAATTAATCTCCATAAAAATTCAAAATTGAAACCCTTTTTTGGAAGGACGCCCCTACCTTCCTATCAGAACAAACATCATTAATGTTTGAACCCAAATGAACATAGAACAATTCCTTTTACTTTTCAAGAACACCATATGATCATGTGCATAGCTTGGATTTGGGTCATTCACAAGATCCAATCAATTGCCTCCACTTCCTCTACATTTATTCTTGCAATCACAAGAATTAACAACATTTAGTTACCTTATCTTGGGTTATATCTAGTTTTTTTTTTTTTAAAGGATAGGGGAAAATATCCATTGTTAGGCTTCAAGCATGCAATAGTTATAAATATGCACAGATAGTGAAACTTATATGATACCATTTCATGGTAAAGATAACACATAGGGTATGTAAATAAGGATTTAGAGTTTAACCTATGTTCATGTTAATTCCAATATAATATTAAGACAGATGCCTTGCATATAAGAATTGAAATTACAATTATGAATGTGCCAAATATAACTCAATCTAACAACTATTCCTAACTGGCAATGTGAAAATATTAAAGAAGAATATAAAAGGTTGAAATAAATAATTAGTCAAGAGACATTGATCTAACTTTTCTTGGTTCCAGTGAACGAAGAAAGTTTGATCTTGCTTTTCTTGGTTGTCGTGGAGCAAGGTTTAATTGAATCTCAATACCCACCTTAACCCTAACCTAAAAAATGAAGAGTTTAATCGTTTACTTGAATTCCTACAAAAATACAATACAATTGTTCAAGTCAAGAACTCCCATTTAACTACATCTCTTAACTTAAAGATGAAAAACAATATAACATCAATTCAAACCAAGCCTAAATGAGCTATTAAATGAGGATTGCTTAAGGACAATAATCCAAAGAGAATTCCATCAATATTATCATTGGTACACTATTATCAAATTTAAGCAAAACTTAGGATCATAAGCAATATCAAATAAAAATGGAAGGTCCTTAAGTTTTAGGTGGGTATGAATCGATCTTGTGATTTGGACGTATGAATCCATCACACGATTTGGAGGTTATTCCTCAACACTCCCAAATAAAATAACCCCCAATATTTATATTACTATGTCAAATTAAAAACCCCCCTTGAGCCCTTAATACGGGGCAATATATTTTTGAGGTTTTTAAGAGTATTCAACCCCCCAATATGAATGGACGTGATATGATATTGCCTCACTAGTGAACCCCCCGTGTCTAGGACGAGGGAATCTTCAGGGTCGAACCATTACGTATACTTGATCGTAGAGTTCAACAGCTCCGTAGTTGCCATGTGGACCAAGTTAAGGTCCAATGGGACAAGTATAGCCCAGGGTCTGCTACCTGGGAGGATGCAGAGACCATGCGTCGAGATTTTCCCTAACTATCTTGACCATAACTTCTGGAGAAAGTTTTCCGAAGGGTGGGTGTATGTAACGCCCATATTTTGATTAGGCATATTTATCAGTTAGACACACCATACTTTATTTTCTTATATATTCTGTTGAACTCAGCTCGACTGAGTAAACTATATTACGATATGATGGACCTCATTATATGATGTTACTCTGTTTTATGACTTCACTATGATTATGATGTTACTATGTTATGCGGTTACGATGTCATGATTATCATATGATTTCTTTATTTTACGATTACAGTATATGTTTATATCTTTTCATTAATAAGATGTGAAATATATGACTCGGTACGTGGATACCATCTTCTTATATGAATTATTGAAGTGTTATATGTCATACACATCTATGATGAACTAAAAAGGTTACATGAAATAAAATGATTTTGATAACATGGATCAATTGGCGATCAATGGGAAATGCTTTCTATAAATTTGTATTTTGCGAAATACTAACCTACGGGACACAATGGCTATGGGATAGCCAGTTACTTGATCTTATATATGGGACCAAAAAAAAATTGTTCGTACAGTAAACCTTAGTAGCCAAAAATGATGATACGATAACACAAACTGATAATCTCGATAGCAGCAAAGTATGAGTCGATAAGGGCGTAGGCCCAGTATGTTGAGAGGGATGGATGTGTTTCCCACCCTATGTTTCCATGAGACCCGAGGTATTGGGAGGGCCGTGCTGAGACACGCTCCCCATGTTTTTGTGATGACGATGGTCGGATGTCTGCTAGGGGAGGATAGGTCCGTTGTTCAGTCGACGCTATCGCTCTAAGGTTCTATGTGGTCAGGTCGGTGAGTCCGACATCCACTTTTGTACTAGCATATGAAGGATAGGGAGGATGGAGGACGTAGGTTATGATGGGAGGATATGTTAGTTAGTACTATTGAGGGTTGGGTATTCCTTGATTGCGAGTTAGTGGTAGTAGGTACCCTTCCTTGTACATGATTGATTAAACTAATGTAAACATAAAAATAATGATGTGAAATCGTAAAGGGTTAAATGTTAAATAACTGAGGATGTTAAAGTAATTGTACTATATATATTATGCTTGTTCTTCTACATGGGGGTAAATACTACTATTAGTTAGTAGGTATGCATAGGCAGAATGGGGTTTGTCTATAGTACATTTTTTATTTGTGCATACGCTGGCCACGCATGCACACTTTGCACATGTACACTACTACCGATATACAAACACTTAACATATAGAATAAATGTATAAGTTGTCATAAGTAATTATGTTAATCATGCATTGATCGAATTCAGATAATGAATAAAAGTTATTTAAGATGTGTAAAACAAGTCAATTAAGCTATGTATTACTTGTTGGTAAACATTGTGATAAACAATTGAGACAAGTGTCGTCAGTTAACATTGTCATCTGAGAATTGTTGTAAATAAGGTAATGGTATTGTCTAATTAATTAGTAAGATTGTTTAAACCCTTAAGGGTGCTTGTTTAGAAGAACGAGGATACTATGTCGATGTTAAGGTACTCATGTGATAAACAAATGATTTAAAAAAAAAAACATTTTTTTATTAATTCACCATTTATTATTACTTTGTGGTGATTTAATTAATATTATTACTTAACTAATGTTATTCTAATAATATTACTATCCATGTCATAACAATTGCAATATAGGTAAAATTTAAATGTTGATTAATAAATGATTAGAGTGTGATTATTTCCATTACTAAGTTAGACATAATATGATAACAATTCTTGAATGGATGTGATGTGATGGAAAATGGTTTAATACTATTTATTTATTCAATACGAATCTTAGAATTTAAATTTCAAAATAAATTATCTTGACGGATGAGGTAAACCATTAAGACACACCTTGTCCAAACTGAAAATGTCAACTATTATATATTATTTTATTATTTACACTAATAACACTAAATACAAAGGTAGTGAATAGATTAGTAGTTAATAAACTTTGTCTCGAATAGATAAACTTTGGGTAATGATTCCCACCATAATAAATACTTACAACCAACAGTCAAAATCCAATAAATTTACAGTGAGTATAATTCATTATTCGGTACATTGAGTCTGAAAATATATTTTTATAATGTAACGTGTATGAATGAACTAAGTGAGAGGAGTAAATGTTTGAGGGGCTCGAGAGAGGGAGTTTGGGGCGGTGGAGTAAACCCAAAGTCTTCTTGAGGAAGGAAATGCATATAGGGAAGAGTGAAGGGAGGAGAAGGTGTGGAATTTTGGGGAAGAAATTATATTGGGAGAAAGTTGAAGGTAATGAGGGGATAGCTCTAAGTGGAGAGAAAGGTTTGAGAATAGAGAAAGGTTTTGAGAACCTAGTAAATACTGCTCTCGTGATTATCAGTTTGTGAGCTCGGGGGCTAGGAAATCCTTTGATTTCCAAGGGCCAGCAAGATAATAGCTGGTTGGTAGGGTGGACACATCATCTTGGTTGACTAAGAAAATATAAACATAACATGCTACAACCTACGGTCTACTAAGCATCAGAATCAGGTAATTTCTTTGCTATTTATTTTATTTGATTATTATGCTGAAACTTACTCTGAAACATACATATACCTTGCTATTTACTGATTTATTACTGTGAAACATATTCTTATGCTGAAAACAAATTGTTGAAGGAAAATATTGATATGTTAGTTTATTTTTAAATACAAATGTATGATTATTAAAGACAAAACAGTATACTAAATTTCATTTAGAAGCATAAAATTTTTATTAGAAATTTACTCACATATACCTGAATAAGTTTAATACATAGAAAAGTAACATAGAAGATGACTTTGGGGCTATGTTGAAAAACGGAGCGTTACAGTATTTCACATATATGTATATTGTATTCCTATAGAGATGTTATTATTCCTCTATACAGAAAGTTTTGTATTCCTATAGAGATGTTATTATTCCTCTATATGGAAGTGTCGTCATTTATATTGTAAGTGTCGTAACTTATACTTGATGGGTTATTAGACCACTTTGTTGGGGTCGGCCCTGTATAAGTCATGTGGGTCGAAGGGTTATTAGACCACCCTATTGGGGGTCGGCCATGTGGTTCAAAGGGGTATTAGACCACCTTATTGGGTGTCGGCCGAGTCAGCATTATGTTAAGTGGTTAAGTTGAGGCCGACCTAGTTGAGTAAAGGTCAAGTCAAGTTAGTGTATAAATAGAGATTGTGTCTCTCTCATTTTACACATTCTATTCTCTCGCACACTCTCGGGAGAGTGGCGCACTTGTGGAGGAGGAGAAGCTGCTGCTATGAGATGTCTATCTCTTATGCTTGGGTTGTATCATTGCTCTATCTATCTCTAAAGAAGTTATTGGGGTTTTTCACCTTTATGGTTTTCCCCAAGTAAACTCTGAGTCTCTTGTGTGCTTGCATTATTGTGTCCATTATTGATATGCTGTAGATTTGCTGTACATGTTGTTCTCTCAGTTAAGATCCTAGATCAGATTGAAATAAATTCTGAAAATTTAACAAACATTTCTTTTTTGGGTGTGCCATGATTTTGGGGAAAACCCATAGATTATATTCAGTGAATCCCATTGTTGAAATGGGTATCCATGCCTAGTTTTGAGTTGCTCTGTGTAAAAGAATGTTGGGGTTGAAATGGATATCCATTGCTTTGGGCTATGCAAAGGTTGAGAGTCCCCTTTTTCCTTGTAGATATCATGCCCAGCTCGGGGGTGGTCTCTGAGTGCTAAAAGAATATAGGCTGGGCAGAGACCTATGGTTGGGTGCAACGTTGCAGCAACATAGCTAGTTGCTTGGGACAATTGCACAACAAAGATAAGTGATTTCTGTCTATGTATTTACTTTTGAAATGTTATAATTTGATGGCTGATTTAATATGTTGAATGCATACAAAAGATGTGTGTGTGGATGAAGTTTTAATTCCGCTGTGCATATTGATTTAGTTTGCATCTCCACACCTCTAAATTTATGTGTATGAATAAGATGAATGGGCTGAATTTGTATGAAAAGCCCCAGGAATCAACATCATGTTCTCTCCCTTGTTGGGTCTAATGGGAGGGTGTGTGACAGTTCTTGACCTCTTGCGTTTTAATTTTATAGTCACACAAGTGGGATTCAAATCACCTCAATGGATCTATATTTTCAGTATTCGCCATCTATAGTTGGTTTCCTGACAGATATTTAAGAATCTTGCACTTGTTCCACAATAGATTCACTGGTTCAATAACTCTTAATGCAGGCCATCATAATAGCATGGGACATATGCTTCTGTCGCACAATTCTCTCATAGGAGAGACACCCTCTTCAATCGGCATGATGAAGGAATTGAAGGCCCTAGATATTGGCTACAATACACTGTCCAGCAGCATACCCAGTACACTAGGGAGTTTGGCACAATTGAAGACTCTGAAGCTGAATCAAAATCGCTTGACCTCAGAAATCCCCAATGATTTTCTAAATCTCACGTCTCTGTTGCAACTGAACCTGTCTCATAATTCCATGTCTAGAATAATTCCACATGGCATCCCACTTCAAATTTTTCTGATATCCTCTTACACTGATAACAATGGACTGTGTCGAGATCCTCTTCCTCCATGTTCTACCAGATCTCTAGATTCGAACCCATGACAGTTTGTTGGAGTCTTTTGGTTTTCATGTTATCTGGAAGCTACCACTACACATGTCTCTACAGTCGCACCACTTGTAAACAATTATTTTAATGGATGACAGAGGAGAGCAATGAAAATCCAAATCTCCTATGCCATTGTTTTGGTTAGTAGTAGACTAAGCTTGTGGTCATAGCAAATTACTACCTACTCAAATGCAAATGATGTATTGAGAAGTAGGTTCCAGTATATAGATAAGAAGCAATTGTTATTTTTGTTTCTGGAACCAGAAAGGTTTCTTGTATTCCTTAATCTAGTTTGTATGACTGCACAGAATTTATGAGAATTAAGAAGAAGAGTTCTAAAATTTTAATTTTAACATTTTCTGCGTTCCAAGGATATTGTAGATAGAATTTTTCTCTCTTCTTATTAAAATTTGAGCAAAATGTTACGATATCTGAGACTGCATTACACCAACCAGTCGGAGAAGGCTATATCAACGAGCGGTGAGATATGCTGAGGACGGTCACCTAGAAACATAAGGTGAATGTTAGGAATGGACTCACATGCCCAGAGTGCCATCACTTGCCGGACATATTCCACTGGGAAGCCAAGCGCTACGAACCAAGCACCAATGGCATAGATACCGAGCCAGATTGATTTCATAGTTGTTTATATGGTTATTTGATGATTAAAACTGTTCACACAGTTTTAATTGACTATGAAAATTGTTTGTGGGTTTTTGCATATGGAGAAAAAGATTGAGATCCATTAATGGATGACTTGGAATAGTGTTGTCTCTTCCTTATCTGTATCAGAATGGCATAATAACTGTAACACCAAAATCTTATATGCAGCGAATTATGTTAGGACACCTTCTAACATCCATTATGTAGTTGTTGATCATATTTATCTTGGTTAATTATAGGGCGTCATTCCCTTCTCCATTTATTACACAGCTCGTGCTACAATGTGTGTCACTGATCGTTACACAATTAAGCACGTTGAGCGTTGTATTTAAGAACTTTTAGGCAGATGATATTGAGTCGGTGGGAAAATGGGGATTACGCACTGATAATAAATTTTAAAGATCGGAGATAAAGACAGTCTATAAAGAGCAAGTTCTTTAGTTGTACCATGACCATGGATTGTTTCTTAAAAGAAAATTCTCCACTAGTGTTTATTAACTCATGATATTATCAATATAACAAAATTAATTGAGTATTTCTTAAAACAAGATTTTAATGTTTATATTACATAGAATAGTGAACTCTATTGTTTAGAGATATTCTCTATATAGTTGAAATATATTGTAATCATACCAATGTGCAATTTGTGTGTATATATGAGTTAATAATTGTATTTCTTCTACTTACCATATTCTACTTACCATATAATAGAAAGGAACGGTAAAAGAGACAAAAAAAAATGAGAAATTCTATAGGGATTTGTCCTTATGTTATCATAACAAAGTTGGTGGAGTGCACTTGGAGTGTCTAGATCCAAATCCTAGGTTCTATCAAGCACCCAGAGGGATCAAATCTCGCGAGGTGTTATTTCTTTCTTTTATTTTTTATGTTTCTACTTTTTATTTCACCTATTTTTTATCTTTTTTATTTCTTATATTTCTAATGTTTTTTTTACTTCTTTATCATTTTTACTTCTTATATTTATAGTTTTTATGGCCCACATGTCAAATCTCACGAGGTGTTACTTCTTTCTTTTATTTCTTATCCGATAATAATATCAACAAACATTACATATAAAGTTACAAGATCTCCCTCATATTATTATATTATTTTTTACTTTTATTATTTTATTAATAGCTGACAATATGACAATATGGACAAACTTTACAAGATCTCTCTCATATTGGGTTGTAGAGGGCCTCTCAGCCCAATAACAAAGTTGGTGGAGTGTCTAGTTTCTAGGAGGATGAAAGCATTTTGAGAGATGATGAAGATGAGGGGACCACGCAGCAGGGAAATTATCCATCACTTTGCAATATCATATATGTTATATATCGATCAAATCTATATTCAAGAATTCAAGGCGTGCAAAGTTCTAGACATATACATGTTTCTTGTCTAAGCTTAATCTGTGTATTGGAAGCTGCATCAAGTGTGTTTCTTTTCTCCAGTCGAAACTAGTTTTTAAGTGTGTCTCTCTCATATATATACTAATTTTACAGAGAAGATCGACATTCCAATGCTCCAGATTAAGGAAGCTCTCTCTTGCATCTCAATATAAGGTGCCCTGTCATAAGATGTTGATCGTGTCTTCACAATCTGCTTCTTGCTTTCAGATTCGTCCATTGTCAGCTTCTTCCTGAGATCAGTGTTCCAGTAGTTCTTGATTCCATTGTCTGTTCGGCCAGGCACTCGTCCTACTGCACGCACATGATATGTCATGAACTTCTTACTCTGCAATTAATTCAAAAATTTCTAGACCTCCACGTGGATTCAATGAATTCTAACAGCTGAATAAAACGTTGAGTAATACATACCGATTTCCAAGAAGGTTATGCATTCTAATAATGAGGTCAACCTCTTCAGTGGAAATGTTTCAACGCTTAATGTCGAGACGAAGATAATTTCGTCAAAGTAATCTACAAATCTTTCCACACCGTTTAATACCTGCAAAACATAATCTCCTCCGCCTATTATCCTCCTCGTAATACGCCTAATTTACATATTTTAGTGGTCGATTGAAATATCATGTAAGAGAATAATTTCTTTAAGCTACTGACATGTGCAACACTCAATACTTAGATGTGCAAAAGGAGGCATCCAAAATTATACACTACATAAATCCAAAAATACAAAAAATATTTAAAGTTTCTTTGCCTATATATATATATTACAACTATTATAGTTTTAGAGAGAGTCGCCTTTATTTTGGGAAAGTTTTGTCCATTTACCCTAGCCATGAATTCGAATATATTACGACAGAATCATATCCTTTTGGGTGCTCCCCGAACGAATTTAAAAATGGGCGGTTGCTGTTGGCCACTAAGTAGTATTCCTCATCGTATTTCCGTAACACTATGCCCTTTTCTGAGATTCAAATCCAACCGAGTTTCAAGTCAAAAGTTTTGATAATTTAATGCCCAACCCACTTTAGATGAGTGTTGGAAAATTTACCAATCTTTTCAGACTTAGAAAAATACTATGAACATCAATTTTTTTTTCTAGGCAGAAAATTTAATAAAGATTGCAGAGCATGAAATTTAAAGACTCATAATTTTTTGGTAAATACCCAGGAAAAACCCACAAGGGGAAAACCTGTTAGAGAGAGTTCTTTATTAAATTTCTTCAGCAAAATAAAAAATACAATAGCATAATTACAACTTATATCAACAGCAAAACCCAAAATTTTGTCTTGGAATTTGTGCCAAATCGGCAGTGTACAAATTGTACGGACTAACTGTACAGACCTCAAAATTCGTGCCCAAAAATTAATTTCTTGCCTCAAAAATCATGTTTACCACATAACTCGATTTCCGTGCCATTATACGGACTATACGGAATTGTACGGACTATACGGAATTTATGTTTCTGTACCTGCCTCGAAATTTGTGCCTCTGCCTGAAAATTTGTGTCACTGATTTTCTCCTCAAAAATTGTGCCCAGAATTGTTGTACGGATTCTTGAAATTTGTGCCACTCTACTTCTCCTCCCTCCTGCAAATTTACTTCTTGTCCACTCAAGAAGTCGAATTGCTCTCAGCTCTCTCAAAACTCATGAAAGAATGAATGTGTGAAAAGTATTTACCTTGCCTTTTTGTTTGGATGCTAGGGTGAGTGAAGAGACATCTAATCCAAGGGCCCACATTGACTTAGATGGATGGATGGTAATAAAAGCTAATTTGATTCTCTCCAAAATTAAATTCACTCACTTTAATTAAATTTACCAAAAAAGTCACTTTAATCTCTAAAGTGGAATTAAATGCTTATCTCAAGTCATTTAATGAAAGGGTCATGTTAATTTTCCCCTTTTGTGACTTAGGCTAACTTTCACTAGGGGAACACTTTCCTAGGTACAAATTCAACACTCCCTCTTACCAAGGAAGGTGTTCTGCACCCTTCCCAACTTGTCCCTGAAGAATATAAACTTGCCCCATGGCCCCAAGGATTTTGTTATAATGTTTGCTACCTGCTCATCAATGGAAATGTACTGCAACTCCATAACTCCTCTCTGAACATAGTCTCGGATGAAGTGGTATATGATCTCTATGTGCTTGGACCTGTCATAGAAGACAGTATTCTCATAGATTTGAATGTGACTCTGATTATCACAATAAATCATTGTAGGCCTAATCTCAACATCAAATAAATCCACCAACAACTTGCAAAGCCATAGTGCCTCGCAACTAGCCTGATTGGCTGCCATGTACTCAGCCTCAACAAAACTCAAAGCAACGGACTTTTGCTTCCGGCAAAACCACAACACTACTTCCGAGCCCAAACTGAAGCAACAACCGGAAGTGCTCTTCCAGTCCGTCACACTACCTACCCAATATGAATCCGTGAATCCAACCAAACTAACTCCACCCGACCTCATGTAGTCCAAACCATAATCCACTTTCCCTGCAAGGTATCTCAACACATGTTTCAGGGCGATCCAGTGCACTCTCCTAGGCTCCACCATGAACTGACTGAGAGTGTTCACCGCAAAACACAAGTTTGGCCTGGTGTTGACCAAATACATCAAATAAACAATGAGTTGACGATATAAAGTGGGATCCACCAACTCTCCCTCAGAAGAATGAAGCTTCTTCCAGTTGGTTATCATCGGTGTGGTCATTGGCCTGCAATCCTCCATCTGAAATCTCCTCAGAATGTCTGCAGCATATTTTCCTTGTCCCAGGAAAATATGACTAGGCTCTTGCCAAACCTCCATCCCAAAATAATAATGCATCAACCCAATATCGGTCATCTCATACTCTGAAGCAAGATCTCTCTTGCAAGCTACAATGAGGCACTCCTCCCTAGTGATAAACGAATCATTAACGTACAACAGAAGAATGAGTAGATCAACACCAACCACATTGTAGTAAAGGTTGGGATCAGACTCACTCTTCTGAAATCCCATCACCAAAAAATAAGCATCAATCCTGGAATACCGAGCTCGAGGAGCTTGCTTCATACCATACAAGGCCTTCTTCATCCTGCACACATGAGAATCTCTCCCATGGATCTCAAAGCCCTGAGGCTGCTCCAAATAAGCCTCCTCCTGTAGAAGACTGTTGAGAAACGTGGTCTTCACATCCATCTGGTGGATATTCCAACCAAACTCTGCTTCCATGGAAATCACTGATCTAATAGAGGAATATCGGGCAACCGGTGCAAAAGTATCATCATAATCAACTCCTTCTATCTGTGAAAACCCTTGTGCCACAAATCAAGCCTTGAACTTCTCCACACTATCATCTGCAGCATGCTTCACCTTGTAAATCCACTTGGAATTCACTACGGAATTCTCCTCTAGTCTCGGTACAATATCCCATGCATCATTCTTCATGATGGAATGGTACTTCTCCATCATGGCATCTCTCCAAACCTTATGTTGAGAGGCCTCCTCAAACGTGAAAGGCTCTAAATCACGAAGAGTAGCAACCAATTCCATACCCAACCTATCTGGCATCACAACTGTCCTCACTGGTTCCTTCGCATTACCAAATGATTCTGCTTCCTTCAAGGTTTCATGAAGCCACTTGGGCTTCCTCTTCCCTAAATTTGGCTCCCAAACTAGTCTATCATCCTCTGAAAAACTTCCATAAGTATATGGCCCAAAAACCCTGTGAAACAGTAGTTGGTGAACTAGCTACTGGTGAACCTGTGGCCTGAGACCCAGAACCTGTCCTGAAGTACCTACTGGATGAACCACTGAACCTGTAGAACTTGTGCTTGTAACTTGTAACCTGTGATCCAATCACTCCGAAAACTTGTGATCCTGTACTCTAAATTGCTGGTACCTGTGCAACTTCCTGAGGTGTGGAAGCTTGTGACTTCTCATGCTCTAAATATATGGACTTCATGAAGGCTCTCTCCTCCTCAAATATCACTTCCCGCCTCACAACAACCTTCCTCGGGGTAGGAAGATAAATGAAAAAGGCCTTCGAAGTCGCATCATATCCCACAAATATGTCCTTCTCTGCGGTGGGGAGTCTAACTTTGTCCTCTTCTCATAAGGGACATGAGAGTAAGTCAAACAACCAAATATGCGAAAATGGCCAACCTTAGTCTTTTTTCCTGGGAACATCTCCTCATAAGTCTTTCTTCCCAAGGCACAGTGGGGACTCCTATTTTGAATGTATACAACTATACTACAAGCCTCGGCCCAAAAGAAGAAAGGAAGACTATGATCATGAAGCATGGCTCTCGTTGCTCCCACAATAGCTTAGTTCTTCCTTTCAGCCACTCCATTCTGCTCAGGAGTATAAGGTACTGTCAACTGTCTATATATTCCCTCATGTCTGCAAAACTCATCAAACTCCTTGGAGGTCTACTCACCCCCATTGTCTGATCTAAGAGCCCAAATCCTCCTCCCAAACTGGTTCTCCACAAGAGCTTTAAACTCTTGGAAACTTCGCAAGACCTCATCATATTTCTTGCTCCTCAGGAAGTAGATCCAAGTCTTCTTGGAATAGTCATCAATGAATTTCACATAGTACTCAAAATATCTCAAAGAGACAAATGAAATATGGCCACACAAATCTGAATGAATCAAATCAAGCACTCCTGCGGACCTGTTGTCACTGCTAGGAAAAACAGTCTTGGTGTACTTTCCCAAAGCACACCCTCTACAAACATCACTGTGCTCTATGCTAAACTATGGAATACTTGTAACCATGTCCCTCAACAATCTCAGAGTTGGATGATGCAGATGATCCATCCTTCGATACCAAAGCTCACAAATATCATTGTTGCTACTATGCGCCAAAGCATGTTGGGGCTGAAACAAGAGCTTGTACATCTTCCCACATCTGACTCCAATGACAAAAGAGACAGATGGTCCTGCAGTCTTGGGGAAAATACGCACATGTCCATCTAGTAAATAAACCCCAAGTCCTCTGTCCTCGATCGTGGAAACTGATATCAAGTTCTTCTTCATCCCAGGGACAAATAACACATCCCAACAAATCATGGGACTAATAGAATCCCTCTGAAATGTAACGATCCCATGACCAACAGCTCTGACAACTATGTCATCCCCCAACACAATCTCTACATCTATGCCTACCTTTGAAAGCTTGGAAAACATCTCTCGAGTACCTGTCATATGGCTCGAGGCTCCATTGTTAATGTACTAGGTGTGTTAATTTTTTAGCATTAATTCAACATACTCTAGGATCTTTACTGAGAGAATAACATGTACAACATATCAAGTATAACAATGCATATCAATCACACCAAGCAATCACATGAGACAATAGACACACAGAGTTTCTCTGGGGAAAACCATAAAGGTGAAAAACCCCACAACTTCCTCAGAGATAGAAAGAGCAATGATACAACCAAAGTACACAGAGATAGTCCTCCTAGCAGCTAAACCTCCTCCTCCACTAGTGCGCTACTTTTCGAGTAGTGTAGAAGTGAATAATGAGATGATCAAATAGAGTGCCTCCTGCACTCTATTTATACATGACCTAACCTGCCTAATAACCTAGCAGGGCCGACTTGTCTAACTCAGTCTAATAACCCATGGTTATAATAATCGGGGCCGACCCCACACTTTGTGGTCTAATAACCCATCACAACAAGTTACGACACTTGCGACACTTGTCAATACAAATGATGACACTTCCATATAGAGGAATAATAACATCTCTATAGGAGTACAATATACATATGTGAAATACATTCCGAAGTTACATATACATCAACACTCCCTCTTAACTAGGAAGGTATTTCTCGACACAGTTCTTCTAGCACAAGTCTTCTTCTTTGGATCATCATCACTGGATCATCATTATCGAATCATCGTCGTCGTCACTGTTGTTGCTATCTCAATCAATCTCTGATCTACTCATCATAGAAATTTCTACAGAGCCAGTTCTTTTTCATACTGGATGTAGGCCCACCACCTGCAGGTCTTCATCATCACTGGCCATACTGTGGAATTCTCGGGACTTATTATGTGAGTCAACAAAACCTCGAAAGAGCATCCCAGGACTGATTACGAGCACACAGCTCAACCTATCGAATCTCCCAGGACCTTTTACATGCCACTGCACAACCTGTCCATGGCCACAGAGTATCATCCTGATACTCATGATCATACTGATCATAACATCGTTCACGAAGCACAACCCAGATGCACATCACACAACACTTACATTCACCGGCATGGGAAGACACACTTCAACCATCCATGAAAGGCCCAACACTTATATCTACACCATGGGAGAACACATTTACAACCATGCGAGAATGGCACAACACTTATATCGCAGCCATGGGAGAACACATCTACAACCATGCTCGAATGGCCCAGCACTTATATCGCAGTGATGGGAGAACACATCTACAACTATGCTCGAATGGCCCCGACACTTATATCACAGCCATGGGAGAACACATCTACAACCATGCTCGAATGTCCCTAGCACTTATATCGCAGCCATGGGAGAACACATCTATAACCATGCTCGAATGGCTCTGGAGATTACATCACGACCATGGGAGAACACATCTAACATGTCGGAAAAGCCCAACAATTACATCGCAACCATGGGAGAACACATCTACAACCATGTCCGAAAAGCTCATGTGCATCCGTGTCTTCGGAACTCATCACACATAACCCAACTAATTATGTAATGAATCCACTTGATACATATCATCACATATGATCATCCTGATTATCATCATAGCATCATCTCGATGCATATCATCCAGAGTGTTGTCCTGATACTCAACATACATGATCATCTTGATCATCATCACTGCATCGTCCTGATGTATATCATCTAGAGTATCGTCCTGATACTCAACATACATGATCATCCTAATCATTGTCACTGCATCGTCCTGATGCATATCATCTGGAACAACATCCTGAAGCTCATCATCCATGATCATCCTAATCATACAATGCATCCAACTGATGCATATACATATACATGATCCAACTGATCATATCAAGCATCCAACTGACGCATATACATATACATGATCCAATTGATCATACCAAGCATCCAACTGATTCATATACATATACATGATCCAACTGATCATACCAAGCATCCAACTGATGCATATACATATACATGATCCAACTGATCATACCAAGCATCCAACTGATGCATATACATATACATGATCCAACTGATCATACGGAGCAGTAATTGGAGCATCGTCATGATGCTCATCACACAACGCTTACATCCATAGCCATGGGAAGGATCCTCCTCTCACCATGCTTGGAATGGATCCTGCAAATGTGTCTCATCACTTCTTCCTCAAAGTATCTTCAATCTGAAGAACACCAATCCTCCCTCTGAAGTACTCAAAATTCACTTTGGCTAGTGGTTTCGTCAACACATCTGCAATCTGCTCATCCGTTGCAACATACAGGAGCTTCACTGCTCCTCTCTACACCATATCCTTGATATAGTGATATTTGATCTCAATGTGCTTTGACCTGCCGTGGAACACCGGGTTCTCAGACAGCTTCACACAGCTCTGGTTGTCACAGAATATACCAGTAGCCTCCAGCAGGAGATCAAATAACTCAGACAGTAGCTTCCTGAGCCATACTGCCTCACAACTAGCCGAACAAGCTGCAACATAATTTGCTTCGGCTATACTCAGTGCTACACAGGATTGCTTCCTACTAAACCAAGAGATCACACCTGATCCCATACTGAAGCAGCACCCAGAATTGCTCTTCCTATCTGCAGCAATGTCTGCCCAATCTGAATCAACATAACCCTCCAGGTTAAACTTTTGATTCGTATCATACTTGAGCCCATAATCAACTGTACCCTTCAAGTACCTCAGAATATGCTTTACAACAACCAATTGAACACCTCTCGGATCCATCAAGAACTGGCTCAATGTGTTTACCGCAAAGCAAATATTTGGTCTTGTATTCGTCAGGTACATCAAGGACCCAATCATCTGACGATACATTGTGACATCAACCGGCTCAGATGAAGCATCACACAGAAGCTTCGGGTTCGATGCCATAGGTGCCTTGCAGTCCATCATCCTGAGCCTCTTCAGGATCTCTACTGCATACTTCCCTTGTCCAAGGAAGATCCCATCTGCACTCTGCCACACCTCCATGCCTAGAAAATAATGCATCATCCTTAAGTCCTTCATCTCAAACTCGGCTGCAAGCTTCCTCTTGGTGTCGGGGCTCAACCCATCATCTCCTGTAACAAACAAGTCATCCACATATAGGATTAGTATCACAGGATTTCCTTCCTCAACCTTGTAGCAAAGGTTGGAATCTGCTTTACTCTTGGTAAATCCCAAACTGAATAGAAAACTGTCCATCCTACCATACCAAGTCCTAGGAGCTTGCTTCAAGCCATACCAGGCTTTCTTCAACCTGCACACATATGACTCCATGTCATGTGTTTCAAAACCAGGTGGCTACTCCACATACACTTCCTCTTCGACTACACCATTCAAGAAAGTTGTCTTGACATCCATCTGGTGTATCTTCCATTTCATCACTGCGGCTAGAGCAAGTACTATTCTGATGGAAGTGTATATGGCTACAGGAGAAAAGGTCTCTTCATAGTCTATTCCCTCTTTCTAAGAGAAGCCACGAGCTACAAACCTTCCCTTGTATTTCTCTATGCTACCATCTGCAGCATGCTTGATCTTATAGATCCACTAAAAACCCACTTCACCACGAAACCCCTTAGACTCAAGCATGCCTCAAGACGTGATTTCCCTGTGTACTGGTAAGCCCAAGCCTTGCCTCAACCCAATTCTCATCCAACTGTGATCTTGCCATCTCCATTTAGAGGATATTTGTCAGCCTTCCCATATAAAAAAGACCCCAAAGTATTTTTTTATTGTTACATTAAATAAAAAAACCCTTTGCCCCTTAATATATAAGCAATATAATTTTTAGGTTTTCATGAATATTTAATACCACAATATGAATGAACGTGGTATTATATTGCCTTATAGTGAAGCCCCCATGGCAGCGAGAGCTTGATCTTGATTTCCCATCTTTTCTTCTCGGGCCATAAGCCTAGCCTCTTCTTGAGAGCACTCCTCCCATAGTCTGCTTAAGGAGATCAATTTTCTTCTTGCACAGATTCCTTGGATGAAGGAGTCCCATGACCTAGGTAGGCCATTCAATGTGGTTATTACAATTTCACCATTCTCCACTACTTCATCCACAGCTTCAAGTTGTTCCTTGATTTGAGAGACCTTGGAAAAGTAGGATTGAATGGTCTCTCCATTCTAAAGCTTTAGCCCTTTCAATTGATTCCACAGAGTCATCTTCCGATTTATGTTCTTTCCTTCAAACAATTTGGTCAAGGAGTCAAACATATCCGTAGGTGTCTTTAGGGAAGACACATGGGGTATGAGATGGTCCTTTAAAGAATCAGCAATGATTCTCTTAGCCTTGACCAGGTTCTTCTTGTGTAAGGTCTTAGCCTTTTCTTCTTTTGGAACTGGAACCTCTTCCTTTATGTAGGTGTCCAAATCATTCTCTTCAAGGATTAACCCAATCCTATACTTCCATGCTCGGAAGTTATTAGCTCCATCAAGCTTATCCTCAAGCTTGGTGTGGTGAGACATTTTAAAGAGTACTTCAAATGGAAATAAAAAAGATTTAGGTCTTACCAATTGATTTGTTGAAGACTGGATCTGGAGCTGGATTAGGGTTTGTCAGAGAAACCCTAAAAATTCAAAATGTGAATTTCAAAATTATGAAAGGATAGAAAGATGTGCCTTCATTAGTCGATCATCCTGGTATACTCAGAATTTGAAAACTACAAAGTTTCGCCCTTCAGAAATGCTTTTCAATTTCTCGGATTCACTAGGGAGGACCCTGAATTAGGGTTTGATTTTCCCGGAGCTTCACCCAACCAAAAATATCGATCCAAAGCTCTAAACTTCAATTTTCCAAGGAGCTTCCAGCTATGTACTCAGATTTCAGAAATTCCTATTTCTGTGGAAACCCTAATTTTTAGGGCCAAAAATGAAAGTGCCCATAATTTAATTCTGATTGGATAGAAAGATGCGCCTTGATGAGGAGAGTCAAAATACCCTACTACCTTTCAAGATCTGTGGAGATAAACCCAATAAACATGAAACCTTAGTTTCTGCAACTGCACAGTGTCTTCTTCTCAGGTTGGCTCTGATACCGTGTTAATTTTTTAGCATTAATTCAATATACTCTAGGATCTTTAATGAGAGAATAACATATACAGCATATCAAGTATAAAAATGCATATCAATCACACCAAGCAATCACATAAGACAATAGACACATAGAGTTTCACAGGGGAAAACCATAAAGGTGAAAAACCCCACAACTTCCTCAGAGATAGAAAGAGCAATGATACAACCAAAGTACACAAAGATAGTCCTCCTAGCAGCTGAACCTCCTCCTCCACTAGTGCGCCACTTTCTGAGTAGTGTAGAAGTGAATAATGAGATGATCAAATAGAGTGCCTCCCGCACTCTATTTATATATGACCTCACCTGCATAATAACCTAGCAGGGCCGACTTGTCTAACTCAGTCTAATAACCCATGGTTATAATAATCAGGGCCAACCCCACACTTGGTGGTCTAATAACCCATCACAACAAGTTACGACACTTGCGACACTTGTCAATACAAATGACGTGTAATATCCATAGTTGGATATTCTCAATTAACTCGGGATGAACCCGTAATTTCTGAAATAACCCACATATCCGTAGATATAAAAAATGGTATATAAATTGATAAGATAATATGATGTCATTTACAAGATAGACTTTCCCATAATTATAATTGTTTAAAGGGTGTCTAATGCAACTCTTCATAAAGAGTTACACCATTTCACTAATTAATTATATTATTATACTGTTCTTGTTTGTTGTTATATATATATATATATGTTGATATTTATTTTATTATTATTTTATTCATAACATTGCCTCTCTCTTAGAAAGGCTTTGTCCTCAAAGCGTTATAACGTTGTCGCACCGTTCCTTGTGACGTCGTAGCTGACGAAACATGTCGGTACGAACTTCTAAGTGTAGAACATAACTTCCGATATGTTGACGGATCAATCCAACCAAAATTGATTTGTTTCCGACTGTTGGGATTCTCTATTGATCTGTTGTCAGGTGCTTTGAGCACATTAGTACCATTATCTTTCGACAATTTCCACTTTTTAGGATACTGGTTTATATGTTTGGGGTGTCGATAGGGAGTTACTGTTGTTTGTTTCTTTACAAGATTGTCTTCTTTCTGAACTGTGACGAGGACTGAATTTGTATTTGCTTTTTTTTTCTCAACGTAGATTTTTGAGTCCAAGGGCTTTGATGTCCTCCTCTGAATTTGCTCCAACTTATTGTCTAACGAGTCTTTTTCTTTTTTAAGATTTCGAGTCATTTCTTCTTGTGCTTTCTTATCATCTTTAAGCTTCTGAATTTGATCCATTAGATCTTGTTTGTGCTTCTTGAGGTGACCATTTTCATCAATGTTTTCTAATAGTTTCTTCTGAAGATATCGATTCTCCTCTTCTAGCTTTTGATTCTGCTGTTCTTTATCCTTCATCTTTTTTATTTGAAGAAGCAATTTTTTATTATGATCTCTTAAACGAGAGATCTCTTCTTCTTTATCTGTGACGATTTTGTCAAATTCCAACTACATCTTTTGATCTGACTTCTGATTACCCTATGAAATCATCTTTCATATATCCTTGAAGTCTTCAGATGTTGGAGCTTCTAAATCTAACTTTATTGTAATATCTTGAAATGTGATTCTCTTTTGCTTATAGGAAAAAGTAAGAAATTTATTTTCAACATTTAAAATGAAGATCCCCAATGCTTTAATCCAAGGTAACCCCAAAACTATGTCACCATCAAAACTCCATAAGGAACTAACAATGAATTGAGATATGACCATATAATCTCCAACATTCAATTCTAATCCACTTATTTCAAATTGCTTTATGTCCCAAAAGTCGATCCTTTCACTTATATTTGATTTAGGAATCACTAAATGGTTAGCGAATTCAGCACTAATATAATTATTTCTTTCACTAGGGGCAATAGAAATGGTGACATCCTTCCCTGCAAGTGTCCCTTTAAATAGTATTGCGACACTCATCAGTGAGGTGTTAAGAAACCTTCCCTTCTTTTCAACATTAAAACCCATCTTCTTGAATTTTCTTTGAGATTTATTCAATATCTCTTTCTTTTTTATAATAAACAATATTCAATATGATTCTTCTTCTAATATTATTTTCCCCTAATATATGTAAAATGGTGTAGATTGGGTGGTTGGGAGGAATGGTTGTTACCTTCCCCACCTAAGTTCAAATCTCACTTTTGGTTTGTTGTTAGGGAATAAAACCAAACCCACTTTTCACAAAACCACGTGCACCTTAAAACCATGTGCAATTTTACTTCTTACTTTTACTTTTTACTTCTACTCACTTCTAAACTTTACTTTTACTTTTTTTTTCCTTTTTTCTTCTTCTCACTTTTTTTTTTTTAATTTCTATATTCTATTTTCTTCTTTTTTACTTGTATTTATTTTCTTTTACTTTTTCCTTTTTCTTTCTCTCTTTTTTTCTTTTTTACTTCTTTGGCCCACAGGCCTAGTTTTGGACAAGGTCCTAGATTGGTGGCTACAAGCCTGGCTCCGATACCAATGGATATTCAGTTAACTCGGGATGAACCCGTAATTTCTGAAATAACCCACATATCCCTAGATATAAAAAATGGTATATAAATTGATAAGATAATATGATGTCTTTTACAAGATAGACTTTCCCGTATTTATAATTGTTTAAAGGGTGTCTAATGCAACTCTTCGTAAAGAGTTACACCATTTCACTAATTAATTATATTATTATATTATTCTTGTTTGTTGTTTTTATTATTATTATTATTATTATATATGTTGATGTTTATTTTATTATTATTTTATTCATAATATGACGACACTTCCATATAGAGGAATAATAACATCTCTATAGGAGTACAATATACATAGGTGAAATACATTCCGAAGTTACATATACATCAACAAGGTGTTGGTCGTGAAAGTACCCATAGGATGACCTATGAACAAATAATGCTCCCTCTCAATCTCTATATCAGTGCTGGTGATGATAGAATCTCTCTCTCTCTGAGTATGTCCATCACAAAGAGAAAACTCTCTCTCAAACATAGATGTATAGTCATCAATCTCTGTTGAAGCTGTGGTCTACTGCTTCTTCTTGTTGTTGTTTGGACACTATGAGGCATAGTTCCCAAACCCCTAACAAGAAAATCATTTGACTTTGCTCAAATCCTTCTTCTATCCACCCTATTGCTGTTTTTTTTTCTTAGCCCCACCTTGCTTGGGACCCTTCTTGGACTTGTTCTTCTCTCTTGCAGTCCAAGACACATTTTCCTCATCCTCCTTACAATTTGAAAAGCTCCCCTACACAAGACCTCTCCATGTCTCCTCCTGCACAAATTCATCCAAGATTCGATCCCAGGAAGGGAATTTATCCCTAGAAACCTATAGCCTCCACAAAAACATCCCAAGGTTTGGTCACACCATTCAAAACTATCTGCACTAGCTCACTGCCAGAAACAACCTCTCCAACTGCTGCAAGCTCATCTCTCACCTGAGATATCCTAGTAAGATAGGATGTTACTCCCTCTACTTTTTTCATCTTAACAATTTTCATCTTCTCTCTCAAGACCATTTTTTGTATCTCATTTGAGCTCTGGTATAAGCTAGTCAAAGCATCCCACATTTTAAACGCACTGTCTTTGCCTGTAATATGTGTAATAACATGGTCCTTTAGTGCATCTAGAATTATCCTTCTAGCCTTAATGTACTTTTTTTTTAAAGCTGCTAGTGCTTGTGCATCGGTGGATGCAGGAACTAGAATTGGATTTGTCTATGTATTATTCACCACTTCATCCCAAAGTTCATTTTTCTCCAAAATAAGCACTATTCTATCCTTCCATGGAACAAAATTCCCTGCTCCATCTAACCTATCTTACAACCTATGTCATGTACCCATTTCAATGCAATTTCAAAATCCAACAAGGTGCTACTCACTGACAAAAGAAGATCAACTATAAATCTGAAAACTTCACTTCACTATTCTGCCCCCAAGATCTGATACCATGAAAGTTTTTTGAGGTTCAAACCCAACCCGGTTTCAAGTCAAAATATTTTATAATTTAATGCCAAACCCAGTTTAGATGAGCGCTGAAAAATTTACCAATCTTTTCATACTTAGAACCACAATATGAACATCATTTTTTCTAGGCAGAAAAATTAATAAAGATTGCACAGCATGAAATTTAAAGACTCGTTAATTTTTTCCAAATGCCCAAGAAAAACCCACAAGGGGAAAAGTTGTTAGAGAGATTTATTTATTTTATTTCTTCAGCAAAATAAAAAATGCAGCAGCAAAATTACAACTTATCTCAACAGCAAAACCAAAAAAAATTGTTTTGGAATTTGTGCCAAATCAATAGTGTACGAACTATAGAGACTCACTGTACAGACCTTGAAATTTGTGCCCATAAATTAATTTCCTGCCTCAAAAATTGTGTTTACCACAGACCTCAATTTTTCGTGCCACTGTATGGAATTGTATGGATTGTATGGACTATATGGAATTTATTTTTCTGTACCTACCTCAAAATTCGTGCCTCTTCCTAAAAATCCGTGTCATTGATTTTCTCCTCGAAAATTGTGCCCAGAATTGCTATATGGATTCTTGAAATTTTTGTCACTATACTTCTCGTCCCTCCTGCAAATTTTCTTCTTCTCCTCTCAAGAAGTCAAATTGCTCTCGGCTTTCTCAGCTCTCTTAACTCTCTCAAAACTCATGAAAGAATGAATCTGTGAAAAGTCTTTCCCTAACATTTTTGTTTGGATGCTAGGGTGAGTGAAGAGACATCTAATCCAAGGGCCCACGTTGACTTAGATGGATGAATGAGAATAAAAACTAATTTAATTCTCCCCAAAATTAAATTCACTCACTTTAATTAAATTTACCAAAAAGTCACTTTAATCTCTAAAGTGGAATAGTAAATGCTTATCTAAGGTCATTTAATGCAAGGGTCATGTTAATTTTCCCCTTTTGTGACTTAGGTTAACTTTCACTAGGGGAACACTTTCCTACGTACAAATTCAACATGCTCAAATGGAAGGCTTATTTCAATGATAGTTCGAGTCACTTCATTCAGTTCGATTCGGGCACAAAATTTACTAATAATTGTTAGCAATAAAAACATGCAAGAGAATAAAATATAAATAAGAGCAATCAGAATAGCAACACAAGATTTATCTTGGAAAACCCCGTAGGGAAAAACCAGCCTTCAATAATAGATCTATTATTAGTCCTTGGCGAAACTAGGCCAAGGCCACCAACAACATCTCTCATTCTCCCATTGGCACCATACAATGGAGGAATCCAACCCTATAAATAGGGTTCTTTACATGCAAATACAACTAGCAAGAAACCATGGGCTACCAAAACCACTTACATCCTTGCTCATTCTCGATTCAAGATTAACCCTAACAATCTCCCCTTTAAACTTGACTTGGGAAATTGATACGAATCTAAGCCCCCCAACTAGAGTACCCACGAATCTCATTTACATGTATATTACGCATTGCCATCTCCATTCTCCTTTTTTTTTCTTTTAATTGTTGCTATAACCATTGCTTCTTTCAACTCTCATTTCTCTTGCCTTAACTTGCCCTTGATGTGTTGCACTTCCACAAGCCTTTTGTACCTGCAAACAAGTCATCATTGATGTCCATATAAAAAGGAATCCATCTACCGGAATACATGGGTGCTCAACCATTGTAACCGCTAGTTCTCTAGGAATCATTTTCTCCTACGTGGTTCATCAATGCATTAAACTCTGCATAGCGGATAACCTGGTCCCAACACTGATATAAATCCATCTCACATTCCCCCCTTTAATCGAAGACTCGTCCTCTCTGATTCCACATCAAGCTAGCCTACGAGTACACCTACCACCCTCGTAGCTACCCAAGTGGTTCAATCCAAAACTTGATGCCACATCCTCTTCTACACATAAGAGGAATACACCTACTCCAATACATGTAGACCTAAACATGGAGAATCAACCCTAACCGAGAACCAAAAACATTAAGGTGTCGGGTACCACCGATCATGCACCCGTACAACACAAGCTCAATGGTTCAACCCATAAACCATAAAAATAGATATTCATGTTGATAAAAATAACTTTTATTTAAATATTCAATTCCATAGCCATTTATATTTATGCCCTTTTGAAAAACACCAACGTGTATCACTCTTTTAATATGACTTTAAAAAAAACTTTTGTTCAAATGACGCCATCCCTTTTTTTTAATCATTTTATAATTATTTTTACTTTACTTCATAGAATGACTTCTTTTCACGCCATTTCTTCATGGTAAAATTTTACCCAATTTTACTAATCTTCACGGCATTTTTCTCGAGGCAATCTCTTTGCGGCTCCTGGCATACAAGTCTATTCGCAGCTTAGAGCATGTAGCCAGTTTCTACTCACGTGCATTGATCTTCACATGGATCTGGTTCTCCTACCATTTCAACGGCCAGCGGCTTCTCTAAAACAATGAAACTGGATCTTGGCTGCCATAACCAATATTCTCGCTGCAAAGGCCGAGTACATTCACTGAATATCACCTCGGATAAGGCATTCACATGCCATTCAACTCCACTAGTCTGTAGAATATTTATTTCACATAGATATTGTCAGGCACAACAACTCTGAGCCGTCTCCAGCCACACTCACCTAGCAATGATATGCCTTACAAAAAAATTATGGCCATCTTCCACGCAGAACTTTCACAGCAATGACATCAAGGGCAGCAAATCTCTTCAAACCGATCCCTTTGCTTGTAGCATCTTCTTTTTTTCATAAGAAAAGAATATACTTATATTAAAAAAGTATAAGGTGTAACAATCCGAAGTCCAAGAGATATAAAACAGAACATAAACTGGATACAAATATCCCAGCAGCATCAAACCAGAGACAAAGAACCATGGGTCATCCATGCCCCAACATCAGAGGAGAGTCTGGGATATACCAATCCCACAAGAGTAGATCGATCGAAAACGAGGAATATACAAAAGATGGGGAAAAATAAAAGAGTTGGCATCGACCAGCCAATCAAGAAAACATAATGCCGCAAAAAATATGCCCAAACAGTCATCAAAAAATGCTCCAAAATCCCCAAGAAGGGCCGAGAGAGCCCTTCATGATTTCATAGTGGATCTTTCCCTCCACTGCATCAAGACCCCTTCGAGATAGGGAGTCGGCCACAATATTATGCTCCCGAAAGATATGAATAATCGAAGTTTGGGGGAAATTGTCAAGAAGGTTCTTTGTATGGGACAACCAAGAGGACAGTGCAAGAGTGTTGATAGAAGACACCGAATTGGCCCAATTCACAATAGACAAAGAGTCACCAGCAATCTGCTCCAGGATGATGTTGGCTTTGGTGTGCAACCTCTAGGAAATGGTTTTCCTTTAACTTTCCACAACTATATCTCCTCTTGCACACACAACAATAGATCCACATTTACTAACATGTGACCTCTCATGCCTTATTCAGCATTGGAATGCAAATAGCAACCAATGGCTCCATCATCTATTAGCAGATCCAGATATTCCTTCATTTGTGGGTGCTCGACTCTCTTGCTTCTCGGATAGGTCTGCTCCTCACGCGAACTTTATACATCACCAGATCCACACTTAGATCCATAGATATGGAAACATGCAACCTTCTTTCACCAATGGCACAACTCTATTGCAGTTTTCTCTTTCAATTTCATTGCAGGTGGCTCCATCAGCAATGGTTGTCTTTACCTCAGATGACCAACAGCAGTTTGCTCCTTTTTAGGCAGCCAAAACAAATCGGATCTGCATTCCGTATAGCAGATCTACACTTGAACCCACTGATCTACATTTTTTCCTTGCAGATCCAGTATCCAACATGTATCCAAGCAATAAATCTGACCATATTTCATCATGCACCTGCCGGAAGTGTTATTCACATGTACACCAAGCTGTAATACCACTGTTGGCAATCAAACATGAGAGAGAATAAAATATAAATAAGAGAAATCAGAATAGCAACACAAGATTTATCAGGAAAAACCTCGTAGGGAAAAACCAGCCTTCAATAATAGATCTATTATTGGTCCCTGGCCAAACTAGGCCAAGGCCGCCAAGAGCATCTCTCCTGCTCAATTGGCACCATACAATGGAGGAATCCATCCCTATAAATAGGGTTCTTTACATGCAAATACCACTAGCAAGAAACCACACGCTAAACCACTTACATCCTTGCTAATTCCAGAGTCAAGGTTAACCCTAACAATAACTTGAACTATCACTCAAAGTTGCCTCTTACTTCTAGAATTAATAGATTGAATCTAGCTTGTGGAAGGATTAATCAATTTCCCATAATGTTCTAAATCCTCAGATCCTCAAGGATTTAGCTTCCAATTTTTCCATTCTTGGAAGCTCTTCTAACTTAAAGCACCTGAAAACAATTAGGTGTTGAAGCTTCGAACAGATCAGATCCAAAAAAAAATATGTTTGACCCAAGAAATACATTGTTTAAATTTTACGGATTTATAGGCTGCCCAAATTGTAGAAAATATACTTTTATGTGTGTTTTTCAAATCTACATCTGTTGATTTTTATTAATATAGTACATGCAACTAGTTTACATAACCGGGATGTTGTTCAATTTTTAATAGATCGATTTTAATTGTATCAAATCTGTTGGTCAATTTTCAAAATAGTGTTGTGTTTGTTGTGGATTCATGAAAGAGTTATTCAGTTCAAGATCTTGTTACGTTGAAGGCATTTTTTTTCTGGAGTAGGTTTTGAAAAATACTATACATGTTCGTCGTCTCTTCGTCCAATCAATGTCTGCCATGTGTCACCTTCTTTTAACAAACAAAATTCTAACACGTATATCATGTGTTGTCGGGATGTTGTTGAATTTCTCACTGGCCCATCTACATCCGTTCCCGCCCTCTAGCGTGTAACCTTTTGTGTTGAATAAGTCTGCTTTTTTCACAGTTGCGTGTTGGAGAAGTTCAATGAGTCTTTTTTTTTGCGGTTGCGTGTCCTAGAAGTTCATTTCACTGAGTCTGCGTCTGTTACCTCTGGCGTGCTTCTTGGATTGCTTCTCGCCTCCTATCCTAAAAGCACAGTCAATCACAGAGGCTAGATGATAGAAATTATAGAAGTTTGCACGCTTGTTTATGGGTTCTCTGAGTTAGAAGAGATGCCAAGTATGGAAACATTGGTACCTTCGAAGGGGTTGTAGGTGACCAGGTGTGTGAAGCTACAGAGCATATGTGGGTTGGGGAATCTTAGATTACTAGAGATTTTTTGCTGCTCTGAGTTAGAAGAGCTATCGAATATGGAAACATTGGTATCTTTGGAGGCGTTGTCAGGAGAGGGATGTGTGAATAGAAGTGCATACTTAGCCACTAAGAAATGAACTCCAAGGCTGACGACTTCATCTGCTACAACGGCTGAATTCCATCATATGCATTGCGTTAGCATTTGCGTTACAAGTTTTGAATTATATTTTTAGTGTTTTGGTCATATTTTATTGCATGGAAAAAATTCAAACTGGTACACTGACTATGAAATCTCAGATTTGGAGGAGCTTTTGATCAAGTCTTGTAGTTTCCATTTGACATCCTCCTTTGAATCCTCGCTATTTTTCAAAATTTTAAAAAATAATCGGATCTCACTGCTTAGATCTTTGCTTTGTTATATTTTTCGAACATTGAACAATATATTTTTACTAATAACAAAATAGTTGTAGTTCATATTTCTGTAATGAGAAGCTGCTTTTCTGTGTTTTTTCTTTCATTACGTTGACAGAGTAGGAAAGCAGGAAAGTCTTGATGGGTTGGTTGGCTAGTGCCGAAAAAAATGACCACATATTAACCATTTCTAAGTACCCCCTTATGCATTGTTAAAATGCTCCAGGGCAACTTTGGTCGATGGAGAAAACGTATTTTCTTCCATTTATAAGTCCCGCCTCCAAGCTCACTGTTGATTTTTGTCATGATAATGTAATAGCTCCAAAAATATTAATGGGATTTGTTGGTTTGTAAACTTTGATGTTATTTCTAGCCAAGATTCAGTCTCCAAAAACATGTGCTTGGTTGGTTTGTAAACTTTGATGTTCTTATTTCTCACCAAGATTCAATCTCCAAAAACATGTTCATCCCTCGTGCCCTGGACATGGACAAAACATGTTCATCCCTCGTGCATTGTCCACCCTGGATAAAAGGGGTACCTATCTGGAACCTACCAAATAATACTATACATTGCCTACCTCCAACAGAATCTTCTTTACAAAAGGATAATACCCAGATGACTATACTTATGAGAGGTTAACAACTCTAACAAAGTTGGGCCTTGTTATAACCACACCAAGCAAGCCTAGAATTTGACAGTATGTAGAACATTTTTATCAATTTTAAACATATTTGACAGTTAATGTAAAAGGGACACGTCAACAGTGATGGCCATGGAAAAATTTGAAATGTAGATTTGGCATTCACCTTTTTACTTTTGCCGTCAGAAAATTTAATACATCTCTTAAACCATATAGCCTATAACTGTACCCATTAGTAATTACCCAATCCTGCACTCTGCACTGCTCTCTTCTATTCTGTTCTCCGCCTAATTCCTATAGAGTTACTGCGACCTTAGTTCATTGTATGCCCCTCGGCCCATGTTAATTGGGCCCATGTTTAGGAGCGCTTATAATAAATTAGCTCCAGTTTAGGGTTTAGTTGCAACTTGCCATGCTAGATTTCAAGACGGAGGAAGGGACAAGACGAAGAGAGGAATTAAATTTAACGAGCGTGAATTCATGGTTGTTTCCACTCGCGGTTTGGTGGTTTAATTATTCAAAATTCAAATGTATCCCAATTGAAATTAAACTTAGGTGCCCCTCCCCTTTATCAACCCGATGCATTCGACATGTGGATATCATTATCAATCCATGATATATCTGTATTCAAGCTAAATCCAGTAAAATTAGTGGTCTCCTAGCATCAGGAGCATGTGATTCGTGAGCCAAGAAACAAGACTAGGCTGAATCTATTTACTAGAGAAGGGAACATTGATCCTTATTTGGCCATCGCATATGAGCTTACTGGTTCAAACGCTTGCTTAGGGGTTGGTACATAGAAAACCACGACATCATAGACGCAGCCTTGAGAAATATAAACCCCCAAGATGTCAAATATCCTTCAGCAGTATGTGGGTACTTTCGAGATCATGTAGAATTAAGATGTGTGGTGTGATGTTGTGGTTTTGTGACCAAGGAGTATATTGCACCGTGTGGCGGGATAACAAGGCCATACAATTTTACCTGATGTACTCTTATTTATATGCGCTCTCTGGTTGTGACCCTGAGTGTAGTGTTGCATTTCCATGGCTTGTTTGAGGTATGTCTTTGAACTTGAAATCTGTGTGTGCCATTTTATTGTGTAGAATTTTTCAGTTTTAGTGATATTTGATTTTTTAACGATAACATGGTGGATTTCTGGCCAGATTTTGATGTTTGTGTGAGGTTTGATATTACACTTTCTACCCCTATACTTTGATAATCTTCCCCGAGCTAAGCAAGCAACTTTCCCGGTGTTTAATATTTAGGGCAGACTTCACCAAACCAGAAGAAATGCATTGACTTAGTAATTATGGAAGAGCTTTTGTCCTGCCGAAAAGGTTTTACCCATTTTCACTCATTTAGGAAATTTGAAAGTATCAGCTCTAAATTTGCGTTAAGTTTCATTTTAAATGGATACTCCTAAGCTCATCATGGAAAGGGTGAGCTTCCCATACTAAATTAATAAGGAAAATAATAGATCGAACTTCTTCTTATTGGATATTGTTGATGCCAAACATTCAAATATATAGGGAGGGCACCAATCTATAAGAGGACGGACTGGAATTCTTAATCGTAATTGCCGGGTTTTTAATAATACAACAAATTTGACACTATGAACTTGAAAAAATGTGGGTTGGAATTCTTAATAGTAAGTGCGGGGATTTTTATAATACAACAAATTTGTCACTCTATGAACTTGAAAAAACGTGGGCTTAATGGAATTCACAGTAAGTGTGGTATTGTTTTTTAATACAACAAATTTGACACTCTATGAATTCGAAAAAACGTAAAATGACAGGTAGTAAAAACATTTAACCGTTAGAAAATTTCCAATTGACGAGCACTTAGAATTTGAAATTCCAGGCCTGCCACCAGGGATCAAGATTTCTGCCAATGAAGTTTCCCTCCGCTCCATTGTCCGTAAGTCGTTTGTGCTTTTGCAAAAATGTCAGTTTGAACAAGATTTCACTAGCGGCATCTTTTTGCAGTATGCAAAGAAATGAAAATTACAAGAGGGACAGAGATAGGCCAAATAAGAGAAACTCCGTTGGATTGAATTTGGCCTATGGTTTTCTTGGCTTTCACTCTTTTGGTAATGGAAACTGCCGTCGTTGGATATGTGGTCCAGAGTCAAAGGAGTTTCACAATTTTACTGGTCTCTTGAATACAGTTGCTCGGGTATCTCCAGACACGACCTTTGATGGTTATGTTAAATATGATAATCTTGATGACTCTTCTAATGTGCTTCTAATGCTTCAGACCAGGAACATCTTGGTGATGGAGTATTTAAATTGCTATCAAGTGCATGATACATCTTACACCTGGACAAGGAGCCTATAGGTGGAGAGGATGCTCACTTTATTTGTGCAGGTAAACAGGCTATCGGGGTTGCTAATGGTGTTGGGGGTTGGGCTCAGAGGGGCGTTAATGTTGGATACTATGCACATGATCTTATATGGCTCATTCTATGGCTACAATTGAAGAGGAACCTCAAGGTGCTATTAATCTTAACAGGGTCTTGGAGAAAGCTTACTTAAGTACAAAAAGCATGGGATCATCAACAACTTGTATCTTAGCCCTATCAGATCAAGGTATTCATGCT
This sequence comes from Larix kaempferi, assembly GCA_027924585.1. Lineage (NCBI taxonomy): Eukaryota > Viridiplantae > Streptophyta > Pinopsida > Pinales > Pinaceae > Larix > Larix kaempferi. The sequence goes on from BSBM01000013.1 coordinate 935,398, forward strand.
ATAAATTACTAAATTATGATCTTATTAGCTCCTAGGATTAATGAGCACTAATATTTTCATGTTGGTTTGTTCATACAACCAATCAAGCTTAGATTTAATGTCCTCTTCGTTAAATGCTTATATGTGTATCATATCCATAAATAAAAATTAAGTTTATTTCATCAAGGTAAGTTTCCAATGGTTTTACATAATCACTTAAAATGATGAGGTAGGATGGTTTGGAATTTATAAATATAGTAGGGTACAAACTCCGAGTTCTTGTTTATTTCGAGGACACAACATTGTAGATTTTTTCCTCACCAATGCTTGAAAATATGTTTCTAGATAATGGCCAGAAAATCTATATGGTTCATATTTGGTTTCATGGTTCATATTGCGGTTTTTGATAAGTTCTAAAAGGTTACTTTCAAACCAAAAACATGATTTTAGTCTCAACCTAGCTGCGCTTGGAAACAGACAACTACTGCCTCAGAAACCCTTTTTAAATATGGAAAAATTTGTCTTAGAAATCACTTTATGAGAATTTATTGTCTTCCACTTTGTTTAAGGTCTATAATTATTAGTTTATGTATCCACTATTTAATTGGTGTTAGATGATACATGTTGCCTCTTTAGCATGACATGTTACCAGCAATACTCGATTTGGGAATTATATATACATATATTAAAATATTAACATATATATATATATATATATGAGATATATTTTGTTTATTAATATAATAATATAAGTTATTAATATAAAAATAAATTTTGTATTTTATAGTTGAATTTTATTGTATGTTAATGAAAAACATATATTTTTAATAATTATTTTATTTAAACTTATAATTATTATTTTTAAATAATTATTTATTTATTTTTAATTAAATTTATTCAAAACACATTATATATTTGTTTATTATATAAGTTTGAATACTTATTTTTAATTTAAGATAATATGTTTTATATAAATTTTATGAAATTAATTTAGTTTATTTTATATATTTATAAAGTTAAAAAAATAATTATCATTAACGTTTTAATTTAAATTTGTAAAATAATTAAAATCAATTATTATTATTTGATTTAAAAAATTAAATATTTAATTCAATTTAATAAAAAAAATTTATAACAACTAAATTTAACATAGTTAACACATATATCTTATTATCATTAACTTGACTGAATAACGACAATTTCATTAAATTTGGACATATTAGGCAATTTTTTTATTAAGAAAGTGTGAATTTAGGCTTTGAAAGTGTCAATATCAACCTTTCTAAAGTGCAAAAACAGGTTCTGAAAGTGGCAATATTGGCTTTGAAAAGTGTGTTTTTTAATTCAAATAGTGTGTTTTTTTACTACTTATGAACCTTAAAATTGCTTTTTTTTTTTATAAAACTTTGAATTTCAATTTAGAAACTGTGAATTTCAAATAAAAAAATGCTAATTTTGATTTGAAAAGTGTGAATTTCAAATGAAAAAATGCAAATTTTGATTGGAAAAGTGTGAATTTCAAATCAAAAAATGAAACTTGTCATTTGAAAAGTGCGAATTTAAAATAAAAAAATGCAATTTCTGATTTGAAATGAGTGAATTTCAAATAAAAAAATGCAATTTTTTATTTGAAAATTACAATTTGCATTTGTAAATGTTCAAAATGTTAAGGTGAAAAGTTATAAAAATGCTTTGTCCCGACTTCCATTTTCTGACAAGGATCGGCCACGCTTTCTTTTCGTAGTTAATTGTGAAAACATTTATCCAGCAATTCAGCTATATCGACCGACCCTTCTTGCAATGTCGAACTATTATGAAAATAATATTGGGAAGAAGAAGGGTCGGTCAACCCTTTTTGTAGTGTCGAACTATTATGTAAAAAAAAAATTGGTAATAAGATGGGTCAATCGACCCTTCAATTGCGAGGGAATTGTAAAAATAGAACACCTTGTAAGTTATAACATATAAAAATGGTTTCTGCCATCTTTTGTCTTCGATCCTTGTTTTTCGACAAGAAGGATCGATCGCCCCTTCGTTTTGTAGTTAATTGTGAAAACCTTTATCCATAAATTCAACTATATCCATGACGGAGAACACAAGAAGGATCGACCGACCCTTCTTGCAGTGTCGAACTATTATGAAAAGAATATTGGGAATAAGAAGGGTCGTCCGGCCTTTCATCTACGAGGGAATTTTAAAAATAGAACACCTTAGAGAAAGAGCGGCTGCTCTTTCTCTGAGAATATTTCTACTTGCCAGCAAAGTATTTGAAGCAAAACTTCTATAAATTTTGCGACATGTTGAATGCTTATATTGTGACACGTGGCATATTTGATTTTTAAAATTAGTTTAAAGATTGTTTAAACAAATATTAAGGATATTAATGGTACCATTTAACGTTTGGGGATTGTTTTAAGTTCATGTGTTTTCTGAACCAACAACGTGGATGTTATATCAGCGGGGTCCAAATGAGAAGTATAGCTTGTAGTTTGTAAAGAAATGAGAAGTAGTTGGAGATGAAGATGGTGTAAGGAATTTATGGTTGAGTTGCTGAGTAGAAGTTCCTTGTGGGTTTTTTTGTATAACCCACAAAGTTCTTCCGTAATACTCTTGCTAGTTCTAGTTTTTTCTCTTACTATAAGACATTCATGTATTATGAAATCTAACATGGAAACTTTGATTTGAGCTCTCCTCCCGGCTCAGTAGATATGAGAAGTATAGCTTGCAGTTTGTGGAGAAATGAGAAGTAGTTGGAGATGAAGATGGTGTAAGGAATTTATGGTTGAGTTGCTGAGTAGAAGTTCTTTAATGAAGTTTAAAACTGATACACTCCAAATCAAGTAAATATAAACTTCATTAAATATATAAACTTCGTTAAATATAAACTTCTACGCAGAACCTCAACCATAAATTCCTTAAACCATCTTCATCTCCAACTACTTCTCATTTCTCCACAAATTGCAAGCTATATTTCTCATATCTATCGAGCCGGGAGGAGAGTTCAAATCAAAGTTTCCATGTTAGATTTCATAATCTATACATGAATGTCTTATAGTAAGAGAAAAAAACTAGAACTAACAAGAGTATCACGGAACAACTTGTGGGTTATACAAAAAGAAAGGCCTCCAACGGCGTGGCCAAGACGAAAAAACAGTCTAACTGAGATCATACAAAAAATGCATTAGATAGCTATTACAAAAAATGAGAGAGAATGGGGCAGCTCCCCAATAGACATGGAATTATTCCTCGAGAATGGGGAAGCTCCCCAGTTATAGACAGAGCAGAGAGAATGGGGAAGCTCCCCAGTAGACATGGAGCTCCCTAGTAGACATGGAGTAGAGAGAATGGGTTGCTTTGAATGCGAGGGTCGAGTTACCAGAGTTGTAGCCAACTAGTCGGTGAAGGGACTTGCGAGTGAAGAATCGAGAAGGAGCCATAAAGCCGCACATGTGAGGGCAGGTAGGTGGAAGCGAGGGAGGTGTTATATTGCATGGGGCACACGTGACATGTTACGGGTGCCTGGGTCGAGGCTCCTCCCCCACGTGCCCTCCTCGTGTCCGTCACGTGGCCCCTTCTATAATGGTGACGCCCGCATCTAGGGTTAATATATGGTATACTTGATTCACATAAACAATTTTGTTTCTTAAAAACAATCATGGGAAGTAATTGCACAATTTAATATATGGTATACTTGATTCACATAGGCTAAAACTTACGGTGAATATTATTCAGCCTGCTGTAGGCCATTTAATGCACTGGCAGCAGGCATGTTGGCCGTTGGATTTTCAAGGAATCGATTGGAGTGATACATGTACGATTACTAAAACAAAATATGTAGTCAATACAGATGATATCTATGACCACCATGATCCTGCCATACTGTGATAATTACCATTCCCCATCTGTCCCAGACTCCCATCCCATTCAATCCATCAACACAGTCGCCACTCACTATATATCACAACAAACTGAAATCGTCCAAGAAGCCATGGAATTTTTCTTTACTTCCTCTATTCTCCATCCTTTGTTGTTTTATGAGAGATGCTTGAGTCTTATGATCACTCCCCAATTCTCCTCATGATATATGAGCATTTCGAAATCGGCTCCCTTGGATATATGGATGCAGTGGAGCCGTTGTTTTCTGACAGAGGACATGAATTCTCCCGCAAAACTTATAATCACTGACATCTAGCAAGAATATGCCACTATGGAACAATACATGTGACCAGTTCTGGAATTCGACGTCGTGCAGGACGTTTTTTCATTCTAGCACATATTTGACAGATAAATTTGGAATGGACACGTCAATTGTGGCAGCTACCAAAATATTCAAAACGTCTATTTGACGTCCATGAATTTACATTTCCGGTCAGAAATTTTAATGCTTGTTATACTAAGATGTTATGTGTTGGAAACTAAATATTTTTCATCCAAACTGAACGATCAGTGCAAGAACGACACAACATAATGGCCAAGATTAATTACTAAGAAGTACAGGGTATAGTATAACAAGCATTAAAATTTATGACGGGAAATGTAAATTCATGGACGTCAAATAGACGTTTTGAATATTTTGGTAGCTGTCATGATTGACGTGTCCATTCCAATTTGAAGAACCTACAACAATTGATTAATGAAAATACACGAGATAGCAGAAATAACAGAACTCAAAATCACTTTTATGGATTGCAAGCCACTTCGAGGGGGCAACCTCCTTTGAGCAAGTTCAATGCAAATAACTTCACAGTGCCTTAATAGGCCTCAACACACACTTATATACTAATTATAGGTGCCAATACTATGGGTCAAAACCATGGGACAATACAAACTATGGATCAACAATACTACGGGGGACTTACAAAGCATATGCGCCAAACAACAATAACACAAACTATGGATCATCAAATACTACGGGATGACTTACAAAGCATCTGCGTCCAACAACAATATACTAACAAAGTAAATACATGGGTTCCTAACATCCCCTCCCTCTTAGAAAAAGCTTTGTCCTCAAAGCTTTAGATGTGGAAATTGTTGTTGAATCTGAAGGAGTGGTTCCCATGTAGCATCCTCTGGTTGCATGACATGCCACTGAATTAATACCTCTATGATAGAGCAAGAGCGAAGCTAGCGAGTGCGCTTATTGAGGACGGTCTCTGGATCCAAAAGGATGGATCCTTCATTATCTAGTTCGGGTAAAATAGTTTGTCCTTTGACGTTGGTGCCAAGAACTTTCTTCAGACAAGAGACATGAAATACTGGATGAATGTGGGAAGAAGGAGGAAGTTCCAATTTATAAGCAACGGACCCAATCTTCTGCAGAATCTGATATGGCCCATAGAACTTTGGAGAGAGCTTATGACGCCCTTTGAGTTTCAAGGAGGATTGCTTGTATGGCTAGAGACGAAGGTAAACCATATCACCTGCTTGAAAAGTGTGCTCAAAACGGTGCTGATCAGCTTGCTGCTTCATGCGATTGCTTGCCATGTGAAGATTGTCCCACAAAATGCGAAGAATATGATCGCAGTTTCGAAGGACTGTGTCAACTTCCTGAACTGGTGAACTGCTGGGGGTGTATGGAAGAAGAACTGGCGGTGCCTAACCATAGACTGCTTCATATGGGGTCATTTTAGAGGCATTGTGGTAAGAGGTATTGTACCACCATTCAACGAGAGGGAGCCACTTTTCCCACTAATGTTGTTGTTCAGAGGTGAAGTAACGAAGATAAGTTTCCAAGCATTTATTGATAATTTCAGTCTAACCATCTGTTTGTGGGTGATACCCTGAACTCATCATTAGTTTGGTGCCAGTGTGTCAAAATAGTTCTATCCAAAAATGACTGGTGAAAGTCGCATCACGATCCAAGACAATGGAAGAAGGGATGACATGAAGATGAAAGATCTAATCCAAGAAAATTTGAGCGACTGAGGAGGCTGTATAGGGATGGCTGAGAGCACAAAAATGACTATATTTGGAGAGGCAATCAACCACAACCAAAATCAATGTATTCCCTCCAGATTTAGGGATCCCTTCAATGAAATCCATATAAAATCTTTCCAAATCCATGTAGGTATGGGCAAGGGTTCAAGCAATCCTTGAAGGAGTGTCGTTTCACCCTTATTGCGTTGGCAGGTATCACATTCAGCCACCATCTATTGAATTGTCCTTTTCATGCCCTGCTAAAAGAAGTTACGTCATGCCCGCTCATGCATTTTGAGAAACCTAGAGTGCCATGCCGATGGAGAAGAATGGAGTTCATAGAAGACAGCCTGTTGAAGATCTGTGCTCTGGGGAAGCACTAGACGACCCTTGTATCTCAAGGAAGCACCATCCCAAGAGTAATGTGGTACAGTAGAAGGGTTGTTGGCCAAGTGTTGGATGATTTGAAATAATGAAGATTCATTGACATAGCCCTGTTGAACAGATTGCAACCAATTTGGAACAGGCATAGAAATAGCTGAAAGAGAACCTTGGTCATCAAATGTGTGAGAAAGAGCATCCGCCACAATATTGTCCTTACCCTTCTTGTAATTGATCTCATAGTCATAACCCATGAGTTTGATAACCCATTTCTATTGTGTTGGGGAGGATACACGTTGTTCCATGAAATATTTCAGACTCTCATGATTAGTCTTGATGCATAAATGATTCCCTAATAGGTATGGTTGCCACTTCTGTACTGCATCCAAAATAGCCTTCATTTCCTTCTCATATGTAGAGGCATCTAAATTCTTACCTGAAAGGGCTTTGTTGGTGAACGCAATGGGGTGTTCATCTTGAAGGAGAACAGCACCAAGTCCATTTCCGCAAGCATCACTCTCAATAGTGAAGGGCTTGGAAAAATCAGGCATAGCTAGAACAGGTGTACTACACATAGCTTGTTTCGGTTTTTCAAATGCACACTCAGCAGCATGTGTCCATGTAAAAGCATCCTTTTTCAATAGAGCAGATAATGGAGCTACAATCTTCCCATAATCCTTGACAAACTTGCGGTAGTATCCAGTCAACCCCAAAAAACCATGAAGGCTCTTGAGTGTCTGAGGATGCGGCCAATTGTTTATGGCAGCGATTTTGGTAGGATCCACACGAACCCCTTGTGCTGAGATAATGTGCCCGAGATACTTGACTTCCTGCTGTCCAAAACTACATTTAGACTGTTTGGCGTGGAGATGATGGTCAAAGAAAAGTTTCATTACAAGATCCAGATGTTGGAGATGTTTAGGCCATGTTTTACTGTAGATGAGGATATCATCAAAGAATACCAGAATGAATTTCCGCAGTTAGGGATGGAATATTTTATTCATTAAGGCCTGGAATCTGGAAGGAGCATTAGTGAGGCCAAATGGCATGACGAAAAACTCATAGTGGCCATCATGTGTGCGGAAAGCTATTTTAGGGATATCATCCTCATGAACCCAAATTTGATGATACCTAGAACGAAGATCCAACTTGGAGAAAAATTGAGCACCATGAAGCTCATCAAGAAGCTCATCAACAACAGGAATTGGAAACTTATCCTTGATAATGAGGTGATTAAGTGCTCGGAATTCAATGCAAAGGCGCCACAACCCATCTTTTTTGCGGACAAGAAGACTGGTGAAGAAAAGGAACTAGTGCTTGGGCAAATAATACCTTGCTTTAGTAAGTCCCAGACGAGCATTTCAATCTCTGTTTTTTGGTGAAATCGGTAGCGATAGGGCCTGATGTTGGGAGGAACGCTTCCAGGAAGGAGCTGAATACGATGGTCCTTTGGCCTTGAAAGTGGCAATCCCACTGGTTCAACAAAGACACCTATATATCGATCCAGAATTTTTTGTAGATCCAAAGGAGTAGTGGAGACTGCTGATGGTTGCATCTGAATGGAATAGATCTGAGCAATGACACCATCTGAATTCTTCTTAAAGATTTTTTCCATGTGATGTGAACTGATGATGCTGAGAGACCCGGGTTGTAAGCCGGACAATGTGTGTTTTTTTCCATTGGGGAAAAACTGCATCCAAAGTTCAGCAAAATCCCATAAGATGGGGCCAAGTGTGCGTAGCCATTGAGTGCCCAAAACCACATCACATCCACCTAAGGTCAAGGCAAACATGTCAGAGCGCAGGTTATAATCTCCCATAGAGATATGCACATTACGACACTTCCCTTTGCAAGGTAAGGTGCCCCCATTAGCAACCATGACTTCAAAGTTGGAGCAAGGATGGATAAAACAATCAACTTGTTTGGCAATCCGAGGGTCAATGAAATTATGAGTGCTACTAGAATCAATGAGTATTGTAAGAGGAAACTTCTTGAAGTAACCCCTGACCCGCATGGTTTGGGGGGTGGTGATTCCATCTAAAGCATGGAGAGATATCTTTGGTTGGTCATCCTAAGATGGAGGGTCAATAGGCGGCTCTGGAATGTCGACCTGAGCATCCATTGTATCTGGAGCTTCTTCTCCAATTTCAGAGGCAGGCAAAGAATCCATATCCAAGAGATAGAGCTTTTGTTGAACACATCTATGTCCCCGAGTGAATTTCTCATCACAATTATAACAAAGCCCTTTTTCTCTGCGTGCCTGCATCTTGGTTTCAGACAAATGCTTGATAGGAGTTGGTCGAGGAGCTGGCAGGATGGGAGGTTGTTGAGAACCCATATTTCAAAATGGAACAAAAGTGGGTTTGGATCGTTGTTGGGCTGCAATCTTGTCTTTTGCCAACTTAGCCAACCTCAAGGCTTCCATCATTGTGTTGGGAGATAAAATCTTGACCTCAGAGCGGATTGCATCCTTTAGACCACTGATAAAACAACTCTGGTAGAAGTCATCAGGAAATCCTTTGGTGTGGTTGGCTAGTTTCTCAAATTCGGTTTGGTACTCTCTCACAGTGCCAATTTGGCGAAGTTTAGTGAGGGCTCCCGTGAAGTCATCAAAAGCACTAGGACCAAATCGTTGCAAAAGGATCTGGCAAAAATCTGTCCATTTTGGCTCTTCATGAGCCTTGATGTACCAACGGTACCATTGAAGAGATTCCTGTTCCAAATGAAAGGATGCAAGTGGAACTATCACCTACCCAAATTTCTGAAATTATTATTTTATTAGCAAAATACTTTATGTTAAATTTAATTACAAATTTTTGTAATTATGATCAATTTTGATCAAGGATGAATGTAATTACTGATTATTATTATTTAAATACATTAAGTTGGAGACAAACACCCAAGGGGACTGTTAAATGACTGTTCACTGACCCACTAGGAGGAATGGAAGCTGTTGGAAGGTATGGGACAGATGGTAGCAATTGCACTACACCACTAGCTGTTGGTTGTGGGACAACTACTCCTAAAAATGTGGCATTATCCCCCAGGTGGTGGGAGTGGACAGGAAGCTCATTTAATGACCAAGTAACAACTAAAAAGGCCTAGGCAGCCTACTTAAGGCAAATTCGAATTGGGCAGGCGGCTCTTACACAATATCTTCTGCAGAAGTATTTCCTCATGTGTATCAGGTGATCACTAAGAGATTCGAATAGGGAGGCTAGTGGTGAATGCAATCATAGGTCTGCAAACTATTTTGATAAGAGAACCAGAGGTGTTGGTACAGGTCTTTTGGACTGCTAGTTTCAAATATTGGACAACTATTGCTACTGCAAGAGGATATCCTAAACTTCTAAGTTTCTTCCTCCTGGTGGTTCAATGAACAAGCTCGAGGGTCCTAGGGCAAGTAACTTGGCTGTCTTTAGGAATTGGTTGGGTGGAATAGGCTCCTTCGGTTGTTTGTTTCCCTATAGATAAATCAATACTCTAGTATAGGGAAGAGAATTAAAGTATTAATGAGAGGTAGGCAGATTGCCATCGATTAGACAAATGATTTTAGTAAGTATTATGTTTACTTTTCTGTTCTAAATATAACATAGAAAAATTCTACTGAATAGTATAAATTGCGATATGGAATTCTGTGTTATTTCATAAAGAAAAATTATAGTCTATTTTTTGTATATCTATTCTTTAAATTTAACAAGTAAATGTAAAAAGAATCTTATATCATGCTTTCTAATAAATAGTATTCCCAGATATATTTTTTTTACAACTGCAAAATAATTCCAAATATAGTTTTCTTATCTTTTACATACTATATTTTTCTTCACTATTTCCTATTTCCATGCATCTATTATATATTTTCAGTATTTCCAAGATCTAATACTTTGAAATCCTAGTGTTGTATGCACACATTATTCTTCTTTCTCAAAGATAAACTGTAGACATCATTTCCAGATAATCATTTTTATGACATAGTAACCCTAGAAAGTATTACATAGAATCCATTTAATTTTAAAATAGTAGATAAGGGTACATTATATACTTTTGTATAAATTTAACTCACATATAAACAAATACATTTTTTTGTTTCATTTATTCACAAAAAGTAAGTCTGGGATATAAACCCTAGCTTAAAACTCATTCACATCTAGAATTACAGTTACAGTTTTCATTTCCAAAACTAGAATGCAGAGGTTAAAACACTCTCGACACATTGTTTTGTTAAATTTTCAGAATTTCCTTCAATATAATCTAGGATCTTAACTGAGAGAACAACATGTACAGCATATCTACAGCATATCAATCATGGAGACAATAATGCAAGCACACAAGAGACACAAAGATTTACTTGGGGAAAACCATAAAGGTGAAAAACCCCAATAACTTCCTCAGAGATAGATAGAGCAATGATACAACCCAAACATAAGAGATAGACATATCCTAGCAGCAGATCCTCCTCCTCCATAAGTGCGCCACTCCTCCTTGAGTGCATGAGTGAGAAATGAGTGATGAAATAGAGTGCCTCCCGTACTCTATTTATACTTGACTTGACTTTCCTTTTACATAAATCATGTAGGCTCGAACTTAACCATATAACATAATGCTGACTGGGCCGACCCCCAATAGGGTGGTCTAATAACCCTTCGACCCACATGGCCGACCCCCAATAGGGTGGTCTAATAACCCTTCGACCCACATGACTTATACAGGGCCGACCCCAACAAGGTGGTCTAATAACCCATCAAGTATAAGTTACGACATTTACAATATAAATGATGACACTTCCGTATAGAGGAATAATACCATCTCTATAGGAGTACATACAACATACATATATGAAATACATTCCGAAGTTACATATACATCAACACTCCCTCTTAACTAGGAAGGTATTTCTCGGCACAGGTCTTCTAGCACAAGTCTTCTTCTCTGGATCATCATCACTGGATAATCATCATCGTCACTACTGCTGCTATCTCAATCAATCTTTGAATCTACTCGTCATAGGAAGTTCTACAGAGCTAGTCCTTTTTCATATTGGATGTAGGCCCACCACCTGCAGGTCTTCGTCATCACTAGCCATACTGTGGAATCCTCAAGACTTATTACGTGCGTCACAAAACCTCGAAAGAGCATCCCAGGCTGTTACAAGCACACAGCTCTACCTATAGGATCTCCCAGGGCCATATTATATGTGACCTCACCACAAAACCTCGCAAGAGCATCCCAGGCTGTTACGAGCATGCAGCTCTACCTATAGGATCTCCCAGGGCACGAATTACATGTGGTCACCACAAAACCTCGCAAGAGCATCCCAGGCTTTTATGAGCACACAGCTCTACCTATAGGATCTCCCAGGGCACAAATTACATGTGGTCATGGAAAAACCTCACAAGAGCATCCCAGGACTTATTACGGGCACACAACCCAACCTATCGGATCTCCCAGGGACAGATTATATGCCATAGGACAAAACCTCGAAAGAGCATCTGCCAGATATCCCAGGGCAATGAATTACATGCCATAGGAAAAACCTCGAAAGACTATCTGCAGATCTCCCAGGGCCAGATTATATGTCCTCCCAGAGCAAAACCTCAAAAGAGCATTTGCCAGATATCCCAGGGAAACGAATTACATGCCATAGGAAAAACCTCGAAAGACTATCTGCAAATCTCCTAGGGCCAAATTATATGCTCATCTGCACAACCTGATCCACGGCCATAGAGTATCAACCTGATACTCATCATACATCATCCTGATGTACACATGATCATCCTGATCATCATCACTGCAACATCCTGCTGCATGTCATCTGGAGCAACATCCTGAAGCTCGTCATCCACGATCATCCTGATCATATAATGCATCTACCTGAAGAAAACCAAGTATCTACCTAATACATATCATCATACATGATCCACCTGATCATAAAATGTATCCACCTGATACAAATACAAATACATGATACATATCACCATACATGATCCACCTGATCATACAATGTATCCACCTGATACATATACAGATACATGGTCCAAGCATCCAACATGATGCATATACAAAAATACATACACATGATCCAACCGATCATATCCAACATCCCACATGATGCGTACATACATATAAATGATCCAACTGATCATATCCAGCATCCAACATGATGCATACATACATACATAAAAATTATCCAACTGATCATATCTCGTATCCAACATGATGCATACATACATATAAAAATGATCCAACTGATCATATCCAAGCAGAAACCAGAACACCATCATGATGCTCATCATCCAGCACTTACATCCACAGCCATGTGAAGGATCCTTCTTCCAACATGCTTGGAATGGCTTCAGCAAATGTGTCCATCACTTCTTCCTCGAAGTGTCCTCGATCTGAAGAACACCAAACCTCTCCCTGAAGTACTCAAACTTCACCCTAGCTAGTGGCTTCATCAACACATCTGCAATCTGCTCGTCCATCGCAACATACAGGAGCTTGACAGCTCCTCTCTACACCATATCCCTGATATAGTGATATTTGATCTCTATGTGTTTCGACCTGTCATGAAACACTGGGTTCTCGGACAGCTTCACACAACTCTGGTTATCACAAAAGATACCAGTAGCATCCAACGGGAGAACAAATAACTCAAACAGTAGCTTCTGTAGCCATACTGCCTCACAACTAGCTGAACAGGCTGCAACATACTCTGCCTCAGCTGTACTCAGTGCTACGCAAGACTGCTTCCTACTAAACCAAGAGATCACACCTGATCCCATACTGAAGCAGCACCCAGATGTTCTCTTCCTATCTGCAGCGCTACCAACCCAATCTGAATCAACATAACCCTGTAGGTTAAACTTTTGATTCGCTTCATACTTGAGCCCATAATCCACTGTACCCTTCAGGTACCTCAGAACATGCTTTACAGCAACCAGGTGAACACTCCTTGGATCTATCAGGAATTGACTCAATGTGTTCACAGCAAAGCAAATGTCTGGTCTCGTGTTCGTTAGGTACATCAAGGACCCAATCATCTGATGATACATAGAAACATCAACCGGCTCAGATGAAGCATCACATAGAAGCTTCAGATTCGATGCCATAGGTGTGGCCATGGCCTTGCAATCCATCATCCCGACCTCTTCAGGATCTCTACTACATACTTCCCTTGTCCAAGGAAGATTCCATCACTCTACCACTCCTCCATGCCAAAAACAAATAGTGCATCATCCCCAAGTTCCTCAACTCGAACTCGGCAGCAAGCTTCCGCTGTGTGTCGGCAATCAATCTATCCTCACTTGATACAAATAGGTCATCCACATAGTAGTATCACTGGATTGCCTTCCTCAACCTTGTAGTAAAGGTTGGAACCCACTTTACTCTTGGTAAAGACCAAACTGGATAGAAAGCTGCCTATCCTACCATACCAAGTTCTGCACATATATGATTTCCTGTCATGTGTCTCAGAACCAAGTGGATGCTCCACATACACTTCTTCTTCAACTACACCATTCAAGAAAGTTGTCTTGAAATCCATCTGGTGTATCTTCTATTTCATCACTTTTATATTTCTTTATGCTACCGTCTGTAGCATGCTTGATTTTGATAGATCCATATGGAATTCATAACAAACTTCCCTTCAGGTCTTGGGACTACATCCCAAACATGATTCTTCATGATCGAAGGATCATGGCATTCTTCCCATATCCTGAGAACTTCAATATCTTCAATAGATAATTTTGTTGCTGAACAAATGTTGTAGTCCTTTTGTAGGTGAAGATATACGGTCTTTCCTACAAAACAGGTTAAATTGCATGATTAGAAACATCTCATAATTTTCAAAACAAATTCTTACAAATAAAGAAATATGTCATACAGTCATGCAATTATCTTAGCCAATGCTTCAATACAACATTTATCCATATCCCGTAACTTTCTAGATGCCTTCCAATCTCTACCAGAACATTGTTAAGAGTGTGCACAACTCCCAACATGTCAGCAAAGAGGTTTCATTCTAGATAAGTAGCAATGGAATGTTGTACAGTGCCATAGGCCACTTACCCATGCATATTAGTAGTATATTGTTCATCAATGCAATTATTCTAATATGCATAATACACAACCTAATTCTAGGAACATCAGTATATACATTATTGAACAGTATTATTTAAGAAATGACAATTCAAATACTTATCTTTGTTTGTTCGTTGGGTGGACTCCCTCTGAGTCTTCGCTTCCTTGCAGGAGCTACTGGAGTCCTAATCTGAAGTAGCTTCTTCTACACCTTTCTGTTGTGGAATGTAGAGAGATGGTCAACCCCCTCTGAATATCTGCATCCTTGCAGAAACCACTGGAGTGTACTCCCTCTTGATATTTGCTTCCTGGATTACTTTTCCTTGAACTTATATTCATTCTCGATCCCTATGCATGCTTGTTAGTATCATCATTGTGTTATCCTCTAGGTCTCATATGTAATCAAACATTCATTAGTTTAATCTTAATATTATCAAAACACAATAATCTCAAGCATGTATAGTTAGGTCATTTCAAACACAGATAATAAACATTAGTATTCAAGGTTTCAGGGAAGTCTTCTTTTACTCATGCATATTTTTATTTGATCATAGGACTCTTTTGGTTAGTTGAATCATCAATCAAGATAAGAGATATAATATGCATAAAACCCGTGATTACTCAAACCTATACCTTCATGATTCTTCTGGTTAGTCATATCATCAATTATGGTAAGAAACATAATATGCATACAACCATGACTATTCAAACCTATGACTTCATGAATAATCATTATCAACAACACAACAGTATAAGATCCTAACACAAGGTAGGATTCTATCTTGATATAGGAAAAACATACCTTGATTAGCATGCTAGCTAGTTATGTCTAACATACTCACATGATGTCTTCTTGTTCTTCTTCAATGACTTGTGCTAGTAACCTGTATATCTCATAGGTTAACCATTATAAAACCAAGTTATACATACCTCGTAAATGGATCTTCTATGAGATCCATGACAATGGATGAATCTTTGTCCTCATGTCATCATGATCATATCTTCTTGAACCAGAACATGATTTGTCTTTCTTGGTGTACCTTTCATGTTAGTAGACAACATAAACCTCATACTACACCATAATGCATTAGTACAATCATAAGTGTCAACACCCTAATCAATGAATATTTTCTATCGTGCATTCATAATTTTATTAAGGTGATACGACAAGTCTAAAATCAAGATTGTACTAACCGTAATAACATGAAGACAAACATACCATAAACTTAATCATGAACAAATCTCAAAACATACTTCGATGAGTCATACCTGTCGAGATCGCTTGTAATCTTCGTATGTAAGGCCTTAGCCTCATCTCCCTCTGAAACAGGAACTTCTTCACTTATGCACGTGACCAATCCATCTTCTTCTAGGATTAACCCAATCCACTTGATTTGCAAGAACTAAATCTGGAGCTGGATTAGCGTTTGTTAGAGAAACCCCAAAAATTCAAACTTTGAATTTCAAACTTCCGAAAGGATATAAATATGCACCTTGATGAGCTGATCACACTGGTATGCTCAGAATTTGAAAACTGCAAAGTTTCACTCCTCAATTTTTCCTTTGAAACTTCCGGATTCACTGGACGTGACACCGAACTGGGATTTGATGAAGACCACTCTTCTGCCCCATCAAAAGGTTTTATCCAAAGCTCCAAGCTTCTATTTTTATGAGGAGCTTCTAGCCGTGGTCACAGATTTCAAAAATTCCCATTTTTGCAGAAGCCCTAATTTTCCACTTTTCTGATCAAAGTCCTGAACTAGGGTCTGATCAAGCCCGGCCTTCTGCCCAACCAAAAATTCTGATCTTGGTCTCTAAATTTTGATTTTGATGAGTAGCATCCAGCCGTGGTCTCCGATTACAAAAATTCCAAATTTCTCCGAATCCCTAAATTCCGGAAGCCATGAATGAAGGTACTCAAAAATAATTATGTTTTGACATAAATATGTACCTGATTGTTTCTGGTATACCTCCGAACGTTTCGATCCACAGGGTTTGAAAAAGTTTTTTGGGATAGCCCGACCTGTTATCTTTCCATCCTGACAGGTCTGACCTCAACTGGATTCTCTGAGAGAGAGTTATGCCAAGTGTCGCAACGTGACCTATTTATGGGATAATACAAGAGATCGAACTTGTACGGCATGCCACGTGTCACTGGTTCAACTTCGGCCTCTGAAATATTTTCCTGAGATAGTACAGTCTGTGTACTACCTGTCACTTTTTACGAAATTTCATTTGGATCTTCCTAGCCTAAGTTATGACATTTTTCCCAAGGTCACCTGATTTTGACTCAGATCTGGAAGAGGCAGAAACCCTATATTGTACAGATAATAAATCACAAAGTACAACGAATTAGAGGTTTTCCTTTGGACACAAGGTACATGGGGATTTAATCTTCGACCTGTAAATATTTTAGATCCGAAAACTTCACCAAAACGGATTTATAGTGAAAGTGCTACAATGACTGGTTTTTGCTATATCAAGCCCTAGCATTGTAAGTGCAACAAGTGTCATACATGCCATATCATGCATTCTTTCAGGCTAGCTCTGATACCATGTGAAATTTTCAGAATTTCCTTCAATCTGATCTAGGATCTTAACTGAGAGAACAACATGTACAGCATATCTATAGCATATCAATCATGGAGACAATAATGCAAGCACACAAGAGACACAAAGATTTACTTGGGAAAAACCATAAAGGTGAAAAACCCCAATAACTTCCTCAGAGATAGATAGAGCAATGATACAACCCAAACATAAGAGATAGACATATCTTAGCAGTATATCCTCCTCCTCCATAAGTGTGCCACTCTTCCTTGAGTGCATGAGTGAGAAATGAGTGATGAAATAGAGTGCCTCCCGCACTCTATTTATACTTGACTTGACTTGCCTTTTACATAAATCATGTAGGCTCGAACTTAACCATATAACATAATGCTGACTGGGCCGACCCCCAATAGGGTGGTCTAATAACCCTTCGACCCACATGGCCGACCCCCAATAGGGTGGCCTAATAACCCTTCGACCCACATGACTTATACAAGGCCGACCCCAACAAGGTGGTCTAATAACCCATCAAGTATAAGTTACGACATTTACAATATAAATGATGACACTTCCATATAGAGGAATAATACCATCTCTATAGGAGTACATACAACATACATATATGAAATACATTCCGAAGTTACATATACATCAACATGTTTACACGATCAAAACTACTATATCGATTTTTCAAGAATTGATACCAATAACAAAAACAAAGCACATCTTGCAGTAAACCCTCAGTCGGAAGACAACTGTTGTGGCTCAGTAAAACTCAACAAATATTTTATTCAGAAAAACAAACCATAGATGGTAAATACAAAAGAGAACCCTCAAATCTCGACTCACATTCATAACTGAAAAACAAAACTTCACCATGTCTCAGTTACGTCTTTACAGTGTTTGAGACTTGCCATTATCAACTGTAAACATAGTTCATAATCTATAAATAATGAAGACGATACAGGGTTTGCACCTTTAACATTTATAATAAACGACAATTTGCGGTCTCCATTGCCGAGCATAACCAGGCATCAAATAGCCTTTAGTAACCCTTTTGACCGAGAAATTTTACCCACAGTGCAAGCCAAAAACAAAACAAGACCAGCTTAAAACCTTGCTTGTGGCCATTACTTTTACAGGTCGAAAACTTTCACTCTTCGGCACATGGAAAACACATCAAGGAACCTACAAGGCATGTAAGAACCACCGAAGCTTACCAGGAAGCTGTTGAAGCACTCCTTTCTTTTTCTAGCACAGGAAACCCTCCAACGAAGAGAAAACCTGCCAAAGCACCAAGCAATTAGTTAAACGAGTGATACTTTACCGAATGACAAATCAATGTCATTTTAACTTGCAGTGAATACTTAATACATTACCTGGAGAGTGCTTTCCCAAACTATTGATGGTGAAAAACAACAGTCGGCTGTAATCATTCTTACTCGCAAGAGAAACCAAATAGGCATTATCATCTTTCGAAAAATCCAAAGAACTAACGACGGAGTATTCTCTATAGTTGATGCTAACCTACCCTTCATACTATGACATCACGACCATCTGGCTTGAATCCTAAGCTTGCAACACTCAAACGTTGGCTCTCATAAGTTACAGGTTCGAAACCCTGGAATAACACTCCTATCCTCCTAAATTTTGGCAGCCTGTCGGCCTCATTGCATTGACACATTGAAAGGCCGAAAACAATTATCATCAATATAAACAACATGATTAGGGTTACTCAAACCAACGAACAAGATCTGGAGTGATCAACGGATAGAGAAGAGCCAACGGTGCATCGTGGAAAACTGAGCAAACTTCACATTAATATTTCATTAATTACCAACACCCACCATGTTGCCAACCTGACAGGTCAAAGAACGATACAGTGTACAACATGGAGATGAGACAATGGACTATCCTTGCCAGCTATAATTCTCTACTTCATTATCACCCAAAGTTCACAAGGTTAGGCTACAGGGATTGTTGTCACCCATTCCATGTTGAAGTGCATTTATTTTCATATTACCGTAACTCTATCAACCTGCAATACAAGTTATTACCCGTCATATTATCACCATAATGTTGAGATGCTAGCATTTACATTTTAATGTTACTACTTATGCACGAGTTCATATTTATAATATAGTTTCAATCTGTCACTCAAGTCACGATTTCATTAAAGTCGTTATAATCTTTTAGTGGAGGTTAGAGGATAATACCCTTTGGTAATAATGTTTTATACATATGCTTTCTTATGTATTACATAACTATTGTTTATGTTTTAATAGTTTGAAATAGTAAGAATCATTTCATATCAAATAGCAATATGTAATGCATATTTTATATATTTCCAAAGGTTTATATTGGTGTCACATAATAGTGTAATATACAATGCTTTAAGTAAATAAATGATAGTTACAAATTACATAGTTACTACTTCTAGTTAGGTGGTGTATTGAAATTCCAAATGCAGTTCATAGAATGAGTCTAAGATCTGGTAAGACGTCATGTCTATTGATAGTTCGAAAGTGTAAATTTCGACGAATTTCGTATTTGTACACTTAATTAAATAATAGCATTTGATTGTGTTAAATATCACCGACAGAGATCTCTAGACGATACTTGTAACAGTACTTTAGAAAGTTCATCGATTGGGGTTTATAACATCAAGGAGCCTTGTAAAACATTGCCAAGCTAGGAATAGAATTTCTTGTACCCATACCTTCAGTTTTTAATATCGCAAGGAAGCACTTAACATTTTACATTGATGACGTTATGGAAACACAAGTACTCTAATTTTTATGTTGTCATGAAGATTTCTTACATGTGGTCTGCACATGGAAACAAGATCAATTGTCTTAGATAAACATAGCTAAGTAAGCTCCAGGGTGCCTCATAGGACCCCTTTTATCAACAAACAAACTGTCAACATTCCATCAATGATTTAAAATCAGTACAAACTGTAGAAGCATGCACATTTAACCAAGAACCTAAACAATATCATGAACTGTACTAGTTTTCATAAACATACAAAGATCTCTTGTTTAAAAAGTTAACAACCATTAATATCTGAAGTAGAAATTTCAATTATTTAAATTGAGGTTGATGACGTGTCATTATGATTATCTTCACTTAGTTAAGTGTTCAATTTAGTTATCTCATTCCGCATTTGATAATTCTGATAATTATTGCTATTATAAAAAATAAAAAAATTTGGTATTTTCGCGATGTTACATGTGGTATCATAGCTCATGTTCGAACTCTAGGATTGAAAAAGGTCCAAGAACACGCATCAGAAAATTTTATACAACGGAAAATTTTATACAGCAGAAAATTTTACTAATTTGAATTTTAATTATGATATTGTTCAGAAATTATTTTAAGCTATAGGTATGGAGAATTCAGCTAATCATGTAGAAGACATATTTCAACCAAACCGCCACAGTTCGGGACAGCACTATGCAGAAGAAGGTCACGGTGAACTAAATAACAACTCGTCAGAATTGTTACGTGCTTTTCATGAATTAAAGGCAGAAATCAGATCTGTGAAACAAGACAATGAAAGAATTCTGCAAGCACAAGAACAATTAAACCAAGTGTTGTTTGAACAGTGCCCAATTGAGGAGCAAGAGAGAGATAATGAAGATATCTCCAAAGTTGAAGGTCTGCCTCATGCTAATAAAAATAAGAAAATGAAAACCAGTGAGGTGAACAACAGTTCAACCTCATCAAGAGATGATATTGAAGTGCGTAAAAAGAAACGTAACTACACCAGTGATAGCAGCAAAGGAGATTTCAAACCCAGAAGGAAAAATCATAAGGAATATGAGCAGATTTATGGGGAGTTCAAAAATATTAGACCTCCAACTTTCAATGGAGAAATTGAGAAAGGCGAGACAGCTGAAGCTTGGTTGTTCGGTATGAAGAAATACTTCCATATTTATAACTCTTCAGAGTCCTTGAAGGCAAAAATGGCTATATATAACTTGACTGGAAAAGTGGATATTTGGTGGCAGGACATCAAAAGAGTAAAGGGCATCAAAGATAAAGATATAAGCTGGGGTACTTTTAAATGATACTTTAAAAAGAAGTATTTATCTGAATAGTACTATGAAGAAAAATCCAAAGAGTTCCACGATTTGAACCTGGGAGGCATGAACATGAAGGAAATGAACAGTACATTTCTGAACTTAGTGAGATATGTACCATACCTCATAGAAGAAAAACCAAAAATTCAAAGATACCTAAGCTTCCTACCTTTCAATATTAAGGACAGAATCGAGTATGATAGTCCAAAGACCCTGGAAGAGGCTGTGTGAAAAGCAGTTTTCTGTTTTGATACAAATCGAAAAAGAGAAGGAATGTCGAACTAGAAAATTCATAAGCTCAACAATTTTGAGCTGAAAAAGAAAAATTTTAGGTTCAGTGGAAATTCCGGTTTCCAAAAGAAAAATTTCCAGAATCGGAATAACTTCAGAAACAGTCAACAACAGAATTTTACAGCACCCAGAAATGCACCTAATAATACCAAAACCAATGAGCAAAAGGCACCCATCAAATGTTTCGAATGTCAAGGTCCCCACTATGCATAAGAATGTCCCTTGAGGAAGCGAAAAGCTAACAAGATCAATTCTATTCAGACTGAACCTACTGTTGGAGACGTGGCTAGGGAAATGCCCAGAATCAATGCAGCACTCGACAACAGGCAAGCAGATCATTAAATATCCATGGTAGAGATTGAAGGTATGCTACAAAATCATCTCGTTACTGTTTTCATTGACCCATGTGCTAGCTTAAGTTATATATCACCAGATATTGTGGAAAGTCTTAAGTTTGAAACAGAAAAGTTTAGTAAATCTTGGTTAGTTAGACTAGCAACTGGAACAAAGAGGAAAGTATCAGATTTTATAGAAAGTTGTGCTTTATCCATGAATCAATTACAGACACAAATCAAGTTGAATATTTTACCTTCAGGATCTTACGATATTATAGTTGGGATGGACTGGTTAGAAGCCCATCATGTCATTCTGAACTGTTACGAAAAAGAATTTACTTGTTTAAATGAAGAAGGGAAAACTATAGAAGTAAAAGGTATCCCAAGAAGGGTAACCATTAGACAGATTTCAACCATGCAAGTTAAGAGGGTAGTTAGAAAAGGATGTCAGTTGTTTGCAGTAAATGTAGTAAACAATGAGTTTATCGCTAAAGAGGACAAACTGAAATTAGAAGACATACCTATCCTAAAGGATTTTAAGGATGTATTTCCTGAAGAGATTCCAGGATTACCTCCTAAAAGAGATTTAGATATTACTATCGAGTTAATACCAGGATCAGTACCAAATTCTAAAGCTCCATACAGAATGAATATACTGGAATTAAACGAATTGAAATCACAGTTGAAGGAACTGATTGATAAGAATTATATAAGACCTAGTGTGTCTCCTTGGGGAGCACCTGTCATCTTTGTTAAGAAGAAATAAAGAACCTTAAGACTGTGCATAGATTATCGCCAACTTAATAAGATGACAATCAAGAATCGGTATCTGTTGCCCCGCATAGACGATCTATTTGATCAGCTGTGTGGAGCAACGATAT
Organism: Larix kaempferi; assembly: GCA_027924585.1. Lineage (NCBI taxonomy): Eukaryota > Viridiplantae > Streptophyta > Pinopsida > Pinales > Pinaceae > Larix > Larix kaempferi. The sequence continues at coordinate 957,898 of BSBM01000013.1, forward strand.
TTTCAAAGATTGATATAAGATCAAGATATCATCAAGTACGGGTTAAGGATGAATATATTTTCAAGACAGCTTTTAGAACTCGGTATGGACATTACGAGTTCATAGTCATGCCATTTGGCTTGACTAATGCCCCGGCTGTATTTATGTGTTTGATAAATAATATTCTGCACAAATACTTAGACAAGTTTGTTGTTGTGTTTATAGACAATATTTTAGTATATTCTAAAAGTAAAGAAGAGCATGATGAACATTTATGGATTATCTTACAAGTTCTGAGAGATCATCAACTTTACGCAAAGTTTAGTAAGTGTGACTTCCACAAAGACAAAATTCAGTATCTAGGACACATAATTTCTAAAGAGGGAATTTCAATTGACCCTGACAAAATAAAATCCATTAATGATTGGCTGGTTCCTAAAGATGTGTCGGATGTAAGATCATTTATAGTTATTACGAGATATTATAGAAAATTTGTAGAAGGTTTTTCAAAAATTGCAAACCCCATAACCTCCTTGTAGAAGAAAGGGAAGAAAATTGTGTGGGATCAGAAATGTTTTGACAATTTTAAGAAGCTAAAGGAATTATTGACTACAACACCCATCTTGGGGATAGCAGATCCTAACAAAAAATTTATAGTTTGTACAGATGCATGCAATGACGGGCTCAGTGGAGTCCTAACATAGGAAGGGCATGCGGTGGCATATGAATCTACAAAGCTGAAAATACATGAGAAGAACTACTCCATTTACGATTTAGAGTTATTAGCTGTAATTCATGCTTTAAAAATATGGCGTCACCACCTTATTCGCAGAAAATTCACATTGTTAACAGATAATATGGGTCTGAAATATTTATTAGATCAGACAAATCTGAATGCTAGACAAGCTAGATGGTTGACCTTCTTAAGTGAGTATGATTTCAAAATTCAGCATGTTAAAGGGAAAGAGAACAAGGTTGCAGATGCCTTGAGTCGTAAGGCAAAACTGAATTTTATTTTAACCATCAGCACTTACTCCACAGATTTGGAAAATCAAATTCTTAAAAAGAGTGAAACAGATGAAGAATACAGAAAAAGAAAAGAAAAGACAGTAGACAACAGTTCTGAAAATTTTATGGCAGATTTCAGTATGAAGGAAAATGGGTTATTACTATATAAAAACAGATTGTATGTACCAAATATACAAGAAATAAAATTCTGATTTTAAATGAGATGCATAAAAGTCATTATTCTGGTCATCCAAGTTATCAAAAGACCATTACTATGCTAAGGAAAGAATATTATTGGCCCAGAATGAAGGATGAAGTAGCAGAGTACATAGCTAAATGTTTGGATTGTCAAAAAGTGAAGGTTGAACACCAACATGCTGCTGGATTGTTGCAACTGTTACCGATACCAAGTTGGAAATGGGAAGTGATCAACATAGAATTTATTACAGGATTACCTAAAAATCAGAAACAAAATGACTCTATCATGGTGGTAGTGGACAAACTCAGCAAAGCAACACATTTTATACCTGTGAAGACTACTCATAAAGCTCCAAACATTGCAGAAATCTTTATGAAATAGATTTTTCGACTACATGGGATACCAAAGGTGATAATCTCAAATCGTGACTCTAAGTTTACCGAAAACTTTTGGAGATCATTGTTTAAGGGGTTGAATACAACCTTAAATTTCAGCACAGCATTTCATCCACAAATGGATGGACAAACAGAAAGGGTAAATAAAGTTTTAGAAGATTTGTTAAGAATGTATGTTAAGGATCAGCCTGGTAAGTGGGAAGACTACTTGCACTTAGCAGAATTTGCTTATAATAATCATAATAATGCATCAGCCAGACTTAGTCCTTTTGAAAATCTTTATGGTAGGAAATGTGATACACCTGTTTCTTGGAATGACCCAATAAATAGAGTTGTTTTAGGACCAAAATTATTGCAGGAGTTAGAGCTAACAGGTACAAGGAAATTTGAAAGCTCCCCAAGATAGGCAAAAAAGTTAAGCAGATTTAAAAAGGACTCATAAATAGTTCCAGGTTGATGAACATGTATTTCTCAAGGTAAGACTGAAAAAGAGTTCATTGAAATTGGGAAGCTGTGCCAAGTTGGAACCCAGGTATTGTGGTCCTTTTGAAATATTGTCCAGGGTTGGACCAGTGGCATACCAACTGGCCTTGCCACCAAATTTAAAAATACATAATTTTTTTCATATATCATTTTTAAAGAAGTATGTACACGATGCTACTCATGTTGTAAATTGGAATGATGTATAGGTGGAACCGGACTGTATCCTCGAAAAGAGGAAAACTCTGCTCCATAATCGCACCATTGGGCAAGTGAAGGTGCAATGGAAGCACCTTAGCCCGGAAGAGGCAACCTGGGAGTTGGAGAGTAGTATGCAGGCAGCATAACCAACTCTGTTTCAGGAACAATCAAGGAGTGATTAACCAACATCGAGGATGGTGTTGAGACTTAAGGGGGAGTGTATGTCACCTACCCAAATTTATGAAATTATTATTTTATTAGCAAAATAATTTATGTTAAATTTAATTACAAAGTTTTGTAATTATGATCAATTTCGATCAAGGATGAATGTAATTACTGATTATTATTATTTAAATACATTAAGTAAGATAAAAACACCCAAGGGGACTGTTAAATGAGTGTTCACTGACCCACTAGGAGGAATGGAAGCTGTTGGAAGGTATGGGACAGATGGCAGCAATTGCACTACACCACTAGTTGTTGGTTATGGGACAACTACCCCTAAAAATGTGGCATTATCCCCCAGGTGGTGGGGGTGGGCAGACAGCTCATTTAATGACCAAATAATAAAGAAGGTGTTCTTATTCTTTTCCAATGGGTTTTTTCAAAAGTTATTTATTGTCAATAAGTTCTTATTTCTTTCAAAGAAGGTTTTTTTCAAAGGAAATTTATTTCCAAGGATTTTTTCTTCAAAATAATCTTACAAGATTTTGATAAGGTGAAGTAAATTTCAGTTCATGTGTTTATAAATTTCGTAACTGTTTTTAAATCTTAATTTTGGTTTTTTACTATAAAGTGATGATTCTTTAATTTATCATTTATAGATTAAACAATCATGGGAAGTGAGAGAAACCGTCAAAGAAAATATGATCGTAAACGTGATAATGATGATGATAATAGAGGGAAAAAAAAAAAACTTAAATATCATGCCAACAAAGCAAGCCTTGCAGAAACGCAAGCGACAATTATTGAAGATATAAATACAGTTTTACATGATAATGTTGATGAAATGGAAATTGAAAATAGAGTACAAGAAGAACAAATTGAAGTTGAAGAGACCATTGTTGAAGATGTAAATAGTGATTTACATACTAACGTCGATGAAGTCAATATTGAAGATCAAGTTTAAGATCCATAAATTGGACCAGGTATATATATATCATGTATTTTCCAAATTCATTTTTTATAATGAATTGTATTTTTGGATACATGTTAAATTAAATTTAACTTGATGTATAGGTACTTTCACCATTGATGAAGAAATATTAGAAAACATTGATTGCAACAAATATGAAAAAAAAAATACCCATACATGTTGCACGATATCGTGCTCAAAAATTTTATGTTGATGTTCTGAAATATTATTCAATAGCAGGACAAACACAAATTTTGAGATGTTTATTAGTGTCCAAGAAGTTAGAAGGTGCTACATCATTATTGGGTATTCACAAGGTGACAAAAGAGTCGAAATTGAAACATAATGTGATAGAAAATATAGGTGATGCAATAAAAAAATTTGAAAAATCTAGGAAGAAAGATATCAGTGCTGCATGTATAGCAATTCATACAGCAATTGTTTCAGCTAGTACTAAACAAAAACGTTTGACAACACAACTAGCAAAAGCAGTTGGAACCTCAAGAAAGACATTATACAAACATAACAAATTTAGAATGCAAATAGATGAAAATGATGAACTTGCTTGCTGGGCAATTATTTGTAGACAGCCTTACAAAGATAGAATTGGAGCAGGTGTTAAAGATATTGTACGGGAATATTGGTTGACACATGCTCGAGTTTCACCAAATTCAAGGGATGTGATACGACAAAAAGTATCACGAGAGGTATATGAAAGCAGTCCAAAACATATAATGGATATGACACAAGTACAATTGTTCAATAAATTCAAGGAAGATCATTGTGGAATTAATGTGTCAATAACTACATTTGTGCAACAAAAACCATGGTATGTTAGACCTATTGCTATACGTGACACATGTTGTTGCCATTATCATGTGCAATTTCAATTATATTACGATACGTTTCTTGAATTTGGTAAAAAAATTTGGACGAATTCACCACCTCTGCTCACAATACATGAATTCATATCTCAAACTCTATGTGAGAGAGATCACAATGAAGTATTTTATAATAAGAAATGTGTTAATGGAAAACATTGTCATCGTTGTGAAAATTTGGTCTTATTTCACAATAAATATCCTATTGATAATAATCACTCGTTGTCAAATGTAACCGTTGATTGGAGAAGATATGAATACATCGTTTATGCTACAAGCTCTAGTGATGCACATTCCAAAAGAATTGATTTGCGAGAAGATAAAATATGTGTGACAAATTTTCTCAAGAAATTTGAAAGGGAAATTTATAAATACACCAAGCATTCACATAGAGCACGATGGCAAGATCTTCAATTCAAACAATCTCGTGAAATTTTTCCACTAGGAACAATTTTGTCAGTGGTTGATTTTACAGAAAACTACACATTTGCTGCACAAAAGGAGATAGAGAGTGAATACTATCATTCTAACCAAGTTTCAATATTTGTCCATGTTCTATATAGACATTCTCAACAGGATTTTGATGGCATTGAAAGCACGTGTGACAATCGAGATGTGATTAAAGAATATCACTTTTATATCAGCGATGATCGTACACATGATACACATTTTGTTCAGCATTGTATTAAAAATATTTTTTATGATTCACTAAAAGGACGTGACGTTAAATTCAATGAAAATTTGATATGGTCGGATGGGTGTGCGGGACAATTTAAATATTCGCGATCATTTTATTGGTTATGTCGACTTCATAAAGCATTGAACATTAAACATCGTTGGAATTTCTTTGAAACTGGACATGGAAAAGGTGAACATGATGGTGCAAGATCATGCGTAAAAATAGCACTTCAAAGATGGAAAATGAACCATTCTTCTGCACGATTTCATTCAGATGCAAAGGTTGTCCAATGGTGTAAATTATATCTAAGCCATGATTATAATCAACAATCAAAAGATGTGCGTAGGTATGTACATGATTTTTTTAATTTATATTAATTGTCAATTTTAAAAAATGCACACTAACATTTAAGTATATGTACACTAACATCAAAAGTTGTCAATTGTGTAGGTTTTTTTTGGCGTGTTGGGCTTCAAGATATAAATAGATCAATACCATCTGACGCTAGCACCATACATGGGACTAGAGATTTTCACTCTATTCAAACAAAAGCCTTCCAAAACGTGTTTGCATTTGATAGTAGAAAGCAATCATGCTTTTGTCATATTTGCACTAAAAATGTTGAATCTACAGAAGTTTGTGAAAACATAACAAACAACTATGTAAAACATTGGAAACACACAAAGATTAATCCTAAAGGAAAAATGCTACTAGCAAGCATAGAAGAATTAGAATCAAAAGAAATAGCAATATCATCTGATGGCAATAGAATTTCAGATCTTGTTAGAGAAGGTAATGATCTTACAATTGTTTTGTTGATTGTTCATTCTTGTCCATCACCTTATACATGTATATTAGTCAATTTAATTGATTTAAAAATACTAACACCAATTGTCATTTGCACAAGGGATGTTTTCGCTGCAATTACACCTATAGACAACAATGAAAATGTGAAGTATTATTTAATGTGATGCACTGAAGAAAAGATGAAGTTATTGGAAGACTACAATGACAACAGATATACATACGAGAGAGGATCCATCATTTTAAAGGGCTATTTTTTCAGCAAACCCATATGACTAAAAATTACGTCTACTTTCAGGATTATGAATCTAATGTTATATGTTTTCAATATAGCCATTTAGTATGTGCATCTCGAATAAAATTGGTACAAGTTCCATCGAAAAAACAATTAAAAAATAAAAAATAAAAAATGTCCAAATATGACCATGAACGGATAATTGAGGATGACATTCCATTGCGATGTTTTTAACTATATCAAAAATTAATCGATCGATGTTTTTGTCCATGTCCATGTCAAATGTTGGTACAATATTTTTTTCTTTCAACTATGTCTATGATCTTGAATGGGAACTAGAATAAGAGTTTAAATGATCATATTTTAGTATGCTAAAATGAATTCAAAAATTATTTGATAATGAAAACTTTAATGTGTAATTTCATCTTAATTTTGTGTAAAGTACTTTATTCGGGTCCCCATATGTCTATTAGACCACTTAAGGATCAGATAACGGATGTGAATGTCCCCACACTTCGCCCCGAATCTTTACTTTAAAATATCACTTGTGTAAGTTCACATAATGGAAATCATGGAAAATGGAGATAACGATCATTTTATTTTTAATCACAAGCAATGATTCCAGGATTGTGAAGCTTATGCTAAATTAGAGCAATGATTATTTACAACAAATCAATGAAAATTCATCAAATTGTTGTCTAAAATCATTGCTCTAATTTAGCATAAGCTTCACAATCCTGTAATCTTTGCTTGTGATTAAAAAACAAAAAATCGTTAAATCCCGATTTGCCATGATTTCAGCCGCATAAAATGTACCTGGACATTGAAAATATGAATCATTAGTTAAAAATTGAAAATATGAATCATTTATACAAATTTCAACTTATCATTTATATAAAATTCAACTTTTATATCAAACAAACATTCTTTCTTAACATTCTTAACATTAGATTGCACCTATCAAAACGTACTAACATTTATTCTTAACATATTCTTAACATTCCTATCAAAATTTGAACCTAACATTCCTAAACTTCCTAACATTCAAAGCTTCCTAATATTTCTAACATTCATTCTTAACATTCATTCATTCTTAAAATCCCCTATAAAAACCTAACATTCATTCTTAAAATTCCTATAAAAACCTAACATTCATTCTTAACATTCATTCATTCTTAAATTTCCTATAAAAACTTAGATTGCAAATTCATAAACATTATTTTGCACCTATCAAGACTTAGTAACATTCTTAAACTTCCTAACATTCCTATTTCTATCAAAACTTTCTAACATTCCTATTTACATATCCAACACTGAAAATATTTTACATCCTAACAAACTCATAGATTTTACATCCGAACATCCATTCATCCTTAACTTCCTAACATTTTAAACATTCATCCTAACAAACTCATAGATTTTACATCCTAACTCATTCATCCTTAAAACTTCCTAACATTTTTAACATTCAACACTTTCTAGCATTCATTCTTAACATTCCTTACTCATAACGTTAGACTCATATATTTTACATCCTGACTCATTCATCCTTAAAACTTCTTAACATTTTTAACATTCAACACTTCTTAACATTCATTCTTAACATTCTTTACTCCTAACTTTAGATTGCACCTATCAAAACTTCATAACATTCATTCATGAACACTTCTTCACATGCTTAAAATTTCAACTTTAAATTGCACCTAAATCAAAACTTCCTAACATTCATTCATTCTTAACTTCCTAACATTCAACACTTCCTAAAACTTCCTAACATTCATTCTTAACATTTTAAACATTCTTGACCCTCAACATTCATTCTTAACATTCCTTACTCCTTACTTTAGATTACACCTATCAACACTTCCTAACATTCATTCTTATCATTCCTAACTTTAGATTACACCTATCAAAACTTCATTAATTTTCATTCTTAGGATTCAACACTTTCCTAACATTCATTCTTACCATAACATTCATTCTCAACATTCATTTTTAACATTCAACATTTCCTAGCATTCATTCTTAACATTTCCTAACTTTAGATTGCACCTATCAAAACTTCCAAACATCCATTCTTAACATTCCTATAAATTTTACATCTACATACATACATAAATTTAATAATACATACATTCATAAACATGCAAAAACATATTCTAAACATTTATCACACCAAATATGTTAAATAATTAACAAAAAAAAGTAGATCATTTAAAGCAAATACAGAATATGTAAGTTCAATGTACATGTATATAATCCTCAAAAAACGTTTATAAACATATGATTTCAATGTACATATGTATAATCCAAAAATAAATCTCCTCGATGTCCAAAACAACTACAATCTATATATCAACAAAAAATGAAGAAGTCCACCACTATCCTCCACTAGAGCCTCCCCTTGGACTCAACCCAGCCTGCAACATGTATAAAAGTAGATTATGAATATCATAAATATTTAAACAATTTTTTAAACTAAATTCAAAAAATTAAAATATTAAACTTATATATCAAAGAACAATTCAATTATTAACAAAATTACATCAAATTCTCTAAATGCACGTCCATCACTATCCTCCGCTAGATTCTTCCATTTTCCTCCAACAGATCGAAGAGACCCAAGCTGCAACATGTATAAAATCAATTTATGAATCTCATAAATTACTTAAACAAATTTAAACTAAATCCAAAAAATTTAAAATATTAAACTTATATCAGAGATCAGTTCAAGTGTGAACAAAATTACCTATGTGTCAATATCCGGATTCAGCAAAGAACCTATATCTCTCCCCTAAAATTTAAATTGTGTTAATAAATAAAACATAGTGCAAACAAAAAAAAAATTAAGTAATTAACTTAAAACCGAAACAAAAAAATTAAAATCATTAGCTCACAAGAGATAGTAAATCATCTAATAAGTTCGTATCTAAATAAACCTGCGTGGATAATTCAAATTAACAATAAGATACATAGTTAAATTAAAATTCAAAAAAATGATAATATATCAAGTTCAAACATAATTATAAATATGTAAATAATAAATATACCTTTCCAATATGCTCTACATTTTCTACATTTTGACTAGTGGAGAGTCGAAAAGAATGTTCATTCATCATTCTGGAAAACTGCAACCAATAAACATTTACATAATGTACTTATTACTATACATCAAAAAAGACATAATATCATTCATATAATGTAACAAAAAGTTCAATTCAAAATGAATAAAATATTAAATAGATTGTCATATCATAATTAACAAACCTCTCCTAAACTCGATGTGTCATTGGATATAACATCTGACGCTATGTCATGACAAACCTTGGCATAAGCCCTGAGATCTCCAATGCTCATTCCATCATCCATCTCTCGAACCAATCCCACATCTACTCCAACTATTGCTGACGATAAACCATCGCCAACAAAATCCCTTGCAGTTGTCCCAAGTTGGGATGTGGACTCAATCTCCGATCTTAATGCCACAAGCCTGGGTGGGAGAGATATCTGGGGTGGAGGTCGAAGAGTTGTAGGGTCTCTAAGAGCACATTTTCGATCATATATTCGACCCTTTCCAACTCCATAAAATTCAGAATGAACATCAGTATAATATGGCTTCATATTTTAAAAAAACTCTGCATAAAAAAAATAGAAAAATATTGAGAAACCTCATCGTTCCATGGAAACTAACCATAGGCTGCAAGGAACCGATCATATAGTAGATGTGCAAGTTCAGGGTGCTTGAAATATTGCACTTTCAACATTTGTCACTTTAGACCTTCTCTGAAGTTAAACATTGATTTGGCCTGTTCTTTTGTCACTCTCTCCTTCACAACAGTCCACTTGTCTGGACCCATCACTTGTGCCCTTCGTCTTCGCATCAAATCAACAAAACCATTCATAGTTGGTCTGAGATCCTCATATGCCTCAATGAATTTTTGCAATGATTCCAAAACAATATCCAAACTTTGTTTACTTTCTGGAGCGAGATCCATAGTAGATAAATATTTTTCCAACTTGTCGTAGTGGGATCTACAACTTTCAAGAGTCAATTGATGATCACCACTTCCCCATGGAAGCTCCTCAGGTAAATCAGATAGATACATTGTAATGGGTGTACAACCCTCAATTAGTTCAACATATTGCGTCCTTGATCGACCATCGTCACCATGTGTAGAATGACGAGCCTCTTGGGAACCTTGCTCTGCACCCACATCTATCTCCCTTTCTCACTCTTCCTCCCTCTCTATAGAATTACGAGAATCTTCTAAACCATGCTCTGCTTCAAATAAAAACAAAGTTATGTGTAAACATGTACAAACTTTGCGCACACAAAAAATCAATTTGTACATGTATTAAAAGATTGATGTTCATACCAACAAAAGGTCGAGATCAGTGTTCTCCCACAGAAGATAAAGGGGAATCATCTGTACCCCTATTGCCTCGTTGATGATCAAATGAATGTGAACTATACAATAAAATTGAATCTCAAGGGGAAGTCAACAACCTCCGATTATCAATTGAAACACCAACTCCAGAAGAATGTGAAGACCTCCTATGCTTTCACCTCGAAGAGTCCTCTCTTTCCATTTGATATAATGTCTACACTTACACAAATATCAACTCATTACATATTCAAATTCTACATGTTAATTCTACAAATTCTAAGACCTAGATTCTAAAGAGACTAAGTTATTTAATAAGGACCTAGATATACCTAATATCATCTAATAGTTCTTAAAATGAGTATAGCTAATATTGTTGGATGTATGAGGAATTAACGTGCCAATATTCTAAATGTTTTTGATGTTTAAAATGAATGGAACCAATATAGTTAAATACTAAGTGAAGGTTACATTTCTTTCTGTCAAAGAATGAGTTCATGAACATGTTAACTTTTAATTTAAATCTTAAACTAATACCTTAATTGATATTTTAATCATTTAAACATAAATTATATCTACAACTATTTTCATTATTCCATAGAATCATAACAAATTGACGATTCATGATATTATGTTTCGCAAGTTTGATATGTTTCCCAAATTTGCCATGTTGCACGATGGTCTTGAGTTTCAACCTGATGACGATGACGATTCATGGTATTATGTTCCCCGAGTTTGCCATGTTGCAACCAAAAAAAAACATAATCCCAGGAATGGTCACCTTTACAAGGCTAAAACTCAAGACCATTGTTTTCCATCAATTAGATTCTCAATTCAAAATGCACAATCATAAGGCATGACATTCTCAAAAGAGTGTCAACTTAGAGTGAACTCAATACTAGGTGTACGACTATCATTGGATCACTATTAATGTGGAAAAATTATTAGTGAGTCTCATGTTTCCATATATCTGTGGCATGAACTCAATACTAGGTAGACTAATATCATTGCATCACTATTAATGTGGAAAAATTATTAATGAGTCTCATTTTTCCATATATCGGTGGCATAATACTCTAATGTTTTGATATCAATACCTCCTAACAAGGATTCCCTAAATACATCATAATAATGTGTACACATGACGTTCATAAAACATGTTGTTTGGTGCATAATACAATTCACTTTGTTGTTTTGGAAGGCCAAGGTTTTTTACAAGTTTTCTATGTAGTAGCTTTAGTTCTTTCTTATTACGTTTAAAGTAAAGTTTAGTCTTGTTTGTAGTTATGCATGAGCATGGTTTATCATATTTAACTAATATATTTATCTATGAACTCTGTCCATGTGGACAGAGTTCAACCAAAAAGGGAAACCTATACATAAACCAAAAATACCATTTGCAAATAGAATTTCAAAACTACTTTTATTTTTCTTTCTTATCACATAAGTAAAATCTATAGTTTAACCAACTCAATATTGTTTATATTTCTCTTTTTGGTCATATAAGAAAAATTAATAATTAAATAAGTTTAACTCAATAAGTTTTATTAGCTCAATGGTATTTGTATTTAAATAAGTTTCAGCATACGATTTGGATCTAAAGGTTCATGATGAATACACCAGGTGCTTGGTTGTTGTTGGACATAAATGGGCATCTAAAGGTAATACAATAGGTAAAAGTAGTTAACCTAACATCGTACTTAGTCGATACTAATATATTAGCCACAACTCTAGTCTATGCCATAATATTGTATGTAAACTAATTACATAATTGGATCAATTATAAACTCAAAATACAACTACTTGAAATAGCAACTAATTAAAACCATACATCTGGATTCTATTTTTTTCCTTATCTGAATAGAGATTCCTACAATTACTACTTTAATTTCTCTCCTATGCTAAAATTAGTAACTGTCATTCGGTCCACAGAATTGAGCATATTTAGTACATCATTTCTTAATTTTTCATGACTCAGAAATTACGGTTCCTATTGCTTAAGTATCTTAGCTCGTTTGATTAGGCTTTGATGTAACTCTAATAAGTATTATTTGTGATAGGTAATCTAATTCCAACTAAGGGTTATAATCTAAAAGTTAGCTAGGCGGGCTAGGCAGGGCTTATTACGTTCAAATCACCTATTAAATCACACTAAAATAGGTAATAAATTAATAATTACCAATAGTTCTATGTTAAGGTCCTTCCTTCCCTTCCATTCAAGGTCTAAGTTAAGATTGGCTAGAGTTCATGAACTCTGCCCAAATTGGACAGAGTTCATGAACTCTGCCCAATTTGGATAGATTTCATGAACTCTGTCCAATTTGGGCTGAGTTCATGAACTCTGTCCACATGGACAAAGTTCATGAACTCATGTCCAAATTGGGCAGATTTCATGAACTCTGTCCACATGGACAAAGTTCATGAACTCATGTCCAAATTGGGCAGAGTTCATGAAGTCTGTGCACATAGACAGAGTTCATAAACTCATGTACAGTACTCACTAAGTTTGATTATAAATTTTTTAGTTACTCCTTAATTCAGTAATAGATAAATTACACAGACATAGAATATCGTTTCGGCATACTTGTTTTTCTTGTTTTACTGCAGAAAGCCAACCCCAAACCGAACTCGAGCGAATGAAGTTGAACGACCCCGAGCACCGAAAAAGCAAACGACACCTGCAACCAAAAGAAGCAAGATTAATATAAAATTTAACAAAAAGAAAAAATAAAAATAAAAAACTGCAATGAAATTACCTGCGCAGTCAACCCACGACGAACAACCCACAACCATTCCAACGTGAACGTCTACCAACAACCACTCAACAAACGAAAACTCCACCAATGAACAGACCACCACGAACATCCACCAAATGACGAACACTCCACCAACGAACAGATGCAGCAAGGTGCCGAAGTCCACTCGAAAATGAACAAACGCAGCAAGGTGGCGAAGAAGGGGGTCGAAAGGAGGGGGAGACGAAAGGGCTAGCGGACCACTAACAGAAGTTTTAGGATGGAGAACAAGGTGGAGAACACCAGTAGCGTGGACGGGTCCTTCCAGGAAGACGCGGCCGGGTGGCCGAAGCAGTGGCGAAACGGGTGGCGCGGGCGGGTCCGGCTGTGGATCTCACAGCGGGGTCCAAAAACTCCTGCAGAAAAAATGACAAAGACAGGCCGTGGCCGAGATTTTATGCAGAACCATTATTCGGCCAAATAAATAAGAAAACGCCGTGTATTTTCCCTGTCCAACTATACCTCGCACACAAATCAAGGTCTCCGCTATTTCTAACGGTGAACCGTTAAACATTATTCGGCCGAATAACCTATAACTTATTCGACCGAATAACCAAATTTATTCGGCCAAATAAATTTCGTTATTCGACCGAATAAATTTAGTTAATCGGTCGAATAATGTCCGCTATGTCTCTTTCACACCTGATTCTCACGAAAGTGTTACCCAACTTCACGTTTTTACCCTTAAGTCGCAGGGAAATGATGTATTTAATGTTTTTGTTTCTTTTCTGTACTATTTTTGTGCCGAACAAACCCTGCACTTCCCCAAATTTGTTTGTTGGTGTGCGGTGAATTATTTGCATGGCCAAAGGGTAATCATTAATGTAAAAATGACCAAAATTCTATGCCGAGTAAATGCGTAGATTGTCCATGAGGTTCTACATTTACCTGAAACATTTCCCAAAAGCCCTGAGTTGTTTAACAAAGAAAATTTGGCAAAGTTTTATAGAAATGGTAGTCCTGCAGAAAAAGACAAGTTCTTATTACAAGTCTTGAAAGATAGTCAGTCGTATGAAAACCTATCGTTCCCTTTGAGTATTGATGTCTTTCAGCGAGATACCCAGTTAGTTTTGTCCTTGTTGAGTCAAATTTTAGTTCTAGATAGTGATAAGTCAATCACGGAAGTTATGTTAGGTTTCCTTCTCCAAGTAATTTCACCAGAGTCACAGTCGAGTCCGGTGTGTTGTTTTAATTTTGATGAATTTCTAGCTGAAGCGATTCATGGCTAGTTGGTGAATTTCAACCAGTTGAATCATTTCAGATATCAGTCATATCTCCTGAAGTTGTTCATGTGTTCAAACATTTTGGAATCCAAGTTTCTTGGTACCATCTTTTCTCATGACCTTCCTAAACAGGTCAATATATTTGAGTTCACGCATAAAATCATGGCAGAAGTTTACATAATTATTTTTAATGTTGAAATGCCCTGAGTGTTAGAAGAAATGAAAGAAACTTTGCATCCTACACCAGAAGGCCAAATAGGTGATTGGTTCTTGTATAAAGAACATACTATAATTAGGGTGTATGGTTTTACTGGAGCACCATATCTATTGCCAGCCTTTTTAATAGCAAGGGTTTTTGCCTTGGAATTTATTAGACAAAGGTTGCATTCAGAAGAAAAATATTTATGTGCTTTCAAAAAAGCATCGGATATGAAATTCCCTCTTAAAGTTGGTCCATTCATCATTAAGAATAAGGCAGCCCTCTCTATAGTAGAAAAAATACTGAATATTATGGATTTCCAAGAGGCTGAAAGGATTAATTATAATCCTCATCAAATTATATTGCAAAGGAGACATCAAAATGGAAACAAGGCTTTTGATCATCAAATGGTAGAAGGATTGAAAGAAATGGCAAATTTATTCAAATTTGAACAAGATAATAAAGAGGCAAAAATGGAACAAACAAGCAATTTGGCAATGCTGGTTCAGACACCAGCTAAATCTGATATCACCAGTAAGAGAAGTATTCCAGAAGTTGATAGTATGGAAGTTGATCAAGAAGTTTCAAGGAAGAAATAAAAAGTGGAACGACATAAGGAAATTATTAGTATGAAGGAATGAGATTCAATTTTTCCAAAAAAAAACGAGTTTGATTTCGCCGCCACCAGCAAAAATAAAGAAATATTGTTTTCCAGAAATAAAGGAATCTGGAAGTAACTCTCAGTATAAGTCCAGATCTGATGTGCTTTCACAATATACATCAAAGAGGAAGCATTCTTCCTAAGAAACTCAAAAATTGTACCCTCAAGTAAGAATGCTAGCAAAACAAAAAGTTTCCCTTCTTACAGCTACGGATCTAGGAAGAAACTCTATAAGGTTTGCAGTGGTGAACGACGAGAAATTTTATGAAATGGAAGTTAAGCTTAATGCGATTAATATACCAGATAAGATTCAATTGTATAAACAAACAGGACATGTCCTATATTCTGATTTATTCCAATTCACTTTAAAATTTTCTAAATTGCAGTATGTGATAGCAAAGTTGGAATGTCAACTGAGGCAAAAGAAGGAAGAAAACAAAGCAAATTCGATCCAGATCAAAAGACTACAAGTGGACCTTGTGACCATGGGAGCCGAGCCAGGGAACATGCAATGTACCAAAAGGATCATTGATGAAAAAGTAAATATCATTCAAATTCTCAAGAAAAAATTGAAGGTGTCAAATAATCAATATGTGCAATCTCTAGAGTTGATAGCATTACAACAAGAAAAGGACTCCATATATCAAGAAATGATGGATCACAAAGGTAAAATGTTAAAGTTACAAGATGAAAAGCATGCTTGGGAAAAACAAAGGATTGAATTGTTTTCACAAATTTCATTGTTGAATACCAATCAGATTGAAACTGTGCAAGTGCCAAGAAAGAGAGGGGATCAATCTCTATGTACAAATGAAGGACAAATTGTAACACCCCATATTTTTATTACATGCACTTATCAATTAAGACACACTATACTTTATTTTCTTATTATCTATTGAACTCAACTCGACTGAGTAAACTATATTACGACATGATGGACCTCATTATATAATGTTACCTTGTTTTATGATTTCACTATGATTATGATGTTACTATGTCATGCGGTTACCATGTCATGATTATCGTGTGAATTCTTTATCTTACGATTACAGTATATGTTTATATGTTTTCATTAATAAGATGTGAAATATAGGAATCGGTACGTGGATACCATCTTCCTATATGAATTATTGAAGTATTATATGTCATACGCATCTATGATGAACTAAAAAGGTTACATGAAATAAAATGATTTTGATAACATGGATCAATTGGCGATCAATGGGAAATGCTTTCTATAAATTGTATTTTGCGAAATACTAACCTACAGGACACGAGGGCTATGGGATAGCCAATTACTTAATCTTATATATTGGGAAAAGAACATGTTCGTACAGTAAACCTTAGCAGCCAAGAATGATGATACGATAACACAAACTGATAATCTCGATAGCAGCAGAGTATGATTTGATAAGGGTGTAGACCCGGTATGTTGAGAGGGATGGATGTGTTTCCCACCCTATGTTCCTATGATACCCGAGGTCGTGGGAGGGCCATGCTGAGACACGCTCCCCATGTAGTTGTGATGACGATGGTCGGATGCCTGCTAGGGGAGGATAGGTCCGCTATTCAGCCAACGCTATCGCTCTCAAGTTCTATGTGGTCAGATCGGTGAGTCCGACATCCACTTCTGTACTAGCAGAGGAAGGATAGGGAGATGCAGGACGTAGGTTATGACGGGAGGATGAGTTAGTTAGTACTGTTGAGGGTTGGGTATTCCTTGATTCTGAGTTAGTGGTAGTAAGTACCCTTCCTTGTACATGATTGAATAAACTAATGTAAAGATAAAGATAATAATGTGAAAACGTAAAGAATTAACTGTTAAATAACTGAGGATGTTAAAGTAATTGTACTATATATATATTATGCTTGTTCTTCTACGTGAGGGTAAATACTACTATTAGTTAGCAGGTATGCATAGGCGGGATGGGGTTTTCCTATAGCACATTTGTGATCTATGCATACGCTGGCCACACATGCACACCTTGCACATGTACACTAGTATCGATATACAAACACTTAAACATATGGAATAAAGGTATAAGTCATTATAGGTAAATATGTAAATCATGCAATGATCGAACTCAGATAATGAATATAAAGTTATTTAAGAGGTGTAAAACAAATCAATTAAGCTATGTATTACTTGTTGGTAAACATTGTGATGAACAATTGAGACAAGTGTCGTCAGTTCACATCGTCATCTGAGAATTGTGGTATATAAGGTAATGGTATTGTCTAATTAATTAGTAAGATTGTTTAAACCCTTCAGGGTGCTTTGTTTAGAAGAACGACGATACTATGTAGATGTTAGGGTACTCATGTGATAAACAAATGATTTAAAAGACATTTTTATTAAATTCACCATTTATTATTACTTTGTGGTGATTTAATTAATAATATTACTTAATTAATATTATTTTAATAATATTACTATTCATGTCATAACAATTGCAATATAGGTAAAATCTAAATATTGATTAATAAACGGTTAGAGTGTGATTATTCCATTTCTAAGTTAGACATAATAGGATAACAATTTTGGAATGGATGTGATGTGATGGAAAAAGGTTTATTACTATTTAACTATTCAATACGAATCTTAGAATTTAAATCTCAAGATAAGTTATCTTGACAGATGTGGTAGACCATTAAAAACATACCATGTCAAAGTTGAAAAGAGTTAACTATTTATATAATATTTTATTAATGACATTAAGAACATTAAATACAAAAGGGAAGGAGTAAATGTTTGAGGGGGCTTGAGAGGGGAGTTTGGGGGCGGTGGAGTAAGCCCAAGGCCTTCTCGAGTAGGGAAAAATGTATATAGAGGGGATGAAGTTGAAGGTAAGGGGGGATATAGCTGGAAGTACAGAGAAAAAGGTTTGGAGAACCAAGGACATACTGCTCTCGGGATTATCAGTTTGTGAGCTCGAGGGCTTGGAAATCCTTGAATTTTCAAGGGCCAGCAAGATAATAGCTGGTCGGTAGGGTGGACACATCGTTTTGGCTTACTAAGAGAATGAAATGATAACCTACTGCAACCTACGGTCGACTAGCATCAACATCAGGTAATTTCCTTGTTATTTATTTTATTTGATTATTATGCCGAGACTTACTCTGAAACCTGCATATACTTTGCTCTTTACTGATTTATTACGGTGAAACAAAATCTTATGTTGAAAACAATTGTTGCAAGAAATAATGATATGTTAGTTCATTTTTAAATACAGGAATTTTAAGTACAAGACAGTAAACTAAGTTTCATTTAACAGAAATAGAGATTAGATTGGAAATTTACTCCCTTACACCTGAGTAAAGTTCAATACATAGAAAATTAACTCAGAAAATCTACCTAGTGCTCTGCTATAAAACCAGGGCACTACATTTGGTATCAGAGCCACTGGCTCAAAAAATCGGACCTTAAGAGGCCTACACACACCTATCTACCGTGAAAATTTACTAAGCCCACACTTTAGTAACATAACTTAGGACGAAACCTTGTTAATACTATTGAAAAAAAAAATTTACCTGCAAAACACACACAGAGAAAGTTACACAAAACCCTTCTTTCCAATGGTTGTAAGTACCAGGAAACTACCTGCCCACATAGAAAACAAAGATATATTTAGTTTTTTTATCTTTAATGCATATAGCAAGAGAGTTCCAACCCAATATATATATATATATATAACAATGATAATAATTTAGGATAGGTAGACTTAGCAACACCAAACCTTTTTGCAAAAAATTTCTATAGCATCTAGCCCATCTGTGTAAATGTGTAAACTACCTACAGGAAACATAATTTGAGTTAGAGAACTTGAAATTAACATACAAGTAGAAACACTCACGGATCAAGAAAATGCTCTATAAATTTGGTTTTGTGTAGAGGAATTCCATAAATTATTTCACGGTTCGGGAACAATAGTGTATTTTTAATTTGCGTTTATATTTATATATATATTCAAAATAAAATAAAGAAATTGGCTAGATTCATTTATAACCCAGATGAGTAATCTTTGTAACATTAATAAATATAAATGCACATAGATATCTCATATTTTATGAGGTTAATAACCTACTATATAATAAAGAAAAAAAAATATACAAATTCAATGCATGCAATTTCCTTGAAGATTGCAAAACGACCGTAAAGAAGATAAGTAATTTTATGCGAAATCAAATAAGAAAAAAAATAATAATAAGCTTATTTTATAATAATAATATAAAATAAAATAAAATAAAACTTGTGCACAACGTATCACTTTCTAGGCTTGCACTGTCCTCAATACAATAAGCTTCAAGCTCTGCATTTTCAGGAATCCGTGTGGCAAGCGCTATCTCTCGCACAAATTCTCCGGGTGGGCAATGCTCGAGGGATGGATCTGCAAGCTTGAATGTCCTATCCCCTCTCTTGATATAAGGAGTCCGAGCAGTGCTGATGTAGTGAACCTTCACAATACCATGGGATACAGTATTCTTCCATGACACCCTAACCCTCTGAATCTCAGTAAAAGGCAGACTCACCATTATCAGATAGCCTTTGTCATCCTCGTAGATAGTCTTGGCTGCAGTGACGGGACCGCAGGCCTGTCTCATGACACTGGAGAAATCATTAACCCATGGTGGTTCCATCTGATGATGAATGTCCAAGTTCTCCGAATAACGCTGCAGGCGGCAATCTTCATCATTGCTCAGAGGAGAGAACTCCTTTTTCCTTTTAATACTTCCGCAACTAGGCGAAAGCTCGATGCCAGCATCGCTACCAACAAGCTGAGTTGACAGGTTCAGCCCAGACCCATTCAGCAGCCTCTTAGCAGAAGCAGATGAGCAATTCCCATTGTTATTAATGTTATTGGTGTTATTGATGATGCTACTATTGTTACTCCTAGCGCTGTCATTGTTATGGGGTTTCAAGAGTGGTGGTGCGGGGGGGGCCTCTCGAGTTCAAAGTCTGTGCTGGGAAGATTCCTCCAGTCCGTGAAAGCCTCAGCATCCAAGGGTATGGAAAAATTCAAATCCCGGTCGGTCAACTCTATCCATTTCTTGAGATCACCCTCTGTCACCTGGGACAAGTTGGGCAACCTCACAACCTCAATGCCATGAACACACTGTGGATTGGATAGTCCCCTATAGTACTTCCTCTACATTCTATGTAGCCTTACAAAACCCTTGTCTACGCTAAAAGGAAACTGGGGCTCACCTAGCCGTGAATGGTTGTTCATGTAGCTGCGCAGCTGCATCTTTCCCAGGGCGTTCTCAGGGCGCTCACGCAAGCCATACTTATGCCCAAAGCTCACTCTCTAACATACCAACAATGCCAAATAAAACCTAATTCTCTTCCATAAATAGGGAATAGTTTATGCCACATAAGGCGGTTTCCGCGGAGTCCTTTAGGCGGTTTACCATACCGTTATTTTATACGCGGACGTGTAAGAAATAGACACGTGTGACGGTGGTTTTCTTACCGCAACCACCAACCACCGTTATCGTGTGTGCATGTTGCCAACGCAGAAATAAAGAGAGCTGTCGATCTCCCTCTACGGCTCTTGCAACCCTCCAAAGAAAAACAACTTAAACATTAATTTCTTCAAAATACAATACGACGCATTGTTATTTGTTATATTTTTTTTATTATTATATATAAAAATTGAGATTTAAATGATTTTCTTAATACACATTTATTAAAAATATATATATATAAAAGTTAATAAAAACATTAAAAAAAAAAAGAAAAATCATCAAATATATTTGCCACCCATCAAACTAAAATTTTAACCATATAGTTTAACCATAGACGTAATGAAATGAAATCTAATTTAGGAATGCTCAGTCCAACTACCCGGAAATGAATTTGGCAACACGCCATGAAGCCATCTAGAAATTAGAAGTATCCAGAAAGTGGCGGAGAAGCAAAGAAGGAAAGTTTATGCGAATGTGAGAGTTTATCTTAGTTCAAGATTAGCATCCCGCATTTAGTTCACTGTCAGATTGTATGTTCATTTTATGGACATGAAAGTAGGAATTGTCTAGCCTTCGTAATGGTTTAATGGTTTAATATATCTTTAGATTTAATGGGTTAGTCTCAACACAAAATGTAAATGCTATCAAATAAAGCAGCTCCATTATTGTACAATCATTCATATTTAATAACTGGATTCGAAGATTGGGAAAAAAAAATATATATATATATATATATATATATATATATATATCTAAGAAGAGAAAGAAAGATAATAATATTAATAGAAAAGAAAAGAATACGACATCAGGAAAGAAGAAAGAAAAATAGGGTAAAGAATAAGAATATATGTCTAAGATATTTAGAAAAGAAAAGCATAGAAATATAGTTAAAGAAGAATGTGAAAACATATTGGAAGAACACTAAAGGAAAAAAAAAGAATAAGATAACCTAATATAAGTATGAAATATGTAAAAAGGAAAAGAATAAATGCAAGATCAAAAAATATATATATAAGGTAAAGAATAAGGATATATATATAAAATATGTAGAAAAAAATACAAATATAGTTATAGAATAAGGTGAAAACATATTGGAATAAGAAAAATGAATAAACTAATAACAATATGAATAAAGAAAATATATATATATATATATATAGAACAAATCAACATATATATGTTTTCATGTAACTTCATATTTATATACCCCATGGTAAATATTTTTTTTAAATATTGATTATAGAAATTTTTATGGTTGTCATTTTAATTAAGTATTATGAACTATTCAAATGAAATTTCGTCATAAGGAGACTTTAATATTTTCAACGTGACACATTCATTGCAATTTTGACTTAATAAAAATTTTAATTTTGTTACTTTTGTAGTGGCGTGTTGGTACTAAGTCTTCATTTTATTTTAATATTTTAAAATAATATATTTGTATGGGAAAACCACAAAAACATTTTTCAAAATAAAAATACGAAATAAATTAGTATAAGTAATTGAAACAAATATAATCCCAACTTCAACTATCTATGTGAATATTAAGAACCTTACTCTATACTCAAAATTAATATGAAACAATTTTAAATAAACATAACATTGTGTATATTAAAATTACAAAAAAATCATTATAAACTCATTTTATATTTAATGCAAAAAGTTGTACTCGTTTATTATACACATATTTGTCAAATGGTTAAGTTAAAAGCAAACGTAATACTTTTTAATTAAGATCAACACAACACATTTAATATATAAATTATTATGGCCCTAATCATAAATTAGTTTCACATTTAATTTATAAATTATTATACTCATAATCATAAATTTATAATAAACGTTAATAACAAAAAGATTTAAATATTTCACAATTATTTATTATACAAGTGGTAAAGCTAATAGTAAAAGAGAGTCTTTTCAAATGAGATGAACACAACACATTTAATTTATAAATTCTTATATTAGGGATGTTATTCACATTATTTCATAAATTCTTATATTAAGGATGTTATTCATATTATTTGAGAACTTTGTTACATCGACATTAAATTCAATAATATTGATGCAATGCTTAAACATCAATATTGGTCACAATTGATTTAACAAATACATCTAACAATAAGATTAAATATCTCACAACTTATTGTCCATATTATTATATATATATATATATATTGGTCACAATTGATTTAACAAATACATCTAACAATAAGATTAAATATCTCACAACTTATCATCCATATTATTAATTATATATATATATATATATATATATATATATATATATATATATATTATGAAATTTGCTATATCATTGAAATGACAATGCCTTTTGTTAGTTCAAAGTAGATGTGTTTTAACATGATCAAACAATAATATTTTTTTTTAAATCATAGCTCTTAGTGTGTTTTACTACACCATATAATTTTGCTAAAAAATGCTTAAGTTGAAAAACATTTATAGTAAAAACAAAAGAGGATATGGTAAAATAAACATGGAGTGGTGTTTGAGTTTTGAGTTCCTAGGTCTCCACACCAAATTACGCAAACATCGATATGTGTATATAGATAACTTGGTACAAAATACAAATTTAAGTGAAAAACTCATGAACACCTCATAATCATATTTACAAATAAAATTTTCCTTTAAAAATATAAATAAATGTAATAATATACAAGTATTTTAGTTGGGAAACGTTAAGATATGAAATGTTATGTAGCTCAGAGATAGAGAGACTTAGAAAATACATTATATATTATTTAGATAAGATAAAGGATGGAAATAAATTTGCTCGATACAAGGACTAGGTATCCTTTTGAATCACATTAGGGAAAACACCATGCACTTAAACAAGGAGAGTGCATATAAAGCTTATTAAAAGACTATTTTCTTAAGGGGGTACATGACTTTAGAATAAATAAGATAAATATTGGGGTAATTGTGCAATAAGGTTTTTGAGAAAATTTTGGATTAATCATACCTAATATAGTGATGATCTTGGGTAATAATAAGAGATTCATAAGAATCTCCACACAATCCTCAACTTAACTCAATTAAAGCAGTTGTTATGAAGTTCTAATATGATTAAACATATTAAGTAATGAGGTTTCGTTCAACTTATAGGATTAGATTAAGGCCTTTACGAAGTAAATAAAAGTTGCTTGTGTGGGTAGGAAGACTGGTGCTGTACAAATACAATGGCATACCAGGATAAATGCTAGTAATTACCTTTGTGATAGTAAGGATGGGAACAAAACTAGCTATGAAATTCTTAAGGAATTGAAGAAGTAATGGTTTCCCAATAGATTATATTAGTTTAAAAGGAGAGAATAATAAATAAACATGATAACAATTGTGTTTTGATAAGAAATAGCCATGAAAACCTTGTAAACAATAATAGTTCCCCTAGTTTAACGATGTTACGATAATTTTGTTATTGTTTATTACCGATACGGAAATAATAATGTATGACCTTAGGATTTTGAGGACATGAATCTTCTTCCCTAAGAGAGGTATGCAAACCTTAAGAGTCCTTGGTAGTTGCACGTTGAGTGAATACAAATTATGAGTTCTAATGACCCCCAATTTAAATTGTTGACTATTCCACGCCAAATTGGATCAATAAAAGCTTCGGTAATCTCTGTTGTGTGATGGATAAACTTATCTGGATGATGTAACTTAAGGAATATTGTAAAAAGGTATGAAATAGGATACTAAGGTGGATAGAACATGATTATAACATTTAGGCATTCTAGGCATAATATTGAGATCCAACAAAAGGATTAATCTAAAATGTTCTTTAATTATTAGAACACATATCACGAGATAAGAAAAGTAAAATTAAAAGATAATATCGGCATATTTGGTCAAGTTAAAGCTAAGTAGGACATGTATGGCCAGGACCCGCCATTTGCGGAATTGCATAGACTATGAGTCAAGATTTTCCTGCATTATTATGATCATAACTTCGGTACGAAGTTTCTCGAAGGGTGGGTGTATGTAACACCCCATATTTTTATTACATGCACTTATCAATTAAGACACACTATACTTTATTTTCTTATTATCTATTGAACTCAACTCGACTGAGTAAACTATATTACGACATGACAGACCTCATTATATAATGTTACCTTGTTTTATGATTTCACTATGATTGTGATGTTACTATGTCATGCGGTTACGATGTCATGATTAATGTGTGAATTCTTTATCTTACGATTACAATATATGTTTATATGTTTTCATTAATAAGATGTGAAATATAGGAATCGGTACGTGGATACCATCTTCCTATATGAATTATTGAAGTATTATATGTCATACGCATCTATGATGAACTAAAAAGGTTACATGAAATAAAATGATTTTGATAACATGGATCAACTAGTGATCAATGGGAAATGCTTTCTATAAATTGTATTTTACGAAATACTAACCTACAGGACACGAGGGCTATGGGATATCCAGTTAGTTGATCTTATATATTGGGAAAAGAACATGTTCGTATAGTAAACCTTAGCAGCCAAGAATGATGATACGATAACACAAACTGATAATCTTGATAGCAGCAGAGTATGATTTGATAAGGGTGTAGACCCGGTATGTTGAGAGGGATGGATGTGTTTCCCACCCTATGTTCCTATGATACCCAAGGTCGTGGGAGGACCGTGCTGAGACACGCTCCCCATGTAGTTGTGATGACAATGGTCGGATGCCTACTAGGGGAGGATAGGTCCGCTATTCAGCTGACGCTATCGCTCTCAAGTTCTATGTGGTCAGATCGGTGAGTCCGACATCCACTTCTGTACTAGCAGAGGAAGGATAGAGAGGATGCAGGATGTAGGTTATGACGGGAGGATGAGTTAGTTAGTACTGTTGAGGGTTGGGTATTCCTTGATTCTGAGTTAGTGGTAGTAGGTACCCTTCCTTGTACATGATTGAATAAACTAATGTAAAGATAAAGATAATGATGTGAAAACGTAAAGAATTAACTATTAAATAACTGAGGATGTTAAAGTAATTGTACTATATATATTATGTTTGTTCTTCTACGTGAGGGTAAATACTACTATTAGTTAGCAGGTATGCATAGGCGGGATGGGGTTTGCCTATAGCACATTTGTGATCTGTGCATACGCTGGCCACGCATGCACACCTTGCACATGTACACTAGTATCAATATACAAACACTTAAACATATAGAATAAAGATATAAGTCGTTATAGGTAAATATGTAAATCATGCATTGATCGAACTCAGATAATAAATATAAATTTATTTAAGAGGTGTAAAACAAATCAATTAAGCTATGTATTACTTGTTGGTAAACATCGTGATGAACAATTGAGACAAGTGTCGTCAGTTCACATCGTCGTCTGAGAATTGTGGTATATAAGGTAATGGTACTGTCTAATTAATTAGTAATATTGTTTAAACCCTTAAGGGTGCTTTGTTTAGAAGAACGACGATACTATGTAGATGTTAGGGTACTCATGTGATAAACAAATGATTTAAAATACATTTTTATTAAATTCACCATTTATTATTACTTTGTGGTGATTTAATTAATAATATTACTTAATTAATGTTATTTTAATAATATTACTATTCATGTCATAACAATTGCAATATAGGTAAAATTTAAATATTGATTAATAAATGGTTAGAGTGTGATTATTCCATTTCTAATTTAGACATAATAGGATAACAATTTTGGAATGGATGTGATGTGATGGAAAAAGGTTTATTACTATTTAACTATTCAATACAAATCTTAGAATTTAAATCTCAAGATAAGTTATCTTGACAGATGTGGTAGACCATTAAAAACATACCATGTCCAAGTTGAAAAGAGTCAACTATTTATATAATATTTTATTAATGACATTGAGAACATTCAATACAAAAGGGAAGGAGTAAATGTTTGAGGGGGCTCGAGAGGGGAGTTTGGGGGCGGTGGAGTAAGCCCAAGGCCTTCTTGAGTAGGGAAAAATGTATATAGAGGGGATGAAGTTGAAGGTAAGGAGGGATATAGCTAGAAGTACAGAGAAAAAGGTTTGGAGAACCAAGGACATACTGCTCTCGGGATTATCAGTTTGTGACCTCGGGGGCTTGGAAATCCTTGAATTTTCAAGGGCCAGCAAGATAATAGCTGGTCGGTAGGGTGGACACATCGTTTTGGCTGACTAAGAGAATGAAATCATAACCTGGTGCAACCTACGGTCGACTAGCATCAGCATCAGGTAATTTCCTTGTTATTTATTTTATTTTATTATTTGTCGAGACTTACTCTGAACCCTACATATACTTTTCTCTTTATTGATTTATTACGGTGAAACAAAATCTTATGCTAAAAACAATTGTTGCAAGAAATAATGATATGTTAGTTCATTTTTAAATACAGGAATTTTAAGTACAAGACAGTAAACTAAGTTTCATTTAACAGAAATAGAGATTAGATTGGAAATTTACTCCCTTACACCTGAGTAAAGTTCAATACATAGAAAATTAACTCAGAAAATCTACCTAGTGCTCTGCTGTAAAACCAGGGCACTACACAAATGGAAAAGTCCTCCACTGAGGAATTAACCAATTCTATGTCACAAATTAATCTAAAAGATGTAGATATAGAAGAGTTGAAAGCGGAAAACCAGAAGTTGAAAGAGGAAGTAATTCGAAATTCTGGAGCAAAGATAAAGGCTTTGAGTGATAGAAATCAACTACAAAAGAAATTTGATGAATTAAAAGATAAATTGACCGGTCGGCTTCCATTACATGGAGCTAAAAACCTTATATGGGATGTGATATCAGTGGAAGTCACCAAATTCTGGTCTTATTTTAATTTTATAGCAGATAAAGATGTTACAACAAGCATAGCTCTCCAGAGGTGTAAAGTGGCAAACGAGACATTACGCAAAAGGCCTTCAGAAACATCTCAAAAGACAATCAGTTTGTTAAAAACTCTAACCCAATTAGATATGCAGAGTTTTAGAATCAAAGACAGACCATCAATCATCATTTCGGCAAGAAGAGTTATTAGCAAGCATGATCGTGTTAAAGAAGTAGAAGACATGGCGCAACAGATGGTCCTTGAAGTTCAAAATTTTAAGGAATTATTTCTGGGGCCTTTTGAATGTGGTCTACCTTCTTTTTGGAGTGTCGATGGAAAATTAATTACTCAAGAAAATTATCACAATTTGATAGTACAGGCTCATATGGATCACTCGAAATTTGAAGGTTTGGTCAAAGGATTAACTAGAAAGACAATAATTGATAAATTGACCAATGATTTTGAAATAATTGAACAATTTGTAATGATTAAGAAGGGTCTGCCAGATGTATGTTACATAGAATGCATAGAATTGGAGGTGATGGTGAAAGAAATGATGGATTATGAAATCCCAACTCAAGATCAATGGAAAATTGTTGAAAGATTTCGGAAACCAAAACATAGGTTATGTCAGGAATAAATATCCAGGTGTCTTAATTTTAAATGACATTGTGGTTCCTTTTTTAACTGCCCGAGTGTAACATCAGACAGATTTCTTTGAAATTTCTTTTTTTAGCGAACAATTCAAAGAACGTTTTGTATAAATTTTGATTTTACAAAGTAATAGGGGTTGGATTTGAAACAAAGATTCATATGTTGTTACTTTCTTCAGTCTTTTAATTTCTCTTTTGTGAATGTATTTCGTGTTACACCATCTTATCGCTTTGCCTCATAGTTGATTGTAATATCTAAGTTAGAATTCATTTTATATGCTCTGATCCACACATTTAAATATTTTCAATGTTCTTTCTTCCAAATGTTAATGTATATGTAACTTCGGAATGTATTTCACCCATGTATTTCATATATGTATTTTGTACTCCTATAGAGATGGCATTATTCCTCTATACGAAAGTGTTTGTATTCCTATAGAGATGTTATTATTCCTCTATACGGAAGTGTCGTCATTTATATTGAAAGTGTCGTAACTTATAATTGATGGGTTATTAGACCACCTTGTTGGTGTCGGCCCTGTATAAGTCATGTGGGTCGAAGGGTTATTAGACCACCCTATTGGGGGTCGGCCATGTGGGTCAAAGGGTTATTAGACCACCAAGTGTGGGGTCGTCTCGGATTAAGTTAACCATGTGTTATGCTAGACATGTAGGCCCCATTAGTTTATTGGGCAGGACAGAACAAGTATAAATAGAGATCGGGAGATCTCTATTTGATCATTCATTCACACACTTCTCTCATTCAGAAAATGGTGCACTTGTGAGGAGAAGGCTCTACTTCTAGGAGAAGACTATCTCTTGTATTCTGGTTGTATCATTGCTCTATCTATCTCTGAGGAAGTTATTGGGGTTTTTCACCTTTATGATTTTCCCCAAGTAAACTTTGTGTCTCTTGTGTGCTTGCATTATTGTGTCCATGATTGATATGCTATAGATTTGTTGTACATGTTGTTCTCTTAGTTAATATCCTAGATCAGATTGAAGTAAATTCTGAAAATTTAACATGGTATCAGAGCTAGCCTGAAAGAAGGCATGATATGGCATGTATGACACTTGTTGCACTTACGATGCTAGGGCTTGATATAGCAAAAACCAGTCATCGTAGCACTTTCGCTATAAATCCATTTTGGCGATGTTTTCGGATCTAAAAATTTTACAGGTCGAATATTAGATCCCCATGTACCTTGTGTCCAAAGGACAACCTCTAATTCGTTGTACTTTGTGATTTATGATCTGTACAATATAGGGTTTCTGCCTCTTCTAGATCTGAGTTAAAAATAGGTGACCTTGGGAAAAAGGTCATAACTTGGGCTAGGAAGCTCCAAATGAAATTTCGTAAATAGTAACAGGTAGTAAACAGAGTGTACTATCTCAAGAAAAATTTTCAGAGGCTGAAGTTGAACCAGTGACACGTGGCACGTCGTACAAGTTCGCT
Organism: Larix kaempferi; assembly: GCA_027924585.1. Classification (NCBI taxonomy): domain Eukaryota; kingdom Viridiplantae; phylum Streptophyta; class Pinopsida; order Pinales; family Pinaceae; genus Larix; species Larix kaempferi. Next base: position 987,567 of record BSBM01000013.1, read on the forward strand.
CTCCTGTTTTATCCCATAAATAGGTCACGTTGCGACACTCGGCATAACTCTTTCTGAGAGAATCCAATTGAAGTCATACCTATCAGGATGGAAAGATGACAGGTCAGGCTACCATATAAAAAAAATTTAGACCCTGTGAATCGAAAAGTGAGAAGTGACACCAGAAACAATCAGGTACATATTTCTGTCAAAACATAATTTTTTTTAGCACCTTCATTCATGGCTTCCGGAATTTAGAGTTTCGGTGAAAGTTAGAATTTTTGTAATCAGAGACTACGGATGAATGCTACTCATCAAAATAGAAATTTAGAGACAAAGATCGGAATTTTTGGTCGAGCAGAATACCGGGCTTGATCAGACCCTAGTTCGGGACTTTGATTGGAAAAGTGGAAAATTAGGGCTTCTGCAAAAAAATGGGAATTTTTGAAATCTGTGACCACGGCTCGAAGCTCCTCATGAAAATAGAATCTTAGAGCTTTGGATCAAACCTTTTGATTAGGAAGAAGAGTGGGCTTCATCAAACCCTAGTTCGGGGTCACGTCTAGTGAATTTGAAAGTTTCAAAGGCAAAATTGAGGAGTGAAACTTTGCAGTTTTCAAATTCTGAATATACCAGCTTGATCAAATCATCAAGGTGCATATTTCTATCCTTTCGGAAGTTTGAAATTCAAAGTTTGAATTTTTGGGGTTTCTCTAACAAACCCTAGTCCAGCTCCAGGTCCAGTTCTTGCAAATCAAGTGGATTGGGTTAATCCTAGAAGAAGATGGATTGGTCACCTGCATAAGTGAAGAAGTTCCTGTCTCAAAGGGAGATGAGGCTAAGGCCTTCCATAAGAAGATTACAAGCAATCTTGATAGGTATGGCTTACAAGTATGTTTCGAATTCTGTTCATGGTTAAGTTTATGATATGTTTGTCTTCATATTATTACAGTACAATCTTGATTAATTACTAGACTTGTCGTATCACCTTAATCGAAGATATTCATTGATTAAGGTTTTGACACTTATGATTGTACTAATGCATTGTGATGTTGTATGAATTTTATGTTGTTTGCTAACATAAAATGTACACCAAGAAAGACAAATCATGTTCTACTTCAAGAAAATATGATCATGGTGACATGAAGACAAAGATTCATCCATTGTCATGGATCACATAGAAGATTTACTTACGAGGTTTGTATAACTTGGTTCTAAAATGGTTAACTTATGAGACATGCAGGTGACTAGCACAAGTCATTGAAGAGAACCAAAAGACATTATGCAGGTACGTTAGACATAACTAGCTAGCATGCTAATCCAGGTATGTTTTTCCTATATCAAGCTAGAATCCTACCTTGTGTTAGGATCTTATACTATTGTGTTGTTGATAATGATTATTCATGAAGTCATAGGTTTGAATAGTCATGGTTGTATGCATATTATGTTTCTTACCATAATTGATGATATGACTAACCAGAAGAATCATGAAGTTATAGGTTTGAGTAATCACGGGTTTATGCATTGATGATTTAACTAATCAGAAGAGTCCTATGATCAAATAAGAATATGCATGAGTAAAAGAAGACTTCCCTGAATACTAATGTTTATTATCTGTGAATGATCATGACTATACATTTTTAAGATTATTGTGTTTTGATAGTATTAAGATTACACTAATAAATGTGTGATTATGTATGAGACCTCAAGGATAACACAATGATGATACTAATAAGCATGCATAGTGAGTAAGGATGGATATAAGTTCAAGAACAGGTAATCCAGGAAGCAAAGATCAAGAGGTAGCACACTCCAGTTGTTCCTGTAAGAAAGCAAACGAGCACACTTCAATAGTTTCTGCGAGGATGCAGATATTCAGAGGGAGTTGACCACTTCTCACAATCCACATCAGAATGGAGTTGCAAAGATTCAAAGGGAGTCCACCCAGCAACCAAACAAAGATAATTATTTGAATTGTCCTTTCTTACATAATGTTATTCAATGATGTATATGCTTATGTTCCTAGAATTAGGTTGTGTATTATGCATATTAGAATAGTTGCATTGATGAACAATATACTACTAATATACATGGGTAAGTGGCCTATGGCACTGTACAACATTCCATTGCTACTTATCTAGAATGAAACCTCTTTGCTGACATGTTAGGAGTTGTGCACACTCTTAACAATGTTCTGGTAGAGATTGGAAGGCATCTAGAAAGTTACAGAATATGGATAAATGTTGTATTGAACAATTGGCTAAGATAATTGCATGATTGTATGACATATTTCTTTATGTGTAAGAATTTGTTCTGAAAACTATGAGATGTTTTCTAATCATGCAATTTAACTTGTTGTGTAGGAAAGATCATATACCATCACCTACAAAAGAAGGACTACAACATTTGTTCAGCAACAAAGTTATCTATTGAAAATATTGAAGTTCCCAGTATCTGGGAAGAATGCCATGATAGAGGAGTATTAGTCGATCATGAAGATGTTTGGGATGCAGTCCCAAAGGGTAGTCTGTAGTGACTTCCAAGAGGATGTACAAGATCAAGCATGCTGCAGGTGGTAGCATAGAGACTTTTGCTCCTGTATCCAGATACACTTCCATTAGATCCATACTTGCTCTGGCTGCAGTGATGAAGTGGAAGATACACCAAAAGTGAATTTCAAGACAGCCTTCTTGAATCGTGTAGTTGAAGAAGAAGTGTATGTGGAGAAGCCACTTGGTTCTGAGACACATGACAGGGAGTCATATTTGTGCAAAACTTGGTATGGTAGGATAGACAGCTTTCTATCCAGTTTGGGCTTTACCAAGAGTAAAGCGGATTCCAACCTTTACTACAAGGTTGAGGAAGGCAATCCAGTGATGCTACTATTGTATGTGGATGACCTGTTTGTAACAGGTGAAGATAGATTGATTGCCGACACATAGCGAAAGCTTGCTGCCAAGTTCGAGATGAAGAACTTGGGGATGATGAACTATTTTTTTTTTTGGCATGGAGATGTGGCAGAGTGCACATGGAATCTTCCTTGGACAAGGGAAGTATGCAGTAGAGATCCTGAAGAGGTTCGGGATGATGGACTACAAAGCTATGACCACACCTATGGCATCGAACCTGAAGCTTCTCTGTGATGCTTCATCTAATCCGGTTGATGTCATGATGTATTGTCAGATGATTGGGTCCTCTATGTACCTAACGAACATGAGACCAGATATTTACTTTGCGGTGAACACATTGAGCCAGTTCCTGACAGATAGGAGAGATGTTCACCTGGTTGCTGTAAATCATATTCTGAGGTACCTGAAGGGTATGGTTGATTATGGGATCAAGTATGATGCGAATCAAAAGTTTAACCTGCAGGGTTATGTTGATTCAGATTGGGAAGGTAGTGCTGTAGATAGGAAGAGCACTTATGGGTGCTGCTTCAATATGGGATCATGTGTGATCTCTTGGTTTAGCAGGTTGCAGATGTATTGACCAAGCCATTGGCTAGAGTGCAGTTTGAGTACTTCAGAGAGAGGCTTGGTGCACTTCAGATTGAGGTTCCTTCCAAAGGGAAGTGATGTGTCCGGAAGATGCAGATACACATGAGCTTTTTTGACATGGTTGATGTGTTCTCCCATGGTCGTGGTGTAATTGCTGAGCCATTCTCACATGGTGGTAGATGTGTTCTCCCATGGTGGAGATGTAAGGGCTAAAGCCATTTTTCACATGGTGGTAGATGTGTTCTCCCATGGTGAAAAATTAAGGGCTGGAGCTTTCCCCGAATGGTGGTAGATGTGTTCTCCCATGTCGGTGGTGTAAGTGTTGTATGATGTGCATCTGGGCTATGCTTCGTGGACGATGAGATGATCTGAAGAAGACGATGCTATGATGATTAGGAGGATCATGGATCATGAGCATCAGGATGATGCTCCAGTTACTGCTCTATATGTATATGTACGCATCATGTTGGATGTTGGATATGATCAGTTGGATCATTTATATATGCATGTATGTATGCATCATGTTTTGATGTTGGATATGATCAGTTGGATCATTTGTATGTATTTTTGTATATGCATCATGTTGGATGCTTGGACCATGTATCTGTATATGTATCAGGTGGATACATTGTATGTCAGGTAGATCATGTATGTTGATATGTATCAGGTATGATTAGGTGGATCATGTATTTGTATTTATATCAGGTGTATACATTGTATGATCAGGTGGATCATGTATGATGATATGTATCAGGTAGATACTTGGTATGCATCAGGTAGATGCAGTGTATGATCAGGATGATCATAGATGACGAGCTTCAGGATGTTGCTTCAGATGATATGTACTAGGACGGTACAGTGATGATGATCAGTATGATCATGAGTATCAGGATGATGCTTCGTGCGATGATGATCTGTTGGATCATGAGTGTCAGGTTGATACTTGGAGGTCAGAGATGATATGCAGCAGGTTGTACAAACAGCATGTAATCAGTCCTCAGATATCCGATAGGTTGAGATGTGTGCTCGTAATCAGTCCTGGGATGAGGTATTTCTATGTAGTATGTAATCAGTCCTCAGATATCCAATAGGTTGAGCTATGTTCTCATAATTAGTCTCGGGATGAGGTATTACTATGGAGACATGTAATCAGTCCTGGAGATCCGATAGGTTGAGCTGTGTGCTTGTAATAAGTCCTGGGATGCTCTTTAGAGATCTTGCCAGTCATGCTACGACACATAAATGTTCCTAGGATGCTCTTTAAAGGTATTGTCTATTCACATGTAATCAGTCCTGGAGATCCGAGAGGTTGAGCTGTGTGCTCATAATAAGTCCTAGGATGCTCTTTAGAGATCTTGTTGGTCGTGTTGTGGCACATAAATGTTCCTGGGATGCTCTTTAAAGGTATTGTGAAGGAGATGCATGTAATCAGTCCTGGGAGATCTTGCTGGTCGTGCTTAGGCACATAAATGTTCCTGGGATGCTCTTTCTGGTATTGCATCCGCACATAAAATTAGTCCTGAAAGACCACCTCTATCAGACCGTTCACACAGATGATGAAGACCTGCAGGTGGTGAGCCTACATCTAGTATGAAAAAGGACTGGCTCTGTAGAACTTCCTATGACGAGTAGATTCAGAGATTGATTGATATAGTAGCAGCAGTGACGATGATGATGATTCGAGGATGATGATTCACTAATGATGATCCAGAGAAGAAGACTTGTGCTAGCAGACCTATGTCAAGAAATACCTTCCTAGTTAAAAGGGATTGTTGATGTATATGTAACTTCGGAATGTATTTCACCCATGTATTTCATATATTTATTTTGTACTCCTATAGAGATGGCATTATTCCTCTATACATAAGTGTTGTATTCCTATAGATATGTTATTATTCCTCTATACGGAAGTGTCATCATTTATATTGTAAGTGTCGTAACTTATATTTGATGGGTTATTAGACCACCTTGTTGGGGTCGGCCCTGTATAAGTCATGTGGGTCGAAGGGTTATTAGACCACCCTATTGGGGGTCAGCCATGTGGGTTAAAGGGTTATTAGACCATCAAGTGTGGGGTCGGCACGAATTAAGTTAACCATGGGTTAAGCTAGACATGTATGCCTCATTAGTTTATTATGAAGGACAGAACAAGTACAAATAGATATCGGGAGATCTCTATTTGATCATTCATTCACACACTTCTCTCATTCAGAAAGTGGCACACTTGTGAGGAGGAGGTTCTGCTGCTAGGAGAAGACTATCTCTTGTATTCTGGTTGTATCATTGCTCTATCTATCTCTGAGGAATTTATTGGGGTTTTTCACCTTTATGTTTTTCCCCAAGTAAACTCTGTGTCTCTTGTGTGCTTGCATTATTGTGTCCATGATTGAGATGCTGTAGATTTGTTGTACATGTTGTTCTCTCAGTTAAGATCCTAGATCAGATTGAATTAAATTCTGAAAATTTAACACCAAATTAATGCAGAATTCATCCTACAACGGAGATTGGCTAAGTTATAACATATAAACAATATTTATCCCAACTTCCGACCTCCAACAAGAAGGATCGGCCGCCCCTTCATTTATTATAAAATTGTGAACAACTATATCCAACAATTCACCTGTATACAGAATGGGGAACACAAGAAGGATCGACCGACCCTTCTTACAGTCTAGAACTATTTTGAACAGAATACTGGGAAGAAGAAAGGTCGGCCGACCCTTCATTTATGAGTGAATTGTAAAAATATTCAACCCGCCTAGGTTGGGACAAAAATTCCAGACTTCCGAGCAGGGTTAGAATTTGATGGGAATTTTTCCCGTCACAGGGCATTTTGCCCGTTAAATACAGCCAATTTTTTTTCAAACCATCCACTCAAACAGGTAAGTAATTAATAAAAACATTTTTTTTACGGTTAGGAATTTGCATAGAACGTCATTAATTTCACCTTCTAGTTGGAAGCCAGGAGGGTTGGTGCTTCCCATTTCCCAAATCTCGATTCCTGCCAGCTTGTCAGGGGATAATGCTATGCCTACAGTCTACTACAAACAGCTAAACCATGTATGTGCTCCTTAATGAATTAATTAAATCAGCCCGCCATCTCCAGCTACCACCTTCTCTTCCTTGTTACGCATCCCAATGTTGACAGGAACAATTATTTTGGCTTGTTTGCAGTTGGTAAATGGAATCAATAGCTAGTCTCGGTGCTAGTACTACTGCTATTGGTGGTGGTTACTCTATTGCTGCTCGTTTAACCGGATCTATTGTTGCTTGCTCAGATTCTAGTGCATCTGTATCTGCTAAATAGCTCAAGAAGCCCATCATTGTTTATTTTTCCAAAGCTTGCTAAATAAATGCCACCGTTGTTGATTTTTCCCCTATATTTGCATGTTACAGTTGTAGCAGAGGGCTTTGGATTCTTTGTTCTCTTCTACTTTTCAATTTGACCCTCTATCTGCCAAAGCTATAAATTCCATTGGTGTTTATTTTGCCTCAGATTTGCATGTTACGGGCACTTCAATGGTGGTTCAAAGCATTGAAAGGATGGTAATTTTATCCGATATGCCAAGCCCCAAGATAGTAGTTGGTGTGCTAGGGATTTTACATGCAAAGATGATGAGAAATCAATTGGTGAATTCATAATTGGCTACTCTGGAAGAGCAACCCTCCTTCTAAAATCTTCCTGCAATTTCAATTACCACAGGTGTGTTGCGCTATGAATTTTCTTGTTTCTGCTAAAAATATTTTATGCCTTTATCTCCTGTCTAATGCATTTAGGAATAAGATTAATATCAAATTGTTTAAATTGGTCGCTAATTGACTGTCTATGTTTTCCTTTATTTTGTTTGTGTGTTGAGTTCTTTTTTATTTCTCACCATTTTTTCATTTAGAAGCAAAATTGATTTCAAATTGTTTAAATTGGCCGCTTCCTTTTCCTACCTGTATTTTGTTTTCATGTGTTGAATTGTTTTTTTTGTTCATCATTTTTTTGGTCTTGTTATGCTATTTTAATGGGATAAAATTTTAATGAGCGGGAAATAATTAAACCTCAATTAGCAAATGGGATAAATTTTAATGAGCAGGAACTATTTTTTTGTTCATCATTTTTCTGGTCTTGTTATGCTATTTTAATGGGCTAAAATTTTAATGAGCGAGAACTAATAAAAACTCAATTTAGCAAATGGGATAAATTTTAATGAGAATGAACTAATAAAACCTCAATTTAGCGAATGGGATAAATTTTAATGAGTAGGAACTAACAAGGCCTCAACTCAGCCACTACAGACCTTTGTGAGGCCTACAAACTAGTTTTCAATATCAAACCCTTCAACAAAGATTTCAATGGTTGGCTAATAAGGTTAGTACATTCTTGTCTCCTAAAAAGGACTAGAAATCAAAATAAGGTTTACTTTTTTGGTGTCCGATTTGTTGGCCTCTTCAAGTTTGAAAGGTTTTGGACATTCCGCGTTAAAAATGATGTGTGGTCGTTATTAGTTATAACATAATTACAATTATTGAAATATGATTATGTTCATGGAGATTACAGATTTGATGTCAAATATAATGGTTTGAGTTGAATTTGTTTTGATTTTATAGTGTTATTTTTTTATATATAATGTTTTGTTTCCCTCTCATTTTTCCCACCTCTGCATTGGGGCTTGCTTGAAAATTGGGGATGGGTGGCTACTCTTCATTGTTCACTCTTTACCAACTTCTCATATCTACTTTTCACAAGATATCTTCATAATGTTTTGGGGGGAAAACACCTTTCTTTTAGAGACAGAAAAGTGGGATGATATCCTCTATTCCCCACTTAAATCCAATAGAACCCAACAACATCCTAATTCCCAACCAGCTCGCACACCATTTTGTGTCTTCATCCTTTTTTTAAAGTAGAACAAAAAATCAAAAAGTAATTGTAATCTTCTTATTCCCTTTCTTTTCGTGTCTTCAAATACCCTCATAGTTTTTACACTTCCATTCCATTCCAACAAAAACCTTCATTGGTAAATATACAAAATTTTAAATTATTGGAATTACAACCTAACTCATGTAAAAAAAATATGATATAGAGAATATTGATTCGAGATAGAATTGATATTTAACCTTCATGTGTCTACATGGAGAATTGCATGAGATTTATCATTTACAAAGCAATAAAGCACTTATTGAGAAAACGAAACTCACATTTGACAATCCTTGGCCCTACCATAACACTCCATATCCAAGCGCATAGAAGGAAATGAATTAGGAAGGGTTTTTGTAGCTAGTTTAATGCTTACTATTAATTTTTAGTTTACATTTGGGTAGTGAGCTCCAAAGGGTTTTTCTCTACACCTCAGTTTTGGTTTTTCTATTGCAAAATAGTAGCCCACTTTGCAATAGTAGCCCACTTTAATAAGGTGAGGGAGATATTTTTACAACATTTTTTTATTTTTTTATTGCAACATAGTAAAATAAATTAAAATTAACCTAGAATTTTGCATAGGTTCATAGTATTTAATAGTTTTATGTATTGTACCAAGTAGTAGACTAAACAGTGGTATACTAAACACTTCCCATTATAATTTATTATTAAAATTGGATAACCATGTTGAATTTTCATTTTTTTTTTCAAAACATGGAAATTAGGTTTTTAGTTATCAGTGAGTTGAAAAAGACTGAGTTTTAACATAGTAAGATAACACAAAACTTTGCATACGTTCATAGTAGTTTATAGCTTTATGCATTGAAGCACATGAAATTTTTTTATTAAGATTTATTATATAATCCATTATGTTCAAAACTTGACAATTTGAGGTTTTAGGTATTTATTAGTGTGCAAGTTAAAAATGATGTATTGCACTAGTGGTTTGTTGATATTTTGAAAAGTGGTTGCTTATTATTCAACATTTATTGCAGTTTTAGGTAATAGTTAATGAGGAGTTTTTAACTTCACACTTCATTATGGAAGGATAATTTTTTAATTAAGGCTTCATTATCGAAGGGTTAGTGTCTCATCAAAACTTCATTGTTGAAGGCCAAAATTTAAGACAAAACGTTTTATGATGGGGAGTACAAGAACCAAAAATGTCAAAAAAAAATTGTATGACAGGAAAATATGAATACAAATTCCAACCCTGCTTCTGACTTCCACAATGAATAGTTGGGATCGGTATATTGGCTAAGTTATAACATATCAACAATATTTATCTCGACTTGTGACAAGAAGAATCGGCCACCCCTTTGTTTAGTAGACAACTGTAGACACCTATATGTTACAATTCACCTGTATCCAAAGTGGTGAACACAAGAAGGATCGACCGACCCTTCTTGCAGACTAGAACTATTTTGAACAGAATACTCAGCACAAGAAAGGTCGGACGACCCTTATTGCACCCCCCATAAGGATTTCATCACCTTTTCCGAAGATGCAAATATATTGTGGATTGTGGATACCTATATTTCTTAAAACGTTCCATCAATTCCGCTATCCCGCAACCCACAATGCAGATTCCGGGATGGGACAACAATTCTTGACTCCCGACTTCCATAGTAAATAGTGGGGAATGGAGATTGGCTAAGTTATAACATATAAACAATATTCATCCAGACTTCCGACCTCCGATAAGAAGGATCAGCCGCCCCTTTATTTAGTATAAAATTGTGAACACCTATATCCAGGAGTTCATCTGTATCCAGAATGTTGAACACAAGAAAGATTGGTTGACCCTTCTTACAGTCTAGAACTATTATGAAAAGAATATTGGGTAGAAGAAGGGTCAGCCACCCCTTCATTGCATGGGAATTTTTAACAAAGGCAAGGTAGCCATTTAGTTACAGTCAAAATGCTTTGGTCTGGTGGAAAAGAAGAGATAAGAAACAATCTAATCAATACTCTTTAATTAAGTTTTATTTGTTATCTCTGTATGATTTGTAGAGCTTGTTGTCTATATACTTTTGTCCAAATATTCAACCTCCGAAGGCGAGGGTGTCAATTCATGCATATGAAGAATGGTGAACACTGAAAGAAGACTGAGCACAATAAGGGTTGTCCAACCCTTCATTCATGAGATAAATGTATACACAACAAAACCCCTTTCAATGGCCCCTTTGGCATCACCTTGTAAACACGTTGAAGTCTAACCCGAAGCGAATATGGGGGTTGCATAATCAAGATTCTCTTAACCATGGCGATGCAGAGATGTCGTTACGATCTTCGCATAACGTTCCATTTAACATCAACTAACTAATGGGATAGAACACCAGATGACTTCTCACTTGGAAACTATCGCAGTATACAGAACTACGTTGAATCTCTTCTGTATTCACCAGTTAGCTACGAATTCGTCAAACTATGTGTTTCTTCTTCACAATCACGCACTTGTATTCCAATTAATCAATGTGCAATTACCATTCACATACATATAAATTAAGTACAAAAACTCACATAAACTCGAATACAAAACATGTGATAAACTCATACACATAAACAAGAAGGATTGGCCGCCCCTTCTATGATGATCGCTCGTTCTCTAATCGATCCTTATCTCAAACAACTCTATAAAATGTGCATTCGATCTCTCATGGATAATGCTAGCAAAATTGTTCTTAATAAATCAATTGATTTTGAAAATGATGGGTTTTTCCTTAACCATCGATCATTGGCATGAACATTTGCAAGTATACATCTAATATTAAAACACTAATTTATAATTATAGACATTGTATGCATTCTTATATTGACTACTTAATATTGATTGTTTTGCAGATAAAGCATGGCTGCGTTGTTGAGCTTCAGTAACTACCAGGAAATCCCTTTCTTTGAATTGACAAAAGATCACAAGCTTCACCTATTCACAAATGGATGGTATGTTGAGATGGAAGAACCAGATAATTTGTACCCAGATTTATATCTATTCTACTTGGATTAAGAGGGAGCTCAGACTAGAGCTGGAATATTGACATATGCGGATCCCGATGAATCTGATGAAAAATTGCAAGTTCAAGTTGAAGCGGTCGATGGTGAAAAGTGTTTCCTTTTACAGCTTGATCTTATGGTTTTTAATTATCAACCAGATCTAATGAAAAGTGGTCCCAATCCAGATCCGATTTTCTGTGCAAAGTAAGGGTGGGTTTTTCCCTTGTATGATGTTTCTAATCGTTTCGGAATTGATACTGCATCATCCTTGTAGAAAGGAATTTTGTCGATATGGAGGAAAAGAATGTTGGCTGGGAAAACTTCCTCTGTATTGCATTACATGAATATTATTAAAGGTATGCCATGAAAAGATTCTTACATACAACAGAAGAGTATTTCTCCAATATATTGTAAAAGATGTGGACAAATATTCCTTCAAACAACTCAAAGGAAGTCCTTCTAAAGCGATGTTGTGGAAAGTGACTAAGAGCTTCTAAAGTTCAAAAGAATTTCAACAACAACAATCAAATACTTTTTGTTCAATGAGAAAAAAATTTCCATTGACGTGACAAGATGTGTTGTTGCGCCTCCGCACTTACAATATCGAAACGTTGATGAGGAGGTCATGCAAAAGATGGTTGTATCTCTTCTCCATACATTTACAACAACATTGAGAGATGTTATTCTATTTCCTTTCGATAAGGAAACCACATTGGCCTTTCTTCCTGAAATGAAGAAGAAATTAATTTGCCATCAGTAAATTTTTATATATTGGATGTGCAACATACTATTTTTGCGCAGAAAATAATCATTGCAGATGATCGATATAAACAGCTCCATTCAAGGTATTGGCAACGAACAGCTCATCTTCTACATAGAGACGTTCCTCAGCACACCATCAGCAAATTATGAAAACAACAAAATTTTTCAAACAAGGAATTTTCAAACACTTCATTCATTTCTCAAGTTGAAAAAGCAAGGGAGAAATGGATATCCTGCGGTACTCCATCCCGCCCGGGAAAGGGAAACGTTTCTAGTGATGCCTGGTAGGTATAGAATTTTTCTTCTTATCAATCAAAGTCTTTAGATTGCTCCCTATGTTATGAAATTATCAAATTAACAGGAATATTCAATATTATATGTTTGCAGGCTTTCCAAGATGAATGTATGGATATCTTAATTGTTCAAAATAAGGAGAGCCTTAAAGACAATCTAACTCTTGTTTTGACATCGGATCGACTGTGGAGAAAATGGCAGTCTATATTCGAGCTTTACAAAAGTGGCTCCTTGCTATGCTCGCCCAAGAGCATCACTAAGAATGATTTTGTTCAGAATAAAATAAAGAGTTATGGATCTAATTTTTTTAGACCATTGTGTGATCTTGATAAAGATGAATTGACCGTTGTGGCAGACAATATAATCAACGAATCGGTTTGGATGAGCACATCAGTGGATAAAAAATTTTGTGCACAAAATTTAAATCAATATTGCAAACGAATCAAGGACGAGAGGTCAACTAGGCATTCGATCGTTGAATATTTCAAAGTTAATGATGTTCAAATTGATCGATCACGGACTATCACTGACGATAACGTCATTGAAATATATAAAATTGCACCAAACCACCTCCAGCAACTATGTAGTATTTTATGCTCCGGAAGGCAAGCAAAATCTCTAAGTAAAAAGAGAAAGAACGAATATGAAGTGGATAATGTACCAAAATACCAATTGATGCTCAGAAAATATTGAATCTATATATCAATAAAGAGAGGATGGGTATGTCCATTGACGACGTCGAAAATAGTTCACAGTTTGCTTGTCAATGTTGTTATCCCGAATCTTTGGTCAACACACTCATATCGATTCCATTCTTTGGTGCGGCAGTCAACTGTGAATTTGTTGCTGTGGATATGTGTAATTGTGATATTACATGGACTGAACAAAACATGCTTGCATTTTTGTACTTCTTAGAAACAAATGAAGAGGCATGTACTTGTATTTTTTTAGCTGATATGGAAAACTCTTGTATGATTTCTAAAGATTTCACAATTTTTAGCAAAAAATCAAAAAAACATGTTACACCGAATCCTACAAAGGGAGTTTATAGAGAATTCTCCAGGGACTTGTTCATAGGATTCTCTATTATACAGTGTTGGAGCATTGGAAGGGATAAGGATATTTTATCTACTTCTGAAATTGATATGGATTGGAAGGATGAGGGCCTACCGATGATTGATTTACCTCAGCCCAAGGTTGACAAAGATAGTGAGAGAAGCCATTTGTTTGCAAAAGAAAGGACACAGGAATTCTATGATCACATAGCTTCCAAACAGGTCACTTCTCAAGGCACAATTATTTCGTTGTACACAGGAGGTAGGCTTCTTTGTTCGTTAATGAGGGCTCCAAAAATAATAGTTATTTCTATTGTGGAGACAGTACAACAAGAGCTGTTTATGAACAGTTTCTATTATGAATTGGGTGTAACACAAGGTATTTCTATTAACTTTTTTAGATGTCTTTGATTTTATTTTACTTTTCTAAAACAAGGTATTTCTATTAACATTTTCAGATGTCTTTGATTTTATTTTACTTTTCTCGGTCGGTTATGTTCAATAACTTCTTCAAATTCCTATTCTACTATAGCTTCAAATAAATAGCACACCCAAGTATCGTCCAATCAAATTGTACTATCCGATGACGAAAGTGAATGTGATAGAGAATCCACTAAGAACTACCAAACAGGAGCACAAATAGGACAAGAAGGTAAAAATTTATTTTTCAAAGATCGTGGTTAAATTAACTAAATTATGAAAGGGGATAGTGACCTTGAATACTTGCAAAAAATTATATAAAATGTATACCTGCAAATTTCCAGGTCAACATGTGGATCATCCACAACCAGAGCTGGCATCGACGATGCCCCTGGATATTGGCCAGCAAATCATATTGGAGGATAATGGACCAGACAAGAGCTTGGAAAATAATGAACAAAGCGAGAGCTTGGAAAATATTGAAACTAGAGAGGGCTTGGTGTCAAAATGTGTTGTCTCCAGCGATGTTACTCACCAGTCAAATGTTGGCCTGCCATTGACAGGTAAAAGACAAAGAATATTTTCTACTTAAATTGATAAAACAAATTTATTCTGAAGTATATAATGACAATCAATATTTCTATGCAGCTCCCCATACAAAAATGTTACTGATATTAGAAATGGAAGGTTTTCTATTTCGCAAGAAATCCATGGAAAATGACTCCAAAAGAGAAAATAAGGAAATAAGAAAAATAATGTTGGAGGGGAAAGAGTAAAAAATGGGGAAGAGATTACTAATGGTGAATTTGAATTTAAACATAGAAGAACTTCATATGAGTCACGATCAAATGCCATTGTATTTTTGGATTTACTTTTTTCCAAATTCAATGTTGGGATTTGGTCATCTAAATGTAGTGTCAATGAGGGGAAGCCGTTGCTTACAAAAAATTTTATGGCATGCGGTAAAGATAAATCATATGAGCAAAAAAATTTATTTATTTGGTTTCAAGAGAGATGTACCTATGATCAAGAAGGAAATACACAAAAAAATATGGAGAGTGTGTGGACGGAGTTCCCAATGAAAACTTCGAAAATTAATACATCAATGATTGTTTTGGAGGGTGATTGTGAGAAAGCACTTCCATTTAAAAATTGTAGTTTGAGTAAGCCCTTTATTGAATCATCCCTTAGGACAGATACTGAATTGGTACATGGACTTTGGCATCATTTTAGTAAAATGCATGAATCAGGTGATATCAGAACCTTCAATGCCTTCTCCCAGTTGAATCCTAGTTGAGTGACAGCCATCAAATATAACATATCATTGCCTATTTCTAGATGTAATCTATCATTGCCTATTTTAAATAATTCAATGTGTTTTCTGTTTTTTCCGGAGACGTTGCTATTTTCATCTAAATGTAACATATTATTAGTTCAGTGTGATGCTTTTATTAAATCAATTGAATCTGTGAAATTTTGGGTGATTTTTGTATTAATCTTTGGAAATCAACATCTTCATGTACAGTTGGATGGTTGTGATCATTAACTTCATGAACAAAGTGTTGTTGTTGTTGTTATATATATAGTCATTGTTCTTGTATGCAATCAGGATATCACCGCAAAAGAAACTATTGGTCCTGGGAGTAGAGGTATTGCTCTTTGGAGTTCGTATGTTATCCAACATTGGAGATTCTTCCAAACAACCTCCTTTTGTCCATAATTGCTATCGTTATTATACACACATGTTTAGCGCCGAAATTATCAGTGTTGCCAGAGAGCATTTCAACGTTGCTCTGTGGTTTTCCTCACTCGAAAACATGGAAATTAAAAATTTCCTTGCTATATTTGAATGGTTTTAAAATGAAGATTTTTTATTTATTTGGGGTCGAGAGCAATGTAAACTTAGTACTATTTCTAATCACTCAATGTCTGCATACTATAATGTTGGCGAAGTACAGAACATATGCAAAAAGTCATTCAAGGATGTACTTATCCAATATGGATATATATATAAACAAACATACATGTTGTTTATAGATGAAAGGAAATATCAATCAGCAGACAATTGCAAGAAAAATTGCTTGAAAATGCCAACTAGTTAGAAATTTGACGGTTCACAAGAGAGAGATATAAATATAAAAACAATGTTGTGTTTTCTGTTGAATTATCTCGGGCCTCGTTCAAAAATGGGGCGTTGGTTAAACACATTGAATTTGAAATGACCATCATATTATACAAAAAAAAAAAAAATTAGTGATTTGTATATTTTTTACAACTCCTGCATTTAATTGATGTAAGTTTTATTGCACAGTTCTCATATTATTTATTGACATCGTACCATGTATCTGGTAATGTGTTTCAAAAATTGTCGAACATGAAAACAATATACTTAGAAACATTGAACCATAATATTTTATTGACTAGGTTGTGTGTGTGTGTGTGTTTTGTTTGCAGATAGTACTAGAAGATTTGTTTCTAGTAAACCATTGATAATTTTTTATTTCAATGGTGTTTTGTTACACGCATTACATAGAAAACAGAAACCCGGATTGCGACGACCACCGGACATTGAAACATCAACAAAGTATTATTTTATACGGCCAGGATTAAGGGAATTTTTTGAAAAATTCTTTACTATTTTTGAGGTTGCCATATGGACATCTGCTTACAAAAAAACGTTGACGAGTTTTTGCCTAGATTATTAGAAAGAATAGGATTGAAAAGGGGACTATTTAGATTAATTTTAACACAGGAATATTGTTCTTTCGTAGCCAGAGAGGGTTTTTAGGGTGATGGAAATCCTTATGTATTTCGCAAGCCTTTGAGTATAGTTTGGGACACTTTGATCCATGGTTGGGATTGGACAAATACTGTGATTGTCGATGACTCCAAAGAAAAACATGTTTCTAACGAGGAAGGAAACTATATTATAACAAAAATGTATGCTTGCGACGATGTCAATGACACATTTTTGTTAGATCGATTATGGCCTTGCTTACTGCAGTTGAATGGCATGAGCGATGTGAGGACAATTGTGAATAAAATGAAAATGAAAGTATTTTGTTAAATAATACACTTGAATGTTTGTTTGTACTAGTATGTTCAATTTCACTGTGATTATAATTCTTGTAAAGTGTCGAGTTTGATTTCTGAAAATGCAAAATCAGAGTTTGAAATTGCTAAAATCTATTTTAAAATTTCAAGATTGAGTATTGGATGTGTAAAAAGTAGCCTTATAAAAGGGAAAGTGGCAATCTTCCCTTGGAAAATCAGATGAATGGGGGAACCATCGAAGGAGAGAACTGGAGAAACTCTGTACTTGGAGAATTGTAATGTTTTACAATCTTAAAAGAATTTCAGTTAGTTTCTCTTTTCCTTTCTTTTGTTGTGTATAAAGTTTCCTTGATTCATTTTGGTTTTTCATACATACATCTAGTACCTCTGCTTAAATTGTATTGTTAAATCATAAAATATATAAATCTGTGTGCTCGATTTATCATTCATATGATTTATATGCAGGTTATGCATCAGTAAATTTCTTTACTTGATTCATATTGTTTCACATTCTGCAATTACATAATAGTCATTATCATCATATTAAGTTAATTTGTTAAGTTAAGTTATTAAGCATCTAATTAATAGCTCCTTAACTAGGATTATGCCTATCATTCTAAGAACATACAGGAGGCATCCATCCATCAATGAGGTTGTGACATGGTGTTCTTGGCTATCAGTCTGTGAAATGGTGTTCTGTTGAATTGTTGCTAGTCCTCTACTTTGTAGGTTAATAATTCTTTGATGTACTCTAGCAACACTATCATTAGAACTTTTCAGTATTTGTTCAAGTGAAAGGGGTCCTCTAGTAGGTTAGATGATAAGGATATCCCTTCTATTTTCCTGCTGAGGTGCAGGTGTACCAGGATTATAATCAGTTGTGGGACTATTTGTTGTTCAAAGGTAGATGCATGTGACTGGCTATGAGTGACAACCGATGATGTTCTTGCTGGAGGAGGTTTATGAGTATTATGTTTAGGAATATTTTACTTCATGCACTCCTTCTAGTGGCATTTGTTGAGGCCTCGAGTGTGTATGTGCTGGAATGGGTTCCAAAGCTCTCAACAGAGGGAGAAAACCCATCCAGAGGCTTCAGATAATCCTGCGCAAGTATTACCCTATCCTCGATCTATTTAGGATGGTGATCTCCCACAGATACAAAGGCCTCCACTGGCACTTGTGGTTTTGATCCTAAAAGGATCTGTCTTCCAATGAAGGAAAACAAAGTGTGTTCAGCTGAAACAAATCTACCGAGGAAGGAAAATCTAAGTTAAGTTAGACCTATTCTAAAGGTGTCTTGTTTAAATGCAGATTAACTTGATGTGAAAATAAATAAGTACATTCATCCACTTAACATAAATGTGAAGAATATCAATTCCTTATTTGCTTAAGTTCCAATCAATCAATTAAAATTAACTGAATGCAATATTAAGTGTTTAAGCTCATTCAAGATTAACCTGTAACCAATATGTCAATTGAAAATTTAACATAGATTATAATTTACTGTAAATCATTTGCATAAATCGATAAATATTTTAGTTGAAGAAATTCAATTAAAACATAATGCATACACAAATCTAACATAAGGAAAAATCCAGATTAACAATCTCTGCATGAAATAATATTTGCAAAGGATTAAACAGCATAGATAATAACCTGAAGTAGAAACCAATATTCACCAAAAAATTTTGACCAATGAATGCAAGAGAATAACTTTACTGTATTAATGAAAGTCTATAAGAAATTACAAGCTCAACATAAAACAGAGCATCTCCAGTCTTCTTTTGTTGATTTCTACCCCAAAAATGATCATCCCTTGCCTAAGAGAGATCTACGCCTTAAATAATAAATTACAAAAATAAAACAAAGGATAAATTCCCCTTAAACAGGGATTACAAAATCAGAATATTCTATGTAGTGAGGAAATCTTCCCACTTGTCCCAAACTTCTATCAATTCATCTATATCTGGATAATGAGGAGATTCGAGCCCCAGCTGGGCATCACACATGAATCCTTCAATCTCATTTTTGGCTATTTTATGCCACGTGCGGATAAACATATAGATCTTTGCCTCCAAGGAAACAGGTTGCTTAATCAACCAATCCATGTCTTCAATTTGGATACGCTCAATCTGCAGGATTTTCTACTTAACTTGATCACAACGGGCTTCGACCTATTCTATCATCAATTTTGGTAGATCTGCCCCCTCGATGAGCCCCATTGCAGGGAATTCCAATATCTCCATGAGATTTTCTGAGGCATACCATCTTCTTCTGCAAAGGTCTTGAGCCTTCTTGATAGTATCATGTACCATGTCAATAACATTGTCCTAAGCTCGCACAGCAGTTCGGATCCTTCTAAATTTGAGGCTATCCAACTCAGGGATATCAGCTGGCTTATCTTCAATATACTTTTGCCAAACCATGATGTCTTCTACAGCTTTAGAAGCCTGTTTTGTTTCCTCTACTTGCTGGCCCAAGGTGCCAGCCATTTTTTCAAAGACAATTTAAGTCTCATGGATTTCACCCAAGGTAGTAAATATCTTAGCTAGAAGCTGATGATGCTCCAGCTTGACTTGATTGGCTAGGTCCTTGAACTCTTACTGTGAAAACCTAGAAAATGCAGAGGAGGCTGCACTTGCAGTTGCATCATTTAGTTGTTGTTCAAGTACATCTATATTTTCAGCATTGGCAGTGTCCAAAGCTTCAACATCTTGCAATTGGACTTGAAGAGAAGCATTCTGTTCTTGAAGGTCTTCAATCTTATTTTCAAATGCTTTTCTCAGTTCATGAATGTCAGCTTCATGTTCTTCATTGGCCTTAACTAGTTGCTCTTGAAGTTTCTTGAGCTCCTCCTTCTTGACATCAATTTCTTTATTCAGTGTGATTACTGAATCAAAATTGTCACCTGTAAAAGCACCCATGGCAGCAACAGTATCCAGTGCTTCTTGTTGTATGTCATCTAATTGCTTGGCCCAAATGATTTGATTAGGAAAGGGGCCCTACAACACATCCTGATCTCTGCCTCTTTTGTTACCCTTCTTCACCACTGCCTTATACTTTTTGCTATAGAAATAATCTCCAAGGGAGGTTACAATATCTTCCTCATAAGTAGCTACCAATTCAATGGAAGATGTAGCCACATCTCCTGTTGCAATTATTGGGTTTGTCTGAGTAACAGTGGTATTAGGTATTGTCATAGTAATATGAGAGGTGGTTATTGGAGAAGGGATAACTTCAAGGACTGAGGGTAAAGAGTTTGGAGTAGGGATTGAAGTAAAAACTTTAGGAAGTGAAAAAGATGCACCGGCAACTAATGGTGAAGACGGAACAACCGGGATTTGGACATCATTGGATGGTGGTGGTGAAATAGATGATGGTGGTTGTAGAGAGATAGTTGAATACTGGATCTCTGCAACTATTGATGGTGGAATGGAAATTGGAACTTACAGGGTTGGAAATGGAACAGTAATGGAAGTTATTGCATGAAATAACTGGGATATGGTGGATGGTGGTGTTACCCCAGAAGATAAAGTGGAAAGAGCTTGAATGGATGAAAGTAAGACTATTGAAGTTGTGGTATCAGCAGCAATATTGGTTTCAAGAGACTGTTGATCTGGGACAAGATCATCCATGACTATGGCATCCAACAAATATGCAATTTCCTAAGAACTTTTAGTTTCTTCCTACACCACAGTCACAGAAGGAAGTGTTTCATCTTCCACATCACTGTCTTCAATAGTAAGAGTAGGAATTTCAAAGGCAGAAGTTTGAATTTTCTATGTTTTAGCTGGTTTACTCACAGTAATCACTTGAACATCACTAATCAGGTTTGCTGTAGCAGCCACTTGAATATCAGTAGTGGGTTTGGGTACTGCAACCACTTGGGTATCCAGCACTGAACTCATCTGTGCTAATTTCTGCTTCAATTGCTGAGATGTATGCATCCACATATTTAATTCTGCAAGAGTTTTCAACTTCGGAGTATCCTCCATAAGGCCTTTGCCTTTGTCTCCATCCGGGTAGGTCAGCATCAATGGAGCACTGGCTTTGTGAGCTTCCTTTTCTTCCCTATCTTTTCTTGTTTTCTCATCAAGCTTGTGTTCCACGCTTCTATAGCTCAAAACCTTGGTTTTAAGCTCCTACTGATACTAAAAGATATGGCTATGTTCTTCTTTGCTCTTTTCCCTCAGTAGGAATTCAGATAAAATATTAACTCCCTTATAAATAGATTCATCAGGGATGTGTTGATGTGTATAACCAATCTTCATATGCACCTGTTTGAAATGAGCCTCCAAAAATCCTTTGGGGTCATGAGTTCTTTTGGGAGCAAATCCCAATTTCAAAGAAACAATCTTGTCTCCCAGAGTTGCATCCCAAGTTGAAGTTGGGATAAACAAAGGCCTGAGGTTTAAAGGGAACCTGGGCCATCCATTCCTTTTGGGACCAGTGAGCTTAAGGTAGACACCATATGTAATAGTCTGATAAGATATCTCCTCAAGTAATAGTCTATCAGGGACAACTCTTGGTAGCAAATGTACAGTAGTGCTTCCCCAGACTCTAATGTAAGCAAAGGCTTCTCCCACATACCAGTCACCCAATGTAGGGATGAGAGTTCTGGCATCAAGAGAAAAGGCAGGGGCATCTTCCCTAAAAATGTGCTAGTAAATTGCACCAAAGAAATGGTCGCAGATGTCATAGAGCAAGGGAACAAAATTGCTTTACCATAAGGCAAAACAATAAATATGAACAGGGGATGAGGACTTAGTCCAACTCCACCCCATGGTGGGATACTGAAACTATGTACATAAAACATCAATTACAAATGTAGAGAAAAAGAAGTATGGCTTCCTTGTAGCTGTTGTTTTCTAATATTTCTCAATGGTTGTCTTTAAATCTGCTGATAAAATTGAATCCCAAGGGAATGATTGCCCCGTTGTTAGGACATGATGGGCGATAGGAACCCATTCAGCTTTGAATACTGAACAATTAGGGAGACCATAAAGTCTGCAAATCATGGCTTCCAGAAGAGAATAAGGCTCTTTGAACCAAGAAATTGGGTATAAATTATCATCCCTGGGCATGAAATTTGTCGATCTGTGCATCCAAGACTTTATCATTTCATTAAAATTGTACCTAGTCTTTGATGACTCAAGGAATGCAACATTGAGGGGTTGAACAACTGGTTTTAGGGAGAAAGCTCTGGTAAAAACATCAAGGTGAAAAGTAGCCAATTGAGACCCTACGTTATCATTGAAAGAGCGGTCTTTAGGGTTAGCATGGTCTATAATCCACTTAACTGCACCAGTGTAGGGAAGGATAGCAGGTCTAGAAGCTATAGCGTGGAGTTGTGAATCCCGGGGCGGTCACTTTGAATATCAGTTAGGTCATCATTGTCAAAGATGGAGTAAATTTTAGACCAATCCATTTGGTATGTCTCAAAAACCTTATCGTTGGTGTCGGCAAGGATGCTGAAGTTTGGGTCTTTGTTCAAAATATCTTTCAGAGGATTTTTGCGCCGAGTGTTGCGAGACATGTTTGAAAAACTGGAGAAATCGGATGAATAAATAAACACCAATAAGAAAAAAAAACTCAAAATAGCAAAAAACCTTGAACAATTGAATAAGAAAGTGACATGGAGCCAACCTGTGCAAGCTGGAAAAAATGGCGAAAATGACCCCTAGTAAAAAGTTGCGAAAACAACCCTTGGTTAAAAGTCGCGAAAACGACCCCTAGTAAAAACTCGCGAAAACGACCCCTGGTAAAAACTCATAGTAAAATCCACACAACATGCAATTTTTTAAAATGAAAAATGATAAAACAAAATAGAAACAAAATCAACATATTTATTAATTCCATTGGGTTACAACTGGGCCATAATATTAAGACAAATCGACGGCTGAGATCTAATCTAGGGAGTGCAAAAGATAAGTTGTGGGGGTTTAATTTTTTGGAAATATATACAACGTTCCCACAATTTGCAATCCACAATTGCGGGTTTCGGGACCA
Organism: Larix kaempferi; assembly: GCA_027924585.1. Lineage (NCBI taxonomy): Eukaryota > Viridiplantae > Streptophyta > Pinopsida > Pinales > Pinaceae > Larix > Larix kaempferi. The sequence continues at coordinate 1,010,537 of BSBM01000013.1, forward strand.
CAACTCCAAATAAAAACAAAACAAAGTGTCATCACTTCCTATGATGTCAGTTCTCTCTTTGAGGCTCACACGTGTGAGATTTTGGCCTTACAAAACAGAGATCAATTCATGCATAACTAGAATGGCCAAGAAGAACAACAAGGCCCTGCTACTTTTTAACAAGACAGAAAAGAAGAGAACCCTAGCTGGTTCACCTACTGGTTGGCGGAAGAGGCTGCAGATTTGGGCAGACCGATGCCATGGATCCTCCTCCTGACCCGGGACGGGCGCCCCTCGATGCCCTTTTTCGTTCATTGGTTGCAGCGCAATCCCAGCCTTCAAAGTCGACTGGATCTACGGATTCAAGATTTGTCAAAAAATCCGCTATACCTGAGGTTAAGTTGGGCTCTACAGCTTCGAAGTGCAAATCTCTTGCGCTCTCTGAAAAAGGACTGGTAGGGCACTTTACTGGGTTATGGCCCTCTCCAAGATCGATCGAGCTGTGGCTAAATAAAAACTGGCGCCCCCTCATTCAAGGAGAAGTCCAGCAGATATTCTGTGGTAAGGGATTCTTTGTCTTCTATTTTGAAAAAAAGGAGGATAGGGACTTAATATTCAGGAATGGCCCATATTTTATGGGACCAAGAGGAATGTATATCAACAAATGGGACCTCTCGTTTGACCCGGAGAAGGACATTCCCTCAGCCGTACCAGTATGGGTCAAGCTACCACACCTCCCGTTGCATTGCTGGAATGATGAAGACTTGAAGGCTATCGGCAACTCGCTGGGGAAATATATTGACAAATCAGAACCTAAACCCCCGATGTTTTCCTGTGCCTGAATATGCGTAGAGGTAGACCTTGAAAAAGGGCTTCCAGAAGCTATAAGCTTGTCAATGGATGGTTGGAACCATTTGCAATCTGTTGATTATGAGCAGATTCCTTTTAAATGCAAGGTATGTCACGAATATGGGCACTTTGCCAAGCTATGCCCTAAGAGAAAGCTACAGGAAATGGAAGAAAATCAAGAGGGAGACTGGAATGAGGTTAGAAAAAAGAGTGGGAAAGCTCCAAATGCTCACCACCCTCATGCAACCCCAAAGAGAAAGGAAATAGTAGGCAAACAACAAAGCACTGGAGAAGCAAACAAATTTCATCTGTTATCTTCTGCAGCGACTGAAGAAGAGCAGGAACAGGGACTGGACATTGCCCCGGAGGAAGCTACAGAACAAGTAAGGGAAGAAGGAACGTAGGAAATCACAGAAAAACAACTAGAGGAAGGAGAAATCCAGACAGCAGCTATATCACAACAGGAAGAGCCTGAAAGCGAGATACTTAAAGCTCGGGGCGGCTCAGTCACAAGAGCAAAGGCAAAATTATTCCAAGAAGAAACCTCAGAAAGCAGAGAAGAAGAAATGGAACCCTAGACAAAAAAGGGCAGAAAATTAAATAAAGTGGTAAGGGAGCAAGAAACGATTCGCGAGAAAGCGGCGGGTAAGCAAACCAGCTTAGACCAGCATGTAAGAATCCTATCCAGCTCAAAGCAAACAACAAGGACATCAGAAGAAAAGAAGGAAAAAGCAGGTTCTAACCTCTCCAAAAAATAATGAAGATAGTCTCCTGGAATTGTAGAGGTTTAGAAGGCAAGCAAAAGATAGAAGCACTCAAAAGAATTAAGAAGTTAGAAACCCCCTCAATCCTCATGCTCCAGGAGACTAAAATGCAAGAAGCAGATTGTCTCAAAGCCCTAAACCAAATCTGGCCCAAAGGAGAAGGCATTGCAGACAACTCTACTGGAGCTTCGGGAGGGCTCCTCACTTGGTGGGACAGAGGTAAGTTCAAATGCATCTCTTCATTTAGCAATAGAAATTGGCTTTTTACGGAAATAGAGGATATATCAAGCAATGAAAAATACTGGGTAGGAAACATCTATGGACCTACGCTTCACGGCCTGAAGGAAAAGTTTTGGAAAGACCTTATTGATCTTCAAACTGGAAGGAACCTTTCTCCCTGCGTTTTAGCTGGAGATTTTAACGTCACCATAAGTGCAAATGAGCGTAGAGGAGGCTCGAAGGTTAGAGATCAGTTTGGAGAGAATTTGGAGGATCTTCAGGCATCTTGGAATCTTGTGGATATAAAACCTAGGCAAGGAAACTATACCTGGAATAATAAAAGAATTGGACCCAGACATATAGCAGCAAGACTTGATAGATTCCTTCTCAGCTCCGCCCTCCTGAGTAGGCCCCTTCTGCCCGACTCTAAAATCTTAGCTTCTGCTGCATCATACCATCGTCCTATTGCCCTTTTTTTCTCCTCCCCTAGAAAGCTTGGGCCACTACCTTTTAGATACAATCCACTATGGCTGGAGAACGAAGATTGCTATGAAGAGGTCAAAACTATTTGGAATCAGTTTATCCCAGGATCCCCAGGATTTATATGGGAAAACAAACTTAAAAATACCAAGACTGTATTAAAAAGATGGGTTAAGGAAAACAATAAGAAATCGGGAGAAGAGATAACCTATCTGCAAGAGGAACTCAAAAATCTGCAAAATCAAATGGAAACTGAGCAGATAACTGAAAACATTCTGAAAAAAGAAAATGACTTGGAAGCACAAATTAGACAGGCGGACAGAAGAGATGAGGAGGAATGGAGACTGCGCTCAAGATGTTTATGGTTAAAGTCAGGGGACAGATACACCAAGTTATTTCATGCTCAATGTAAGGAAAGATACAGGAAAAACAACATCTTCAGCCTAACGAAGGAAGATGGAGCTAAAATAGAGGATACTGAGGCAATCAAGAGGGAAATCAAAAGCCATTTTGAGACACTCTACAGTGAGGAAGGGGATCCCTCAGTTGAGGAAATTGAGATAATGGGTCAGAACATTCCTAAGCTCATAACAGCAGAAGACAACAGTATGCTCGCCGACTTGGTAATGGAAGAGGAAGTTAGAAAAGCAGTGTGGGCTCTTCACCCAGAAAAATCCCCAGGACCTGATGGCTTCACCATCCACTTCTACAGAAAATGCTGGCATCTGCTGAAAAAAGACCTACTCAGAATGATAAATTGGACAAGGAACCGTGAGAAGATTGGAGGAGGCACCAATACCTCGTTCATAGCTTTAATTCCAAAGGAGAAAAGAGCCACCTCGATAGGGAGATTCAGACCCATATCTTTGTGCAACTCCTCTTACAAAATTATTACCAAAGTCATAGCTAATAGAATCAAGAATCTGCTTCCAAGAATCATCTCACCTAATCAGGGCGGATTTGTTCTGGGCAGGAAAATTTATGACAATATTCTTTTAGTACAGGAAGCAATTCATTCAAGCTAGATGAATAAGGATGCAGGTATGGCTATTAAGCTTTACATGGCCAATGCTTTCGATAGAGTAAGACATGTCTTCATCTATTTCATTCTGGAAAAATTTGGATTTGATGGAAACTTTATTAGATGGGTGAAAGCCTGCATTGGAGCGCCGTGGATCTCTCCTCTTCTAAATGGCAGGCCCACCTCCTTTTTTCGACTTTCTCGGGGATTGAGGCAAGGATGTCCCCTTTCACCCTTCCTTTTCGTCATAATGGCTGACTCCTTCAGCAGAAAGCTTAACTCTCTCCTGGCTTCAGAATCACTACCTGGTATTGCCTACGCTCGAAATGTCCAAGCCATAAACCATGCTCAGTTTGCTGATGACACCATCCTTCTGGGCAGTGCCTCACCCCAAATTGCAGCCCGTTTTAAATCTACCCTGGATCTCTTCCTCAGGGCCTCCGGAGGCAAAACAAATGATAATAAATGCAATCTATACACTTGGAACTATCGGCCTGCCACCATTAGGCTCATCTCTGCTATTTTAAATTTCAAACCCTGTCTTGATTGGTCTTCTTTTAAATATCTTGGTACTCCCATTTCCCTTAAATATCCTTCCTCCTCTGTATGGCTGCCAATCCTAGAGAAATTCAGATCAAAAATAAATTCGTGGGGCACCCGATGGTTGAATTTAGCAGGAAAAGTCACCTTGATTAAATCTGTTTTGTCTTCTCTTCCCATTTTCACCTCTGCAATAATGGCAGCCCCGGTTTCTATTCAGAATACCTTTAGCAAAGAGATAAGAAAATTCATGTGGCAAGGGGGAAAGACTCAAAATAAAAAAATTTCATTTGATCAGTTGGAAGGTGGTCAAAGAAAAGAAAAATAGAGGAGGGCTAGGAATTCGAGAGCCTATGTTGGTAAGCAAAGCATTGGAATCCAAGCTTGCCTGGAGAATTGTCTCTGGAAAGAAAGAATGGTGGAAAGAAGTAGTTAGGAAAAAATACTCCCGAAGCTCAAGATTAAGATGTCTGGAAAAGCCTAATAATAAAAAGGGAACGGCAATATGGAGACTCATCTCCTCTTCCTCGACTTTGATTACTGAAGATCTCTATTGGATCCCGGGCAACGGGAAAAGAATAAATATTTGGATGGACAAAATCAATGGAGAAGTGCCCCTGGGACAAAGGAGATGTCTAGATTCTATTCGCAATTGGTTGCAAAACATGGGCATCACTAAACTTATAGATCTAGTGGATTGGAAGGATAATGGAGATTGGAAAGGCTGGAAGAAATGGAGACCTCCTGATAATCTCATGAATGCCTATCAAATTTTCCTCAATTCCCTGCATGGAAAAGCTCCGGTGAATATAAAAGAAAAAGACCGAAGGGGTTGGGGGAAAGCAGGGGTCTATTCTGTAAAGGCAGGCTATGATAAACTCACATTCTCTAACACTCCGGTTCTCAAAAACTGGGGGAAAGTCTGGAATCCGGATGTATCCCTAAAATTGGCATATTCTTCTGGCTTTTGATTCACAATAAGCTTTTAACGGCAGAAAATCTCAGAGTTAGAGGGATAGAAGGACCTTCAAGATGTACTTTGTGCAAGCAAGAGGAGGAAATGTCTTTTCATATCTTTCTGGAATGTCCCTTTGCTAAGCATGTTTGGGCTCAGGTTTTGGGGAATCAATGGAGGACATCCATTCTTCCAAAATCTTTTAAAGATCTCAGCGATCACTGGGGACGCTCCTTTCCAGGAAGAAACAAGAAAACGATGCGAAGAATATGGAATATAGTCCCAATGAATATCTGCTGGCAGATTTGGATACATAGAAACAAAAGTCTTTTTGAGGGAAGGAACCCCAACAGTTACAGAGCAGCCATCAAAGCCACTTCAATGATAGCTGAGTCTCTATCCTCAAAAGGAGTCACCATACCTGCTCAGGAACCTCTCTCCCTATCTGAGTTTCAATGGTGCAATGTCTTTGTAAGACCAGGCTCCCTTCAGTCCAAAAAGAAACATTCCTACTTAGACTGGGAAATCCGGAAGGAATCTGATGCTTTCTCCAGGTGGTGGAAAGAGCAAAATTCTTACAGTATTTTCTTCAACGGGGCATCCAAAGGGAACCCTGGGGTGGCAGGTGCGGGTGGGGTCTTATTTGATCCCGGAGGAAATAAAATTGAAACTTTCTCGTGGGGATTAGGAATCAGGACAAACAATGAAGCTGAATGGCTTGCTCTCGTCTTCTCATTCAATATGATCTCCTCCCTCAGCATTGATAATCTCAAAGTTTATGGGGATTCTAGACATGTCATTCAAACAATGAGAAGGGGTGTTGCCCCTCAAGGATCGAGAGCTTACAGGTACATGCAAAGAATAAAATCCAATCCTCATTTTTCTCAGTCTTCTTTCTTCCACATCTGTCGAGCGAACAATAAGTTAGCGGATGAAGCGGCCAACAAAGGAACGTTGTTAGATATTGGGCACATGGAGGGTCTCAATGGTGCCTTGGGGTTTCAATTCATACCCTAATCTATTTGATTCATGGTCACAATTGTTATAGTTATGGAATTGAAGGGGTTTAGTGGCTTGAGGGTCCCCCTTCCCCCATCTTCCATCGTCGACGAAGTTTCTCGTGCCCCTGCCACACGCCACCCTCTCCACCGCGCATGGCACATGGGCCCTCGTGGTGCTGTCAGCTCCCACGAGCCGTTAATAACTCAGCCATCTGCCTCCCCCTCGCAGTGCTACGAAATGGCTCGTCCCCTCTCCAGTGCGCTGAACCGGCTCTCTCTCGGCGACTTGGGCTCACCATCCTCCCATCCTGGTCTGTTAATCCACCTCAGGGCGGGCACCATGCAGAATATAATGGCGGCCATAGCCGCGTTGAGCCGCACCATGGTTGAAGTTAAGCTCTCTGTGCGAAACACCTATAACGCAGTCTGCACCAATGTGGATCAGCATGAGGAAATGGCTAAGGATTTAAGCTACACCGTGAACCAGCTAGCATGCCAAGACTCCAGAATTGATGACCTGGAGAGAAATTTGTTTGAATTGATGGGAAAGGTGGATAATTTGCAGGAAGACATTGCTGTCATTACCGGGAAAACGCAGGGAAGCTGCGTCCATGGCAGTCTGACGGTTAACCAGGAGATAAAGCAGGAAAGGAAGGACGCGGCCTCTGTTTATTTTAAAAGTTGTGGATAGTTAGCAGTCTCAGTCCAAGTTCCACTTTTTTTATGTTTAAGACTCTATGTTTTTTTGTATAATCCTCAACAATCAGTTTATCAGGGTCTATCCCTGCTCTACTTTGAACAGTTTCAGAAAGGCTTTGTTTAGAACTCTTACAGGCAGGCAGTTAGAATCTTTAGCTCTAAAATTTCAGACACCTGCTACTCTGTCAAATTTTTTTGAAAACTTGTAATGAATGGCTGTGCACAGCCTTTATAAATATACCTATTTTCCCTGTTCTTGTAAAAAAAAAAACTAGAATGGCCAAGACCGAAAAAACATAAATCACAAGAAGGGTCGGACGATCCTTTGTTTAGTAGATAATTTTGAACATCAATATCGAGCAATTCACCTATATCTAGACTAGTGAACATAAGAAGGATCGGACGACCCTTCTGGCAGTCTAGAACTAGTATAAAAATAATAATGGGCAGAAGAAGGGTCGGCTGCCCCTTCATTCATGATGGAATTGTGCAAATATTCAACCTACGAAGTATAGGCTGTCAATTCATGTATATCATAAATGGTGAATACTGCAAAAATACTAATCACAAGAAGGGTCGGCCGACCCTTCATTTAAGCTGGAAAAAATGGCGAAAACGACCCCTGGTGAAAACTCGCAGTAAAATCCACACAACAGGTAAATTAAGGTTTCCATCTAATCAATGCATGTAAATTCTATTTTTAATACCATAAATCTTTTCAAATTAGCGGGTGTCCTGCATATACTTTCGTCCAATTTTAAGTCTTAGTTCATTTGATCTCATGGAGGAAGAATATACCTTTGGAAGAGGGAATTTTTCTTGCATGCATTGGAGCAAGCTTAAACCCCTAGATTTGCTTATATATCAAAGATTCAAAATGATTATAACTTTGTTCCATATGTGTCATGTGACTTTTCATTGTAGCTCTCTTACCTGATTCTTTGAAGTTTTCTTTGAGCTAGTTGTTAAGTTATTGCATCAGTTTTGTTGGACTTTGTCCCAAATAGAATGTGCATTCAACAAGGTGCTAGAGTCTGTTTGAGTCTATCTAAATTAACTTGCCCCCCTTGACCTCGACCAAGGGGGCAAGGGGGAAACTGAATCATACAGTACTCAGATCCCCGTGCATTCCATTTTTTATATTATCTATCCTTTCCTATCATTCTTGCACCTCTAGCGATAAAAGAATTTCTCTGAGCCATCCATCTTGCACGATTGATCCGGTACCGTTGATATTCTTCCGTGCTTAGCCCCAAGGCCTTCCACAGTCTTCAATCTCTCAAACGGCGCCTTCCTCGCACCTTAGATCTGCGTAGTTATTATCAACTGTCGATATGGCCCATGTCCACATCCTTACCGTCCAAAGGTGCGGCCTTTACCGAGGTTCACGAATTTGGAACGTGTCGATATTCCATGCATGTTCAATCTGCGAACTAAACCTCCACCGTTGATGCCTTTCCCCACTAGATCTGCACCGTCGAAACATGCAGTCCCTACCAAAACTTCACAAATCTTAAAATTCCATTTCCCCATGCATCTCAAATCATCGAAGTACCTGTCGCCCGTAGATCTGTCCTTTCGCCTATTGATCTAATTTCCAACTTTCTCGCGAGCTAGCAACACTCCGCCCATGCTTAAATCATCCTATCTTACTTTTGCGAATAGCGCTTGTGGCCATCGATACCCGTCAAGCTTCTATAACCATCAATCTCAGTCAAGCTTCTGGCAGTCTAGAACTAGTGTGAAAATAATAGTGTGCAGAAGAAGGGTCGGCCACCTCTTCATTTACGAGGGAATTCTGCAAATATTCAACCTACGAAGTATAGGCTGTCAATTCATGTATATCCTGAATGGAGAAGACTGCAAAAATAATAAGCACAAGAAGAGTTGGCCGACCCTTCATTTAAGCTGGAAAAAATGGCAAAAACGACCCCTGGTAAAAACTCGCTGTAAAATCCACACAGCAGGTAATTTTCGAAGATAAAAAATAATAAAAGGAAACAGAAACAAAATCAACATATTTATTAATTCCATCGAGTAAAATATGGGCCACATGATTAAGACAAATTAACGGCTGAGATCTAATCTATGGAATGCAGAAGATGAATTGCGGGGGTTTAATTTTTTGGAAATATATACAATGTTCCCTCAATCCGCAAGTGCGGGTTGCGGGACTACAACTCAAAATAAAAACAAACCTAAGTTTATGCAATCCGCAATCCGCATTGCAGGTTGCAAGTTGCGGAAACGCATGTCGGAAATCCATTATTCAAACAATTCCCGAATCCACAATTATTTATAACTAGATAACCACTTCAGCAAGCTATAGCATGATATGATGGTGCGTGCATTTTTATCAAACCATGAATTATGGCAGGCATTGTCTCAGAGCAGTTTTGACTACTTTTTCCATACTTTGTCAATTTCCAAAGTTTCACAAACTTGTCATACTTTTCCAGAATGATGTCAGATTGCAACACTCACACATTCCATGCCATCACTTCCTATGGTGTCAGTTCTCTCTTTGAAGCTCACACATGTGAGATTTTGGCCTACCAAAATAGAGATCAATTCATGTATAACTAGAATGGTCAAGACTGGAAAAATATAAATCACAAGAAGGGTTGGTCGACCCTTCGTTTAGTAGATAATTGTGAACACCAATATCCAGCAATTCACCTGTATCCAGACTGGTGAAAACAAGAAGGATCGGACGACCCTTCTGGCAGCCTACAACTAGTATGAAAATAATATTGGGCAGAAGAAGGGTCGGCCACCCCTTCATTTATGAGGGAATTGTGCATATATTCAACATACAAAGGATAGGATGTCAATTCATATATATCTAGAATGGAGAAGACTGGAAAAATACTAAGGACAAGAAAGGTTGGCCAACCCTTCATTTAAGCTATAAAAAATGGCTAAAACGACCCCTCGTAAAAACTCACAGTAAAATACAAACAGCAGGAAATTTTCAAAGATGAAAAAAAAAAAAACGGACATATTTATTAATTCCATCGGGTTAAATCTGGGCCGTAAAGTTAAGACAAATCGACGGATGAGATATAATATGTGGGATGCGGAAGACGTGTTGCGGGGTTTTTTTTTTTGGAAATATATACAACGCTCCCGCAATCCACAATCCGCAATTGCGGGTTGCAGGACTACAACTCGAAATAAAAACAAACCTGCATTTCTGCAATCCACAATCCGCATTGCGGGTTGCAGAAACGCATGTTGCAAATCCATTATTCAAACACTTCCCGCAATTTGTAATCATGTATAACTAGATAGCCACTTCAATAAGCTATAGCATGATATGATGGTGCATGCATTTTTCTCAAACCATGAATTATGGCGGGCATTCTCTCGGAGCAGTTTTGACTACTTTTTCCATACTTTGTTAATTTCCAAAGTTTCACAAACTTGTCATACTTTTCCAGAATGATGTCAGATAGCACCAGAACACCATCATGTGTCTTTCCAGCCTCATCACACATTCCATGTCATCATAGATTCCTCATCATACATGGCATGTCATCACTTCCTATCATGTGAGATGTTGGCCTGCCAAAATAGAGATCAATTCATGTATAACCAGAATGGTCAAAACTGGAAAAATATAAATCACAAGAAGGGTCGGTCGACCCTTCATTTAGTAGATAATTGTGAACACCAATATCCAGCAATTCACCTGTATCCAGACTGGTGAACACAAGAAGGATTGGACGACCCTTCTGGCAGTCTAGAACTAGTATGAAAATATTATTGGGCAGAAGAAGGGTCAACCGCCCCTTCATTTATGAGGGAATTGTGAAAATATTCAACCTATGAAGTATAGGTTGTCGATTCATGTATATCTTGAATGGTGAAGACTTCAAAAATACTAACCACAAGAAGGGTCGGCCGACCCTTCATTTAAAAGAGAAATGAAAAAATATTTAATCTACGAAGGTTGGGACGACAATTCCCCACTACCAACTTCCGCAGTATATGGTAGGGATCGGGACATTGCCTATGTTATAACATGTAAACAATATTTATCCCGACTTCCGACTGCTGACAAGATGGATCAGCCATCTCTTCTCTTAGTAGATAATTGTGAACACTAATAAACGACAATTCACCTGTATCCATAATGGTGAACACAAGAAGGATCAAACCACCCTTCCTGAAGTCTAGAACTATTATGAAAATAATATTGGGCAGAAGAAGGGATGTCTACCCCTTCATTCATTTATCTTGAGCCTCATTCAAAAATGGGGTGTTGTTTAATGACATTCAACTTCAAATGAAAACAAACCAATGTTTCTACAATCCACATTGCGGGTTGCGAGTTGCGGAAACGCATGTCGCAAATCCATTATTCAAATAGTTCCCGCAATCCACATTATGGGTTGCAGAAATGAATAATGCAAACATTTACAATACTCTTCCCGCAATCCGCAATTGTGGGTTGCGGGCATCAAATCCCCAATTATTGGAAAACATTTACAACCGAAAAACGGAATGGTCAATCATGGAAAAATACTAAGGCTAGGCCATCATTTCATGTATAACCAAAATGGTCAATAATGGAAAAATCCTAAGCACAAGAAGGGTCGGCCGACCCTTCGTTTAGTAGATAATTGAGAACACTGATATCCAACAATTCACCTGTATCCAGAATGGTGAGCACAAGAAGGATCAGAAGACCCTTCCTGCAGTCTAGAACTACTATGGAAATAATACTCGGCAAATCGCATGAATGGGGGGGACCATCGAAGGAGAGAACTGGAGACACTCTATACTTGGAGACTTGTAATGTTTTACAATCTTTAAAGAATTTCAGTTAGTTTCTATTTTACTTTCTTTTGTTATATGAATCAAATTTCCTTGATTCATTTTTGTTTTTCATACATACATCTACTAACTCTGTTTTGTATTGTTAAATCATAAAACATATAAATATGTGTACTTGATTTATCATTCATATGATTTATATGCAGGTTATGCACTAGTCTATTTCTTTCCTTGATTCATATTGTTTCACAATCTGCAATCACAGCGCAGTCATTATCGTCATAATTTAATTTGTTAATTAGCTCATCATTGACAGGACAGTCACATTCTTTTTAATCCTTTGAATAAAATAACACAGGAATATTTACTCTTGAAAATATGCATCAACTCTGTTCGGGAATATTATTTCAGAATTGAAGGGCTCAATATAAAACGAGTATATCTTCACAATTTCCAACCCTTACTACATTGCCAAAAAATACATCTAATCCTTTGAATAAAATAACACCAAAATCTTTAGTCTTGAAAATATGCATCAACTCCGCTCGGCCCTCTTTATTCAAAATTGAAGGGCTCAATACAAAACGAATATCTCTTCATGGGTTCCAACACTTACTACATTGCCAAAAATTGTCTTTTATACATTGTAAAACCTCTCGAGGTAAAACCCTTACTACTTCATAACTAAAAATAGAAAATTATAAACTAACTATTACATTCCATTTCAGTCAAAATTTATACAATTTCCAAAATTTCTCAGAATATAACATTCCATGTCTTTCTATTGGTTGTAGTTGCTGACAGGGCTTCTTTCTCGAACAGTAGTCTTCAAGTGTGCAAGGTGTACTTCATTTTCCCATATCTCTCTACTGTCTTCCATTGCTCTGTAGAAGGTACCTCATAACTAGTCATCTCCTTGACCAGAACTTTCATCTCTATGTGCTTTGCAATGGAAGTTGGAGGAATCTTTTCAGCTATCATGGCCACCTAGTTTAGAATTTCAAAGTCAAGGGAGAGTTTCTTCAGTAGAATTTTCCCTATTAGAACATGAGTCAAACCTTGAAATTTATCATGGTTTCTCCCGATGTTATATAGTAAATCCTTATAATTGTCCTGCGAAATTAATTCATTATTTTCATTCCAAAAAGAAGGCAGTCCCTTTTGTATTACCTTTCAAATCCCTTTTTGAATGCTTCAACCTATTCCTTCATCTGTTCTGCACTAGCCTAAACATTCTCAATGTGAGAATGTTTTCCAAGGACTCTCCTAGCCCAAGTTATGACTATTACTCTGTTTTCGATAGCCATTGCTTTCAGATCACCTTATGTCAGAGTATTTAAGAAACTTATGGTACCCTGGGCTATATCTTTTGGTATCTTATCTAAAACTTCTCTCATTGCTTTACAGCTTTGTAAACTATCATTTGCTATGGCTTCCTTTGTCTTCATAAAATCTAAATAAGGCCTCAATTTTGCAACCTCATCGATGATTGAATCCCAAATCAAATGCTTTGCACCTTGCAATGCTAGTTGTCCTGTCACTTAGCCTATCATCCTCTGATTTCTGCCTACCAAATCTTTATTGTTTTTTGTCAACTCTTTTATTTCATTTTCCTTTTTCTGATTTTCCTTTTCTAGTCTTTGTTTTTCTTCTTTTACTTCTATGATCTCCACCTCTTTCAAGCTAACTTGGGACATAGCTTCAACTATATCATCTGTTCTTGCTTCTTTGTTGCCTTGATCTATTCCTTGCTTCTCTTGTGCTGTATTTTCCAAATTGGCCTTTAGATCTTCAATTTCAGTCTTAAGACCTGATCTATCTTTCTCCCAACTTTCCTCTTTTTCCTCAAACTTGAGCAATTTAGAAAGATATTCATCCAATTCTCGAGATAAAGTTTATGTTCTTGTTCTAAAACAGTTAATTCAAAGGCTTGAATTATCTGAGTTGCTAGAATTCTAACCTTTTGCAGAAGTAATTGGATATTCTTTTCTTTCTCAGCTAAAAGCTTTTTAATTGCCTCCCCTCTATTTGGTTCATCATTGCTCTTCACCAGGTCATCTTGTAATATTTTTATTTGTAGCTGATGAGCTTTATTCTCTGTTTTCTCTTTCCTCAGCTGGATTTGCAACCTGTTCACTGTTTTCTGTATTTTTTCCACTATTAAAGTAGCTTTCATCATATCAGCATAAATCACCTCTCCAGTCTGTCTGTGTAGGTGAATTTTATCAGGGACTGTTATCTTCTGCAAATTCAATTTCATTTCTGTGACCTTATCATCAGATGATATGGCCAAATTCAAATTATTTTTGTCTGGATCTCTGCTAGTCATCAGAGTAATTTCTGAATCAACAACATTCCTGACTTCTGGAAACAACTTATGCATTGTTTCTGTTGTTATTTGTCTGTCTTTTCCATATTTTACACATATTTCATCTCTTGAATGAAATTTGTTAGAATCACCTGCAACTCTTGCCTCGTCAAATTCATATTCCTGTGCTTGAATTCCTGGCCCTTGGTATTTTTCTTTCTTTATTCCCTTTTCTTTGTCAGATACAAATACTTCATCTTGCTGGCTGGATTTTATTCTTTTGGCTTCTCTTTCTTCCTCCACCTGCATATCAGTACTTTCATAAAAAATTATTTTACTTGTTGCTTCAACCTTTCCTGGGGTAGGTACCATCTCAGGTACCAACTTAGCTCAAACTTTATCCAAGGTAGAAGGATTAGCGTGTGAACTTCCCAAAACTTCTGTGTATGATTCATATTGCAATAAATTTACCATCTTCGCCAATCCTTCAATCTCTTGGTGATCAAAAGATTTATTTTTGTTCTCTTGCCTTCTGTCAGAAATAACATGAAAAGGATCATAATTAATAGCTGTCACTTTCCTAAAACTCAATGCTTCTAAATGTTTTTGTACAAAAGGGAGAGCATTCTTGTTCTTGATGATAAAAGGACCAATTTTTAAAGGGAACTTTATATCTGTAGCTTTCTTGAAATGTAGAAAATGGTCATTTTCCACTATCAATTTTTGTCTGATAAACTCCAAAGCAAAAAATCTCAAAGTCAAAAAGGCTGGTAGAATATAGGGCTCTCTAACAAATCCATAAAGTCTTATTACTATATCTTGCTTCCCTAAAACCCAGCCTCCAAATGATTTTTTGGGGCTTAATTGCATCAGGGTCTTCATCTATGATAATACTCTAGGCAAATTTTATCCAAACATCAATCTGTATACTTCTGATAAAATAAAATTCATAAAATTAAACATATTGTCTTCCACTATTTCTGAAAACATAGATTGTGGGAAATGTAAATCGTTTCGACTGCTAAACAGGAGCATTTTCATCAAGTGTGTCTGGAATCTGAAATGTCTCGAAGTGTGGAAACTCACTAACTGAGAGTGGATGTTCCGAGCCAAGAATTCATCAAATTTAAGGCAGGGTACTTGACTATAATCCATTTCTGGTTTAGCAACACTTAATCTAAAAAGAAAACTTAACTGGACCTCTCTGAGCATGGAGTCATCATCAAACCCTAAAAACTGTGAAATGAGTGACAAAACTAACTGTGAATTTTCATCAAAAAAATTAATGTCAAGTGGATAGGGGGTGTTATCAATGGCAAGGCCAGATTTCAGACAACTGGTCATGAAGGTTTGTTTGGTCTCAGGGGATGACTCTCTGTACTGGCTAACTAGGGCGTCTTCGGAAAATTCTTCCTGGTGGTGGGAGGAAAACAGGGGTACTGCTAGAGCTTTCCTAACGGTAGACGCATTTACACGGCAAATAATTTTCTTTCGTGATGAATTCATAATGACTCTTTGACTCTGAGAATAATTTACTGCACACCACGAAATGAATTCCGGAAACCCTGAAGGTTGTTCGGGACATAAATGGATAAAATGAGACTTATAAACATTGTGCACATCCAAATTTTGTTTATATTAACCCTCCAACTTGCTTTTGATTTTTAAAACTGAGAATTTAACCATTATGGGGTCACGAATGTAACTATCTCTGTCCACTAGGGTTTCTTCTATCCTCATAGTCTCAACATTCTGACAGACGGTTTCACTACTTCCTTCCATTATGTAAACAATTCTAGTTACTTTCACAAGTTAAGAAGACCTACCTAGAACGGACAGGATGAATAAACTATGCGATGTCTCTTTCGAGCAGCACAAACATGTTCCAATCCTCCGCTATTCGCAACACAAAAGTCAATTTTTTACGTGCCCTTCTCTTTTATACACCACCGAAGGCGGTTTCTCAACGTGGGATGGTGGTTTTCCTTACTGCTTTCTCTGATTGCAGAATGATGTAGAGAGGACACGCATACAACGTGTTGGCAGTGCGGAAAGATTATGGACCGTCGATCTAACCGCCCTTTATCAAATAGCCATTGATCTAACCTCCCTTTTATCATTTTGTGATTTACCTGCAATAATTAATTAATACAAATACACGAGATATCATAAATAATAGAACAGAATCGCTTTTATATTGATCACGGGCCACTTCGAGGGGGCAACCTCCTTTAAGCAAGCTCAATACAATTAACTTCACGGTGCCTTCAATGACCTCAACACACACTTATATACTAAGTCTATGCCCAATACTATGAGTCAAAACCATGGGACATATAATACTACAAGATGACTTACAAAGCATATGCGTCCAATACTATGGGTCAATACTATGGGCTAATATAAAATACGGATCAACAAATACTACGGGACGACTTACAAAGCATATGCGTCCAACAACAATATACTAACATAGTAAAAAGAAGGGTTGACATAGGTTCCTAACATCCCCTCTCCCTTAGAAAAAGCTTTGTTCGCAAAGCTTTGGTTGGAGAAATTGCTGCAGAATCTGAAGGAGTGGTTCCCTGGTAGCATCCTTGGTTTGCATTTCGGGCCACTGATGCCTTTGGAGTGTCAAGGAGGATTGCTTGGAAGGATATAGATGAAGAAGAACCCTGTCAACTGCATGGAAAATGCGCTCAGAACGGTGTTGATCGGCTTGTTGTTTCAGGCGAATTCTGGCCATGTGAAGATTGTCCTGCAGAATGAGAAGAATCTGATCGCGGTTTTGAAGAACCGAGTCAATTTCCTGAACTGGGGAGCTGCTAAGGGTGTATGGAAGAAGAACTGGCGGTGTTTGTCCATAGACTACTTCATATGGTGTCCTTTGAGATGTGGTATTGTACCACCAGAGTGCTACTAGGAAATCCATAGAAATAGTTGGCGAAAGCTGTGTAGTGATGGGCAAGGGTTTGATCAATCCCGAAAGGAGTGTCGGTTCCCCCTTGTTGACTTGGAAAGTATCATCGTTAGCCACCAGCTGTTGAATTGTCATTTTTAGTCCCATCCAAAAGAAGTTATATTGTTCCTGGTCATACATTTTGCAGAACCCAGAGTGCCCTGTTGATGAAGAAGCATGGAGATCATAGAAGAGATAGCCGTGTTGAACATATGGCAACCAATTTGGAACAAACAGAGAAAGAGCTGTAAGAGAAACTGGGTCATCAATTGTGCGAGAAGGAGCATCTTCCACCATATTGTCCTTACCCTTCTTGTAAGTGATCACATAGGGATAACCCATGAGTTGGATAACCCATTGCAGGTGTGTTGGGGAGGAGACCCATTGTTCCAGAAAATTTTCCAAACTCAGGAGATCAGTCTTGATGCAGAAATAATTGCCTAAGAGGTATGGCTACCACTTCTGTACTGCATGCAAAATAGCCATCATTTCCTGCTGAGAGGTATATGTGGTTACATTCTTACCGGAAAGGTCTCTTGAAGGAAGCAAGCTCATTGGTTCAGCAAAGATACCTGCATAGCTATCCAAGGAAGTAGTGGAGACTGTTGATGGGTGCATCTGAATGGAATTGAGCTGAGCAATGACACCATGTGAATTCTTCTTAAGGATTTTTTCCAGGCGATGTGAACTGATGATGCAGAGAGACCCTGGTTGTAAGCCCCGAAATTTGTGTTGTGCCCCATTGACGTTAAACTGCATCCAGAGTTCAGCAAAATCCCATAAGATGGGGCCAAGTGTGCGTAACCATTGAACACCCAAAACCACATCACATCCGCCTAAGGACAAGTCAAACATGTCGGAGCATAGGTTATAATCTTCCATAGAGATACGCACATTGTGACACTTCCCCTTGCAAGGTAAGGTGCCCCCATTGGCAACCATGACTTCAAAGTTGGAGCAAGGATGGACAAAACAATCAGCTTGTTTGGCAATTCGAGGGTCAATGAAGTTATGAGTGCTACCAGAATTAATGAGTATGGTAAGAGGGAGCTTCTTGAAGTATCCCCTGACCTGCATTGTTTGTGGGGTGGTGACGCCGGTTACAGCATGGAGAGAGATCTCGAGTGGGTCATCCTGAGATGGGGTGTCAACAGGCGCGTGTTGCATGTCGACCTGATCATCTACTGTATCTGTAGCTTCTTTACCAAGTTCTAAGGCAGGCGGAGAATACACATCCAAGATATAGAGCTTTTGTTGAACACATATATGTCCCCGAGTGAATTTCTCATCACAATTATAGCAATGCCCTTTTTCTCGGCGTGCCTGCATTTCTATTTCAGACAAATGCTTGATAGGAGTTGGTTGAGGAGCAGGCGTGATGGGAGGTCATTGGGAACCCATATTTCTGAAGGGAACAAAGGTGGGTTTGTAGCGTTGTTGAGCTGTGATCTTGTCCTCGGCCAACTTAGCCAACCCTAGGACTTCCATCATTGTGTTGGGACAAAACATTTTGACCTCTGAGCGGATTTCATCCTTGAGACCACTAATAAAACAACTCCTGTAGAATTCATCAGACAATCCTTCTGTGTGATTGGCTAGTTTCTCAAATTCCATCTGATACTCTCTCACTGTGCCAGTTTGGTGAAGTTTAGTGAGTGCTCCTGTGAAGTCGTCAAAAGCACTAGGACCAAATCATGGCAAAATGAGTTGGCAAAAATCTGTCCAGTTTGGCTCGGGATGAGCTTTGATGTACCAATGGTACCATTGAATGGCTTCATGTTCCAAATGAAAGGATGCAAGTGGAACTTTCTGAACATCAAAAGTATTATGCAGACTGAAATATTGTTCTGCTCGGTATATCCATCCAGTCGGATCAGTACCATTGAAGGGAGGAAAATCAAGCTTCGGCCCACGAAAATTGCTAGAAGCAGAGAACCCGGTGGCTGCAAAAGATTCTGGCTGTTTGGTATTGTTCATGGTTGAATGCTGAAGATGGAGGCTGAGAAATTTTTCATCTAAATCTTGGAGTTTGGTTTGGCAGAGGGGAACAAAGAAGCAGAATTCAGAAAGGAACTCTATGGTAAAATTTGAAGGTGATTGGGTGAAATATAAGGAAGTTATGGCAAACCCTAAAAATCGACAAATGTGAGATTTCGGGCTATAGGAAGGGGAATTGAGGATAGGGTCCTCAGGAATGAAATATGCAGAATGGAATGGCAGTGGTTCCCTGAAAATTTCAAGGGAAACAGAGGTAAAACAAGGGAGATATGGAGAAAAACTGTTTTTTTTTTTTTTTTTTTTTTTTTTTTAGACTAGAGCGGCTATGGCTCGGATTTTTTTTTTTTTTTTTTTTACAGACTGGAGCGGTTACGGCTCAGAAGGAATCTGGAACAACGCCGAACGGCTGGATCTGGAACGGCTTGCAAAATGGATCTGAAACGGTGCAGCAGTGATCGGCAATAGTTCAGCTGAAAGTAGATATGGACCCCAGGTATGTGCGGCTTCCTAACATTTCAGGGTTTTCACTCGGCCACCAATGTTGTCTGACGGCTTGCGTATTGGGGCAGTACCCCTCACTCCACGGCTTAGGTAAAACTGATAACCGCTTTGCCACAAATGACAGCTCTTGGTTTACCTCACGGGTGGGAACTAGTCAATCAGGTAGGGGTCGTTGCCCTTTTCGCTTGGCAGGTCCTCTCAATGGCCGGCTACTTCAGGGTTCCTGTGGTACTCCTCACAATGAGTTTTAGGGCTTATGCCCAAGTACTTCCCACAGTTAAGCGGATAGGGATTATTCCCAGATCCGAACCTGCAACAAAAAAAAATTTGGCCAGAAATTCCACCCAATGTTCAAAAACCGGATCTATATTGCTCAGAATCACTATTATGCCATGTTTTCGGAACTGGAACAACCAATCTGCTTCTACCCATGAAAGCGGAATAGAAATCTGGGCACTCGGTCAAAAGATTTGCTCGCCGCAATTTCCGCAGCCGTCACCGAAATTCTGAAAAATTATTGATTTTAAATCCACGATATCTCCACTTTTAGAACTCCAAATGAGATGATTTTTTTTTAGAAACTACATACTTTTGAAAGAGGAATTCAGATATGCAATCGGTTTCTTCTGATTTTGTGTAGAAAGTTTTAGAAATTGATTTGAAAGTCGCTGCCCAAAAAAAGAAAAAAGAAAAATTTCCCACTAGTGCCAAGGAAAGTGCTCTGATACCAGATGTGATGTACTTGCAATAATTAATTAATGCAAATACACGAGATATCAGAAATAATAGAACAGAATCGCTTTTATATTGATCACGGGCCACTTCGAGGGGGCAACCTCCTTTGAGCAAGCTCAATACAATTAACTTCACGGTGCCTTCAATGACCTCAACACACACTTATATACTAAGTCTATGCCCAATACTATGAGTCAAAACCATGGGACATATAATACTACAGGATGACTTACAAAGCATATGCGTCCAATACTATGGGTCAATACTATGGGCTAATAGAAACTACGGATCAATAAATACTACGGGACGACTTACAAAGCATATGCGTCCAACAACAATATACTAACATAGTAAAGAGAAGGGTTGACATAGGTTCCTAACACATTCTCCCATGAGGTATGGTGGGCATTTTCCCAAGGCCACTTGAACTAGTTTTCCAACACTTGGTCATTTCCAATATTTTCTCCAAGGTTGATCCTGAAACCCTATTTTGGCAGATTTATGAACTTCTCCTCATAAATGATTAAGGAAAACTGAGACCATGACTAGATAGCCACTTCAATGAGCTATAGCATGATATGATGGTGCGTGCATTTTTCTCAAACCATGAATTATGGCGGGCATTCTCTCAGAGCAGTTTTTTCTACTTTTTCCATACTTTGTCAATTTCCAAAGTTTCACAAACTTGTCATACTTTTCCAAAATGATGTCAGATTGAGACACTGACTTAATGATAGTACCATAACACCATCATATGTCTTTCCAGCCTCATCACACATTCCATGTCATCATAGATTCCATGTCATCACTTCCTATGGTGTCAGTTCTCTCTTTGAGGCTCACACGTGTGAGATTTTGGCCTGCCAAAATAGAGATCAATTCATGTATAACCAAAATGGTCAAGACTGGAAAAATACAAATCACAAGAAGGGTCGGTCGACCCTTCATTTAGTATATAATTGTGAACACGAATATCCAGCAATTCATTTGTATCCAGACTGGTGAACACAAGAAGGATCGGAGGACCCTTCTTGCAGTCTAGAACTAGTATGAAAATAATATTGGTTAGAAGAAGGGTCGACCGCCCCTTCATTTATGAGGTAATTGTGCAAATATTCAACCTATGAAGTATATCCTGTCAATTCATGTATATCCTGAATGGTGAAGACTTCAAAAATACTAACCACAATAAGGGTCAGCTGACCCTTAATTTAAAAGAGAAATGAAAAATTATTTAATCTACGAAGGTTGGGATGACAATTCCCCACTACCAACTTCAGCAGTATATGGTAGGAATTGGGACATTGCCTAAGTTATAACATCTAAACAATATTTCTCCGGACTTCTGAATGCCGACAAGAAGGATCGGTCGCCCCTTCTTTTAGTAGATAATGAGAACACCAATATCCGACAATTCACCTGTATCCAGAATGGTGAACACAAGAAGGATTGAACCACCCTTCTTACATTCTAGAACTACTATGAAAATAATAGTGGGCAAAAGAAGTTTCGGCCGACCCTTCATTCATTTATCTCGAGCCTCATTCAAAATGGGGTGTTGATTAATGAAATTCAACTTGAAATGATCGTCATATTATACAGACACCGATTCATTTGATAATTTGTATATTTTTTACAACTTCAAATGACCGTCATAATTATCATATCAGAACACCGCAAAAACCAATTTCAAAAGTGGCAATATCAAAAGAAAAAGTATGGTTTTGGAACCTGGATTTGGCACTTTTGGAAATGGATTTGGCAGTTTTGGAACAGGTTTGGTCACTTTTGGAACCGGATTTGGCAATTTTGGAACCAGTTTTGGCTCTTTAGGAACTGGTTTTGTCACTTTTGGAACCTTGATTTGGCACTTTCGGAATCGGTTTTGGCACTTTCGGAACCGGTTTTGGCAATTTTGGAACTGGTTTTAGCACTTTTGGAACCTTGATTTGGCACTTTTGGAACCAGTTTTGGCACTTTCAAAACTGGTTTTGGCACTTTTGGAACCGGTTTTGGCACTTTTGGAACCCGGATTTGGCACTTTTGGAACTGGATTTTGCTTGATTTTGGGGTTTCGAAAGGCTATTTTTGACCCGTCTTCAAAGTGACTTGGACTAGAATATGTCCAATTTTAGTGAAATTGGCGTTGAATATTTAAGTTTCAATTATCTAGAAAATATGTAATTTTCAACTCCCATAACAATCACTTTAGTGATGGGATCACTATGTATTATTTCACAATTTTACAAAGCATTTTTTAATAAAAGTCAAAGTATTTCTACATTCACATTAAGATCTAGAATAAGAAAATATTTTCTATACATTTTAATAAAGAGACATATATACTTAGATATCACAATTACACACTTAAAAATTACCGAAGAACCAATTAACCTCTAAGTCATTAGGTGGAGGGTTTGGAGGAGAAAGAGGAAAGTTTGTAGAATCAAAATTTAAAACAAACAATTTTTTGGAAACAACCATGAAAATTTAGACTTTTTATAGAGCACCCTTCCTTTGAAACGAAAAATTGAAATCAAACTAAGAGATAGCAAATGAGTTAACATAATACTTTCGCTAAGCTTTTATTCAACCACCCTAACTCCATGTAACATACACCACATTAGTATGCTCTCTCATATTCCTCATTATTCCTCTTTGATCATTGCAAAACATAATCCAATTATCAAGGAGGTAAAACATGCAATGATGGATTTTCCTTGGGTTTGGATGGTTAACATGCAAATTTGACCTCCATTAGCACATTTTTTACCATGGTTTGTCATCCGTAAATTAATCATGATGGGGTAGGAATTACCTCTAAGGGTTTTAATTCTATACTAATCACTCTAGCCCTTATTCATTCTTTTAATCAACAAAAGATATAAGGTGTGCTCATTCAAATGGATGTAGGTTGTATGTCACAAGATTCTTATGGGCTTATGGTTCAATAGTTCATATATTTAGTTGGTTATAATCGACTGTGTTCCCACTCCTTTCTATATAGTCTTATTTAAATGTGATCTCATGGAATTTTCCATTCTACCTTAGTAATATAACAAACAAACATGCTATCTCTTTAAACTAATTTATCATTTTGGAACAACTTCAATGCATCCCATTTTTGTAAATTCTTTATATATATGATTCACATATAATTGTGTGACATATTGTAATGTCCCCATTTTGACCCCTTTGTATTAAATCGTAAATGATGTGCATATTGTAATTTAATCATGGTGAGGAGCTCAAGGCCAAGGCCCCACCGTTGATTTAGTGTTTCATGTATCGACAATTAAAAATAGATGCCTACGGTTCTTGTGCGAGATGGGCACAATGTATATAAGACATCATGTAATTATGAATTTTCAATGAAAAACCCACAACCGGCTATGCAATGCAACAAAAGAGATGGGGCATGACTCTACAAGGAAAAGGGAGGGAAATTATTCAAACCCTTGAGCCAATGGTGTTAATCCATGTGTCAATGGGGAAACCCATAAAACCACCAACTACCCATTTTGTCTCATGCACCCAATCATTTAATTCTTCCAAGAAAATTGGTTAAGGCAGTTAATGTCTTGGGATGGGAGAGGTATGGCAGTCATATTTTCGTGCATGGGCAAGCTACAAACCTGAAAATCGTATTCTTGGCTTGCTGGGCAAGAAAACCCCCACGAAATGCTACCCAAGGCCATTCCTCATGCATTACATTCTTCCTCTCATGCATGTTGAGCACACAGGAAGTTATCCTCACGTTTTTCACCATAACCCTGCGTTTTCCATGCCCAGGGACTCGTTTTTGGATGGTGCAACAGCTGGGGAAGGAGGGACGTGAATTGGGACTGAGGGAGAGGGCGTTTTTGCCCTGGGGCATTTTTCGGGAATGGGTTTTGCTTCCCCAGTCGAATTTCCAAAGTGCCAATACGTTTTGAGTCTACCCACGTTTTTCTGAAGTCCGGGAAACCCCATCTCATGCATCCCACTGTTGGAAACGTTTTCTCATGCTCAACCAGTGTAGGTTGCTGTTAGGTGCATCCCTGTTTTGTTTGGAACCCATGAGCAAGAAACTGGAATGGTAGTGAACAGAATTGGCTTGATAAACCTAGTGTAGGGAGTATCCTCTCAAGAAGATTAAGAGGGCTTGCTACTTTTCTATGCACACCCTGAGAGCACTAGAAAGGAAGGTATGGCTTGAGGGACTGTGTGGCAGTGAAGAGAATACTTCCTGGTGTTGGGTGTGTAGGCATTGTGAGTGCCAAGCTAAATAGATCTGGGAGAGGTACCCATAGCTCTGTGGTTGAGCTCACTAGCTTAGCAATTCTTCCTTTCCATCTCCTAGCAGCCTGATAAACCCAATTTGTAGATTGGCTTGGCTCATCTTGGTGTATGCTTGGCTATGTGTGAGTCTGTTGTTCCCTGGTTCCTTGTAGAGATCATGCCCAGCTCGGGGGTGGCAGTGGTGCTGAGAGATTGAGGAGCACACTAGCCTACGGTTGGGTGGAACGTTGCAGTTGCATAGCCAGTTGCGTGGGACTACTTTTGCTTAAGATAAGTATTCTCCTGTGTTAAATTTGCAATTACCATTTGATGAATATTTTGAAGGTATCATGGATCTGTTAATAAATTTGCTTCCGCTGTGTATGAAAATGATTATGCATTTCCATATGATCTTGTATAATTCTGCACAGATTTTTATTTCATGGCTGTCACAGAATCTTGAATGTGTGTTAGAGATCAACAACATTTATTTGATTACCATCGTTTTTCCATAGCATGCACAAATACAGTTCTTTGCATCCATGACTTTAATTCAAACGTTTTGGGGCTAATTGCCCGAATTGAGCACCACGTCCTCCCTATCACACTGATATGGTAGGAGGGGACACTACACATATATACTTCAATCCAAACATAAGAAGCACATAAGGATACTATGATATGTTTCTTATCAATTTTTATTACTATTTTTATGTCATCTAGCCACGTCACAACTCAAGAGCTGCTAACCATAACTCTAAATTAACATGGAAAAGTTTGGTTTGAGGTAGTTGTTACCAAATATGGAATTGGAAACACATGGCTTATGCAATCCCTCCCTTATTATGAGTGTTTGACCCTTCTATCAACTCTAGGGAAGATCATGTTATATTGATCTTGTTTCTTTCATTTACTGCTCATTAAAGGATATGTTGCTATATGGCTTGTTCCTGTCACTTTAATATTATCGTTTATTTTCCATAAATAAAATTCCATTGTGAAGAGGATAAATTTATGGCTTTAACTTTAAAAAAACATTTCGACCTTGCAATATCTATATTTTTTTGTTAAGAAGGATTCAAATCTATTTAGAAATAAGCTTTTACATATAAGATGCAATTACAAATTGAGATGTTCATCATTATATATTAAATTTATCTTCCCTATTACACTACCATGTGTCCCATCACATATTTTCTTCTACTTTTATTAAGAAGTCATGCATGGAATTTATAGTCTTCTCCAAAGTAGATGGATATTTTGTATTTTTAATATTTGAAGTTTTGTTCATAAAATTTACTGTAACTAATGTTTTTGTTCTCCACTTATGTTAAAAATTGTTCTAGACTTCAATTTTGTATTATTTTAATAGGTCGATGCATATTGATGGTCTCCTCCATTTCTGCCTCTACCTTTCTATCACAACTTGTATTATAATCAAGTCATTTATTACAAATATTTTATATATACGGTTTCAAACAAAAAACAAATACAAATATTTATTGGATTCAAATTTGGTTCCTCATTATATTAATTTCAATATTAACATTGAATAGATAGATAGATAGATAGATAGATAGATAGATTTTTATATCATTTAGATTAATTGGCTCCTAATGATTTCCATCAAACTAACTTGTGATATACCTAGAAATTGATATTTAAAATACTTTAAGATTAACTTGTATCATATACAACTAGTTAGTTTTTTATAATTAACATTACTTTATACTATTGTTAATGCTTATACATTTCTAATAAATTTCTAATCTCATTTTAATTTACCTTTTTCTTTTTATTTTTATTTTTATTTTCTTATGATGCTTTATTTTTATATTTATATATTTGTGTGCATAACTTTTATATATTTTCTAATATATTTATATTTATATATCTTGTAGATTGGTGGACATTGTACCAAATGTAATGTCACCCACTTGGGTTAATGGACGATGTGGGTCTGTTGGTGTTTCCAAACGTCTTGACCCTTTTTTCATGTCTGAATTCCTCTGTGATGAATTTGGAAGGTTTCATTCCTGGTCTTATTCTACTAGTTTCTCGGACCATAAATCGATTATTCTGCAGTTGGAGGTTGATAAATCTTTTGTCTCTTATCCTTTTAAATTCAATCCTAGGTGGTTGGAGGTATATGAATTCAATCAGTTGATTAAGGAGAAGTGGATGTTGTTGGATGATATTTCTTGCTCCTCTAATTTGTCCAGCTTTATTAAGAATCTTTCTCTCCTAAAGGATGTTGTTATTATATGGGAAAAAGAACAGAAAATTGCTAATTCCAAACTTCTTTCTGAGATTGAAGCTGAGATACAAGTCTTATCTGGTAAATTAGATGAGGAATTGTCTTGGAGGCTAGGAAGGAGAGACTTTCTGAGCTTGAATGTACGAAGTTGAAACTTTTAAGTCTTTTGGAGGAGACCTGGAGATAAAAAAGTGGAGCGGTCTAGCTACAGGAAGGGGATAATAATACCTAGTTCTTTCACAGGTATGTCAATCAACGCAGATTGATTAACTCGATCTGGGAGATGAAAAATGATAGGAATGAGATTTTTTATGACTCATCTTCGCTTAAATGTGTGGCTGTGGAACACTTCAAGGATATCTATTCTAGCAAACAATCTCCATCTATTGATAATCAGTTGAAGGTAATTAAAAAATTCTCTCATTTTTTTAGTGAACAAGATTGTTTGGATATTGGTAGAAGGATGACGCCGGAGGAAGTTATTCATACTTTGAGGTTTTTTTCCAAAGACAAGAGTCCAGGCCCAGATGGGTGGACTGTCGAGTTTTATTTTCATTTCTTTGACAGATTGGGAGAGGAGCTGACTATTGTGATCGATGAAACCAGAAGAAAGGGATGGATACCTTCTTCTTTGAACTCTACATTTATTACTCATGTTCCTAAAGTCGATCGGTCGATTTCTTTTAACGATTATCGCCCTATTTCTCTGTGTAACCTACTCTACAAGCTAATTACCAAGATCATTGATGAGTGCATTAAGCCTTTGTTGGGAGATCACATATCGAAAGAGCAGTTTGGCTTCCTCCCCAATCGCCAAATTCAGGATGAGGTGGGGATAGCGCAGCAAGGTTTACATTCTATAAAGCAGAAAAGATTGACGACTTTCATCCTAAAGTTGGATCTCAACAAATCCTATGATCGACTCGATTGAACCTATCTTCGATTGATTCTTCTTCAGATTGGTATGACTCCACATATCATGAATTGGATTCTGGCGTGCATAACAACTTCCAGGTTTTTTGTCTTGATAAATGGTTCCCCCTCAAAATATTTATGGGGAAATAGGGGAATTTGGCAGGGTTGTCCCCTATCTTTGTATTTATTTATATTGGTGATTGAAGGTTTTATTTTACTAATTAGGGATGCTAGAAATCTAAATGAAATCAAAGGGATAAAGGTAGCCAGTTCCCTTTACATTTCACACCTTCTTTTTGTAGATGTTGTCCTCAATTTTGGGGAGGGATTGATGAAAGAATGGGATCATTTTCGTTCTATTATTATGTTATTATGTGATGCATTGGGGGTGATTATTAGCACTCAGAAGTCCTCATTTTTATATATTGTGATGATACTAGCATTATTAATCATATTACTCAGATTTTTCCTTATCGGTTGAATCCTTTGGAATTGGGTATTCTCTATTTGGGTTTTTGGTTAAAACCTAATGCTTACTCAACTAAAGACTAGACTTGGTTAATACAGAAGATACAGAAGAGGATCAAAGTGTGGTCACTCAGACTACTATCTCTTGGAGGCATATTGGTTCTTGACAATCATGTAATCCAGAGAATATTGGTTTTCCTTATTTCAGGTTCCGGCAGCTATTATTTCCTTGATCCGAAGACTGATGTTTCACTACTTATGGGCTGGTAATTTTAACCATTCTAAGTTCCATTTAACATCTTGGGCTAGCATTTATCTACTGAGGTCTCATGGAGGTTGGGGTATAAAGAACTTGGGTTGGTTTAATAAGGCCCTTTGTGTGCATAGTCTTTGGCGTGTTTTATTTGATCAGGGACTTTGGGGGAGAGTGATTAAGTTTAAATATTTGAAGCGGATGGATGTGGTTACCTGGTTACGACATTTTGGTTATTTGTCCTCTTATGGCTCTTATATCTGGCACAGACTGTTGAAAACCTTTCTGATTATCAATCACCATATCTATTGGAATGTGGGGAGGGGTATTCAAGGTTTTTTAGGGGTGGATACTATTGTTGGGTTGCCAAAGAAATATACTCTTTCGGTGGATATGCTTGGAGTCTTACATAGTCAGGGGATCTATGTGCTTAAACAAGAGGTCAGGGAACAGTTGGTGGATATGGTGCATTGGAAGTCGTATAGTGATTTGGGACTTTCTGGTAGTTTGGGCGCTGAATGGGACATTTTTGTTAGCAATTTATATCATGTTGTAATTTCTTTTAATAACTCTCCCGATGCATTGGTTTGGAGTTTTAATAGGAAGAATGGGATAGTTAGGGTAGATTTGGCTTATAATCATATCCTGGATATTGAAATTCCTGAAATTCTGTCGTGGTGGAATCAGTGGTGTTGGAAGGCTGCAATTCCACTGAAAATTAAGTGTTTCCTCTAGCTTGCTTTTAGGATGAAAATTCTAACCTAGGAAAATTTGCAGAAGCGTGATTTCTCTAGGTCTGGTAGGTGTGTTTTTTGTGGTTCTTTTGAAGAATCACTAGATCATATTTTTGGGAACTATAACTTCTTTCAATTGTGTGGTTGGAATTGAGGGAGTATTTCCATTTTACTGTCAGTTGGGATGCAGATGCTCTTGCAGTTAACTTAAATAAGTGGTATTTGAGTAAATGTCAGTGGCCAAATCCCTCCTTACTTATCATCTGGAAGGTTTGGAAAGCCAGAAATCTCGGTATTTTTGAAGGCTTATTGCAGAATTCGGCCCAAGTCTGTATAAAAGTAAAGGCTCATCTTGGAGATGTTTCTAGGATATCTGCTCTTAGGCAGACAAAGAGGTTTCATTATCCAGATCTAGAGCAATCCTTATCGATCGGTTTCTTTGATGGAGCGTCACAACATGGTCTATGTGGGACTGGTATGGTCTTGAAACTGGAGTCTAGACATCTATTTAAACTGGAGATGAAGGCTGGGTTGGGATCTAATACCATAGCAAAGCTCCTAGCTCTTTGGGGTCTGCTTCTTTTTTCCAAGAGGAGGGAGATAAATTCTCTTTGTATTGTGGGAGATGCAAAGGTTATCATTGACTGGGAAAAGGGGATCTCTACTATTTCATCTTTATCTTTGGGCCATTGGTTGCGTCGTACCCAAACTTTTCTTCAGGAGTTCCATCAAATTTCTTTCAAGCATGTCTACAAGGAGTTTAATATCTCGGCGGACTCATTATCAAAACTTTCCATTGGTTGTATGGATGGTATTATCTATTTTAAATAGTACAGATATAGCACTATCCTTGATTCGGGCTTCCTGAATCTATATTAGTAGCTTCCTCTTTGTTTTTAGAGGACTTATTAGCTAGCTAGTCTGGAGGATCGTATTTTGTGGACTCAATAGATCTCACATTGGACTTTGCTCTATTTTTTGATAAGGATATTAATCATGCTTTTGTTGTTAGCATATCTTGGACGCTATGTTTGTAAGGAAGATATTGAGGCATGCTCTTGATGTAGTTTTGTTATTTGTTGTAATTGATAGACACAACTTTTCTCTTAATAAAAGGTTTTTTTGTGTGTGAAAAAAAAAAAACTGCCATGTTCAAGTGAATTATTAATATATTTAGAAAAATAAGATAAGAGTTTCAAGGATTCTTTGTATTTATTTTTAATAAATTGATTCATTTTATTGTATTTTTTAATGTTATGTTGGAGAATAATCTAGACATTTTAGTTTTGTCTTTTACATGAATAATAAAAGAGTATTGAATTTTTTTTTAAGCAATAGTAGACAAGTTAACATTTGGATCTATGTTAATAATTGGATTTTATTAATTATTTTTTGATATTTATATTATTATTAATATTAAGTTAATATTAATAAGAACCATATTACATGGTTAACCAAATCAACTCTAATAAGCTATGATTCATCAACCATAATCAAAGTTCATTAAAATAAACTATTGTTAACCAACTAAACCATGGTTAATATTAATTTGTTATTATTAATAATATTAACATTAATATTATGAAAAAGAATATAAACTTCAAATATAACTTATCTTCATTTAAATGTTTTCCATAAAACATAACTTTATAAAATTATTGTTTTTCCTTTTTACAATTTGAAATTGAAACATTATTTAAATACTAGCACAACCACAATTTTAAAAGTGGTTGATATACGCCCATCCATGCCATTTTTAAAAAAATCGTAGAATTGATTGGTGTATTTCAACCACTTTTTAAAATGTGGTTGTGCTAGTAATTACACATTGGTAAATGTTGCCTTATTGAACTGTCATTGATAATGAAGAAGAATTGATATATGTTTTGTGCATTTAAATGAAAGGTAGAATGTTATTTGATTCCTTAAAAATATCCATATGCAGGTTGTAACCTTGTTAGGTTGTTGCTCGTTCAGTTCTTGTTAGCATAACTCTGTCTCCAGATATGGCTTCCTCAAATGGTTAAAACCTTAATCTTACTATGTTATACCTGTTATTGTATTACTATTCCTTAACGCATGTATCATTTATATTCATGTGAAGGAATTCAATTGAAATTTGTGTCTAAGCATGCGATAAACTATTCCAAGTCTAGTATAAGTGCTCCTTATACTAATCCTAGTTAAGGTGTTTGTGTGAGATGTAATATGCAATGGTGGCTTGTGATAAGGATGATTTGTAACATTTTTTTCTATGGAATCCACATCATGCACTGTGTAAAGGGATATGGGAATACCCACCACTGCAAAGGTATATTAGATATTATAGTTGAGATCTCTACGGAAGTTGTTTGCAAACGATCCTTGTATTCAAGCTTGTTGAATCTTCAAACCTTATGATTGATGTGCATATTTTTCATGATGTGAAAGTATCTAGAAGAATGCTTGTTGGAGTTGCACAAAGGTGTTGAAGCTTTCGTATCCCCACCACTACAAAGGTATATTAGATATTATAGTTGAGATCTCTACAGAATTTAGTTTGCAAACAATCCTTGTATTCAAGCTTGTTGAATCTTCATACCTTATGATTGATGTGCACCTAGACCTTTACTATTCCATTAAAATCCAACTATAAATATTATAAATCATTTCTATCAAAATCAAGATATAAATATTATAAATCATTCCCAAAATGAGTCCTTCTGTCATGGATTAGAGCCAAAACAAAACAAAAAAATGAATGAGGTAACCATAGGAAGTGATCGAACTAAAAATTACATAGTCTTCCCAATAATTTAGAACATGTTCCCAACATTATCATTGGAAACACAAAAACAAAGTCAGGCCTTTTCAACCCCAAAACTCAATACAAACAACTTGGAAGATAATCTAATATGAAATGTGGAGATAAACAATTGTGATTTGCTAATAACA
This sequence comes from Larix kaempferi, assembly GCA_027924585.1. Lineage (NCBI taxonomy): Eukaryota > Viridiplantae > Streptophyta > Pinopsida > Pinales > Pinaceae > Larix > Larix kaempferi. The sequence continues at coordinate 1,042,148 of BSBM01000013.1, forward strand.
ATATATCTACTCATTTGACAGTATTTATTTTTCCTAAATTTTTTGCAATCATTTACTGAGTTGACTGTAGTCATAAGGCAACTTACATTATTAAACAATATTAATGTTATATATCAAATTAAAAATTATAATGGTAAATTGGTTCAATAAATTAAATCCCTAATTTATATCAAATTACAAATTATTATGGGAAATTGATTCAATAAATTAACTCATATGATTTTTAAACAAAAATATTATTTCAGTTAAAATATGAATGGATATACAAGATGGAGGGAATCTTGTATCTCTCCTCTCTATACGCTAGAAATTTCCTTTCAAATTTCATTCCAAAAATGCACATTCTTTCAACATAATTTTCGAAGGTGTTTCTTTCAACATAACTTTTGAACGTTTTATTAATAAATGCTTTCCTTTGATGTCTTCACCTGGATAGATCATATAGTGCCTATTGTAGAAATATTCGGAATGGACGCCAATGCCAACCTTGACAATGTAATTCACTTCAATCATCTTTAGACACAACATAGTTTCCATTTTTCCTTAAGATTCTATGTCTGATGAGGTGCTCTTAATAATATCGGGAACAATTTGTGGACTATGTGCTAAAATATTTTCTTTCACTGATCAAAAATTTCACATCTTAAGTATTTTTATTAATTCAAGTTGGACAAATAGTATATGCTCATGCATACCACGGTTGCAGGTGTTAAACATGTGTTAATTGTGGAAGGCACCGCCATGCACACACCTAGCAGGATGGCTCAACCATCTGGCAGCGGGCCTCAGCAGGATCCCTTCCCCGAGCACTGCACTTAAGCTCGTGTCCTTTCCCATGCCAGTTGGCTCTTTCGCCTGTGATTCCACCACTCTGGCTGACGCGATGGCGGTTAGCATTAATACCGTTCGGTTGTCTTCATCCTTGCTTCATAACTACAACATTTTTTGCGTTCAATTCTCTCATTTGATTCCTTGGTGCTCCCTCCACAAAGCCTTAGACATGACGCCTCCTCATTCCATCAGTTTCATCTATGTTGGAATTCCTGATTATCCTTTGCATGTTCCCGCGGTTGTTAGTTCTATTCTGTATTCCCCCTCCTGCGTGCACGCTAATGATGCCATGACTCATCTGCACGGCACCTCCAAGTGTAGATCCTGTCATGTTGTTGGTTGAATTGCCACCTCCCCGGAGAAGGAGAAGAAATCCATCAGCGTCTACGATGATAGGATTACCGCTCCTGTCTGAAGGTTGGTGAACGACTGGGAAGCTAATCGTGTTTCTGAAATACTTGCCTCCAGTAGGCATGGTATCCAAATCAACTATTACTGGCTTATGAAGAATACGTTGGGAATCATGGTCGAAGAAATGCTCGCGAATTGGACCATGGCAAAGCTATCCATCATGGACACCAGGACGCACATGGTCCTCCTGAATGAAATGCTCACTGCATTGGAATCCAGTGTGACTGGAGGCAAGTTTTCCCTCTTATGCAAAGCCACTCCTCACTATGACTCTAGTCTCAACATGCCTGGTAGAAACACTGAGGCCTCGGATGGTAAAGAGGGCGCTCTAACTGCAAGCATTGTTATGGCCACAAAAGTCCACGCTCTGGGCGCCACTCTGCATGATTCGCCAAGCATTGTCACTGCGGCAGTCCCATCCCCTGTCTTGGGCTCCACATCTTGGTTGGTCTCTCCTACGGCTTGCGTGCTACAGGGGGGCCCTCCCCCTGGATCCTCCTTCCTGATTCCTTCAACCATTGATGTGCTGCACTGCAAAAGGGTCAGAAAAGCTGATGGCGAAGCTGCCACTCCACGCAAGATTGAACCTCTCCTGGTACAGAGCTGGGATGAAGATTTCATTGGAAGCTTCCCAATCATAGAAGACAAGACCATCCCCACGAACGCAGATGCGAGCATCTAAGGTTACAATGGCATACCCCATATCGTTTTTGAGACGGTTAAAGTATCAGGCCTCCTTGTTTTGGTTTTTCAGTTTACTGTCTTTCACTGCTTATTTTACTGAGCAGAATTATTCCTTTGTTTTTATGGTCGGTTGTAACTATGTCTACATATTTCATCCCATCTGTGGGAAGATTTTCAAAGACTCTATTTCTGATTTTCTACTCTACGAGAGGCACCAGATCGCTCTCAGAACCACAGAATACATGTGTATGTAAAAAAATTTGTACTATAATATAAATTATCTCTGTAGTTTACAAAAAAAAAATTATATGCTCATGCATACACTCACGAGCATAAATTCAAATTATTGCTTGGATTGGACACCAAAATGTCTGAATAACCATTCATACTTCCGGTATCTTTAATCATATCCTTCTCTCCCCAAGCAATTCATTCATCTTTGGTTTCAATTCCGATTTTTTTTAATTGGCATAGTTTTGTTACTAGTCATGAAAGATATTATTTCTCCTACTTGATTCATGCATATTGTAGACTCTATCATTTCTATGCTTAGAGTAGACTTTATGGGATGAAGGAAGCTTTTTGAACGCCAAGTATTAGCATATCATGTATAAATTTGAGCTTGTCTAGATTTCCCTACACTAATTTTATTACTTTGTTGGGAACAACAAAAATTTGCTCAAATGCTTTCATGTCTTATAATGATTTCTAAAGAATTTAATGTGGTTGTATTCATGACCAACCAAGGTATCTTATTCCTTTGTAGGAAACATTTTTCAAATGGTTAATAAAATTTTCATTTGGAACATTATATTAATCATGTTTGCTTGTTATTAGTGATTGTTGAACCCGGAGGAGTTGTATTGGTAATGGATCCCAAAAATACAGCTTGTGGCCGTGTTCTTGCACATGATTCGACTATGAGGCTCATGTTTAGAAAAGGAAAAGGAGAACAATACATTTGCAAGATTTATGATTCCCCTAGTATCCCAGAAGAAAAATCTATATCCTTTTGATATTACGATCCATTGTCCAATGTCCACATTGTTTCTTTTTTAAATCGGAATCATCCTTGTTTAAATTAATTCCATTACGTTTTTCAGATAACTAGGTATCACTAATGTCAAATATTTATAGAAACTTTATTCTAGTTGCTCTTTGTTGTAAAGTGAGAAACCATTTGGTAAAAGAGAACACAGTCAAACTTTCGAGGATTATTTGTTGACACTATATAGATTTTCTTTTGTGATTACATTCCTTATGTATGGAATGGATATAAACTTTCTTCTAGTTGATCTTTGTTGTAAAGTGAGAAACGATTTGGAAAAAGAGAACACATTGAAAATTTCGAGGATTATTTGTTGACATTGAGGATTATTTGTTGACACATAATAGATTTTCTTTTGTGATTATATTCTTTTAATTCTGGAATGCAGAGACTTGTTTTAGGTTGTTTTAAAGCTTTTGCAAGTTTTACATACATTCAATTTCTTACATGATATATTTTATTCGCTACATCATGTATGGAAAAAAAAAACTTCGGAATGCATCTCATAAATTTTAGAAGTGTTACATCACTCGAAAACTTTTGATCAGCGCATTTTGGTTACTTTTTTCTAACTTTCTATTAAATATCGATGACATCTTTGTGACATTCAACTTCGTTTTTCATTAGTCATTTCAAACCTCACTTACTATATTAGTTTTCTATTAATTAGGGATGACATCTACGTGACATTAATCTTTATGGATGATATATTTGTGGCATTAAGAATAACAACCACATCAATGATATGTTTCGTATACTAGGTAGATTTATATTTCATGTTTTATATAGAATGTGTTAAATATATGCTTTTCTCTATGAACACATTAATATTGTTATTCAAATTTTCAAGGGAGAACTTATATCAATGGAATTTAGATTCTCAAAGTATGTTATGTTTTGGAGTGCAAATCTGAGTCCATTTTTAGGAGAAATCATTCTCAATGAAACATTATTAGGTAGAGATCCAATAATAATAATGGTGTTGACTATAAATCATCTAAATTAATGATGTTGGCCATAAATTATTCAAGGCTCTCATTCCTCTTTAAGATGTGTAATAAAAACTTCCAGGAATTACTTAAAATCATCCCATCATCCCTATTTAGGTTACAGTGATGTTTCTTTATTTCAACAGCTTCTTAGATACATCTTTTAATATAAGTATCTTATGTTGCAATTAATTTTGCAGATATTCAATGCAAATGTGATGGTTGGACACCTAAGAGTGTTTTGTTAAGGTCAACGTCTTGGAATGGAAATGGAGAATATTTACACAATGCTCTTTTATTCTTACCTTCATCGATCGTCTAGTCTCATTGATATACACTTTTCTGCAAGAGCATGGAAATGCTTATACTCCCCTTTTTAGTATGGTATCAATAGGATCTTTAGCCTTTTCTAATAAGTTTCTTAAGGATTTTGGGGGAGAGAAATCTATCCTCATTTTATTTTTTATTAAGAATCTTATTTATTTTATATGTTGTCCCTTGAATGTAAGGGAGTATGACCAATTTTCCATTCTCATTAACACAGTTTATTTTCTCATAATTTCATGCCTTTATAAATTCCTTCTTGATTTATTTACTTTTATAACAATTTGTGTTAAGGACCTTTCTGAGGTGCTTCAATTCTTCATTAAGGTGTTCCCTATCAACGACTCTTATTTCCCCAATGGCCAACGTGTTCAAAATGCCAAGTTTTTGTCCAAATGATGGTGTGAGTGTGTTAATGTGGTTGTTACTTGTTACCCCTTGGTGTGGTGTTAGGGTGCATTAGGTCCACGTTTTGTGGTGGACAGAGGTGAGGGTGCTCTATAGTGGATTGAACCTCCTTTTACAACTACTATTCGAGCTACAACATATAGGATTTCCTTCTTAAGGGTGATAGTAAAGTTGGTTTGAGGAAAGAATTTTTTATTTCCTTTCATTTCCATGAAATAAGAATATTCACTTTTTAGAATGTATTTACTTATTGCATATTTTCTTCAAAAATCCTTATTAGTATTCAGAAAGGGAAATGAGCTTCGCGTAGCTAAGCGAAGATAAAAATGGTCTATGTACTAGGTTAATATGCATTCATTGTAGGATACCTATTGGTATGAGACCAACATTCCTCTAATGTAATTGGCAGAATTTTCATGTCATGGGAAAACATGGCTTATATTAGGAAACCCTCAAGGGGAAGAAAACCCACTATATTGATAGATAGTTCCTTTTGTCATTTAATTCTACCTTTTTCATTATTTGGATTGAAATCACTAATCTAATATAAATTAGGGTGCACTTAATATTATACTAATGACCATCTTTTATTGTAGGTTTCACGTGCCATGATGACCTTTTTATGTTGTTTTCTTCATCGATGTTTGTACCTGCTAGTTCATTTTGGAAACCTAGCCGATCTGCACCTTTCCATCCTATTTCCCACCAACTTTTAACTCAGTTACAAAGACAATCACAGAGTAAACTACTAAAAATGGCATTGGAAACTTATCATTATCCTTTATCAATTCTCAAAAACCTTATGGCAACCAGATCCAACCCCTTTCTCCCCCACCCTTGTCAACCTTTTGAAGGGTTCGTCCAAAAGGTGTTACCCGAGCTCCATGAAGTTATATTAGCTATTACAAATAGATAATTTATATATTATCTATTTATTATCATTTCCATTTAAATAACTCATAAGTACTACAAGAGAGGCACAAAGTATATACTTGAATGAAGATTCTCCAAGATTTTAGAATTTTATGAAAGACTCGTCAAGACTTTACAAGGTTTTATAATTCAAAGAAAGATTCACCAATATTTTGCAAGATTTTATAATTTTATGAAAGATTTGCCAATATTTTAAAAGGTTTTATGACTCAATGAAAGATTCGCCAGGATTTTAGAAGATTTTATAATTTTATGAAAGTTTCGCCAATATTTTATAAGATTAAATAATTTTATGAAAAAATAGCCAAAAAATTATATATACATATTATATTCTTGATAAAATAGACCCCAATGTTTCCTATGTATAATGGGGATCGGGGTATTTTTTAAGGATTTTAATAGTAGACTTAAGTGTAGTATTCTAAGCGAATATTTTGGATTGGAAAAAACATATATATAGATAGGTAGGCGAATATTAAATGTGAATCATACAATTTACTCTCCTGAAACTTGTAAATTTTGGTGAATATTATGATAAAAAAAAACATATTTTATGTAAATATAGGCGATATTAGAGACTAAAAATGACCAAATAGTGAATTTATTTTTTGAAAAAAAACCCAAAAAATGGGCAATTGGTGAAATTCTACCCCTAAAAATTTCCCTGATGGAGATTCACCCAATTATTATACATATAAATCTAGGGGGGTTCTTAAAATTATCCTTGATTCCCAAGTGCATGATCTCTTGATGGTACATGTTTATAACATTTAGTTCTAATGCAATCTGGATAAGGTTATCAGCTCACCCACTGCAATGCAATGAGCTCAAAGCCTGGTAATGTCTACTTTGACTTGACAATGTACAATATTTTGCTACAAATTGCCACAAGTTGTTTAAAAGTCATGTTTAAAATATAAGAGATGGGTATCGAATATTTTTGGGTGGATGGACTCATAAATTCACCATAGATTAACTCACCAAGAATATCACATACCTAGATCACATTTAGGGAGAAAATGGTCATTTTTTTAATTTTGTAGCAAATTGACTTTGAAAACCTTTTGAAAATAGAATTGGGATTTTGGGGGACAAAAATTGATATTTTTTATAAAAAAATTTATTATGGGTACATCCCTTTGAATCTATTTTCCAACCCAACTTAAATCGCCTCTTTCTGATGTCAAACAGAAAGTTATGACAAAATTAGTGGTTGTTGGTCATAAAATCATCATGGCAAGTTTACATATTGACTGTTCATAAGCATATCTAGTATATCAAATAAACACATTTTTAAAATATTTTTATAAGGGATAAATGTATTCAAGTCTAGTTTAAGGAACAATTTCAATCACTCAATTCGGACTTCATATAAAAAATGTATTCACAAATTAGTGGTTGTTTATCCTAAACCAGCATAACAAAAACTTTGCCTCTTCAGTATATTCATCAAAGATTTTGGTATAACAAATTAAATTCAAATTAAAACTTATTCATAGTGGAGATACATAAATGAATCTGTTTTAATCTCCTAGTGGAATCACATTGATCTAACCTTTAACGAAAAAGTTATGCTCAAAATAGTGCATGTTGGTTTAGATTGGGAATCCAAATCCATTGTTCCTTACATCTTGTTCCTTCTTATATTTGACATATATATTATTGATTTTTTTAAAACCTATTTATATTGGAGATAACCCTATGAATTTACTTCAATCTAGATTTTGAATCACTCGAATCGGACATCGAACAAAGATTTTATCGACAAAACATTGTTGAGTATTCTAAGATGGTCGTAACTCCACAACAAGAAAAAATGTTTTTTTCTTCATTTATCTTCCTTGGATTTGTTTTTTAATCACTATTTGTCATTTTTTGTGTATTCCTTGGATGAAGAGAGACCGTGCACCTCTCTTCTTTCATGATCTCACGTTTTATTGCAAGTAATTGCTATTTTTTTTTGCAGATCCTGGGAGGATTCAAAAGGTCGTTCTATGAACCAGTGATTTTGAAGGTCATTTTTGTTTAGAATGGAATGTCATCCAGACATCCACATCAAAAGAATTAAATGAATACCAAGTGTATACTAGTATCACAGAAAATTCAAATTCATACCATGCCGAGTCACACTCACCATGCCTTTACTATCAAATGAAGCCTTCCAGAATCCCTTTATGTCATGGTATTATTATTCATTTTTATCCTCTGAGCTTAACAATCCATTCATGTTGAAGTATGAGCTTCTATTTGTTTAGGTATTCAAACTTCAACTTTGCATCTTACCACTACTACCAGAGAATGAATTCAACCCATTTTACCTTCACAATTTTCCTTAATTTAATTCCATGCCCCTTCTTCATCCTCCCCTAACCCATGAATAATGTTACCTAGTTCACTTACAATGTTAAGTTATCTCATTGTCCTTTTCCTTTTTCCAATTAAAACATGCTTGACAGTGAAAATATTTCATTTATGGTTCTTCAAATCATTTTGTTCTATGCTCGTGTTGGATGATGAGAGATTTTTTAAGGCCCTCCATCCAACAAATATTGTCCCATTGACTTCAGCACATTATCTGGGATCAATATTAGAGATATCTTATAGGGACTTGGAGCTTGCATACATCAATGGTAGGTTTCCTCGTAGATAGCAGTGGAAATAAATCAATGTTTCCTAACTATCAGATTCTTAGGGGACTTGACTTCAGTACATCTATTCGTACCTATCAAAATGCACTATGGTACCTTGACACTAATTTTCATTATCGGTGAGTTGTCTTGCATTGGTTGACGACATACATCAATGGTCAGTAATCCAATGATTTCTTCCCATACTCGACTTCAACACATTCATTCGCTTTGATAGAATCGTACCAAAGGTTTGGATATGAATGAAGATTATATGGTTTCATGGCACTAACAACAACTTGCAAAAGTGTTCTGGTAAATCATTATCCAACTCCATATTCCAGAACCAATAGAGTAGTTCCAGCAATAAGAAGATCCATGATCTAGCAAAAGTAGTCAGAATATTCCTCCATTATCATTAGCAATACAAGATCTCTCAGATGCACAACTCATGGTATTGTCAGGTAGGTGAAGGTATGTTGTTTTATAATCTTTAAACAATAATTCCTTGAATACTAGAAGAGATGTATTTGGAAATTCGCCATGCCTACATGATCTTTTCCCTTCCCTGTTTGCCAAAATTTTCAAGGACAGAAAACACCTTCAGTTGGGGGGGATATTCATGAATTTTAAAGACATGTGGATATTCATACTACCATTTTCTTCCATATCACATACTCCATACCTTCATATGATGATGATCAACATGTTCCTCTCAACTGGTTGTCGTGGTCCTTATAACACCTCATTGGTTTTCATATTTGTGCACCCGAAAACTAAAATACACCACTTGGAGGATGTTCTACATGTCCTAGGCATTATTTAGAACCTTTCAAATGTCATAAGTACAAACTATGTGCTCAAGAGGAATCAATTTCAAGTCTGGAACTCATAGTTTCCCAATGTTACCAAAATGGTCATTTGCAATGGGAATTTTTGTAGCAACCTATTTTACGGGCACTTTTTGTGCAAAGATTGTAAGCAACTGAAGCCAAAATAAGAAATTCCACGATGTGGGTTTTGTTGATTAAGTTGTCATTGATTCCAATAGTGCCTAAACATTGATTCCAACAGTTGAGTCTTGGTGCCCCTTGTGGATCCCCTGAGGGTTAGTGTTTGGTTTGTGGTTGTCTGTGTCAGAGGAGACCTTTTGAATTTGTCCAAGCCCAAGCTCAAAGCCCTTTGAGGGCTTGGGACAATGCCAAAATCCCTGGATACCCATTAACTTGGTTGATTACCCCCAAGTTGTATATTGGTCCCATTGAGTCCATTGTTGTATCCTTGCTCCTAGTTGTTGTTTGATTGAAGGTCTTTGTGTTGCTTTTACTTGTTGGGGTCTCTTAATTGATTGTTGAATGGATGATGTAGTAGCATAGTCCTTGGAACCCACACAATTGACCTATGCCCTTACTTGATGTCTTATCTTGTTGATGTGTGATTTGGAGCACTAAGTGATCCAAATGACCCATTATGTGGTCATTTGTGACTTGGTAGGGTCATTGAACCCACACACATGGAGTCTTCTTGCTTGATCTTGATGAATTTCTTGACCTCATATCCCTTTATATGTTGTGAATCCCATGGAGCCCTTGAAAATGGTCTTTCTTACACATAGTTTGATGACCCTAGAGGATGACCTCACATGGGTTAATCTTAAATATGAGGAACCCTTGGTTCCTTAGTTATGATGCACTCTTGCATGGTCATGGAAGTGATGACTCTTGATAAACTTGGAAGTATGGTCATACTTGGTTTTGATTCCCCTATAACCCCTGCATAGAATGAAGCTTATATCCTTGTCCATACCTTGTTGAGAGGTCTAAGAACTTGCACTTTATGATGTTTGTCCTTAAGCCCAAATACCCAGGCCTTGGATCCCTCACCTTGCACCAAGTAAACCTTAAAGCATTTCTCTTGATAATGAATCCCTAGTACCTTTGTAAATGTGCATGAGTAGCCCTTGAATGTGGAAAATACCTTTGATGAAGCTCCTTTGCAAAAGAACAAGCCCTTACTAGACATATTAAAATAAAATAATAATTTAAAATAAATCTTAAATCTTCCTCAAATATGTAAGTCAAAAAAAAATTATTCTTAATTCTAATTTTCAAAACAGAAGACAAGTCGGCCTAAAAAGAAATTTAATTAATATTAAAATACATTTTATAAATTATTAAACCATGCATGTCATCCCAGTAATATTTTTTGGAAATGTGTATAAATACAAATGAAAACTCACTTTTGAAATAACAAATGATATTCTCTGAAATTCGACTAAGGCAGATTTCGGACTGTCTTCTCTAGTGAATATTTCGGTGAACAGTAGACAATGGTCTCCCAAAATTTCAGTGGTATTCATGTTCTAATTTTATGCCACAGTATATTGTCTTTATCTCTCTAAAATCAGGTTATAGTGAGGTATGTTTAGGTGGACTGAGGCACAAATTTATAAACCTTTTTGGACTGTCTTCTTCAAATCTCAGGCTAATCTCCTTTCAGTGTGAACTCGTGTTGCTTCAGTGACAAATTCGGTTTGCTTCGGAGATAAATTCGGGATGCTTCAGTGATGAATTAGGGTTGTATGCATGTTGATTTTGGGTTGTTGTAGTTTGATTTCAAGTTGTCTACTTCAATTTAGGATTGTCTCCTATCTTAGGTATGCACAGTGAAATTTCAAGTGACTTGACAAATGACAAAGTGATGTGATAGTATGTATGATATACACAGTGTTATACACATAGATGATATGTATGCTAAGTGATGATATGATATGCTCAGTATTTTTACACAATTATACATATACTTAGTGATGCATGATATATACTCAGTAATGATTTTCATAACCAAGAGTACACACAGATAAATGGTTAGTATGTTACACAATGAAATAAGTATTGTTTACAAAGTAAGTGCATGATGTAACGAGCATTACATAGTACAGTGGCATGCTTAGTATCCTTTACATAGTTACATATACTCAGCTATGCACAAAAATGCATATATTCTCAGTGATATGAAGATTACACAGTGATATCATGTTTGATGATGCCTACACTTATGCTCAATAATATTACACAGTGAAGTGTTCAGATGTCTAGTAATGTTACACAGTAGTAAGCATACTTAGTGATATATGCATGAACAATGATAAGCCAACAGTAATGATGAGCCAATAATGTTTACACAAGTATGCTCAACTTAGTACATAATAATATATGTATGATGAAACACAGTGATAATATCACACGCTCATATATGCTCAATAATGTATGACACTCAGTAATGTGATGATGTTTAGTAATGTATGATGATACACAATGTTATATGCTCAATGATGTACACAGGATTATATATGCTCAGTGATATACATGGGATTATATATGCTCAGTGATGTATGCAGTAGAAACAATGATAATGAGCAGCGAGGACACTGATTTAGTCAAGTAAGTTACATGAGTAGATTCCTTAACTCAAATTGGTTGAGTTGTATGAGTATTTGGTTTGACTCAGGTGGATTGATTCTCATGTACAGTTGGTTAAACTTAGATTAACTGATTCGAATGAGTGGTACAACTTGATTGATATAGCCAGATTGGACAGGTTGATCGTATGTGTTGACAAGTAGTGACAGTTTATGAGCAGTAGTCAGTGGTCAGCAGTGGCAGTTGATGAGCAATGGTCAGTAGTGATAGTTTTTGTGAAGCATGGTATAGGTGTTGGTCAGCAGGTCTGCAGGATCAGTTTTTTTTTGGTTCAGTAGTTCTGTCTTCATATTAGGGTGGTAGGAAGGGGTAAGGAAATCTAGGGAGATAGGGATTCCCTTAGGTTGTATCTTGTAAACCAGGGGATTGTAGCCTCCTTCCAGTTGTAGTTGGAGAATTGAAGTCATTGTAACAAGGGGGTTGTTGCCTCCTTACATATTTTTCTGAAAACTATTATTACAAAGGATTCTGTGGGTTTTCCCCCAGGACTTGAGTTTCCACGAAAAAATCGTGTGTACTTTGTTTTTCTATGCTTCCTATGTGATTATGATAAGATTATATGTGATGATGAGCTATAATTGTTGATATAATGATAATAAAGTACTATGCATAATATTGAATAAGCCGTTGATGATTGTTAAAGTTGAAAAGGTAATAAAAGATATACACATTTTTCACCCCCCCCCCTCTCAGTGTGCTTGGTGTGTCCAACAATTGGTATCGGAGTGGGTCCTTCACAGAAATCATTGTCAACTTGAAGGAGATCTTTCACACACCATGGGGTTATTAGTGAATGGAGTACCATTGCTTTGTGGTACAGATTACTTGATCTGGAAAATAAGAATGCAGGCTTAATATCTTGAAGCAGAAGGTATTGGTATATGGAAATCAGTGCTTACAGGTTACAATCATCCGAAGAAAGTGAAAACAACAGCTCAGAAGGAAGTAAAGAAAAATAATTCAATGGCTATGGAATCCATTCTAGAATGCCTGTCAGATCCTATGAAAAAGAAGATAGGAAAGTGAAACACAACTAAGGAATTATGGATCAAATTAGAACAACTTTACTCCACTAAAGAACAAGAAGCAGAGGTTATGGAATTGATGCTTGAAGACCTAACAGATCTTCAAAAAGAGAAAATAGGAAAGTTCAATTCAGTTGAAGAACTATTGCTCAAAATAAATCAATTAAACTCAGATGAAGAACAAGAAGTAGAAGACAGCTCCATCAAAAGGTCAGTACAAGATCCAAGTAATTATGAAGGTAAGTCTCCTGAACACTCTGTTTGTAATTTTTTTAAAGAGATATGCTTAGTAGACATGGAAGATAAGAGCTATTCTGAATTCATAGAATGTAATACTTCAAAATGTGATGAATCTCATTGCTCCCTGATAAATTATAGAAATGAGTGTTTAGACATTGATATTACTAATGCTTTGCAATAATTTGAGAAACTTTGTGAACAGAATCAGGTATTGCAAGAGAAATTGGACAAATCTGAGAAGAGGAATCAAGAAGAATCTGAGAAGGCCAAACAGACTATAATTGATCTAAATCTCCAAGTCAATGAAGCTATCAGAATCAAAGAATCCATATCCAACTCTCTGAAAGATAAACTTGAGAAGTTTGTTGTTGAATATAAAATACAATCAAAAGAAATTGACAAGCTTAGAAGACATATAGAACATAAGGAGAAATAATTGACTCGCAAACTTCAAGACAAAGATAGTGAGATCAGTACCTTACTTGAAAAATTACAGAAGGAAAGTATTACCCGTCAGAAAGAAGATTCAAATGAAAAAAGGGGAATTCACTTCAGTCATGAGATTGAAGAGAAACTAAGAAGAAAACAAGAATTTGAAATCAAATCCTTGAAGATAGAATTACGAAAGGTATGTCTGATGAATTTTGAAGATGAAAAGGAACTCTCGGAGATTAGAAGAAAAAAAATCAAGTACTAAAAGAACAACTGCAAAAATCTCATGAGGAATATCATAACTCAAAAGGACAGATAGAAGAAAATGTCGTTGATCTGAAAGAAAAAAAATAAGAAGTCAAGAAAATTGAAGAAGACCTAACAAGACAACTCCAAGAAAAGATAGAAATTTGTCAAAAGAAAGAATTGAAGATCCTCTCTCTAAAGGAATATATGAGCAAGGCACCTACTCAGTTGAAGAAAAACTCAATGATCGAGAAGAACACTGAAGAAAGTGAGAGCTACAGGGAAAAAGAAGAAAAGGCTAATAGTTATACAATTATTCTCAGAAGATCCCATGATCAGCTAGAATCAAGAGAAGCTACATCAAAAAAATCCTTTTCTCAGATATATCCTATAATGTTGCATGGTCACTGCTACAAGTGTAACAACTATGGTCACAAAGTCATTCATTGCAGAGCTCATGATATAATTACTCCAGAAAGAAATCAAGTTACATTTTATGTTCAATGTTATAATTGCCATCATTATGGTCATTTTGCAAAACATTCTAGAATGCAGGGAGAAGTTAAAGTTTGGAAAATAAAGCAAGTTCAATTGAATATCATGAACAGCAATCAATCTAACAATGGAGAAGAAAGTCATTAGATTGTCCCATTGAGCAAGACAAAAATGAAGAAGCGTTTGAGAATAACCTAATACCATGTTTGAAGACTATCAATCAGTGATCTGAAGTACAAAGAATGTGTAAAAGGAGCGATGTATCTGATTATCAGATTTAAGATCAGTAGTATCCTTGTGACATAACACAAGTCCATCAAAGTACCAACAGTGCCCAATGATAGGGGGATCAATATTTACAAAGGAATATCTTGTTGCCATTAATTCAAAAAGGAAGAGAATTTGATGATAGGGGGGAGCATACCTTGATGGGAAGTTGTATTTTCAAAGGATGTTCCCTTTTCCATTGATGCCAAAGGGGGAGAGAAACTGTGACAGGGAGAATTCGTTCTAAATAAGATCTTGAGTGTTTTCATCAATGACAAAGAGGGAGATTGTTGATTAAGTTGCCATTGATGCCAACAATGTGTGGTCATTGATTCCAACAGTTGAGTCTTGGTTCCCCTTGTGGATCCCCTGACGGTTAGTGTTTGGTTTGTGGTTGTTTATGTCAAAGGAGACCTTTTGAAATTTTCCAAGCCCAAGATTGAATCCCTTGGAGGCCTTGGGACAATGCAAAAATACCTGGCTACCCATTAACTTGGTTGAGTACCCCTAAGTTGTATCTTGGTCCCATTGAGTCCATTGTTGTATCCTTGTTCCTGGTTGTTGTTTGATTGAAGGTATCTGTGTTGCTTGTATTTGTTGGGGTCTCTTAATTTATTATTGAATGGATGATGTAGTAGCATAGTACTTGGAACCCACATAATTGACCTATGCCCTTACTTGATGTCTTAGCTTGTTGATGTGTGCTTTCGAGCACTAAGTGGTCCAAATGACCCACTTTGTGGTCATTTGTGACTTGGTGGTGTCATTGAACCCACACACATGGAGTCTTCTTGATTGATATTGATGAAGTTCTTGACCTCATAGCCCTTGATATGTTATGAATCCCATGGATCCCTTGCAAATGGTCGTGCTTACACATAGTTTAATGACCTTATAGGATGACCTCACATGGGTCAATCTTGAATATGAGGAACCCTTGGTTCCTTAGTTAGGATGCACTCCTACATGGTCATGGAAGTGATGACTCTTGATAAACTTGGAAGTATGGTCATACTTGGTTGTGATGCCCTTATACCCCCTGCATAGAATGAATCTTGCATCCATGTCCATACCTTGTTGAGAGGTATAAGCACTTGCACTTGATGATCTTTGTCCTTAAGCCCAAATACCTAGGCCTTGGAGCCCTCACCTTGCACCAAGTAAACCTTAAAGCATTTTTCTTGATAATGATTCCCTAGTACATTTGTAAATGTGCTTGAGTAGCCCTTGAATGTGGCAAAGCCCTTTGATGAAGCTCCTTCGCAAAAGAACAAGCCCTTACTAGACATATTGAAGTCAAATAATAATTTAAAATAAATCTTAAATCTTCCTCAAATATGTAAGTAAACAAAAAAGCATTCTTAATTCTAATTTCAAAACAGAAGACAAGTTGGCCTAAAAAGAAATTTAATTAATATTAAAATACATTTTATAAATTATTAAACCATGAATGTTGCCCCAGTAATATTTTTTGGAAATCTGTATAAATACAAATGAAAACTCACTTTTGAAATAAGAAATGATCTTCTCTGAAATTCGACTGAGGTAGATTTTGGATTGCCTTCTCTAGTGAAGATTTCATTGAACAGTAGACAATGGTCTCTCAAAATTTCAATGGTATTCATGTTCTAATTGTATGCCACAGTATACTATCTTTATCTCTCTAAAATCGGGTTACAGTGAGGTTTGTTTAGGTGGACCGAGGCACAAATTTATAAGCATTTTTGGATTGTCTTATTCAAATATCGGGTTGATCTCCTTTCAGTGTGAACTCGGGCTGCTTCAGTGACAAATTTGGTATGCTTCATAGATAAATTCGGGTTGCTTCAGTGATGAATTAGGGTTGTATGCATGTTGATTTTGGGCTATTGTATTTTTTATTTCAAGCTGTCTACTTCAAATTTCGGACTATCTCCTATCTTAGGTATGCACAGTGAAATGTCAAGTGACTTGACAAATGACAAAGTGATGTGATAGTATGTATGATATACACAGTGTTATACACAAAGATGATATGTATGCTCAATGATGATATGATATGCTCAGTATTGTTACACAATGATACATATACTTAATGATGCATGATATATACTCAGTAATGAATTTCATAACTAAGAGTACACACAGAGAAATGGTTAGTATGTTACACAGTGAAATAAGTATTGTTTACACAGTAAGTTCATGATGTAACCAGCATTACATAGTACAGTGACATGCTTAGTATCCTTTACATAGTTACATATACTCAACTATGCACAAATATGCATATATTCTCAGTGATATGAAGATTACACAGTTATATGATGTTTGATGATTCATACACTTATGCTTAGTAATATTTACACAGTGAAGTGTTCAAATGCCTAGTAATGTTACACATTAGTATGCATACTTAGTGATATATGCATGAACATTGATGAGCCAGCAGTAATGATGAGCCAGTAATGTTTACACAAGTATGCTCAGCTTAGTACATAGTAATATATGTATGATGAAAAACAGTGATAATATCACACACTCATATATGCTTAGTAATGTATGACACTCAATGATGTGATGATGTCCAATAATGTATGATGATACACAATGTTATATGCTCAGTGATGTACACAGGATTATATATGCTCAATGATGTACACTGGATTATATATGGTCATTGATGTATGTAGTAGAAACAATGATAATGAGAAGCAAGTACACTAATTCAGTCAAGTAGGTTACATGAGTAGATTCCTTAACTCAGATTGGCTGAGTTGTATGAGTATTTGGTTTGACTCAGGTGGACTAAGTCTCGTGTACATTTGGTTAAAATCAGATTGACTGAGTTGAATGAGTGGTACAACTTGATTGATATAGCCATATTGGACAAGTTGATTGTATGTGTTGACAAGAAGTGACAGTTGATGAGAAGTAGTCAGTGGTCAGCAGTGGCAGTTGATGGGCAATGGTCAGCAGTGATAGTTGATGAGCAGTGGTCAGTAGTGACAATTGTTGTGCAATTTGGTACAAGTGTTGGTCAGCAGGTCTGCAGGATCAGTGCGGTTGTGGTTCAGTAGTTCTATATTCATATCAGGGTGGTAGGATGAGGCAAGTAAATCTAGGGATCTAGGGATTCCTTCAGGTTGTAGCCTGTAAAACATGGGGTTGTATCCTCCTTCCATTTGTAGCTGCAGAATTGAATTCATTGTAACAAGGGGGTTGTTTCCTCCTTCTAGTTGTTGCTGGAAAACTATTAATATAAAGGATTTCGTGGCTTTTCCCCAGGACTTGGGTTTCCACATAAAAATATTGTGTGTTGTGTTTTGCTATGATTCCTATGTGATGATGATAAGATGATATGTGATGATGAGCTATAATTGTTGATATAATGGTAATAACATACTTTGCATAATATTGAATAAGTTGTTGATGATTGTTAAAGTTAAAAAAGTAATAAAAGCTATACAAATTGTTCACACCCCCCCTCTTAGTGTGCTCGGTGTGTCCAACGAGTTTTGTGCCCCATATAGAAAATTGATTACAGGATAGGAAAAATTCGTTGAAAATGCACAATATGGGATCCACGAGCATGTTTTTAAATTAGATTTTGTGACAATTTCCAGAATTCCCATAGTAAGAATTCTGGTAGCACTTCATTGCTTTGCATATGGGCACCTTCTCTGAGTAAATTTAGTGATATCAATTTTGTGTAGAATCACATCAAGATGGTTTTGTGTTGTTTAAATTGATCCCAACTTCACCACAAATATCGATATCTCATGGTCTACTCCAAAGCCAACATAGTATAACAATGCATTCTTGATGGGCAACAAATAGTGATTTGAGACCATCCATGGACAGTTAGTTGGATGCCCCAAAAGCATGTGAAGAAGTGCACAAAACATCATATGGATAATAAATGTTCATCTTAGCTTGAATATGTGCAAATTTTAAAGTGAGTTGGATTTTCCACAAAGTATAGATGATATATATTGAATCCTTTGATTCCAACTAAGAAGGAGAAGCAGTAGAATAGATTGTACCCCTTATTTTTAAGCATATGCAAACCTGGGAAGCACATACAACCTGTTTTATCTATATCAAAAAAGGAAATGTGTTAGGAAGATCGCTTCATTGCTGTCGCTTTTGACATCCTTTCTTTCTAAAGAAGTTGCAAATATAAATCATCTTCTAAATCATGATTATGTTGTAAAGAATGACATGGGGTGTGGCTTTATACTTGGTTCTATAGTGGCATTAGGTATTGGCATTTGCATTGAGGATTGTGGCATTTCCCAACTTCCCATGCACATTATGTGGGAGATGTGTGTCATAGAAGATATTAACATTGCATACAAGTATTTTTCAAATGTTTTCTGTTGTAGATAATAAGTTGATTGTTGACAGTTGCATGTTGTCACGTATATCAATATTTATGATTGTTTGAAACTATGCTCAAAGTATTCTTGTACACATGTTTCCATTATGTTTTGCAGTTGAAGTCTACTATACATATTTTCAATTTTTGCAAGTTACAGATTATCAAGTTTTTCAAATGTACTCACCGGTATAAGACCACACAACTATAGCACAATTTAGTTTAAGGTCGTGACAGAGCATTCTCATCATTTGCATATCATGCCAAAAACTTGTGTTTGTTGGAAAATCAAGTAATACTGAGAGGGGGGTGAATAAGTATTTAGATATTTCTTCAATTTTTATCATTTTTAAGACAAACTCAAAAATGGAAACAGAACACAGAATTTTATCGCGAAAACCCAATTGGGAAAACCACAAACACTTTCTATTACTGCAAAATTATATTTACAAGTATATGCAAGCACCAACTCGTTGGATGCTAAAACACCCAATATTTTCAACTAGAACTGAAGGATGCAACGGCACCCAATATTTCCAGCTACAACTGAAGGATGCAACGACACCATGTTTACCAGCAACAACTGGAAAGAAGCTACGACTTCCTACAGGATTTTGTAGCCTATCCTTGTGCCTCCAAACCACCCTTTAAATGATTACGCGTTCTTTGTTTTATGTACACCTTCTGATTTTCTATTTTAATGTACAGAGACACACTATTTGAAGAATTAAATCCTTTTTTATATACCATCAATCGTGCATCTTCACCTAATAGTCACAATTCTTCATCATGACCCTTCACAAATAAAACTAATTTGAAATTACCTCTATGTTTTATCCCTTGAGTTTAACAGCATGATTATGAAACACTTCGACTCCGCAATACAGACTCTGACATGTCGAATCCGACTTTATTATTCGGTGATTTACAATATTTCGATATTCGTCATCGATTCTGACTCCGTCGTACTGATTCTAACTGGTCGATTCCAATGACAGGAGTCAGAAACTCAAAAATACAATCTTAATTCAATGTCTCTGACTTCCCAATTCTAATGTCAAACTCTGAATTTCCGATTGCGATTCCAACTCGTGACTCTAGTTCTGACTAACAATTCTGATTCGAACTCCAACTTGCCGACTACATCTCTGACTCTGACTCGACTGACAATGGTCCACAAGAGGTTTACAAGAGCTCAACTATTTATTTAATTTACAAGGGCTTAACCACTCGACCATTATATAAGAGATCGGCATCAATTGACAACAGGTCGAAAAGAGGTCAACTCTTAACTTAATTTACAAGGACTCGACCATAATACAAGAGTTCATCACTGACTAACTTTGTATGACTATTGACCACCTTTTTGTTTCAACATTTTCGACTAGTTTTAAGAGCCAACCAGAATCATTAGGGGGGTTTTGAGGTCTAAAATGGGCCTCCTAAGGGAAATAATAAAATAAGAGTTCTAAATTTTAGAGGGGAAAAAGAAAAACTACTTTTTCTTATCATATTGTTGACATATCTCCTTAACGATTTACCCAAATTTCAAGTTTGGGCACTCGTTGGATGCGGATTCTAATTCTGCATCCAACTCATACCCACACTGCATACTTTTGAGATGCCCACGACATGAAAAATTAAAAATTCAATAAAAAAGCATATTTTAATATTAAAATACATTTTTTATTGAATTTTTCATTTTTTTCATGTCATGGGAACCTTAGAAGTATGCAGTGTGGCTATGGGTTGGATGCAGAATTAAAATCCGCATCCAACGAGTTCCCAAACTTGAAATTTGGGTAAATCGTTAAGGAGATATGTCAAAAAAAAAAAATGAAAAAATAGTTTTTTGTTTTTCCCTCCAATTTGTTTTACAAATTTTACCCTTATGGTTGACATCATCATCCTGAATCCTATTGGTTCTTATAAAGTAAATTTTTATGGTACATTTTTTTGTTTTGAGGCCCATTTTTTACCTCAAAACTCCCCTAACGTAAGCATCGACCATTTACACCGAATTGATATATTTTCCTTTGTCATTAGTGAACTTCTTTAAAATCAATGACAATCATACTCAACATTCTCCCCCTTTGTCATTGATGACAACAACTCTTCAAATTTCTCCCCCTTTGACATTAATGACAAAGGATCTCAAAAAATCTCATTGTCATCATTTCTCCCCCTGTCAACTATATCCATCTTTTTGTGACCGGGTACAATATTCAATTTATACTAAGGAAGAGGGATAACCCCCAGCATCTACCTGAGATAGGAAAAATACCCTCAAATTAGTGGCTTAGTAAAGATGTATGGAATATGTTCCTTTGTATCAACATACTCCAACTTGACAACATTTTGTGACACTTGTTCTCTTAGAAAGTGATATTTTATTGGAGTGTGCTTGGTCTTGGAGTGCATAACTGGATTCTTGGATATGTTTATAGCACTCATGTTGTCACAGTGTATCACAATTGGGTCCTCATATTTCACAAGTAGATCTTCTAATGTTTGTTTCATCCATATGACTTGAGTACAACATGATGCAGCAGCAATATACTCTGCTTCTGTTGTAGAAAGTGAAATGGAGGACTTCTTTTTTCTTAGCCATGATACCAAGAAATCTCCCAAGTAAAATGTTGCTCCATTAGTGCTCTTTCTATCATCAATACTTACTGCCCGATCTGCATCAGTAAATGCATTTAGAGTGAAGTCATTTCCTTTTGGATACCATAAACCATACTCCATAGTTCCTTTCAGATATCTAAGGATTCGTTTTACTGCTGCCACATATGTTTCTTTGGGGGCTGATTGGAATCTGGAGACCAAGACTACAGACTGCATCACATCTGGTCTTGTAGTGGTTACATATAGAAAGCTACCAATCATTGAACTATACATGGTATGACCTACTTCCAAAGACTCGCCATCCTTGCTTAATTTACAACCAGTGACCATAGGAGTACTAACAGTTTTTGAGTCTTCCATTTTAAACTTTTTCAACATATCTTTGATATACTTGGTTTGAGAGATAAAGATCCCTTTTTCTGATTGATAAACTTGTAAACCAAGGAAGAATGTCAGTTCACCCAAAATTGACATTTCAAACTCCTTCTTCATTTCTGAAGCAAACTTTACACTCAGAATTTGTAGATCACTTCCAACTATGATATCATCTAGGTAGACAACAACAATGATCATGTTTTTGTTTTCAAACATTATGTAGAGATTACTGTCAGTGGCCCCTCTTATATATCCTTGTTGCTTCAAGTACTTGTCCATTCTTGAGAACCATGCTCTTGGATCTTGTTTGAGGCCATAGAGTGTCTTTTTTAGTTTGCAAACATAATATCTACTTTCTGATAAGAGAAAATATTTAGGTTGTTCAACATAGACTTCCTCTTCAAGTTATCTGTCAACGAATGTGGATTTTACATCCATTTGGTATACTTTGAAGTTTTTGTAGCATTCAAATGTTAAAAACATTCTAATGGTTTCAAGTCTTTCCACAAGTGCAAAATTTTCTTCAAAGTCAATACCTTCTATTTGAGCATATCCCTTGCATACTAGTCTGGCTTTGTTTCTTATGACTTGACCATGCTCATTAAACTTGTTCTTGAAAACCCATTTGGTCCCAATAACATTCACTCCTTTCGGTCTTGGGACAAGTTCCCAAGTTTAGGTTTTCTCTATTTGGTCCAACTCATCATTCATGGCACTAATCCAATCATTATTTTTGCTAGCATCTACAAATGTTTTTGGCTCAACTAACGAGATTAATGCGTGTTCTTGAAACATCAGTCTTCTTCTTGTACTGACTCCTGCATCCTTGTCACCTACGATTAGAGTTTCAGGATGATTCTTTTGAAATCTTCTAGATGGAGTCTTGGTATCATATCTTGGAGAGTCTTCGTCTTCACTTTCATGTGATTCTTCTTTTTCTTCCTTTTCCTGTTCTAAGGCCTCTTGGTTTTGAGAATCTTCATCATTCTCTTATTCTTTTAAAAACTCTTCATTTTGAGAATCTTCACCATCAGTTTTTTCATCGTCCTCATTTTCTTGAATTTTAATTTTTCTTGGTTTAGTGTCATCAACAATTACACTTGCACTTTATATGATCTTGTGTGACCTTAGATTGTAACATCTGTATGTCGTTTTGGTGGATGAATATCAAAGAAATATGCCCTCATCTATCCTGGAGTCAAATTTTCCAAGATCATCATCATCTCTCTTTATGTAGCACTTACTTCCAAAGACTCTAAAGTACGTGACTGATGTTGTTCTGCCAAACCATAGCTCGTAAGGAGTTTTATCATTATTTACTCTGAGTTGTCCTATTTTTTGTATATAAACAGTTTTATATGTTGCTTCTCTCCAATAGCTATCTGGATGTTTAGATTCATTAAGCATGGTTCTGGATGCTTCTTGAACTGTCCTATTCTTTCTCTCAACAACTCCATTTTGTTGAGGAGTTTTTGGGGATGAAAACTGCCTTTTGTTTCCATGAGTTTCGAAAAACTCATTGAATTCATTTGCGGTAAACTCACCACCATTATCTGACCTTGGACATTTAATCTTGAGATTTGTTTCATTCTCAACTAGTGCTTTAAAAGCTTTAAACTTCACAAAGGCTTCTGATTTTTCCTTGAGGAATGTCACCCAAGTCATCCTTGTATGATCATCAATGAATAACATGAAGTAACACTCACTTTGCATGATATTAGTCCTTGTAGGTCCACAAATATCAGTGTGAATTATTTCCAATGGTTGTGATGTTGTATGCTCTTTGATCTTGAAGCTTGCTTTTGTTTCTTTCCCATGAAGAAAATGTCTACAAACATAGTTTGGCGGTTTTATGATATTTAGAAAGTTTCTTACGACTCCCTTCTTACTTACTTTCACAAGGTTGTCAAAGTTCAAGTGCCCCATCCTTCTATGCCACAACATACTTTCATTAGCCTGACTCATGTAACATTGTTCTTCATTTTATAGGATGTATACATTGCTTGGAGTTCTCACAGCAATCCCACTAAGTTTTCCTGAATTTTTCCTTATGATTTCGCATTTCTTGGAGTCAAATATGCAAATGTGCCCTTGATCACAAGTTTGACTCACACTTAGAAGATTAGGTTTTAAGTTTTCTACAAGAAGAACATTTTTTGCTTTAACCTTGTTTCTAAGAGCCATTGTACCCTTCCCAATTTTTTTAGAAGATAAATTATCTCCAAAGTGACTTTTCCTTTTTTATCTCGTTTTAGACTTATGAACTTCCTGGGGTCTCCTGTCATGTACTTTGAAATTCCACTGTCCACATGCCATAGATTTTTCTTTTATGTGGCACATAGAGCTATCGGACATTTGTCTTTCACATATTCTATCTTTTTCCAAGCCTTTCTTTGCTCCTTGTCTTTAGTTGTGGCTCCTTTTTCAATAGGAATCACTGGTTTACATTTTCTAGCTATATGCCCATAGTTACCACATTTGTAACATTCTATGTCATACCTTTATAAGGGTGCAAAAGAATTCTGACTTCTGTCTTCTGGAATATCACTAGAATTGACTTTGTAGGGAGATTTCTGATTATGTTTTTGGTACATCCTACACTCAAACGCTTTATGACCAAAATTGTTACAGACATAACAATTACCCAAAAAGAGTTTCAAATTTCTACTTGTCATTGGTCTTCTTGGCATTTTTCCTATCCTACTTTCATTTTGAAAAGAAGCAAATTTTTTATTATCTTCCTTTTCAACTGGGTCTTTGAATACAATAGAATAACTCCTTTTATTTCCATCTTGTGTTGTGGAAGAGGATTGTTCTAACTTTATTCCTTTGTCATAACCTAATCTCGTTTTATTACTGGATGATCTTTGGCAACTTAGGATGCCATTTAGAGTTTTTGAGTTGCTCTTAAACTTTGATTGAAAGGATTCACCATCAATCTTCTTTCTAAGCAAGACCATTTCAGCTTCAAACTTCTCTAATTCTTTCTCTCTTTTCTTGAGTTGTTGTTCTAGATTGTTTTCAACCCTTTTAGCTTCTTGAAGATGATTTTTTAAGTTAGCAATGATTCTTTCTGTATCATTGTTTTTCTCTTCAAACTCTGTCACTTTGGTTTTTAATTGTTTGTACATCCTTTTATACTTCCTTAATTCTTCAAGAGAACTTATGAGCTATGCTTCAAGATCTACCACTCCTTCTAATTATTCTTCAGGGTTTTCACTCTCTATTCCCATGAATAGGACTTATGCTTCATCATCTTCACTAGACCCATATGAGAAGCTGTCATCCATGGAGTAAAAGACCTTCTTTTTGTTTTTCTTCCTAAAATTCATTTTGTTCTTCTTGAAGTCTTCAGGACACTCATCATTGTCTTCTTGTTTGGGATAAGGGAATTTGGAAGCAAAGTGACCAATTCCCCCACAGTTGAAACATTTTAAGGACAATTTCCCTTTGTACTTACCAGTACCCTTCTTAAGATTTTTAACAAGAAGTGCTTCTTCATCATCAAAGTCTTCTGATTGAATCTTCATTTTAGATTTCTTAGCTACTTTTGGTGCTTTAAAAGATGCTTCCTTATTTTGAGAATTATCTTGTCCAATCCTCATTTCATAAGCTATGAGGATCCCATATAGTTCATCCATGGTGAGCTTGTCAAGATTTTCTCTATCTTCTAGGGTGGAAATATTAGGATTGTAAATCATTTGAAGTGATCTTAGTACTTTTTCAACTATTTCCATTTCTTCCAATTCTTCTCCTAGCCTTTGAATTGCATTAACAATTTCATCAATTCTCTCAAAGTATTATGAAATGTTCTCTTCTTCCTTCATTTTTAGATTTTCAAATTGAGCTTTAAAATTCTGGAGTTTGGCCATTTTTACCTTGGTGTATCCTTCATATATAGTTTGCAATTTGTCCCAGATCTCCTTCGTTGTTTTGCAATGCATCACCTTGGCAAAGATTGTTCTGGCTAATCCAGCCAAAATTGCATTAACAGCTTTTGCAGTGTATCCAAATTGTTTTATTCCTTCAAGATTTGTGGGAGGATATTTTGGATATATATACCCTGATTTTACAGATAACCAAACTTCTAGTCCAATAGACATTATATGACTTCTCATCCTAACACCCCAGAACGCATAATCCTCACCATTGAATAGTGGGACCTTGGAGGACATTTTTCCTTGTTGATCCATAGTGATAAAAGATCTCTCTTCAAGAAGTTAGACTTTAGTGAAGAGACCTGCTCTGATACCAATTGTTGGAAAATCAAGTAATACTGAGAGGGAGGGGTGAATTAGTACTTAGATATTTCTTCATTTTTTATCACTTTTAAGACAAAATCAATAATAAAAACAGAACACGGAATTTTATTGTGGAAACCCAATTGGGAAAACCACAAACACTTTATATTACTGCAAAATTATATTTACAAGTATTTGCAAGTACCAACTTGTTGGATGCTACAACACCCAATATTTTCAGCTACAACTGAAGGATGCAACGACGCCCAAGATTTTCAGCTACAACTGAAGGATGCAACGGCACCATGTTTACCAGTAACAACTGGAAGGAAGCTACGACTTCCTACAGGATTTTGTAGCATGTCCTTGCGCCTCCAAACCACCCTTTAAATGATTATGTATTCGATGTTTTCTGTACACCTTCTGATTTTCTATTAGAATGTACAGAGACACACTATTTGAAGCATTAAAGCCTTGTTTATATACCCTCAATCGTGCCTCTTCACCTAATAGTCACAATTCTTCATCATGACCCTTCATAAATAAAACTAATTTGAAATTACCTCTCTATTTTATCCCATGATTTTAACAACGTGATTATGAAACACTTCGACTCCACAATCCCAACTCCGACATGTCGACTCTGAATTTCTTACTTGTTGAGTTACAATATGTCAATATTCGTCGTCGATTCTGACTCCGCCGTAATGATTCCGACTGGTCGATTCCAATGACGGGAGTCAAAACCTCAAAAATACACTCTTAATCCAGCGTCTCTAACTCCGTCGTTTCGACTCCGACTTCCCGATTCTTATGTCAAACTCCGACTCCGACTTTCTGACTTGTGACTCCATTTATGACTGACAATTATGATTCTGACTCCAACTTGTCGACTACATCTCTAACTCCGACTCGACTGACAATGGTCAACAAGAGGTCGACAAGAGGTTGACTATTGATTTAATTTACAAGGGCTTGACCACTTGACCATTATATCAAAGGTCGGCACCGATCGACAACAGGTCGACTCTTGACTTAATTTACAAGGACTCGACCATAATACAAGTGGTCGTCACCGACTAACTTTGTATGACTATTGACCACCTTTTTGTTTCAATATTTTCGACTAGTTTTAAGAGCCAACCAGAATTAATCATCGACTAAATATGGCATCGACCATTTACACCGAATTGCTATAATTTTTTTTTTACATCAATGACAATCATACTCAACAATGTTTGCTTCCAATAGTTTTATGAATAGCAATGCGTAAATACAACACATTACATAGACTACTCAATGCCATGGGTTATAGAATGGTTAAAGGTAATATGGTAAGCCTTCTTTTGAACCCACGCACCTTAGTTTTTCATTGTCATTGAATTTACAACCTGCCACAATGAAAAATAGTTGGAATGGTTACAAGATATGAAGTGTTGTAGCATGATTAAAGGGTGAGAATACATATCTTTCAATCATGAGATGGTGTTTGAGATCAGATGGTCTTCACGTTGAGATCAGTTGTTGCATATTTGATAGATGTTTTGACAAGCTGTGATGATGCTACCCAACAGTATTCTCTTGTTTAATAGATATAGGACTCTATATCATGGCGGCAAAAAAAAGAAAAAAACAGTATCAACCCTAAGCATTGTTATTATAGACTTTTTGCCCAGAACTAAAAGCAGTTCCAAGACAACAAGCATGTATCATTTGTAGCAGCAAATTGTGGGTAAGTTGTTAGCTTAGCAAGAGTCGGCCATGTCTTCACAGGTATCACTACCATATTTTTTTCATAAGAGTTTGATCCTCCTCATTTAGCTTTCCAAGGTTAGCATTCACATGGTCAAAGAGATTCAGAGAAAATCCAAAAGAGGTTTTGTTAAAGAGTTCGTCATTACAAGTGTGTTGAGTAGATAGAAACGGACCCTTAAATTTTTCAGGCATCAAATCTATAGCATCATTCCAACCTTCGTATTCTAGTTGATTTAATCATTTCAAGCTTTGCTCAGATATTGGTGGTAGTACCGATAAATTTGTAACAACGGTCCATGGCAGCATATAAGACCAGTGGGTGAAGAATAAATTTTCTATGAAATTAATGATGATAAATAAGACAATAACCAGAAGCAGTAGGTAAAGTGTATTATATGAAATGTTGATGAGAAGATTGCAGCTGTGCAAATTGTGGATTTACATGGAAGTATTCACCTATCCCATCCGGAACAATTAGATATACACTATCCAAATGAATTTTATCGTGTTCCCGGTATGAATGAAAGTTTGCGAAAGATGCTAAGAAATACCTCACACAAATATGAGCTTTACTTACAGCTGTCAAAGTGATGAAAATATATTTTGTAGAGTGCAGAAATTTGTAATTTCCAAATCTCTGTTTTTAATGAAACGGAGCATAAATTGGTTTGCCTATCAATTGTAAACCGTAAATCAGATTGCTGCAAAACATGGAGGGGAGATGCATCAAGGCAAGAGAAACAAACTCAGAAGATTTCAAGTTAAAGTAGTTCATATTTTGAGATAAATTAGCTATCATTACTTACAACCATTTTGTATTTTTTTCAAAATCCGTGAACTGGGTTTTGCTCAAATTTTGTGTGAGAGAGCATCAAACTTAACATGCTCACTAAAAATTAGCCCAACCTAGTTTTGAATCCAAGAGAAAAATTAGTAATTAGCAACTTCATATTTCCCGTAGTAGCAACTAAAGGAAAATTGGTAATAAAACTACGGGAATTTCCTGTAACAAGCCATTTGAAGATTTGTTATAAATGGTGAGTATGGCACTTTGTCATAATGTAAGCAAAGGTTATTTATGAGGTTTGGATGTTGAGGCTTGACCTTTATACAACAAATTCCATTTGCTAAGAGAGTGCATGCACATAGTTTATTTTTCAAAGTTGATAAACCTTTTTCCATTTTGAAGGGGAATTCTTTATTGCAGCAAGAAAGAGAACAAGTGCAAGATGTGAGTGTTGTCACACAAGAGCCAGCACTTAAAAAACTTGTTAGTTGTCACACAAGAACGAACCATAATAAACTCAAGCTTAAAAGGGTAAGTGTTGCCACACAAGAACCAACACTTGTAAAACTTGTGGTTGTCACACAAGAACCAATCACAAGAAGCTCAATTGCCACTCAGATACTTTTCAAGGGGGAGATCTAACCACACAATTCATAGAATCATATGTAGGGTTGCATGAGGACATGCAACATGTTCAATCGAGGGAAAATGTTGAGTTACCAAAATTTCATATTTTCACCTTTTTTTCCCTTGACCTTGCATTAAGAGCATTTTAATGTCTATATGTTGGATTATGCTTATTATTTTCCAAATCATTTATTTTAGCATTTTGAGTGAATTTATAATTAAATGTTGGAAAAATAACATGTTTTCACTTAACCTTGAAAGTTGGATGAGTTTTGTGATGTGTACATGCATAATTGAATATTTCAACAAAGTCAAATTTTACAACTCGTCCTCAAAATCGAATTTCCTCTTCCACCTTTGAATATTTGAGGGAGATTTGGGATGATCACTCGACCATATTTGATGGAGCAGAATCATGGAAGTTTTCTTAGTCAATATCTTAGAGATTTGTGAGAAGATTTGTAGAGATAATTATTCTCTAATTATTAGAGAATGGTTGAACCATATAAGATAAAAATGGAACTCAATTTATTAGTTTTTTTATCTCATTCTCAAAGTAAATCATGTATAAATAAGAGTGCCTCTTCCATTCCAAAGAAAATGATCCTTGGAGCATGTGTCTAGATTATGATGGAATAAAGTAAAGCTCTTTTGATATTTCTCTTCATATAGTTTCTCATTCTCTAGTTTTAGTATGTTTTGGTTTAGTATAAATATTATGTTTTAATTTGGTTTATTTATGTAATGGATTAGTGGTATCATTTTGTTCTACAATAGTAAGAGCCCGTGAACGTTCTTTTGTCTAGGATTTATTTTAATTTCATTTATTCATTTTTGCAATGTGATTATTTAATTTGTTTATGCCTTTACTTTATTTTTCATGCTTTTAAACTTATGCAACTGTGTTAACGGTCGTGTATGGTGTGCTACCAAAAATCTTAATAAGTTGTTATTACAGGAACTTCATAAAACAAAAGTTAAAGGACTTGAACTAACAGCCCTGAGATTTCTAGATTTAATTTTGCAAGCTTTGATTTAAATTTAATTGGATGCTGGATAGAGCTAAAGAGTTATTTAATTGAGTGAACTAAATGAATATAGCTCCAATAATTAATCTTGACTTCTGGAAATGACCTATTAAGCAAGTTACATTAGTTTAAATGCATAGTTCTACATATATTTTGGTGGCATCTCATAAGTTTACAGACATTGGATTGAGATTGATAATTTATGTTACCAATTTAAGCAATTAAATTGACCAACAAGATTCATTTTTTGTAGTGTGTCATAAACCAAAAATAATAACTCATTCTTCACATGTCTCCAACAAAATAAATAATGGCAACACCTCCCAAAGCTACCCATATATTGTGATACTATTCTATATATTCCATTTGAGATCTTCAATGTAATCAAACTTTTCGTTGGCATGCATTGATTCATGAAGTTCGGAGATTCCCCGATACCTTTGTAAATGGTTTGTATTCCCCTTTATGGCATGCATGTGAATTTTTTAGATTCATTTTTAATGTCTAATATTTTTTGTTATATGTGTGAAAGTATGAGAATTAGTGTCATGTTAATCTCTTTTAATTTGAGTTCCACGTATGTTTTTATTATTCTTTGTATTTATACAAGTCGATAATATGTCATGTAATATGGTATAAAGGTGTCCAATTGAAAGGTCTTCAATGTTATGTGTCTATTTTGATAATCAAACTTATAAAGTCGATAACAAATAAAGCAATAATGATTATTTTAAGAATTTGATCAGGTGTTAAGCCCCCTTTGACCTGGGATTGTTCTCAAGATCTAAAATGAAGAGGTTTCAACTTCTAGTAAATAGTTCAAAAAGTAGAACAATTCAAAGAACAACTTATTATACTAAACCTTTTAATCAATCCTGGAATAAGAATGTGTTATCTTTCCAGGAAACTCTTCTAGGTTGTAACTCGAAGATGCTTAGTAACTTAAGTTATTCTCTCAATGATTTGTAAAATGGATCAAGTTGGATGACTTAATCGAAGCTCACTCACTCAAAACATGCATAGACACACTCAGATAGACAAGGCTTTTAACCACTATTGTTCAGAGAGTTTATAAAAGGTAGATGTATGTAGAATTCTTATTATGCTAGCATACTCATACACAAAGCATATATGAATGGCTAATCATAATAAATAAATGATACTTGATATCCAATTCATCAATACAAAGATAGGATGACAGCTATCTGGCATTAGACAAATGGAACAAACATGAAATAAACATTCCACTGCAAGTACAGAAAGGTAGAAAAGGAAATCTGAACATAAATGGCAAAAGAAGCTTATATAACTGAGATGCAACGAGAAGTCTGAGTACAGGTATTGAAAAGTATCCAAAGTCGAACCCCCTTTTCTTCTACAGAAATCTCAGGCTTTATAGCCTTTACAAAACAATTTCAAGATCCTATAAAACTGGCTCGAATCTGCTAAAAATAGCTAGTTAAAACAGATTTCTAAAAAGTATGAAAGAGTCCTATATAAAAGGGTAATCGCCATATTTCTAATCCTCATATCTTCGACAGTTGTAACAAGCCTTCAAAGGCTGATGAGTAAGGTTGAAACTGCCACATGGAGGATTGATAGGCCATATTTTGCCCAAAATAGACAAGAAGCTTCATCTCTTTCACCTTGCTGGCATTTCCAAAACAAGCCTTCAAAGGCTGATGAGTAAGGTTGAAACTGCCACATGGAGGATTGATAGGCCATATTTTGCCCAAAATAGACAAGAAGCTTCATCTCTTTCACCTTGCTGGCATTTCCAAAACTGGTTTAGCACATTGAAACAGCTCCTATTTATCATCACCTTCAATTGGAAACCATCCTCGTGCCTTTTGGAATGGGAACTGTGCAAAAAGATGTCATTCTTCCCTTTTCTGCGTTTTAGGTGGCTTAGAGACTAGAATTTATAGTGGGTAAGCCATCGAAAACCCTGTTTTCGGTTGCTAAGAATGACTGTGCAAACCCAACTAAGCCAACGAAAAGGCAGTCTTTGATTGAATGATAATCTTTGGGTTTTACCCAACACCTATGCAATTCACCTACTCATGGTTCTTCTGTCCTGTGTAATACCACCATACATTGTTACTTTTTTATATATTAATGATACAGAATGACCATGTAGAAGCTCGACATCCTCAAAAGCTGATTTGGAGAGGTCATTTGTTGCTGATAATGATAAGAACCCCTCATTTAGGCAAAGAATTAATTTTAGACTTTGATAGCATGTTTCAAGGTTATTATTGACGAAATCATATTCAAATAACGATGAGTCTCTCTCAAGATCGAGTTTTTCCTTCAGACATTTTTTTGAATTTGATCCTCTTTTTGTGTTTCCCTTCCACGCAGGCGTTTCTCAAGATCTTCAAATGATAGTGGACAGATAAAGATGAAAAGAGCATCTAATTTACTGTTCTTAACAGATCTTGCCCCCTGAACGTCAATATCCAAAATGCATCTCTTCTTTGCATCATTCAAGTTGAGATAATCCAATGCTTTGTTAGCTGTAATATCTGTGGGTGCCTTTGTTTGACCATCAAATTTATTAGTCACAACCTTCTGAGATTCCTCATGATTGCGCTTCTTAGACTTATCTGCAGGCTTTGCAACTGTGACCTGTAATTTGAACTTTGGGCCATTGTCTGGTCCTTTAATTATTTTGCCATCCATCTCCTTGATTGCCTTATTCAGTTCAGAATGTGCTATGTAGTGTACAAACCCAACCGGCATATTACTCTTTCTAGATATTGCCATTGCTCAATGTGCTTTCGTGATAAAGAGGCACAGGTAGTCATGTGTTTGCTTTTCATACTAGCAGATAACAAATTCTGAAACCTGGATACCATTCGTCTCTCTGTTCGGCGTTTGCATAGCTTTAATATATTAACACATGTCTTGACCTGTCGATTTGGCATACAAAACAAGCTGAGAATTTACCCGTGGCTTTGATATGTTGCGTGGCATGTGGACATGAACTTAGGATTCGGTATCATGAATCTTGATTGTAATATGACTTGCTTAAGAATCACTTGAAGCACCCACCACTTCAACACAAAGGCATAAAATATAAAAGCTAATAAAGCTAGGATTTATAGACTTGGTAAGATTTATTTTCATTTTGTGTATTTCAGGTAGAAAGGCAAAGGCCATAGGAGTTTTGGAGAAAAGATTTATGAATAAGACTCTTCCTGACTCATTGAGGAAAACTGGAAGTTATGAACTGGGTCAAATGAAGCCAAAAGAGATTTCAAAATTTTAGCAAAAGGATGCTAAAGACACTCAAAATTTTGATGAAAAATTGAGTGCTAACAGAATGCCCCTATCGTCAATATTGGAAAAAATTAAATAGCAAATTTAATTTTCAACATATTTGAAATGTGAAAGTAACCACTATGCTTACCAAAATTTAATAGAATAATGCCACATGTGATTGCTCCTAAGACCCATTTTTATTTCAAATTTATAATGATTAACAATGTTAATCAAAATTAAACTAAAGTGTCTAACTATTATTAATAATGTTCAACATTTTGATCAAAATTGAAGTGTCCAACACTATGACCACTGTTCCATACTTTTAACATTATATTCAATTCAATGCATTAGCTTAATATATTCTAATGAACTATTTCAAAACAAAGTTCATCATGAAATCTTCTATTATAATCTAGTTGAGGTTGAGTTGGATTGAGTACCCCAGGGTTACCAATGACCATATACATATGCATTATATGACTAAGAATTTGAGATTCAAAGATAAAAGTGTTGATCACATATATGTACTTAGTTTTATAAATTTGTCTTAAAATAACCTTCATATAATAATTATTATTAATTAAGAAAAATTGAAAGTTTTTCATTCATATCACAAGAAGTCACCAAGCAATCTTTATTCTTTAATCACACATTCCACCTTATACTTTGTAAACCCAAACCTTTAATCACACTTTAATCCCACATTTCACCTTGCACTTTATAAATTTAAACCTTTAATCCCACATTTCACCTTGCATTTTGTAAACTCAAACATTTAATCACACATTTGAAGAGCAATCACTACGTGCATGAGTGGAGCTTGCATAAAGCACTTTGAAACAAAAAACTGTTTTTTATTGATATCTTTAATAATTGACCATAGCAACTTTCTTTCCTTAGATCCTTAATAATGGACCATCATTATGTAAATAAAATTAAGAGTACTACCCAAAATTGTTAAAGATCCAAAATCTCCTTTTTTACAAGAGTTTCTTTATAATTTTTTGAAAATATTATATATATATATAACATCGGCTTAGCCTGGTGGGTTAGCTCAAGTGGTCGGGTGCTGTAATCGCAAGCAGAAGGTCTCGAGGTCAAATCCTCGGGTGGCTATGCAGGGCCTCACTTGATGTCCATCCTCGAAATGAGGAGAAGTATTGAGGGTTCCCCTTGGATACCATCCTCGAAATAAGGGGAAGTATTGAGGGTTTCCCACGATGTGTTCCATTGAAAAAAAACAATATATATATATATATAACATCGACTTGTGTTGAATTCCATATACAAGTGAACTCAAAGAGGTGATTTTGCTAAACCCTGGAGTAAGGACTATTGAAGCTTTCCAACAAAAAGGTGGATTTGTTAAACCCACGAAATAAGTAAGGGCTTCAGCTTCTATCATAACTATTGAAGCTCTCCAGACTCCAACAAACCCTTCTTGGGATATCTTGACCTAGGAGATTGTGTTGTGGTCAAGCTTTGTTACATTGAATGAGTGCCTTTGCACGAGCTTGGGTATGTGGAACTAAATGGATGCCTTTGCAAGAGCTTTGGTACGTGTCATTAATGTTGTGTTCAAAGTGTACAGTGTTTGTGACGAGTGATTGCAGGCTTTATTCGGCTAGATAGTATCATGGAATTTTGTTTCATGGCTTGTGGTTCTTGAATATTTTTGTTCAACTTGGTTCTTGTTCTTGTTGGCATCATTGTAGAGTCACGTGCAACTCACGGATCTCTAGGGATTGTTTTTGTTTCGAATGGTGTTTACTTCAACACACATTTGTAATAGATCTACAAGTTCATTGTGATTGGTTTCACTTCTTGTTCGTGTTGGCATTGTTGTTGAGTTACAAGCACAACAAGGATCTCTGGGGGTTGATTTGTTTATTTGAGTGGTGTGTGTATTTTGAACATTTGTAATCTACCCTTCCATGGACCCAATTCGAGGAAGGGAACATGCTAACAATCTATGGGGCTTTTCATAAAACTCAGCCGATTCATTAGATTCATACACATAAATTCAAAAGTGTGCAGATGCAAATTAAGAAATATGCACAACGGAATTGAACACTCATCCACACACATATCATATGCATATATCATATCAAAATAGTCATCAATTTAAACATTTCAGAAGTAAATACATAGATAGAAAAACACTTATCTTCATTGTGCAATTGTCCTAGACAACTAGCTATGTCGCTACAACGTTCCACCCAACCATAGGCCAGTTGTGTTCATCAATATATCAACACAACTGCCACCCCCGAGCTGGGCATGATTCTTACAGGGAAAAGGGGACATTCAAGCTCATGCACAGCCCAATTAATAATCTCATCTGAGCCAAGCCAGTCCACATCTGGGTTTATCAGGCTACATCTGAACCCTGGATGCTTGCACTCAAGCTCAAGCCAAACCAATGGATACCCCATACCCATACCCCAACATACTCTACACAACAAAACACAGTCACTGGGCATAGATACACACATTTTAACAATGGGATTTACAAACAGGATGGCCATGGGATTTCCCCAAATCGTTTCCAACCAAAAACGAGTTGTGGGATGGGAAAAAACATTCACAAGGAGGAAAAGGAATTCTCTCCCAACTCACTAGTCATTCAACAGCCAAAACTGTCTCTATGGAACCCCAATTCCATTCCCTTTCTTCCCCACTGGTATACAACACAAAAACGCCCTTCTCCCAGCTGAGAATGAAGGAAAACACAGAAAAACATGGCTGGAAAACGCCCAGGTAGCTCCAAACTCGTGAGGGAGAGCAACTGGTTGATGGATAATGGCTTGGGGAGCAATTCATGGCTCTTTTCTTGCCCAAGAAGAAAAACGTGATTTCCCATGCAGGGTGGCTTGCCCATACCCGAATTTGGACAGCCATACCTCTCATTCCCCAAGGTATTAACTACCTCAACCAACTCTTGGGAGAAATCAATGATTGGGTACAAAAGTCAACCTGGGTAGTTGAGGGTTTGATGGGTTCTCTCATTGACTCTTGGCTTGACCTGATTGGCTCCAAGGGTTTGAATATTTCCCTCCCAATTCCTTGTAAAATCATGCCCCCATCTCTTGTTGCATTGCATAGCTAGTTGTGGGTATTTTATTAAAATGCATATTTACATGATATTTGTAATTCCATTGTGCATGGCTAGCATGTGAACCATATGCATCAATAAATCGATGGCAGGGCCTTGGCCTTGAGCTCCTCACCATGATTTTATAACAATATTACATCATTTATAATTTTAATGCAATGGGGTCAAGATGGGGACATTACAACATTGGTTTCACTTTTTGTTCTTGCTAGCATCGTTGTAGACTTACATGCAACTCAAGGATCTAAAAATAAAAATCAGATACAATTCTTTCCAACTGAAATACAAACCATCCTTCTTTTAGGTACAAAGTGCAAATAGGGGGTTGGTGGTCTACAAGTTAATGTATAAGCAACCAATTCTCCAGTTGTGGCTACCTTCCGTCTCCATTTATTAGTTTATTCCTCCTGCTTTTGCAGTTCTTCAACGTGACACTTCTTCTCATCTTATAATTACTTTTTAAACTTTTTGTTATGCTCCCTCAAAGTCCAAATAATTTACTAGAGGGGTTGATTCGTTTATTTGAATGGTATGTCTATTTTGACACACTTTTGTAACAAATCTACATGGTCATTGTGATTGGTTTCAGTTCTTGTTCTTGTTTGCATTGATGTAGAGTTACATGCAACTAAAGGATCTTTAAGGGTTGATTTTGTTTCTTCAAATTGTGTGTTTACTTTGACACACCTTTGTAATGGATTTACAAGGTCATTGTGATTGGTTTTACATACAAGCTAAGAAACCGGATTCGTCCTAAACCCTCTGCGTGTCCTGTGGGGGTCGAATCGTGTCCTATTCGACTTTCGGTCGTGTCCGAAATCGTGACACGACCGAAAGTCAAATTAGACATGATTTGACATCGTGTCCTCGACTGTCAGATTCGTGTCCCGAAAACAAGACATGTTTTCTGCTGAAAGGTATTTCCGGGTTGAGTTTAAAACCCATTTTTTACTTTATTTTTGTCATTTGCAAGCATTGAGAAGGTTGAGAGTGACTTTTATGTGCAGGTGAAGAAGATTTGAAGGCTATCCAAGGGAATCCAAGTGCATTGGGGGTGGATTTGTGGAGATAATTGCAAGCTCAAACATCAAACAAGAAAGGGAATGTCTCAATCAGCTAGGGCGGGAGCTAAGGGGCAAAGGAAAGGGAGAAATGCACCATCTAGTGCCTCCCCTCCTATTCCTCCAAGCACAAGCGGTTCTCCTCCTTCATCAAGTGCTCCATCTACTACTAGTGGAGCTCATGCTATGGCTCCATTTAACCCTGTTTTAGCAAGACAACAAGCCCAAGAAAAAAAATACCCTTTGTGGAAGTATGTGACAAGGAAAGATGGGCCTAGGGAAAATCTTGGTGGGAAAGGAAATGTGTCTTGGAGATGCAATTTTTGCAAGAATGAGTTCAAGAGCACATATTTTTGAGTTAAGGGTGTTAAATTTTGAGCATTAATTCACAATACTCTCGGATATTTACTAAGAGAATAACATGTACAATATATCAATGCATGTCAGTCATCACAAGAAACAAAAGCATGAGAGACAAGAGACACAGAGTTTACGTGGGGAATACCCTAAGGTGAAAAACCCCACAACTTCCTCAGAGATAGAGAGAGCAATGACTCAACCAAAGTATAACCAAAATACACAGAGATAGTCTCCTAGTAGCAAATGATCCTCCTCCTCACTAGTGCGCCACTTTCTGAGTGAAGGAAGAATGAGTTTCCGAATGATCAAAATAGAGATCTCCCGATCTTTATTTATACTTGTCTGTTTTCCCAGTGACCTTATGGGGCCGACTTGTCTAGCTAGGTACATCAACCATATAATATATATATTTCAGGGCCGACACCAAACATGGTGGTCTAATAACCCATCGGCAAGTTCACACACTTGCAACACTTGTCAATACATATGATGACACTTCCGTATAGAGGAATGACACATCTCTATAGGAGTACAATAATATATAAATGAAATACATGGATGAAATACATTCTGA
This sequence comes from Larix kaempferi, assembly GCA_027924585.1. Taxonomy (NCBI): domain Eukaryota; kingdom Viridiplantae; phylum Streptophyta; class Pinopsida; order Pinales; family Pinaceae; genus Larix; species Larix kaempferi. The sequence goes on from BSBM01000013.1 coordinate 1,080,768, forward strand.
AGTTACATATACATCAACACTCCCCCTTAACAAGGAAGGTATTTCTCGACACAGATATGCTAGTACAAGTCTTTTTCTCTGGATCATCGTCATCAATGCATCAATCTCGAATCATCATTATCGTCACTGCTGCTGCTATCTCAACCAATCTCTGAATCTACTCGTCATAGGAAGTTCTACAGAGCCAGACCTTTTTTATACTAGATGTAGGCCCACCACCTGCAGGTCTTCATCATCACTGGCCATACTGTGGATATCTCAGGACTTATTACATGCATCACAAAACCTTAAAAGAGTCTCTTGACTAGCAAGAACCCTAAAGAGCATCTGAGGCCTTTTTCATCTTGTCCATATCTCCAGGACTTATTACATGTGACCCCACCACAAAACCTCGAAAGAGCATCCCAGGATGTTACGGGTACACAACTCCAACCTGAAGGATCTCCTAGGGCACAAATTACATGTGGTCACCACAAAACCTAGCAAGAGCATCTCAGGATGTTATGGGTACACAACTCCGACCTGAAATCTCCCAGGGCACAAATTACATGTGGTCATGGCAAAACCTCGAAAGAGCATCTCAGGATGTTACGGGTACACAACTCTGACCTGAAATCTCCCAGGGCACAAATTACATGCCATAGGACAAAACCTTGCAAGAGCATCTCGGGATGTTATGGGTACACAACTCCGACCTGGAATCTCCCAAGGCACAAATTACATGTCCTCCCATAGCAATGTCTCGAAAGAGCATCCCAGGCTGTTACGAGTACACAACTCCGACCTATAGGATATCCCAAACATGTTCATTTGCACAACCTGATCCACGGCCATAAAGTATCAACCTGATACTCATCATACATCATCCTGATGTACACATGATCATCCTGATCATCATCACTGCAACATCCTGCTGCATGTCATCTGGAGCAACATCCTGAAGCTCGTCATCTATGATCATCCTAATCATACACTACATCCACCTGATGCATACCAAGTATCTACATTATACATATCATCATACATGATCCACCTGATCATAGAATGTATCCACCTGATACATACATAGATACATGATCCACACAATGCATCTAACTCATATATATCAACATACATGATCTACCTGATCATACATAGTATCCACCTGATACATATACAGATACATGGTCCAAGCATCCAACATGATGCATATACAAAATACATACAAATGATCCAACTGATCATATCCAGTATCAAACATGATGCGTACACACATATACATATAAATGATCTAACTGATCATATCCAGCATCATCCTGATGCATATATAGAGCAGTAATTGAAGCATCGTCCTGATGCTCATCATCCAGTGCTTACATCCACAGCCATGTGAAGGATCCTCCTTCCAACATTCTTGGAATCGCTTCCGCAAATGTGTCCATCACTTGTTCCTCGAAGTGTCGTCAATCTGAAGAACACCAAGCCTCTCCCTGAAGTACTCGAACTTCACTCTGGCTAGTGGTTTCATCAGCACATCTGCAATCTACTCGTACGTCGCAACATATAGGAGCTTCACTGCTCCTCTCTACATCATATCCCTGATATAGTGATATTTGATCTCTATGTGTTTCGACCTGTCGTGAAACAATGGGTTCTCAGACAGCTTCACACAACTCTGGTTATCACAGAAGATACCAGTAGCATCCAACAGGGAGATCAAATAGCTCATACAGTAGCTTCCGAAGCCATACTGCCTTACAACTAGCTGAACAGGCTGCAACATACTCTACCTCAGTTGTATTCAGTGCTACGCAGGACTGTTTCCTGCTAAACCAAGAGATCACACCTGATCCCATACTGAAGCAGCACCCAAAAGTGCTCTTCATATCTGTAGCACTGCCTGCCCAATCTGAATCAACATAACCCTGCAGGTTAAACTTTTGATTCGCTTCATACTTGAGCCCATAATCAACTGTACCCTTCAGGTACCTCAGAAAATTCTTTACAGCAACCAGGTGAACACTCCTCGGATCTGTCAGGCACTGGCTCAATGCGTTCACAAAGCAAATATCTTATCTCGTGTTCGTCAGGTACATCAAGGACCCAATCATCTGACGATACATAGTCATATCAACCGGCTCAGATGAAGCATCACATAGAAGCTTCAGGTTCGATTCCATAGGTGTGGCCATGGCCTTGCAATCCATCATCCCAAACCTCTTCAGAATCTCTACTGCATACTTCCCTTGTCCAAGGAAGATTCCATCTGCACTCTGCCACACCTCCATGCCAAAAACAAATAGTGCATCATCCCCAAGTTCTTCATCTCGAACTTGGAAGCAAGCTTCCTCTTTGTATCTACAATCAATCTTTCATCTCCTATTACAAATAGGTCATCCACATACAGGAGTAAAATCACAGGATTCCCTTCCTCAACCTTGTAGTAAATATTGGAATCCGCTTTACTCTTGGTAAAGCCCAAACTAGATAGGAAACTGTCCATCCTACCATACCAAGTTCTGGGAGCCTGCTTCAAGCCATACAAGGCTTTCTTCCATTTGCACACATATGACTCCCTGTCATGTGTTTCAGAACCAAGTGGCTACTCCACATACACTTCTTCTTCAACTACACCATTCAAGAAAGCTGTCTTGAAATCCATCTGGTGTATCTTCCATTTCATCACTTTTATATTTCTCTATGCTACCATCTGCAGCATGCTTGATCTAATAGATCCATATGGAAGTCATAACAAACTTCCCTTTAGGTCTTAGGACTACATCCCAAACATCATTCTTCATGATCGATGGATCATGGCATTCTCCCCATATCCTGGGAACTTCAATATCTTCAATAGATAATTTTGTTGCTGAACAAATGTTGTAGTTCTTCTTTTGTAGGTGATGGCATACGATCTTTCCTACAAGACAAGTTAAATTGCATGATTAGATACATCTCATAGTTTTCAAAACAAATTCTTATACATAAAGAAATATGTCATACATTCATGCAATTATTTTAGCCAATGCTTCAATACAACATTTATCCATATCATGTAACTTTCTAGATGCCTTCCAATCTCTACCAGAACATTGTTAAGAGTTTGCACTACTCCCAACATGTCAGCAAAGAGGTTTCATTCTAGATAAGTAGCAATGGAATGTTGTACAGTGCCATAGGCCACTTACCCATCACATGCATATTAGTAGTATAATGTTCATTAATGCAATCATTCTAATATGCACAATGCATATCCTAAGTCTAGGAACATGAGTATATACATCATTTAACAATTTTATTTAAACAAACAAATATGTAAGAAATGGTAATTAAAATACTTATCTTTGTTTGTTTGTTGGGTGGACTCCTTTTGAGTCTTTGCTTCCTTGCAGGAGTTGCTGGAGTCCTAATCTGAAGTAGCTTCTTCTACACCTTTCTGTTGTGGAATGTAGAGAGATGGTCAACTCCCTCTGAATATCTGCATCCCTACAGAAACCACTAGAGTGTGTTCCCTCTTGATCTTTGCTTCCTGGATTACCTATTCTTGAATTCATTCTTGATCCCTATGCATTCTTATTAGTATCATCATTGTGTTATCCTCGAGGTCTCATACACAATCAAACATTCATTAGTATAATATTAATATTATCAAAAACACAATAATCTCAAGCATGTATAGTCAGGATCATTTCAAACAGAAATAATAAGCATTCTTATGGTTAGTCATAAACAATTAAGATAAGAAACATAATATGCATACACTCATGATTATTCAAACCTATGACTTCATGAATAAACATCATCAATCATGTCATGCATACTTATATAATAGATCCTATGATATAAGAAGCACAGACCCGGTTACCATATTTGCTAGTTATGTCTAGCAATGTTTTCTTGTTCTCTTTAATGACCTGCATAACTCACAAGTTAACCTTTGCAAAAACAATTTATACATACCTTTATGTGATTCATGACTATGGATGAATCTTTGTCTTCATGTCACCATGGCATGTTCAGGTTGTCCCTTCAATTTGTATAATCCTCCCTCTTGCTCTCCAATCACCACTGCATCATCAATAGTTTTACCCTTTGGCCACATTAGGACTTGGCCATCTACAAATGCAACCCTCATGCCTTTTGCATCCAATGCAGAGATGGAGAGAAGGTTATTCTTGAGCCCAGGTACATAAAGAACTTCTTTCATCTTCAAAGCTTTTCCAGAATCTAGGTTGTAGGAGGCTTCACCACTTCCTTTGATGGGGTATTGATAGTCATCCCCAAGTTTCACTTTATGGGGTGATTCATGTTCAAATAGATCTACAAAAGATTCTTTAACACCAATCATGTGTTTGGAAGCCCCACTGTCAATTAACCAATCATTACAACCATGAGAGATAGTACCTGTGAGAGCATAGATTAGAACATACTCTTCTTCACTTGATGAGTCATCATCACTTTCTGCCCTAGCCTTCTTCTTTGGAGGTTCATCATCTTCGGCAGCATGAACATGGAACTTTCTTTTGCTGCCCTTCTTCTTCTTGCTGGAGTTGTTGTTGTTATCCCTTTTGTTCTTGGGACATTCTGAAGCAAAGTGACCCTTCTCGTTGCATGTGAAACATCTTAGATCCTTCTTATTCTTTTGTTGGATGTGATAGGATCTCTTGTAGTGAGAGTGCTCCTTCTTGGGCTTGCTTCTTTTGGTGTGAGCTGCGAGAGCTTGATCTTCACCTCCCATCTTTTCTTCTCGAGCTACAAGCCTAGCTTCTTCTTGAGAGAATTCCTCCCACAGTTTACTGAAAGAGATCAATTTCTTTCTTGCACAGATTCCTTGAATGAAGGAGTCCCATGACCTAGGTGGGCCATTCAGAGTGGTCATGACAACTTCACCATTGTCCACTACTTCATCTTCTTCCAGGATTAACCCAATCCTATACTTCCAGTCTCAGAAGTTATCAACCCCTTCAAGCTTATCCTCAAGCTTGGTGTGGTGAGACATCTTAAAGAGTACTTCAAATGGAAATAGAAGAGATTTAGGTCTTACCACTTGTTTTGTTGAAAACTGGATCTAGTCTCGGATTAGGGTTTGTCGAAAAAACCCTAAAAATTCAAAATATGAATTTCAACTTTCTAAAAGGATAGAAAGATGTGCCTTGATGAGCTAATCGGCCTGGTGTTTTCAGAATTTGAGATCTGCAAAGCTTTACCCTTCAGAAATGCCTTTTGTCTTCCCAGGTTCATTAAGGAGGACCCTGAATTAGGGTTTGAGTTTCCCGGAGATCTACCCAGCCAAAAATCTCGATCCAAAGCTCTAAAATTTGATTTTTGCAAGGAGCTTCCAGCTATGTCTTCAGATTCCATAAATTCCTATTTTTGTGGAAACCCTAATTTTTAGGGCCAAATCTGAAAATGCTCAGAATTGAATTCTAATTGGACAGATAGATTCTCCTTGATGAGTAGAGTCAATCTACTATATTGCTTTTCCAAAATCTGTGGAGAGAAACCCAATAAACAAGAAACCCTTGGTTTCCGTCACTGCAAAATGTCTTCTTCTCAGGTTAGCTCTAATACCATGTTAAATTTTGAGCATTAATTCACAATACTCTAGGATCTTTACTGAGAGAATAACATGTACAGTATATCAATGCATATCAATCATAGCAAGCATGTCAATCATCACAAGAAACAAAAGCATGAGAGACAAGAGACACAGAGTTTCCGTGGGGAAAACCCTAAGGTGAAAAACCCCACGACTTCCTCAGAGATAGAGAGAGCAATGGCTCAACCAAAGTACAACCAAAATACACAAAGATAGTCTCCTAGTAGCAGACGATCCTCCTCCTCACTAGTGCGCCACTTTCTGAGTGAAGGAAGAATGAGTTTCCAAATGATCAAAATAGAGATCTCTCGATCTCTATTTATACTTGTCTGTTTTCCTAGTGACCTGATGGGGCCGACTTGTCTAGATAGGTACATCAACCATATAATATATATTTCAAGGCCGACCCCACACATGGTGGTCTAATAACCAATCGACAAGTTCATGTGAAAATCCTCACAACAGATCTAAGAGATGATGTATACCTCACAAGAGTAATTATGACTGAGTAGGAAAATAGAAGAAGAGTAAACAATACAGTATAATGAGCAACATAATAATATGGTACAGTAGAACTCAAATAGAAGCAATAATACTTCACACACACTAATTAATTAATCACAATATGGACAAATAAATAGTACAATGCATGAGGATTCGAATGCCTAAGGTGGTAATTCGAATTAGCCTTCATGGAGTGATCAAAGGATCACTAGAGTGTCATTGGAGCACAACTAGAAGTCTATCCCATCATCAGTGGAGTCACCAATACTCAAGTAACTGTCAACCATCAGTCAAATCGAGTCTAACTGAGTGTGGTAGGTGTAACTGAGTGTAACTAGCACTAACTGAATGAATGAGGCTTAGTGGAGGGCGCATGAGGAGCTAACTGGAGTCAGAATGGGCAGTCTAGTCTCACTGGAGATCCATCGGAGTGATACAGTCAGTTGAAAGTCAGCCTAGCCTTAAATCAAGGAAAGAATTGATGATAACTCAATTAACTGAAGTGCAACTGAGTGGTAGGTGAGAGAGGGCGCATGAGATGCATGCAATTGCATGAAGGGGCGCATTAAGCACTAGGAGGGCTAAAACTGATCTGAGAGAAGCTCCCGCGGGATGGCTAACTGAGGGCTAGGTGCTGGACTGATGACTGGGATGCATGCAAATGCATGCAAACCCTAAAAGTTCATGCATAACTGAAAATAAAAATAATGAAAATGCTAGTAGGACTAGGATGGAGTATAGGAATATCCTAACACCCTCCCTTAATCCATCATAGGCCCTGGTAACTAAGACCAAAGGTCACCCAATACAATGAATAATAACAGTCAATAAACCGAGGAAATGGGGAAAACCTCATGGGAAAAATACCCCTTCTCAAAATAGACTGTAAGGCACACACAAAAATAAATGCTCCAAACTCAAGCAGGTGTGATGCTTGGTCATATGTTTGGAGGTATCTTCTTCTTGGGAAGAAGTGGATCATGCTCAAAAAGCATGTGCTTGTACTTGCTCTTCAAATCGAATGTGATGAGAACAAATCCAAAAGTATGAGGATGATCCTTGAACCTGTGATTCGAATCAGCTGAGGTAGGATCAAAAACATGAATGTGCATATAGTCTTTTGTCTTCTCCTTTGAACCACCATGGGTGAGATTATGCCACAAGGAACCATCAAATAATAGATTGAAATCCAAATCAGATTTAAGACTTGAAGAATAGTTTCTTGAGATATCCTTTGAACCAACAGGGATGAGATCAAAACTATCATATGCATGAGAAATTATCCCAAGTAGTAATTGCTTAGAATCCAAATTAGATCCAAGACTTGAATTATGGTTTCTTGAGATCTCCTTTGAACCATAAAAGGTGAGATCAAAACCAGTAAATGCATGAGAAGTTATCCCAAGCGAATGGTAATAGTTTCTTGAGATCTCCTTTGAACCAATAGGGGTGAGATAAAAACCATGATGTGCATGAGAAATTATCCCAAGCGAATGGCAATGGCCATATTCTTCAATAACCTTCTGAAAGCATGAAATAATGATCATATAGTAGTAAATAATAGGTGATTGCTTGATGAGAGCGAATGCATTACCTCCAATAGCTAATTTGACCTTCGAAATATTCAATAGATCATGATGCAGACCAACAGACTCTGGTGCAAGAGAGGATTTAGGACCTTCTGCAATATCTAGAGTGTGAGCTGGCACAGAAAGAGAAGAAATTTGGAGCATGAGTGTAGAATCTGCAAGTTCTTCTTCTTTGTGAACCACTTCAATATGAGATGTGTTTGATACTGGTTCATGATCAATGAGATCATCAAGGAGGGTGAATGCATCACTTTGCTTGCCCTCAAAGGGGTTTGGACCAATCCCTTCATTCTGTCTGCCAAATCTTTCATCCAGGTAGGCCCATAGATCTTTTGGAGATGAAAAATCAGGGAGGTGATATAACATGCATCGAGACATAGCATACATCATGGCTGCACAAGCTATTTCTCCTTCATTTAACCAGTCATACTCGTCTTCAAAGGATTCGAACTCTCTTTCAAAACAATAATCAAAGAGACCATGTCTCTTCAAATGTGCTATCATTGGTGGTTTCCATTCATCATAGTTGAAGGGAGAAAGAGGAGTAATTCCTGATGAATACATACAAGTTGTAAAAGATCTGCAAAAACAATAGAAATGTCTGCAACTGCTACTACTGCAAAAATGTAGAAACTGTTGCAACTGCTGCACTCGAAATCTTGATAATAACCTGCAAAAAACTCTTAGGAATGGAGATAAACAATACTCTCAACATGCTCTGATACCATGTGAAAATCCTCACAGCAGATCTAAGAGATGATGTATACCTCACAAGAGTAATTATGATTAAACAGGAAAATAGAAGAAGAGTAAACAATACAGTATAATGAGCAACATAATAATATGGTACAGTAGAACTCAGATAGAAGCAATAATACTTCACACACACTAATTAATTAATCACAATATGGACAAATAAATAGTACAATGCATGAGGATTCAAATGCCTAAAGTGGCAATTCGAATTAGCCTTCATGGAGTGATCAAAGGATCACTGGAGTGTCATCGGAGCACAACTAGAAGTCTATTCCATCATCAGTGGAGTCACCAATACTCAAGTAACTGTCAACCATCAGTCAAATCGAGTCTAACTGAGTGTGGTAGGTGTAACTGAGTGTAACTAGCACTAACTGAATGAAGGAGGCTTAGTGGAGGGCGCATGAAGATCTAACTGGAGTCAGAATGGGAAGTCTAGTCTCACTGGAGATCCATCGGAGCGATACAGTCAATTGAGAGTCAGTCTAGCCTTAAATCAAGGAAAGAACTGATGATAACTCAATTAACTGAAGTGCAACTGAGTGGTAAGTGAGAGAGGGCGCATGAGATGCATGCAATTGCATGAAGGAGCGCATTAAGCACTAGGAGGGCTAAAACTGATCTGAGAGAAGCTCCCGGGGGCTGGATAACTGAGGGCTAGGTGCTGGATTGATGACTGGGATGCATGCAAATGCATGCAAACCCTAAATAATGCATGCAAACCCTAAAAGTGCATGCATGACTGAAAATGAAAATAATGAAAATGTTGGTAGGACTAGGATGGAGTATAGGAATATCCTAACAGTTCACACACTTGCGACACTTGTCAATACATATGACGACACTTCTGTATAGAGGAATGACACATCTTTATAGGAGTACAATAATATATAAATGAAATACATGGATGAAATACATTCCGAAGTTACATATACATCAACAAATGGCCATCTGTTGGCCCTTCCTTCTTGTGGGATTTCTTCATGCAAAGCGATGAGTGTTAACCAAAGGAGGGATATGGAAAGATAGGATCATGTTGGCTTAGGGAAGGTGGCAACAGCAAGCAAGAAAAAAGAGGATGATCCTCTTCCATTCTTGAGGAAGTCCTCTAGCACCAAGCCTCCATTTCCACCTAGCATTCATGGGAGTGGAGATACTTATCAAATAAGAAAGAGGCAATCTACAAGTGGTCCAATGGATAGGATTTTCCAACAAGAGGCGCGAGAAGAGGTGGACCTTACCATTGCATTTTTCTTCTACCTCAACTTCATCTCATTCAATGTTGCACGGTCACCATTGTTTATTGAGATGTGTCGAAGTATCTTGGAACGAGCTCCAACTGGTTATGTGCCTCCTGGTTCAGAGAAGCTTAGAACCACATTGTTGGTTAAAGAAAAGAAGGAGGTAGATAAAATTCTTGGGCCAATTAAAACAACATGGCCCTCATCCGGTGTGAGTATTGTTTCTGATGGATGGACGGATCCAGCACACCATCCACTCATCAATTTCATGGTATCTTCCCAAAATGGACCGGTGTTCTTGAAAGCGGTGGATGCTCTTGGGAAATACAAGGATGCACAGTATATGGGTGATTTATTCATCAAAACCATTGAAGAAGTAGGTGTTGATTCTTGTGTACAAATCATGGACAATGCACCTGTTTGCAAGGCTGCTGGCATGATTGTGGAAGATAAATATCCACAGGTATGTTCATTTTGGACACGTTTCATTTCTAATTTGCTCATTGTTTGAATTTGGTCATTGCAATGTTAGTGTTGTAGAGTCATTGATACATGCTTTTATTGCTCTTACAGGTTTTTTGGACACCTTGCATTGTCCATTCCTTGAATTTAGCACTGAAATCCATTGCTTCAGATGTGACATGGATTGGCAACCTTATTGAGAATGCACGCCATATCCGTAACTTTGTACAAAACCACACAAATTCCCTCACCATCTACAAAGAGTACACACATCTTTCATTGCTGAAGATTGCAAATAATCGGTTTGCTTCCTCATTCATCATGCTCAAGAGATTGAGGGAGGTCGAAACCGCTCTTGGGTCCATGGTGATTTCAGAGTTTTGGTCTTTTTGGAAAAAGACCGATCAGATTTCTTCACAAAAGGTGAAGGACACGGTGTTAGATGATGGTTGGTGGGACACGGTATATCTTAGCATTAAGATCATGGCGCCAATCATTTCTTTGTTGCGGTTTGCAAACACGGACCAGCCCATCCTAGCCGATGTTTATGAGGGGTGGGATTCCATGATTGAGTCCATGAGGTCCATTGTCATGGAGAATGAGTGTCCCGAGTATGGGACATCGGCAGAGAACTTATGGTCCTTGGCCCACTCCTTGAACCCCAAGTTCTACACTCAGGAGTGGCTCACTGGTGGATCGGGGGCCTCACACAAAATCCCTCCTCACACAGATGCAAAGACTGCACATGGGAGGAAGATAGCACTTAGATGGCTATTTCAAGATAGAGACCTACTTGAGGAGCTAGAGGAGGGATTTGTAGATTTTTCCACTAGCACTAGGACATTTGGAGGCTATGATGTGCTTAGAGACACGGGGGTTAAGAAGCCCTATGTTTGGTGGGAAACTCATGGGGCAACATCCCCTATTCTATAGAAGTTATCCTTGAGGGTCATCTTTCAAGTTACATCATCCTCTTGTTGTGAGAGGAATTGGAGCACATATGGGAACTTGTACAGTGTGAAGAAGAGCAGGCTTGAGCAGTCCAGGGCAGAGACGATGGTGTATGTGCACTGCAACCTTCGTCTTATTTATAGGAAGAGGGAGGAGTGGGTGAAGGGTGTTATTTTTTCATCATTTAATTCAATAGATCTAGGATCTTAACTGAAAGAACAACATGTACAGCATATCAAGCATAAGAGACAAGAGACAAGAGACACAAAACATTTCACCGGGGAAAACCAAGAAGGTGAAAAACCCCACAACTTCCTCAAAGATAGAATAAGCATCAATACAAGGATCACCATGATCAAACCCAAGAGATAGATATATTCAGCAGCATGCTCCTCCTCCACTTGTGCGCACCCTCCTCTTCTCTCACTAATGCGAAGTGAGTGAATAATAGAATGTGTAAAATGAGAGAGACACACTCTCTATTTATACACTAACTTGACTTGCCTTTTAACTCTAACTAGGTCGGCCCCAACTTAACCACTTAACATAATACTAACTGGGCCGACCCCACTAGGGTGGTCTAATAACCCTTTAACCCACAAGACTCATACTAGGCCAACCCCATCAAGGTGGTCTAATAACACATCAAGTATAAGTTACGACACTTACAATATAACTTGCGACACTTGCAAGTACAACTGACGACACTTCCAATCAGAGGAATAATACATCTCCGTTGGGGATACAATATATAGAAGAATATTTTCCGAAGTTACAAATACATCAACACTCCCTCTTAACTAGGAAGGTATTCTCTAGAGACAAGTCATCAATACATATAGGCACAAGTCTTCAATTCTAGAGCTGGATCATCGTCACTGGATCATGAAGCATCATCATCATCACTACTGTTGTACTCGACATCTCGATCACTGGGATATCTCATAATTCTTCTCATCATAGGAAGTTCTACAGAGCCAGCCCTTTTTCATGCTGAATGTAGGCCCACCTCCTGTAAGTGTTCATCAACACTGGCCATACTGTGGAATCCTCGGGACTTATTACGTGCGTCACAATGCCTCGAAAGAGTATCCCAAGATCCTTTATGTGTCGAAGCACGACCGGCAAGATATCCCAGGTCAACTTACATGTGACTCCCACCACAATGCCTCGAAAGAGTATCCCAGGATTCTTTATGTGTCGAAGCACGACCGGCAAGATCTCCCAGGTCTACTTACATGTGGTCACCACAAAACCTCGAAAGAGCATCCCAGGACTGATTACGAGCGTACTGCTCAACCTATCGGATATCCCAGGTCTAGTTACATATGGTCATGGAAAAACCTTGAAAGAGCATCCAAGGACTAATTATGAACATACTGCTCAAACTATCAGATCTCCCATGGTGCTATTATATGCCATAGGACAAAGCCTCGAAAGAGTATCCCAGATCCTTTATGTGTCACATCACGACCGGCAAGATCTCCCAAGTCTAGTTACATGTCCTCCTAGAGAAATGCCTCGAAAGAATATCCCAGGATCCTTTATGTGCCGCAGCACGACCGGCAAGATCTCCCAAGTCAACTTACATGCTCATCTGCACAACCTGTCCACGACCACAGAGTATCAACCTGATACTCACCATACATCATCATGATGTACATGATCATCTTGATCATTATCATAGCATCGTCCTAATGCATGTCATCCATAGCATCGTCTTGATACTCATCACACATGATCATCCTGATCATCGTCACTGCATCGTCCTGATGCATGTCATCAAGAGCATCGTCCTGATACTCATCACATGATCATCGTCACTACATCGTCCTGATGCATGTCATCCAGAGCATCGTCCTGATACTCATCACACATGATCATCCTGATCATACAAAGCATCCAACTGATGCATATCAAAAGTAGTAACTGAAGCATCGTCATGATGCTCATCACACAGTGCTTACATCCACAACCATGGAAGGATCCTCCTATCACCATGCTTGGAATGGCTCCTGCAAATGTGTCCCATCACTTCTTCCTCGAAGTGTCTTCAATCTGAAGAACACCAAGCCTCTCTCTGAAGTACTCAAACTTCACCCTGGCTAGTGGCTTCGTCAACACATCTACAACCTGTTCATCCATCGCAACATACAGGAGCTTCACTGCTCCTCTCTGCACCATATCCTTGATATAGTGATATTTGATTTCGATGTGCTTCGACCTGTCATGGAACACTGGGTTCTCAGACAGCTTCACACAACTCTGGTTGTCACAAAAGATACCAATAGCATTCAACGGGAGATCAAATAACTCAGACAATAACTTCCTAAGCCATACTGCCTCACAACTAGCCGAACAAGCTGCGACATATTCTGCTTCGGCTGTACTTAGTGCTACGCAGGACTGCTTCCTGCTAAACCAAGAGATCACACCTGATCCCATACTGAAGCAGCACCCAGAAGTGCTCTTCCTATCTGCAGCACTTCCTGCCCAATATGAATCAACATAACCCTCTAGGTTAAATTTTTGATTCGCATCATACTTGAGCCCCTGATCAATTGTACCCTTCAAGTACCTCAGAATATGCTTTATAGCAACCAGGTGAACACCTCTGGGATCCATCGGGAACTGGCTCAATGTGTTCACCGTAAAGCAAATATCCGGTATCGTGTTCATCAGGTACACCAAGGACCCAATCATCTGACGATACACCGTGACATCAACCGACTCAGATGAAGCATCAGACAATAGCTTCAGGTTCGATGCCATAGGTGTGGCCATGGCCTTGCAGTCCATCATCCCAAAGCACTTCAGGATCTCTATTGCATACTTCCCTTGTCCAAGGAAGATTCCATCTGTACTCTACCACACCTCCATACCTAGAAAATAATGCATCATACCCAAGTCCTAGGAGCTTGCTTCAAGCCATACTAGGCTTTCTTCAATTTGCACACATATGACTCCTTGTCATGTGTCTCAAAACCGAGTGGTTGCTCCACATACACTTCCTCTTCGACTACACCTTATCCATCTGGTGTATCTTCCACTTCATCACTGCAACCAGAGCAAGTATTGTTCTAATGGAAGTGTATCTGGCTACAGGAGCAAGAGTCTCTTCATAATATATCCCTTCTTTCTGGGAGAAGCCACGAGCCACAACCCTTGCCTTGTATTTCTCTATGCTACCATCTGTAGCATGCTTGATCTTATAGATCCACTTGGAAGTCACAACAGACTTCCCTTCTATTCTTGGGACCACATCCCAAACATCATTCTTTATGATCGACTGGTATTCTTCGATCATGGCATTCTTCCATTACTGCATCCCGGATCCTGGGAAATTCAGATTCTTCAATATCTTCAATAGATAATTTTCTTGAACTTCGTTGCTGGAACAAATGTTGTAGTCATTCTTTTGTAGGTGATTGTACAAGATCTTTCCTACAACTCAAATTCAATTGCATGATTAGAAATTTCTCATAGATTTCGGAACAAATTCTTACACATAAAGATATATGTCATACAGTCATGCAATTATCTTAGCCAATGCTTCAATACAACATTTATCCATATCCCGTATTCACACGGTAACTTTCTAAATGCCTTCCATCTCTACCAAAACATTGTTAAGAGTGTGCACAACTCCCAACATGTCAGCAAAGAGATTTCATTCTAAATAAGTAGCAATGGAATGTTGTACAGTACCATAGGCCACTTACCCATTACTTGCATATTGGTAGTATCTTGTTCATTAATGCAACTTTTCTAATGTGCATAATATACATCCTAAATCTAGGAACATAAGTATGTACATGACTAAACAACATCATTTAAGTAATCATATATAATAAATGACAATTCAAGTACTTATCTTTGTTTAGTTGTAGGGTGGAATCCCTCTCAATCTTTGCTTCCTTGAAGGAACTACTGAAGTGTGCTCCCTCTTGATCTATGCTTCCTGGATTACTTGTCCTTGAACTTATATTCATCCTGGACCACTATGCATGCTTAAGTGTGCATTAGTGTCATCCTCAAGATCTCATACATGATCATACATCCATTAGTATAATCTCAACACTATCAAAACATTATGATCCTAAATAAACTTAACATGTATGGTCATGATTATTTCACACACGGGTAATTTATCACAAGCATTAGTATTCAAGGTTTCAGGGAAGAATTCTTTTATTCATGCATAATCTTATTTGACCATAGGACTCTTCTGGTTAGTCATATCATCAATCAAAGTAAAAAACATAATATGCATAAACCCTTTATTACTTAAACTTCTAACTTCAAGAATAATCATTATCATTCATACAAAAGTATAAGATCCTAACACAAGGTAGGATTCTAACTTGATATAGGAAAAACATACCTGGAATATCATGTTAGCTAGTTATGTCTAACATACCCGCATAATGTCTTCTTGTTCTCTTCAATGACTTGTGCTAGTAACCTGCATATCTCATAGGTTAAGCATTGTAGAACCAAATTATACATACCTCATAAATAGAGCTTCTATGTGATCCACGAGTCTTTGTCTTCATGTCACCATGGTCATATGTTCTTGATCTAGAACTTGATTTGTACCTTTCATGTTAGCGGACAACATCAACCTCATACAACATCATGGTGCATTAGTACAATCGTAAGTGTCATAACCCTAATCAATGAATGTCTACAAGCATTCATACTTTTACTAAGGTGATAAGACAAGTCTAAGATTAATCAAGATTGTACTAATAATACGAAGACAAACATATCATAAACTTAATCATGAACATATTTCACAAACATACATGTATCTCTTCAAGTCATACATGTCGGGATTGCTTGTAGAATTCTTATGTAAGGCCTTAGCCTTATCTCCCTCTAGAACTGGAACTTCTTCACTTATGCAGGTGTCCAATTCATTCTCTTCTAGGATCAACTCAATCCACTTTGATTTGCTGAGATTAGATCTGGAGTTGGATTAGGGTTTGTCGGAGAAACCCTAAAAATTCAAACTTTTAATTTCAAACTTCTGAATGGATGGAAAGATGTGGCTTGCTGAGCTGATCAAGCTGGTATGCTTCAATTTTGAAAACTGCAAAATTTGACCCCTCAAGATTGCCTTTGAAACTTCTGGATTCACTAGACAGGACCCCGAACTAGGGTTTGATAAAGCCCACCCTTCTACCCAACCAAAAATTTCGATCCAAAGCTCTAAACTTCGATTTTTCTAGGGAGCTTCCAGCCGTGGTCACGGACTTCAAAAATTCCAACTTTTGCAGAAACCCTAATTTTCCATCTTTTCGATCAAAATCCCAAACTAGGTTTTGATCAAGCCCAGCCTTCTACTCAACCAAAAAGTTAGATCTTGGTCTCTAAATTTCAATTTTGATGAGAAGCATTCAGCCGTGGTCTTCGATTCCAAACAATTCCAACTTTCTCCGAAGCTTTAATGTCCCCTCCCATCATACCAGCATGATAGAGAGAACGTGATGCTAAAGCTGGGCATCTAGCCCCATGAACTTTTAAATAAGCATTCACATAATATAAAAAGACATATGGAAATGTATAATTATAAGAAAACACAACGGAAGTAATTTCAATTACTCATCCATCATACATTCAAGATATTCATCAGATAAATAATTGCAAAGTTAACACAAGATAATACTTATCTTATAACAAAGTAGTCCCAAGCAACTGGCTATGCACCTGCAACGTTCCACCCAACCATAGGCCAGTTGTGATCATCAATATCTCAACACACTACCACCCCCGAGCTGGGCATGATCGCTACAAGGAATCAGGGAACAACAGACTCACACATAGCCCAAAGATACACCAAATCAGCCAAGCCAAGCTACAGTTGGGTTTATCAGGCTGTTAGGCAATGGAAGGAAGAATTGCTAAGCTAGTGGGATCATCCATAGAGATATGGGCACCCTCTGCAAGATCTATCTAGCTTGGTCCCCACAATACCTACACACCTGGCACAAGGAAGTATTCCATTCACTAATACACAGTCCCTCGGGCCATACCTTCCATTCTAGTGTTCTTCAAGGTGTGCATAGAAGTGCAACCAGCCCTTTTGATACTCTTGAGAGGTTACCTCCTCACTAGGTTTATCAAGCCAATTCTGGTCCACTTCCACTTATAATTCTTGCTCATAATTTCCAACCAACACAGGGATGCACCCTACAACAAAACACAAGTGCTGAAAAACATGGGCAACCAAAACGAACTAGTAGGTGGGGAATAAACCCTGGGAGAGCAAATTCGTTTTCAGAAAACGTTTTTCTGTAGTTCAGGGGCAAAAACGACCTCGATAAACCCCCAAAACGTGACTCCCTTTCTCCTAGCCACTGTGTAACACAAAAACGAGCTCCCAGCTGTGGAAAAATGCAGGAAATTGGTAAAAAACGTGATGGGGAAAGCCCAGCTAGCTCAGACTGCGTGAGAGAGGAAATACTATCGGTTCAGAATGGCTTTGGGCACCATTTCGTGGGTGTTTTCTTGCCCCAGAAGCAAAAGTACGTTTTTCCAAGTTGATGGCTTTCCCATGCACGAAATTGGTTGCCATACCTCTTGATTCCCAAGGCATTAACTGCCTCAACCAATTTCTGGAAGAATTAAATGATTGGGTGCATAACCCAAAATGGGTAGTTGGTGGTTTATGGGTTTTCTCATTGACACATGGATTAACACCATTGGCTCAAAGGTTTGAATAATTTCCCTCCCTATTCCTTGTCGAATCATGCCCCCATCTCTATGTTGCATTGCATAGCCAGTTGTGGGTTTTTCATTAAAATTCGTATTTACATGATGTCTTAATTTACATTGTGTCTATCTAGCACAAGAACCATAAGCATTTTTTTTTTAATTGTCGATACATAAAACATTAAATCAATAGTGGGGCCTTGGCCTTGAGCTCCTCACCATGATTAAATAACAATATTTACATCATTTACGATTTAATGCAAAGGGGGTCAAAATGGGGACATTACAAAAGCCCTAAATTCCTGCAGCAGTGACAAGCCAAGAATGAAGGTGTTCAGAATCAAAATATGTTTTGACATAAATATGTACCTGATTGTTTCTGGTGCAACTCTGAAATTACAAATCCACAGGGTCTGAAACTTCGTCATGTGGTAGCCTGACCTATCATCTTTCCAACCCCACAGGTCTGACCTCAATTGGATTCTCTGAGAGAGAGTTATGCCAAGTGTCGCAACGTGACCTGTTTATGGGATAAAACAGGAGAGCAAACTTGTACGGCATGCCACATGTCACTGGTTCAACTTCGGCCTCTGAAAAGCGGACCTGTGAAAGTAGAGTCCGTGCTCTACCTGTCACTTTTTACGAAATTTCATTTGGAGGTTCCTAGCCCAAGTTGTGACATTTTTTCCTAGGTCACCTGTTTATGACTGAGATCTGGAAGAGGCAGAAACCCTAACTTGTACTAATCATAAAACACAAAGTACATGAATCAGATGTTGTGCTTTGGACACAACATACATGGGGATGTTATCTACAACCTGTAGAAGTTTCAGAACCTGAAACTTCGCCAAAATGGATTTATAGTGAAAGTGCCACGATGACTGGTTTTTGCTATATCAAGCCCTAGCTTCCAATTTGTTGCAAGTGCAACAAGTCTCATAAATGCCATATCATGCCTTCCTTCAGGCTAGCTCTGATACCATGTTAGTTTTTCATCATTTAATTCAATAGATCTAGGATCTTAACTGAAAGAACAACATATACATCATATCAAGCATAAGAGACAAGAGACAAGAGACACAAAACATTTCACCGGGGAAAACCAAGAAGGTGAAAAACCCCGCAACTTCCTTAGAGATAGAATAAGCATCAATACAAGGATCACCATGATCAAACCCAAAAGATATATATCTTCAGCAGCATGCTCCTCCTCCACTTGTGCGCACCCTCCTCTTCTCTCACTAATGCGAAGTGAGTGAATAATAGAATGTGTAAAATGAGAGACACGCTCTCTATTTATACAGTAACTTGACTTGCCTTTTAACTCTAAGTAGGTCGGCTCCAACTTAACCACTTAACATAATACTAACTGGGCCGACCCCACTAGGGTGGTCTAATAACCCTTTAACCCACAAGACTCATACTGGGCAGACCCCATCAAGGTGGTCTAATAACCCATCAAGTATAAGTTACGACACTTACAATATAACTTGTGACACTTGCAAGTACAACTGACGACACTTCCAATCGTTGGAATAATACATCTCCGTTGGGGATACAATAAAGTACAAATACAATATATAGAAGAATATCTTCCGAAGTTACAAATACATCAACAAAGGGAAAGACAAAGATGTGGGATGTCTTTCCTGATGATATGGGTTTGGACAGCAGTACTGAGTTGGCGATAGCCAACATGGATCTTAATGATCCAGTCCTAGAGCCGATCACTTTTGATGATGGTATTGGTGATTGTATGGAGGGGTCATCCTCCACAGCAGCAGATGCAGATCGTCAGATGGGCAGAGGGGAGGAGGAGGAGGAGGAAGAGGAGGATCAGGGCAATATCAATGATGAGTTTGTTGATTCAGGCATGGAGGAGAACTATTGACATATGGGATTCTTCCATCTTGATCCACCCTTTTTTGTATTTACTATTAGTCTATTTGGCATTTGCCAGTGCCCATTGACATTCCGAAATATATGTATACATTTTGATTTTGATGACTTAATGAGAAATATGGTTCCGACATGCATCTATGTGTCTCATTGTGATTTGTGAATGACAAATGTGTTGTGAATCGTGATTTGTGAATGACAAATGTGTAATCATTAATGTGGTTTGATTCTAATTTCTATTGAATATTTGTAAATGTTCTAGTTTATAAATATTTTTGGATCTATATGTCTATATTTTTAAATTTTAATATATTTTTAAATTTTAATATATTTTTAAAAAGTATATATATGTATATAAAACGTGTCCTTCGTGTCTTGATTCCGGGGGTCACCGTGTCCGTGTCAGACACTCATATTTTCATGTCCCGTGTCCTCGTGTCAAGTGACTTAGCATACAAGCCATGCTCAATTGTTTCGTTTTGAATGTTTTTGCCCATTGCTGCATATTCAAAACTTTTGGGATTTCCCCTGCAAAACTCTGTGTTATATAAAGGTAAATTTTGCTGAGTATTATTGACTGCTAGTCTATTTCCAATTTTGAGCACTGAGCCCTTGCAAGTTCTATATTTTATATGGGAAACTTTTATTTGGTATTATTGACTGCTAGTCTGTTTCTGCCTTTGAGATCATGCCTCACCCCTGATGGCTACAACTTGATGTACATTAGTTTGTTAGTGCCTTGTTGATTCTGGCTGCAACTTATTGGTTTTTGTTTTGATAAGCTTAAAAGAAGCAGTTTAGGAGAGATGCACGAATTCAACAATGGCGAGCCCTTTTTCCTGCTTCTTTTTTTATTTTGCTTAATGTACTATATTTCTTATCCCTTTTTTAATAATCTTAAAGCACTGTATTGTTTTATTGATAGAATTTTGCGGCACGTTTCCCAAATATACAGAGGTAGTTTCCTTTTAGTCATCAAACCGCTAATCAATTGCCTAAACGGCCTAACTTGTCACAACTATAAGTAGCAGAGGTATTAAACTACAGTCTTCTATAATAGGATTCCCCTTTTCTTCATGTGAGGAAGCTAAAGAATGGCTTTTTCAAGATTTTGAAGTTGCATAATACGTACAGCTGATTAATTGTCATCTCTTAGTGCACCTACAAACATTCACTTCACAAGAAATTGAACTAGAAAATGTTTCCTCGGAAATATCAGTTATATTATATTGTCACAAAATACATTTCAGTGGAATGGAAAAATAGTTTGACAGGAAGCAAACAGTTAAAAATGTTTTAGAATGGTAACTCAACTGCATTACATTATTTCGTAAATTAAGCAGCCTTCAGCGGATGCTGAAGAAGCATCAAGGAGGTGTGGGCTTTCTAGCCATGTTGTTGGTCCAAATTGAAATGGCCCTCTATGCTAACATCCAATTTTTTAAATTAACAAATAGACTGTCCAAAATCCATCCATAGAATGCTAAGCTTTAGCACTTTTCAGGCCTACAGCTAATTATAACCTTTAGTTTGGGGGAGTAAGCCCATTTAAAGGCCTGAAGCTGATATGCAGAGTTGATGAGCTTGAAAAATCACGTGCACATGCAATAACTGAAGACTTGAGTTGTCTGGATGTCCAACTACTGAATGGATTTTCTAGTTACATCATTATTCGGATTTTGACCTGTCTAAGAGTAGGACTCATACCATTAAGATTTCTTAGATATACAGACATCCCTTTTATAGTTCTTACAAAGAAAGGACATCTAGGCATTCCACATTACTCTAGGCATTGACCATAACCTTTCGCCAGGGCCCTATTTACCTTTCACGCGTGGAACCTAAAACCTTGAACCTATCAGACTAGAACTATAGGCATAGTATCAGAAACCTTGACCCTATCAGACTAGAACTATAGGCATAGTATCAGTACTCAAAACTTTACTCAATTATGACCAGATTTTGACAAAAAGAACATCCATAATGGGTTCTGGTTCCATATTTAGTTGTCCTTCCATAAAGAAACTACACTGATAATCTGTGAAAGAACCATGGCCCTTGTTGTCTCCATTATCTCCTCTCGCTGCACATATCTAATCCAATTCTTCTTAGATTCAAGCCCATGATGTTAATATGGCTCCATGTGTACAGAAGTCTAAACAATATATACCCAATGCATTTCAAGGCTGGGGTTGAGAATATTCTATCAAGTTTTTCAACCTCTATAACAGGACTCGTTGAAACTCAACTAGTTTAAGTCATCAAGTCTGAGGAATATGACTTTGCTACCAACTGGGCTTTTCAGGTTCGAGTAATATGATGAATATTTATCCAGAGGGCAGGGTTAAAACTCCCAGGAATCTCATTGAAAGCCAGACCATGCATGCTCAAACTCAACAATGTAGACTAACCACCAGGCCCGACATAACACCCATGACAACTCAACCGGTTATGAACGGCTTCATTCTAGGAGTGGGCCAGCCACCTTTTTGACAAATCAAACCCTGGTGGGAGCTATAACACTACCCCACTTTGGCCAACCCAGTTGTCCTCGTGTGACTAATCTTACTTGTATGTGAATTTTATATATGTTTTTTGATTCTTGAATTCTCTGCTATTCCAGGATTCCATATCCATATGCCAAGTACAATTATGAAAGCATGATACCAAGCACCATCGTAGCTAACTGTAGCCATATAGGCGTCATAGGAAAATAGCTGTGTAAGAAATTCTGGAAGAAAAGCAACTTGATAATATACTATACATGGGTATGTACCAAATATGGCTTCCAAGAAGCACAATTTGTTTGGACACTTAACCTGACTATCATTAACAATTCCCCCTATGGTAAGGTGGTTACTTACCCTAAGGCCACGTGCTTGCTCAAATCACATTAACAACCTTTGGGATCCTGAAGTGTACCAGCTTTTGGTTTTAGGGACCAATTTTCTGCCATATGATCGACTGCATAAAATGTCTCTCATAACACAATTCGTTGAAGAACAACTCTGGCCATGTGATTGACTGCCTCTATAGTTGAGAAAATCTTGTCATTTGACTCTTTTAACTGTCCTGCTCAATAGGATGGTCATATCATTCTGTTTAAGATATAAGCAGATCCAAATTAGTGTTCAGACTCACAAATGTGGTCTAAATAACTTATTTTCTGCCTTATTTCCTACAAAAGCTTTTCTAAAAGACTTCATGAATAACTGAATGAACTGTCTTTGTCGCCCACCTATTGGAGTCGTTATGTTGAAAGATATGGACCACCATATCATATAATGAATTACCTGAACAAGTTATTAAGAAGTTATACAGGGAAAGACAATGAAGAATCCATTCAACATTTACAAGTGTGTATTAGAGACTCCACATTGCCACCACCATTTATTCAAGTAGTACAGGTTGCAAGTCGTTATATGGTTATTTCCACAATGCAACTTCAAAACAAAAGCTCTTGCCAGTTTTGATTGGACAGAATAAAGTTGATATAAACACCAAAGGATATTTAAGGACTCCAAATCTTAACAGAACATGAATAGCATGATCCTAAAGAGTGGAAATAACTAAATTAAACGCCCAAGCGATTGAGGACCTTAATTCCTGCTCTTTGTGCACTCAGAATCATAGAAGTCTAATATTTTAATGAACTGGTGCAGTACATTGTATTATTCCCTTAGATGGAATGATAGATGCAAAGGTGGAGGACATGGTTCCATTGTGACAGAGTCTACTTCAGCTCCTGATATTCTGATAGATTTTGGGGGGATCATGCCCAAGAAGGTAGGCCCTCCTATTTCCTTTTGTTATTGCATTCAAGCATAAATGCAGACAATGAAATTCAGTAATTTAAATATAGACATATCAGAATCCTATTCACTAGAAAAAAACACTAGTCCTTAACCAGTGAATGAACTTTTAGACTCAAACTCTATGTATTTAGAATTATATTCATTGCTGTCCAAACTATATTAGTGTTAAAATATTGCATTCCAATTAGTTCCAGTTTATTACTTTGGAATGAGTACTTGACAACAAATTAACTATTACACTCACCATATATGAGCTTGAAATTACATGTCTTACATTTTTCACAGTTTGCTTGAAAACACACCTGATTTCTTACATCAACCTGATTAGATTTTCAAATGCAGATTGTGAGTTCATCCAAAGCATATCTGACAAGCATGCCACTCTTGTCAGGTTCATGCCCAAAGAGCTCTTTTTACTCTGTTCATACAGAATTCTTCTTTGAATCCACATGACTTGAGTGCTTGGTCTGCATCTTGTGTATCCAATTCTTCAATTTCATTCAAGTTGGCTAGAACAATGCTACTAGAACTCGCTTATATGCTTTCTATTCTTGCTTGAATACTGGGTCTGTGTTTTCTGAATCTTCCTATGTTCATGTCTACCTGTTAGAGGCAGCTTCCATCACGTATTGAAGTTAGAGTATGTTGATCTTCCTATACTTGAAAATCAGTTGTATGATGCAGAAGATAAAGGCATTTGCAATGCAATTCTAGGTGCAGACTGCAGTGATGGTTTCTTCCAGGGCATCGCCCTCTAGCACAGATAGAACAGTGAAATTTAAAGCAAAGCCCGTCTGGATTATATTTTGTGAATGCTCATAGAATAGCTCTCTAAAGGATAGCATGCCCTGTGTTGCCTGCTTCTGTATGCTATACAGTTGTCTGCCATGTGATGCTATGGCTATTGGGGAAAAAAGTGTATCAACCATAATAATTGCAGAAAAAAGGCTTCTGGAGGATTCACTTCTGCATATTCTCCAAAACTAGGGACTGTAGATGTTACCCAAGCACATGTGCTCTAGACTCTGCATAAGTCCAAAATGTATATGTAACCCATCAATTTCATGCAAATGTATATGTATGTAATCAATTCTAGACTCTGCATAAGTCCAAAATCTTGGCCCATAAGCATTGATTAGTTATGAATCAGATCAAATAACAGGAGAAAAAAAACAGAACAAAAATTCATAGAATGGACAAATAAAGCTTAAAGAGAGAAGACAAACAGACAAAACAGAACATGAATCTCATTGTCCTTCTCCAAGAATTGGAGAGATTGGAGCTGGAGTTATCAGGCACTACCTATCTCAATATACAAGCGAGGAGATTTTTACAAGAAGATAACCCTTGAACCTTTTATTGAAACTAAGATTATTAGGAGGAATTCCAATGACCATGAACATAATTGGCACAAAAGAATGCCAGCTATTTGTGATAAAGTTTCCTTTAAAATGAGGCTCCTCGCCTGGTTCATTCCATGTATGGCCTTTATAAAACAGGATTGACAGATAGAAATTGCAGCTATTGTGGTTATCCAGAATATGTTGATCATGTTTTTGGGGGTGCCCATTTGCTAAGGAGATCGGACATGGATAGAAGGCCACTTTCAGGAATCTATGAGGGGCTATCCTTGGGGATCCTTGGTGCTACCACAAGTCTATCCATGTTGACCATATCTTTTGGAGTTACCCGTTTTCTAAGGAAATGTGACTTGCAAGAAGGTCATTTTATGAGTCTGTCTACATCATAACTCTATCGATGGGTTGTCCTTCTCAGGGATCCTTGGTGTTACCACAAATCTATCTGGAATGTCTGGCAGGTAATCAGGACAGACTTTGGAGCTAGAGTTAATAGGCACCTATTTAAATATAAAAGGCCAGGAGACTTGTACAAGAAGATGACCCCTAAACCTTTTATTGAAACTAAGCTTATCAGAAAATGGCATTCCAATGATGACAAACA
Source organism: Larix kaempferi (assembly GCA_027924585.1). Taxonomy (NCBI): domain Eukaryota; kingdom Viridiplantae; phylum Streptophyta; class Pinopsida; order Pinales; family Pinaceae; genus Larix; species Larix kaempferi. The sequence continues at coordinate 1,106,242 of BSBM01000013.1, forward strand.
CGAATGGCATATTGGTTTGTGTGGAGCTGGAGCAGTTGTGTTTTTTTCTCGTTCACATTTCTTTACCTTAAAATATGGGGCAGGACAGGGTACTAACACTAGCGAAGAACTCTATGCCTTTTGGATTTTATTAAAATTTGCCCTGGACAAAGGCTTCATCTCTACAGGTGTTGGGAGACTCAGAAAAGTGGTGGACTGATTCAATAGAAAGTTATGATACAAAGAATCAGGGAGGCTCAAAATGAGTTTGTTTCTCTTTCTGTTGTACACACTTCTAGAGAATTCGATAAGAAGGCAGATGCCCTGTCAAAAGAAGCTATTAATCTTCAGGAAGGCCTTTTATGTTCTCAGGAGTTCAATGGGGGAGAGAGCTTCCCTGTAGTGATTCAGAACATCGTTTGACCTTGCAACTTTTTCTGAAGGACCTTTTTAGGGGTATGCTAAGAAATAGGAGTTAAGTAAATATAGCATGCTGGTTCATGTTTTGTGTCTTTGTTTTGGAAAAGGAAGACTGTAATAGTAAAGGGACTGTTATGAAGAGGTGGTTTCCGGGCTCACTCATGTATATTTTGATTTCACTCTTGAAATAGCAAATATAAAGATTTTTTTCTTGGAAAGAAAAACATGAATTGCATATAAATAGCACGGAAGTGTGCTAGCGGTTTGTAATGCAAAGTTTCCTTTAAGATGAGGTTCCTTTCCTGGTTCATTCTGTTTATGGCAATCCAGACTAAAGCAAGGCTTCATAAAACAGGAATTGAAATTGCAGCTTGACAATGTTTGTGACACATAAAATGGCACAAAAGTGTGTTAGCTATTCGTGATGCAAGGTTTCCTTTAAGATGAGGCTCCTTGCCTGATTCTTTATGTATATGGAACTCCTAACTAAAGGAAAGCTTCATAAAATAGGATGAACAGATCGAAATTGCAGCTATTGCGGTTATCCAGACGATGTTGACCATGCCTTTTTGGAAGTGCCAGTTTGCTTAGGAGGTTAGACTTGGATATAAGGCCATTTTATGAGTCCGTTTTCATTATAACTCTGTTGACAGGCTGTCCTTTTCAAGAATCCTTGGTGCTACCACAGATCTATCTGGAATGTCTGGCAGGTAATCATGACAATCTTCAGTGGCGAAAGAGATGTTCTGCGCCACAGTGGTGTAGCGCCCCGTGCTAATATATTGCTTCATTGGCTGCGGGACAAATATTCCACTTGCTCTGTCTGACCCCCTTTGTGTGGCACAAGTTACAACTATGCAGGTGTTATAAAAACTCATCATCTCAATGCCAGAATGTTTGAAGATCTGCCCAGGTAAAGGGTACCTATAATTGATTGTTTTCAATTTCCAATTATAGCTATTACTTTTAAAATCACCTGATTTCTTTAAAAATAGATTGTGTAAAGCTAATGTAGAATCTAGATCAGGTGCACTTGCCCTGGCATAGGTAGGTAGGGGGGAAGTTATTTCGATGTAATGATGGCTTTTGCATCCCTTTTAGTAATATTACTATCAGTCTTTTAATGATAAAGAAAAAAATTGTCCCAATTCTAAGGGTTAGACAATAATTCAAAATATACACAACACCCGAATTCTGAAAATTGCAACCAAATTGCACCTCGGCTTTGTTTCTAGATTTTGTTGAATACATGGTTTTACAAATGGGCATGGAAGTAACTATACTTATTAATCTGAACATTTGTAATACTACACCTACACAAAAAATACAGGATTTTTTGTTAATTCAGCCAAAATCATTGCATTTATAATAATTGGATCAAGCTCCACTATGCTTACTCTTCCTTTTGGGCTCTGAGCTTGTCCTTCGGAGTCCTTCTCTTTGCATAGAAACGGATCAAACCAGTCCAGAGCTTGTAAACCCAGATGCTGCTCCCCAAAAGAGCAAGAATAACAGTAACCATCCATGAAAAAGCCATCCAATGAGGAACAACTGCATCTGCCTTACCAGCAAAGTAAAAGGAGGCCAAATTCCATGTCAACCAAGGACCAACGATGCACCTCATGACAGTAAAATATACAGTGAAAAATGGAGAAATAGAAGTATAGATCATGTTGGCCAACGCAGACTCTGTTCCAGCCATGCGAGAAATAGTCCACACATTCTGCACTGGAGTCGTTGATTCCCCTGCAGCTATCAGAGAGATGACGGAGAGCCCTCCATGGCCTGCATAGTACCTACAAGTTACCAGGTAGAAAGAAGTTGCAATATGATGAAAAATAAAGAGGTGATCAGATGGGTTGGCAAGCAAATAGTGAAGCAAATCCACAACGAAATATGCAGCGCTGAACTCCATGATTTTGTTCTCTAAATCTGTGTTGGGTGCATCAAGTTTCCATGGGTTGTTGAGTATGTCATAAGCAGAGAGAATGCAAGCGGTGCTTGCATGAACGAATGAGATGCCACAGCTCGCAGCCTCGAACCTGTTCTTCCCCTTCCAGTTCTTGAATATTATGAAGTACCCAAATGCATATAGGGCAGCAAATAGGCCCAGAGAGGGCAGTAACACAGGGAAACCCATGTCTGTCGCACTGTGAAATCCTGACATGTCTTGGATTAATGACCTATCGGGTTTTTCCTGCAGAACTCCAATATCCTGTATATGCAAAAATATGGAGTTTTCAAGAAATTCCAAGCTTCGGGGTTGCCAATAGCATTTTGAAATGGATCTCCATTCATCAACTTTCAAGATGCAAACAAGTGTCTGGCGTGGTGAATTGGAAAGACACTAGTAGTTGTGACATTTATGATCGTTCTTCTCTTCACATTGAAGATATTCCTCTCCCTAACTGCACGGTTGTTTACGAACCGCATCCATGAGTAAAGATTATTCTTCGACTCTTCAATTACAGTATTACAAGCTGAGAATCAAAGCATCAATCTTCCTGGCATATCTAAAAGTGGGGATTGGGATAAATAATTATGGAGGGAGATTCCAAAATATAATTCATTGTGAATTGGGGTTAGTTTATAATTCATTGTGAATTGGGTTTAGTTTGGATTTATAGGAAGAGAAAGTGTAATTTTTTTATTTGAATTTAAATTTAATTGTAACATATTCGTTTATTGATGTTTTCAATGAATTAAGAGAGTGAGTGAGGTGAAAAATTAATTTTATATATATATATATTGAGTAAATGTTTTTAAAAGCAAAATGTGAAAGTTAACATGTGGATGTGGGTCCTTATATTATGTGTATAGACCATGCTAACATTCAACAAGTCATGTAGACACAAAAGAAAAGGAAGTTAAGGTTCTTTAATCATCATCTCCATATGCAAATATCTTTTATGTATGCCCTTATGATCCATACAATGGAGCCACTTCATCATGTATGTGGGATTCCTCAACATGGTTTCATTCAAAACAAGGATAGTTATGACACATTGCCACTACCACTATAAATGGGAGTGAAGTGGAGGTTGAAGCATTATGGATGGATGGGGTATTGAATGAACTCAACCCTATAATTGAATAAGTGGAAAGAGGGGTTTGAACATATTCTAAAATTGAGGGAATGGAAGACTAAAGTAAAGTTACCCCCTCCAAGATGAAAGCTTTTGAAGAAGCCAAAAACATAGCTACAATTGTGATTAGCATGCATGCATTTAAAGAATGCAAACCTTATTTTATTGTATTTATTTTGCTTTTATTTGCACTTGAGTTATAAAAGCTTTTAAAGAAGTCAAAACATAACTACAAACATAATTACAATTGTAATTAGTATGTGGTGCAATTAAAGAATGCAGTTTCTATTTTATTGTATTTATTTTGCTTTTACTATTTATAAAATAATTTAAATATTAAATAGATAAAAAAATTTAAAAAATTATTTGAAATTTAAAATAAAGTAAAATATTTACTTGTAAAATATTATTTACAACCACTTTCTTTCAATTAAAATATATTTACAAATAATAATATTATTTATCAAAAAACTAAAAGAAAATTTATAATGATTGAAATTATTTCAAGTTTTTACATATAAATATATTTCACTTGTTGCAGACAAAAGTATTTACGTCTTAAAAATAAAATGTATTTATAAATTTATGTTATTATAAATGATATTTTTTCTCAAATAAAAATAATTTAAAAAATTTTTAAATTAATAAAATTAAATTTATATAATAAATTTAAATATAAAAAAAAATAAAGTAATTAATTATGAATTTATATTTAAATTAAATTAATCATATTTATTTGTTTATATTTAAAAAATAAATATATTTTAAAAACTATGAGGTTATTGATGATTTTAAAAATTTAAATAATTTTTTTTTCAAAAAGTTAAAACTAAACTACCATATTAACTTATTGATATTTGACTCTTAAATATATAAGATTAATATAGATGAAAAATATACTTAAAAAGTTATTTGATGGTAATAGACCGATAATTACTTAAGTGTTCATAGACTAATTTTTGTATTCAAATAAATAAAAAATAATTTTATAATAAAATATTTTTGAAAATAATTAATAACATGATTAAATCATATTATTTTTCCCAAAAAAATTAAAAACTTGACCACCCAAAATAACTTACTAGCTAAATGATTAATAACCTTATACCGCAAGTTTAATTTTGATCATAAAAATTGTAAAAATTGCAGTTATCACATTAATTGCTGTGGCTTGGTGAGGCTGGGAATGAAGGCTAAAAGTTCAAGGCATAAGGTGAATGTCTGAACCTAATTTGTAAGGGGATAAACTTCTACCACTACCAAAGGCTTAGTAACATAATTTACCAATTCTTACCCAATAAAAAACTTCGTAAACTATTACACTTTTATAATTAACTATAAAAACATTCTCTCTCATAATTAAAAACAATTTATAATAGTCTTCCAATACCAACTCATTCGCATCCTTATCTTGTAACGCAATTATTATTAATAATAAACATAACCTCTCTTTTTCTCAAATATATCATCCATTAACAATATTCCTTTCAAAATACTTCCCGCCTCGAATATGCTACCCGTTAACAAATATTCTTTGCAAGGAATATGCTATATATTAAAAATACCCTTGAAAGGGTTTTCCAGTGTTTCTCTTTACTTTCCAATATCATGCATTATTTTATTGGTGAGGGAATGACACATTCCCCAGTTTTACAAGTTTCAATTTGCTGCGAATCGAATGAATTGTCAATTAGTTCGAGATATATTTAAAGCCAAAAATTATAATCATTTGGTTTTCCAAGCGTCAGTGTCACCGTGGAAATTGATAATATTTTATTTTTTATATTTTACTCTAAATTATCAAGGAAAAGTTCAAACAGTCATAGTTAGGAATATGCCCATTTTTTCATAATCTTGACCTTTTACTTTCCGACATAATTTCACTTTTATCTTTAAAAAATGGTTGTGCTTATTACGAAGAAACCTTGACATAATTGAGAATTAATATATTTTTAAAAAAAATTATGTAATGGAATTAAATAGTAATTATTTTTTCATTATCAAAAAATTGTTTTGTATTTTTTATTTTTTTATTATTATTTAAAAAAAAAATTTCAATATTTTTAAAACTAAATTAATAATTATATATTTATAAAATATTATATTTCATTTTATATATCATTTACAAATAGCATTTGGTCTTAAAGAGGGTATTTGGTTTACCCCAAGTGTAGAGCATATCCTTTATGCAATCTGATTTTTAATTGTTATCATACTTTGGAACGATTATTTTTCACTCATATTGGCAGTGAGTGGCTGCATGCATCTGCAGCCCACATCAAATAGTCTGAGTTCGGTTTATTGATCGATTCTAAGTTGATCCTCGACTCTTCTATTCGCGGACCCTTGGCCCTTTTGGCTCCTCCCCCTTCTCAAATTCGCCTACCTTGCTACCTGATCTCTCCTCCCGTCAACCTCGAAGGAATCCCTTCTGGATTTCCTCCTCTCTTTCGCCCCCCACTTGCCTCGTTGCCCCTCACCTTGGGCTTGCTCCCTCTGCCTCCAATGGCTTCGGGAGCAGAAAGCCCCACCCCTGACCTGGCTAACTTCTTAAAGATTTTAGCTGCTCATGGCAAGAAGCCTCTTTCTACTTCTCAACAAAAGTTCGTGAAGAACTCAATGAGATCCCGAATGTAGCTTTGCCAGTGGATTTACCCTGTTAGACAGCTCTCAACCTGTCGGAACATGCATTGATCGACCAATTCACAAGCTTATGGCCCTCCCCTAAGTCTACTGAAAACTGGGTCCAGAAAAATTGGAGACCATTGATCACGGAAGATGTTAAATCCCTCTTCCTGGGTAAAGGATACTTCGCTTTCGTTTTCGAATGCAAACAGGACCGCGAGCTCATCTTCAAGAACGGACCCTACTTCATGGGACCACAAGGGTTCTACATGAACAGATGGACTCTGAACTTCGATCCATCCCTCAACATCCCCTCGGTTGTCCCTGTTTGGGTGAGGCTTCCCCACCTCCCCCTTCACTGCTGGAATACAGAATCTCTAGAAGCTATTGGAAATGCCCTGGGTAAATACATCGACAAAGCTGATCGGAAAGATCAATACTCATGCGTGAGAATCTACGTTGAAGTAGATTTAGAACATGGCCTCCCAGAAGCAACAAATATTACAGTAGCAGATTGGTCCCATATTCAAGAACTTTACTACGAACAAATCCCCTTTAAATGCAAGTTTTGCCACGAATATGGCCACTTCGCTCAATCATGCAAAAAGAAGCCCGCGGATCCAGAATCAGACGGGAAAAAAGAACAATGGATAGCCATCCAAAAAAATATCAAATCAGGTACGAAATCCCACTCAAAAAGTCTAAATATACAGAAAACAGATCAGCAGGACCACGATCTGACGGCCTCGAACAACAGGAACAGATTCAAAGGCCTAGAAACATCCGAGATCCATGATACCCCTGAGGCTGAAGAAGAAGGAGAAATACGCGAACAACAAGACTCTCAAGCAACTCCTCTCGCCCATGAAAATCCAAAGATTCCTTCGCCTCAGAATACCCCCAGCCTCAACAGATCTAACTTGATCAAAGAAGCTCCCTCCTACGCTGAAATCACTAAAGTGAGACCCCCCAGCTCCCCCTCCTCATCAAAAGAACTTATTGATAAATCTTCCAAAAAACCAAGACGGAAATCAACCAAAGATCTGAGGGAAGAAGAAGTTGAGCGCGAGAAAGTCCAAGGATCCCAAGCCACGATAGATATGGTTTTCAGCAAAAATACTAGAGCCAGGATAGCAGGAAAGAAATATGGAGACCTAGCAGGAGGAACACCCTCCTCCATCTACATCCCTAAATGATGAAATTGGTCTCTTGGAACTGTAGAGGTTTAGGGAACCCCTGCAAGATTGACGCAGTTAAAGATCTTCAAAGAATCAACATGCCTGATCTTCTACTTCAAAAGACCAAACTCGATGATAATGCAGTCTTAGCTATCGGAAAAGAAAAATGGAAGAAAAATGTTGGTTACGCAGTCAGCGCCAAAGGAGCTTCTGGCGGTATGGAAACCTTATGGTCCTCCGAAAAAATCCATCTCCACAACTCCTTCGCTACGCAACACTGGATATACACTGAGCTCACCCACTTACAGAGCAACAAGCACATCGCCCTCTTCAACATGTACGTGCCAAATATTTACTCTAAGAAAAAAGAATGTTGGAGGCTGCTCGAAATTTTTTTGGATGCTTATGATCCTCAGAACATCATCTTAGCCGGTGATATGAACATTACCCTTTCCAAATCTGAAAAGAAAGGTGGCCTCATTGGAAAATATTTCTTCAAACCTCAGGTTGAAGCCCTTCTCCAAACATGGGATCTTATCGACATCAAGCCCAAAAAAGGGAAATACACATGGTCCAATAAGCGTCTTGGCAAGGGAAATATCATGGCCAAACTAGACAGATTCCTTGTCCATAGCACCCTTCTGTCCGATACCCAAACCATCTCCTCTAGCATTTTAGCTAACCTAGCCTCTGATCATAAACCCATCCAACTCCTTTTTCATGACATTGAGGATCTCGGCCCAATCCCCTTCAGGTTCATCCCCCAGTGGCTCGATCATGCCAGCTATTGGAACACTCTGGAAAATGTGTGGAGAATGCCCATCTCCAATTCCCCCAGCCACATATGGGAACAAAAACTCAAAAATACCAAACACGCACTTAAGATTTGGGCCAAATCCAATTGCCCAGCCCCCGCAAAAACCAGGAAGATTGTTGTGGGTGCACTAGAAGACATCCAATTCGCCATGGAAAATCATTATGTTGAAGCATTCACACTACATGAAGAAGCTACTCAACAATCCAACGTTTACCATGCCTTTCCAACTGAAGAGGAATACTGGAGGCTGAAGTTGCAAAGCATCTGGCTCAAAGCAGGTGATAAAAATACCAATTACTTCCACAAGCAATTCAAAGTCAGGCAGTCCTCCAATCACATTGTTGATATCAAAACAGAGAATGGCACAATCATCACTGGAAGCACGAACATCAAAAACGTTGCTCACATTCACTTCTCCAAGCTATTCGCTGAAGATGACACTACTGAAGGTGATGACAAGCTCACACTTCTAGAGCACATTCCGAACAGCGTCACACCAGAGGATAATTTTAACATCCACAAACCTTTCACTGAGCAAGGGGTACTCAACACAATCCACTCATTCGAATATGATAAAGCACCGGGCCCCGACAGATTCTCTATGCATTTTTATAAAGCATGTTGGAAGTACATCAAAAAAGACTTCATGAGAATGATAAGGAACTTTCACTCAAAGGAAAAAATCGGTGGATGCACAAACAACACTTTCTTGTCCCTCATCCCAAAAGATAGTAATCCCAGCTCCTTCAATAGATTCAGACCGATTTCATTATGCAATTCCTCCTACAAAATCATCTCCAAGATGCTTACGACACGGATGAAGCCTCTTCTCAACAAAATTATTTCTGACAACCAAGGAGGATTTCTGGAAGGGAGGCAAATACTTGACAATGTCATCCTTATACAAGAAGCTATCCATTCCAGCGAATCCTGAAAGGAAAAAGGTATGTTAATCAAGCTTGATATGGCCAATGCATATGACCACGTCAAGCATTCTTTCCTCTTTAAAATTATGACACGCTTTGGATTCGAAGAAACCTTCATCAGATGGATATCAGCATGCATTAGCATACCCTGGATCGCTCCCTTAATTAATGGCCACCCCACAGATCTATTCCAAGCCACCCGAGGAATTAGAAAAGGTTTCCCACTCTCCTCTTTCCTGTACATCATCCTGGCAGATTCACTCAGTCGAAAGTTAAATCATGAAATGATCATAGGCTCCCTCCCTGGCCTCCACTCGACCCTTAACTCCCATCCCCTCAACCATACCCTTTTCGCCGATGATTCACTATTATTGGGTGGAGCCTCCTCCATCATAGCCCAAAAATCCAAGCGCAATCTAAACTTGTATTGCAATGCATCCACAGGCAAGATCAACTTTCATAAAAGTGTTGTCTATTGTTGGAATCTAAACAACAACGTCGCAACCAAAATTAGCAGAATTCTTGGCATCAAAGTCCATAATCAATGGGACAAATTCATATATTTGGGCCTTCCAATCACATATGGTAACTCAAATTCTGGAAATTGGGACGATACGATCAACAAAATAAAAGGCAGAATTAGAATATGGGGAGGGCATTGGCTCAGCAAGGCTAGAAAATTGATCTTAGTGAACTCCGTCCTCTCTGCCTCACCTATCTACCAATTCTCAATCCTTCTAGCTCCAAAAGGGGTAGCAGATCAGATAAGTAAACTAATGAGAGATTTTCTATGGTCTGGTGGGAAAAACAATGAAAGCAAAATCCACTTAGTGAATTGAGAGACCATAAAGCAGCCAAAATCCTCAGGAGGCCTTCAAATTCGCGATCCACGCCATGCAAACTTGGCACTGGGCGGTAAGCTTTTCTGGCAAATACTACACAATAAACGCCATCGAGTTAGTCAAGTATTCAGAAAGAAATATTTACATGGGACCAATTTAAGATGTCTAGAGCAAAAGCGAACTTCCAAAGGCTCTAGCACTTGGACACTATGCCAGGCAGCTTGGGAATTTTTTTCAAAAGAGCTCTATTGGGTGCCTGGAAATGGCAGGAAAATAGACATCTTCACGGACAAGATCATGGAAAAAGATGTACTGCAAAACACCCAGGATTTACAAAATATTGCAGCTTGGCTCACTCAACATGGGATCACAACGCTAAAAGACTTCAGTTCTTGGGACATTCATGGCAACTGGAAAAGCTAGAAAAATATAGCCATCCCTCTACATCTTGAGTCTACCAAAATCATACTCATCAATAACCTGAAAGGTTGTGCCCCCATACATCTTATGGCCAAAGACGAATGGGATTGGGGCCCCACAGGCTCTTATACTTCTGTTCTCGAATACAAAAGTCTTCAAATTCATGAAGAAGCAAGAAATGAATTATGGAAACTTGTTTGGGATCCATTTGGACTCCCTAAAATCAAATTTTTTACTTGGACTTTAATCCACTGCAAAGTCCTCACTGGCGACAATTGTTGATGTATTTGTAACTTCAGAATGTATTCACTTGTATATTGTATTTGTATTTTATTATTCTACCTCCGATGGAGATGTTTATTCTTCCGGTCGGAGAAGTCATTATTGTACTTGGGTCATGTAAAGTCATTGAGGTCAATCCTCCCATGTATGTCGGGGCATTAGACCCCAGAGTTAAGTTATTAATGGGTTATTAGACTCTCCTAGAGAAGTCGTCCTAGTCAATTACACTTAGGGGCCGACCTGTTTGGGGTTAAGGCTAAGTGAAAGGTAAAGTATAAATAGAGAGGGTGCTCCTCTCTATTTGATCATTCACACACTCACTCACTTCGCATTAGTGAGAGAAAGGAGGAATTCGCACAAGTGGAGGAGGAGGAATTTGCTGGAGACCATCTATTTGTTTTGGGGTTTTGTACTATTGCTCATTCTATCTCTGAGGAAGTTGCGGGGTTTTCTCCTTTATGGTTTCTCCGGTGAAATGCTTTGTGTCTCTTGTCTCTTGTGTTTGTTTTGTTGTGCATGTTATTCTCTCAATTAAGATCCTAAATCATATTGAATTAAATGATGAAAAACTAACATGGTATCAGAGCTAGCCTAAAGGAAGGCATGTATGGCATTTACGACACATGTCTCACTTGCGACAAATTGAAAGCTAGGGCTTTGTATAGCAAAACCTAGTCATTGTGGAACTTTCGCTATAAATCAATTTTGGTGAAGTTTCAGGATCTAAAAATTGGACAGGCTGAAGATGAAATTTTCATGTACCTTGTGTCTGAATTTCAGCCTCATATTCGTTGTACTTTCTGAGATATGATCTGTACAAGTTAGAGTTTCTGCCTCTTCCAGAATGAATCCCTAAACATGTGACCTAGGGAAAAAGGTCATATCTCAGGCTAGGAAGCTCCAAATGGAATTCCATAAGAAGGTATAGTTAGGGCACGGACTGTAGTTTCACAGGTCCGATTTTCAAAGGCCGAAGTTGAAACAGTGACACATGGCACTTCGTACAAGTTCGCTATGTTGTTTCATCCCTTAAAAAGGTCATGTTGGGAAACTGAGCATATCTCCCTGATGGAGAATCGAATGAAGCTCAAACCTATGGGGTTGGAAAGATGACAGGTATGGCTACCACAGGCCAAAGTTTCAGACTTGTAGTTCCGCAATTTCAGAGATACACTAGAAACAATACGACACATCTGAAATGGCTCAACGGAGGAAATCAAAGAAGAGGAGGAAGAAGCTCTCACTTAGGATTTTCAGTTTTTAGGTATGGCATGACCTGATACAATGTTGGAGACACCTGATGCAACATTAGAAACTTTGAAAATGGATTTGGAATCCATTCATCATAGATATTAATCCTCCATCAAAATGTTGTGGGAGGAAGGAGATTGAAAAATTAGGGTTTCCAAGTAAGAAGAAACCCTAGCAAGGTTGGGAGACTCATAGGGTAGAAATGAAGGAGGTTTAAAAGGAACTGGCATTCTATCATCCTATCACCATGGACCTATATAATATGTTTACAAGTGATCTACCTTGGATGGTTATGGTTTTACCCTTATAGAGAAGACTACAAGCAATCTCAACAAGTATGACTTGAGGAGATACAAGTATGTTTTGAAATCTGTTTCATGATTAAGTTCATGATATGTTTGTCTTCATATTATTGAGGTTGGTACAATCATGATTGTTTGATCACCTTAGTAAAAGTATGAATGCATGTGAATAATAAAAGACATTCATTGATTAGGGTTATGACACTTATGATTGTACTAATGCACTGCGGTGTTGTATGAGGATGATGTTGTCCGCTAACATGAAAGGTACATAAAGAAAGACAAATCAAGTTCTAGATCAAGAATATATGACCATGGTGACATGAAGACAAAGACTCATCCATAGTCATTGATCACATAGAAGCTCTACTTACGAGGTATGTATGATTTGGTTCTACAATGCTTAACTTATGAAGATATGCAGGTTACTAGCACAAGGTCTCTAAATCATTGAAGAGAACAAAGAAGACATTGTTTGGGTATGTTAGACATAACTAACAAACATGATAATCTAGGTATGTTTTCCTATATTGAGTTAGAATCCTACCTTGTGTTAGGATCTTATTTAAGCATACTTTTGTATGATTGATAATGATTATTCATGAAGTTATAAGTTTGAGTAATCATGGGTTTATGCATATTATGCTTCTTAGTTTGATTAATGATATGACAAACTAGAAGAGTCCTATGGTCAAATAAGAATATGCATGAGTAAAAGAAGTACTCCCTGAAACATTGAATACTAACGCTTGTGATAAATTACCTGTGTATGAAATGATCATGACCATACATGTTAATATTATAGGATTATAATGTTTTAATAGTATTGAGATTATACTAATGAATGTATGATTATGTATGAGATCTTGAGGATGACACAATGATGAAACTAGTGCACACTTAAGCATGCATAGTGTTCCAGGACGGATAGAAGTTCAACAGACATATAATCATGATGCTATCACAAAGGGAAAATAGAGATCAAGAGGGAGCACACTCCAATAGTTCCTGCAAGGAAGCAAAGATTGAGAGGGAGTCCACCCAACAACCAAACAAAGATAAGTATTTGAATTGTCATTTCTTGTATATATGATTACTTAAATGATGTTGTTCAGTCATGTACATACTTATGTTCTTAGATTTAGGATGTATATTATGCATGTTAGAAAAGTTTCATTAATGAACAATATACTACTAATATGCAAATAATGGGTAAGTGGTCTATGGTACTGTACAACACTCCATTGCTACTTATCTAGATTGAAACCTCTTTGCTCACATGTTGGAGTGGTGCACACTCTTAACGATGTTCCGGTAGAGATGGAAGGCATCTAGAAAGTTACGGGATAAGGATAAATGTTGTATTGAAGCATTGGCTAAGATAATTGCATGATTGTATGACTTATGTTTTTATGCGTAATAATTTGTTCTGAAAAAATATGAGATGTTTCTAATCATGCAATTGAACTTGACTTGTAGGAAAGATCGTATGCATAATAAGTTTATCATTGAAATGTCAACATAATTTGATAACTATGAAGTGTTACTAATCATGTAATTAAATTTGATTTGTAGTAAATATCATGTGCTATGATCTACAAAATAAGGATGATGAACACCTTTTCCAAAGAACAAGTGATGGATGTTCAACAAGAAGACTTACAAATCAAATGTACTATAGAAGGCTCGTACCTAGAGGATTCTCTTAGAAAGAGGGAGAGGAGCATGGCGAGATGTTTGCTCCAGTGGCTAGACACACTTCCAGAGATAGATTACACCCATGGATGGCAAGACCATTCTCTTGAATGGTGTAAATGAAGAAGAAGTGCATATCCAACAAACTCCCAGGATTCAATAGAGAATCACATGCTTGAAGAAAGCTTTGTACGGGTTCAACAGGTACCTAGGATCGATAGTCATTTGATGAGCTTGCTAATCACCACTGGTGATGCAGATTTCAACCTTTTCTACAAGGTTGAAGATGGTTTGTATATACAGATGGATGCAAGAAGGAACTCACCATAGAGTTCAAGTGATCTTGAGGCTCATATCAGTAGACCATCTAACGGGAGATGGCACGGATAGATATGAAGAAGATCACTCAATGCAAAGTGTGAATGATGTTCAGTCCCAGAGGGAGGACAATACTCAGATATAGAAAACTCCACTTCAAAGGGAGTAGATCTCCGAGTTAAAGAATCTTGGCATGATTCTTGTGATTAGATATGTGGCCGAGATCAGATGAGATTTTCCTTAGCCAAGGAAAATGTGAAGTAGAGATATGGGTATGATGCACTATTTTCTAAGCATGGAGGTGTGGCAGAGTGCGGATGGAATCTTCCTTAGACAAAGGAATTATGCAGTAGAGATCCTAAAGAGGTTTGGGATGATGGACTGCAAGGCCATGGCCACACCTATGGCATCGAACCTGACGCTATTGAGTGATGCTTCATCAGAGTCGGTTGATGCCACGATGTATAGTCAGATGATTGGGTCCTTAATGTACCTGACGAATATGAGACCAGATATTTGCTTTGCTGTGAACACATTGAGCCAGTTCTTGACGGATCCAAGACATGTTCACTTGATTGCTGCAAAGCATATTCTGAGTTACCTGAAGGGTACGGTTGATTATGGGCTCAAGTATGATGTGAATCAGAAGATTAACCTAGAGGGTGTAGTGTCCCTCCCATCCTACCGAGTGCGATGGAGAGGACGTGACGCTAAAACTGGGGCATCTGGCCCCATGCTTATTACATAAACATTCACATAATATAAAAAGGCATATGCAGATGTATAAATGCAAGAAACACAGCGGAAGTAATTTCAATTACACATTTATCATACATTCAAGATATTCATGATAAACATAAAATAAATACTGTAGAGTTAACACAAGAGAGTACTTATCTTATAACAAAGTAGTCCCGAGCAACTGGCTATGCAACTGCAATGTTCCACCCAACCATAGGCCAGTTGTGCTCATCAATCTCTCAACACAACTGCCACCCCCGAGCGGGGCATGATTTCTACAAGGAAAAAGAGAACAACAGGCTCACACATAGCCAAATATACACCAAAATCAGCCAAGCCAATCTACAGTTGGGTTTATCAGGCTACTGAGGCAATGGAAAGGAAGAATTACTAAGCTAGTGAGCTCAACCACATAGATATGGATACCTCTACAAGATCTATCTAGCTTGGTACCCACAATGCCTACACACCCAACCCAAGGAAGTATTCCCTTCACTACTACATAGTCCCTTAGGCCATACCTTCCATTCTGGTGTTGTTCAAGGTGTGCATAGAAGAGAAACCAACCCTTTTGATCTTCTTGAGAGGTTACCTCCTCACTAGGTTTATCAAGCCAATTATGATCTACTTCCACTCCTAATTCTTGCTCACAAATTCAAACTAAAACAAGGATGCACACAACAGCAAAATCACAAGTGTTGGGTATGAAGAAAAACGTGGGCAACTAAAAAAACGAATTGGTAGATGGAGATTCAACCCTGGGGAAGTAAATTCGTTTCCATAAAACGTTCTTGGGAATTCCAGGGGCAGAAAGGACATCCATAAACTCCCAAAACGTGACTCCCTTTCTCCCAGCCACTGTGCAATACAAAAACGAGCTCCCAGCTATGGAAAATGTAGGAAAATGGTAGAAAACGTGAAGGAGAAAGACCCAGCTAGCTCATACTACATGAGAGAGCAAAGACCATGGGTGAAGAATGGATTTGGGCACAATTTCATGGGTGTTTTCTTGCCCCAGAAGCAAAAGTACGTTTTCCCAAGTTGATGGCTTGCCCATGCACGAAATTGGCTGCCATACCTCTTCATTCCCAAGGCATTAACTGCCTCAACCAACTCCTGGAAGAATTAAATGATTGGGTGCATAAGTCAAAATGGGTAGTTGGGGTTCATTCATTGACATCTGGCTTATCACCATTGGCTCAAGGGTTTGAATAATTTCTCTCCCTATTCTTTGTATAATCATGCCCCCATCTCTTGTTGCATTGCATAGCTAGTTGTGGGTATTTCATTAAAATTTGTATTTACATGATGTCTTAATTTACATTGTGTCTGTCTAGCACAAGAACCATAGGCATCTATTTTTAATTGCCGATACATAAAACGATTAATCGATGGTGGGGCCTTGCCCTTGAGCTCCTCACCATGATTTAATAACGATATTTACATCATTCACAATCTTAATGCAATAGGGTCAAGATGGGGACATTACAGAGGATTATGTTGATTCTAATTGGGCAGGCAGTGCCATTGATAGGAAGAGCACTTCGGGGTGCTGCTTCAGTATGGGATCAGGTGTGATATTTTGGTTTAGTAGGAAGTAGTCCTGCGTGGCACTGAGTACAACCGAAGCAGAGTATGCCACAGCTTGTTCGGCTAGTTGTGAGGCAGTATGGCTAAGGAAGCTACTGTCTGATTTGTTTGATCTCCAGTTGGATGTGACTTGTATATATTGCAACAACCAGAGTTGTGTGAAGTTGGCTGAGAACTCGGTGTTCCATGACAAGTCGAAGCACATCGAGATCAAGTATCACTATATCAGGGATATGGTGCAGAGAGGAGCAGTGAAGCTCTAGTATGTTGCGACGGACAAGCAGATAGCCGATGTATTGACCAAGCCGCTAGCCAGAGTGAAGTTCGATTACTTCAAAGAGAAGCTTGGTGTACTTCAGATCGAGGTTTTTTCCAAGGGGAAGTGATGAGTGCGGAAGACGCAGATGCACACGGGCCATTCTCACATAGTGGTAGGAAATTCCTCCTATGGTGTAGATGTAAGGGCTGGGCCATTCTCACATGGTGGTAGGAAAGTCCTCCCATGGTGCAGATGTAAGGGATGGGAGTGGCTTTTCTGACATGGTCAGAGGTTAGTCCTTCCATGGTTGTTGATGTAATTGTCGAGGCTTTTCCGACATGGTCAGAGGAAAGTCCTTCCATGGTCGTTGATGTAATTGCCGAGCTTTTCCGACATGGTCAGAGGAAATTCCTTCCATGGTCGTTGATGTAATTGTTGTATCCTTTCCGACATGGTCAGAGGTTAGTCCTTCCATGGTCGTTGATGTAAGTGCTGAGCCTTTCCCGGATGGTCAGAGGAAAGTCCTTCCATGTCGGTGGTTGTAAGTGTTGTGTTGTGTGCATCTGGGTTGTGCTTCGTTGACAACGAGATGATATGAAGATGATGAGGTTGTTAGGAACCCAAGTCAACCCTTCTATTTACTTTGTTAGTATATTGTTGTTGGACGCATATGCTTTGTAATTCGTCCCGTAGTATTTGTTGATCCAAAGTTTGTATTATTGTTGTTGGACGCATTGCTTTGTAAGTCGTCCCGTAGTAATTGTTGATCCATAGTTGTATTGGCCCATGGTTTGTATTGACACATGATATTGACCCATGGTATTGGCGCCTAGACTTAGTATATAAGTTGTGTTGAGACCAATGAAGGTACCATGAAGTTCTTTGTATTGAGCTTGCTCAAAGGAGGTTGCCCCCTCGAAGTGGCCTGCGATCAATAAAAGTGATTCTGAGTTCTGTTATTTTTTCTATCTCATGTATTTTCATTAATTAATTGTTCCAATTTCTTCACATCTGGTATTAGAGCCTCCGCCCAGGTTCAAGTCACAGAGCGGGTGGCAATGTCGGCATTGCAGTGTTCGTCCGGGGCTCATACGACTCAAAGGGGACACCACTGTACGGGTGCACATCCAGCCCAGAGTATGGATTGCGGAGCATGGTGGGATGTTAAGATCCTAGTGGGCGGCCTTCACTAACACCTTGGGGTTTTGGTGTAACGGTTCGTATCATCTGGTATCAGAGCACTTTCTTGGGCTCGTTGGGTGGAATTTCTGCCAAAAAAAATAATTTCGCATCTGTTGCAAGTTCGGATCTGGGAATAATCCCTATCCACTTAATTGTGGGAAGTACTTGGGCATCAGCCCTAAAACTCATTGTGAGGAGTACCACAGGAACCCCAAAGTAGTTGTCCCATTGAGAGGACCTGCTAGCGAAAAGGGAAACGACCACTACCTGATTGACTAGTTCCCACCCGTGAGGTAAACCAAGAGCTGTCGTTTGTGTTAAAGTGGTTATCAGTTTTACCTGAGCCGTGGAGTGAGGGGTACTTCCCCAATACACAAGCCGTCAGACAGCATTGGTGGCCGAGTGAAACCCCTGAACTGTTAGGAAGCCGAACATACCTGGGGTCCATATCTATTTTCAGCTAAACTATTGCCAATCACTTCCACGTCGTTTCAGATCCATTCTGAGCCATTTCAGATCCATTCATTTGAGATCCATTCTGAAAGCCATTCCAAATCCAACCGTTGCAAATCTATTCTGAAAGCCGTTTCAGATCTAGCCATTTTTTATCCATTCTGAAATCCATTTTCCAGATCCATATGTTTCTGATCCCTTCTGCGCCGTAGCAGATCCATTTAAAAAAAAAAAAAGCAGGTTCAAGTCAGAGAGCGGGTGGCAACGTCGAAATTACAGTGTTCTTCCGAGGCTCGTATGACTCAAAGGGGACACCACCGTACGTGCGCACATCTAGCCCAGAGTCTGGATTACGGAGCTTGGTGGGATGTTAAGATCCTAGTGGGCGGCCTTCACTAACACCTCGGGGTTTTGGTGTAACGATTCGTATCAGAGGTCATTGTATGGTACACAGGTTTTTCATAGGCATATAATCAGTCCTGGGATGCTCCTTTAGGTTTTGCAGTGGCATATAATCAATCCTGGGAGATCTTGTAGGTTTTGCAAGTGGCATATAATGAGTCCTGGGATGCTCCTTCAGGTTTTGCAGTAGCATATAATCAGTCCTGGGAGATCTTGCAGGTTTTGCAGAGGCATATAATAAGTCCTGATATGTACATACGTGATGGCTTGCTCGTAGAGATGATGAAGACCTACATGGAGGCTAGGCCTACATCCAGCATGAAAAAGGGCTGGCTCTGTAGAACTTCCTATGACGAGTAGATTGGAGATTTCTGGTCGATATAGCAGCAGTAATGACGATGATGATCCAACTTTGATGATGGTCCAGCTTTGATGATGATCCAGTGACGAAGACTTGTGCTGATGAACTGTGTCAAGAGAATACCTTCCTAGTTAAGAGGGAATGTTGATGTATTTATAACTTCGGAATGTATTCACTTGTATTTGTATTTGTATTTTATTATTCTACCTCCGACGGAGATGTTTAGTCCTCCGGTCGGAGAAGTCATTATTGTACTTGGGTCATGTAAAGTCATTGAGGTCAATCCTCCCATGTATGTCGGGGCATTAGACCCCAAAGTTAAGTTATTAATGGGTTATTAGACTCTCCTAGAGAAGTCAGCCCAGTCAGTTACACTTAGGGGACGACCTGTTTGGGGTTAAGGATAAGTGAAAGGTAATGTATAAATAGAGAGGGCGCTCCTCTCTATTTGATCATTCACACACTCACTCACTTCGCATTAGTGATAGAAAGGAGGAGTTCGCACAAGTGGAGGAGGAGGAAGCTGTTGGAGACCATCTATTTGTTTTGGGGTTTTGTACTATTGCTCATTCTATCTCTGAGGAATTTGTGGGGTTTTCTCCTTGATGGTTTCCCCGGTGAAATGCTTTGTGTCTCTTGTCTCTTGTGTTTGTTTTGCTATGCATGTTATTCTCTCAGTTAAGATCCTACATCATATTGAATTAAATGATGAAAACCTAACAACAATCTCAACAAGAGAGGATTCCACGAGCCTTTTTGCTTCCCCCTTTGTCAAAACAATCTCGAAACGCTCAACCATCTCTTTCTTGATTGTCATTACACCAAGCTTGTCTGGAAGCATCTGCTCCTCGATCTTAATATCACCATGCCAAATTTCACCTCCACCACCCATCTCTTTAAAGATTGGAAATCCATTTATCCTGCACCCCTCTCCACAAAGAAACTCTGGTACCATATTTGGATATCCATTCCCAAATACACTTGCTGGAAAATATGGACTGCAAGAAACAATGTCATCTTCCAAGAAAAGCATTACACTCCCTTACAAACTGCAGGCCAAGCCAAAGGTTTACTGATTGAATGCCTCAACAACTCCAATTAGAGGTCTGATGCAACTCTCAGTGGGAAAGAATTGAGCTGGATAGGAGCCAAGCTCCCTCATCCAAGTAAAGATCCCTGATCGCGACACCAACCAGCATGGAAAATCAGACTTACTAATCCCGACTTCCAAGAGTGGAGAAATAATTAGGCTATGGACAACCTACAATTCGATGGTGCTTCCAAGAATAATCCTGGTGTAGCAGGAGCTAGGGGAGTCTTGTAGACTAGTAAAGGAACAATGAGACTGAAGTACATATGGGGCCTAGGCATTTGCTCAAATAATACAGCAGAAGCCTTAGCATTGATGAAAGGATGCCAGATCGCCAAAGAACAGAAGATCGACAATTTACAAGTGTTCGGAGACTCATTGATCATCATCAGAGCTCTCAATACAGGTACTAACACCAACAATCTAGCTCTTAGTCGAATCATCCAGCGTATTCGGAAAATCTCAAATACTTTTACATAGTTCAAGGCTTTCCATATCTTAAGAAATTTAAATAATGAAGCTGACATTGAAGCAAATGCCGCCACCAGAATCAGACAAGGAACTCTTAATCTCTCCAACATTGATAGTGAATCTCATCAAATTCCATGAGACAGGATCACCTCATTAGAAACAGAGCATTATGTTTTCCATTGTCTCAACTCTTGAGAACTCCCTCTGTCACATTTTCGATCTAGCATCCTAAATTTGGAAGTTTTCTTGGAATCGAAACTACCTCCTAGTACATCGATCAGGGTAGATCGTCTTTCAACCATTGCAGATCAAATGTTGCAGAGTATATTACAGAGCCTACCATTGATCTTTGCAGAACGAAATCCATCATTCAATATGGTTGTTTGATTTGGTGCACCAATCCTCCTGCAATATGAAATCATTCAACAATTAACTGACTCCAGCTTGTCAGAACACGTCCTATTCATTTTTTATTCATATATGACAACACTCTCTATCGGCATTCTCTCATTCTTTTTAAACATTTTTATGAGCCAGTTCAGCTTCTGCCTCGTCTTATTCATATAGTAGCATGTCTTTTTCCAGCTAACAAAAGCCAAATTGGCAATCAATATAATATCTATCAATTCCTATTTCTATAGTCACACTACTCGGTGCTGCTGGAACTGGTTTACTGCCACTCTGGCCAACAATTGTTCACTGTCGATTTGGCTCTTAGCCACAGTTTTTTTTATTTTTAATACAATATATGTTTTAGTTATAAAAAAAAGCATAGAGCATACGATAGAGTATACTATTAATCCAAGATAGAGTATACTATTAAGGCACTCCTTACGACATCAACTCCCTGCGACATCATTGGTTTAAATCCCATAGCTCTGTGTTGTACCATACATGTGGTAGTGTCAGTACACCTAGAGGTTATAGTGGCAATGGATTGGAATCTACCCCACATCATGCAGGTATGAACCTAGCTCAATTATTGATCCCACTAGTAAAAAAAACATTTGGTCATGTAGTAAGACCTAAAACTATAATCTCGGAGTCTTCCTCGGAGGCAAGGAAACAGGTTAACTGCCGAAGGCCTAAAGACATATGGGAGGAGTGGAAGTCTACCCCCTTGGGAACCACCAGTGGGTTATTTCAGGTGGCATGGTTTTTCTTAAATAATGGTGATGAGTCAACTTGTATTTTTGATACTAGCCAATGATGGTTGTCCTCACTGCCTCCTCACTTCACTGAGTTATGATAGATTTTTCCATCTTCAAAAAAATATCATTTATGTATAACATAATTTAATCTTATTAATTAGATTACCATAACATAGTTATAATTTTTTATGCTCAACATATGTTTATGATTACATAGCATAGTAGTTAGAATCCCCTTCTCCCCATAATGAACTCAGGTATGTAGTGGTTTATTAATACACATTATCAATATCTTTTGGCTCTCCCAGCCCTTTTGATTTGGCATACTTGGCTATCTAGGAATCCAGTCCTTTTCAAAGAAATCTATATTGATCCTTCTATTCAAGCCTCCAAAATTTTGGTTGTTCTAGACCTATTCCCATAAGTTTTTGTCTCTCATCGAACTTGTAATATTGTTGTTGAGATTATTGATAAATCTGGATGTTGGGGTTATTTTGATGGCACTTCACAGGGGAATCTAGCAACAGGTGGAGCTGGAGGTATCTTATTCTTCAATGATCAACATTGGATTTAATTTTCAGTAGGCGTAGGTCTGAGTTCAAATAACCGTGCGGAATTGATGGCTTTAAAATTGATTATAATGCTTTCCCTCTCCAAGGAAATTCAGAATATCAAGATTTTTGGGGATTCAAAGTTGGTTGTAGAGTGGATGACTTAAAAAGCCCTCAAAATATCTTAATCTTCAACCTAATTTTGAAGAGGTTAACAGATTCTCCGAAATGTTTCCAAATATCTCTTTTCACCATATCTACAGGGAAAGAAATGGCAATATAGATCGTTTATCAAAGAAAGGACTTGATGTTAGGGATGGATATTGGCACCTAAAGGAAATGGACTGGGACAACTTGATGGAGCATGACCCAGGCCCTCATCCTAGATAGCAGTTATATTTCTTCGTAGGCCTCATTCTAAAGAACACCCCATTTAACAGCTATTGCAATGGGATCTATTTTATATATCAATTTGTATTTTCATGGACTAAAAATGTTTTTCATCTATAGATTTAGGAAGTCTTTTTTGAATATTCAACTTATTTAAAAAGATTTTGGTTGTTTTTTTTATGCCAAGTTATTACTGTAATGGTGCATATGCAAAACATCTATGATTGTCTACACAAGCCTTAGAGTAAATGTAACATGTGATTTATGAATGAATATAAATTACGCTCTTTTTTCTGAGGAAAAAAATGAACTTAAATTGAGATCAAATATATTACACACTTTTTCATATTAGCATGCATTGAGAACAAAAATACTACACGGGTTTTCCATATTATTTCTACAAACATGCCTTCTACATGTGAAAACCTAAATGAGATAGTTATAAATTATTATTTTTTTAATTAAAATACATAATATTAAATTTTTAGCTTCATCTTTCTTTCCCAAATATAAAGTTATTTATAACATTTATTTCATAAATCTCTATGAATGTGTTTCTATGTATTCATTTCATATAATCATATCTCATGAATTTTATGTAAGGGGCATCTAAACCATCAAATTTTATGTAAGGGGTATTTAAGCAATCACACTTGATCTGGACCACACCCTTATCATGGCTGGATTTTAAGTGTCTTCTCCTAGTTACCTTGTGAGGTTTGATCTCAGGTCACTATGCAAAAAGTGGCCTATAAAACCAACCATGCTAATGATGCTAATTTTATGATATTTATAACATTTCTTTTATAAATATTTATGAATATGATTCTATGTGTTCATTTATATTAATATTTTTATATTTAATTTATTTTTATAATTTATAATAAAAAATAAATATATAATAAAAACATTTCTTTATTAATTTTTATTTTCCTATACTTTTATTATCTTTTATCTTTCAATTTATGTTCACATAAATTAAAAAATTATCAATTTTAATTAATATAAAATTTTCAATTTTAATTAATATAAAATTTTCAATATAAATAGGAGGTGTTTATAATTATATTATTCATAAATATTAGAGAAAGTAATATTTAATTTAATAATAAAAAAAATAATTTAATAACAAATAAAAATAATAAATATATATCATAAAGTTCATAAAACCAAAATGATGGATAAGTAATTTTCTAACTAGTAAAATTTATGAATTTAATAGTCTTACTCATCTAATTAATCACAATTTTCTTTTCACACTTATACATAAAAAATAAAAAATAAAATATTTAAAATAAATAAAATAAAAATATTTAAAATAATTAAAATAAAAATTTGAACACTACTCTTCTTACTTAGAAAATAATATTTAAATTTTAATTTTAAAAATAATAATGAATAACATAATATTAATCATCTTAAACATAATTATATTTAAATTAAACTTAACCATAATAATATTATGTCTAAAACTATCTTAAAACAATCTTAAACATGATATGACTAAACCAAATATGGGATGACTTTTATCAAAATTCTTAACGGATACCTTAATGACATGATATTACTCATCTTAAACGCAATAATATCTAAACGAATTTTAAACATAATCAAAGATTTTTTTTCCATGAAAAAAAAGATCACAACTCAAATCTTTTATTCAAAAACTCTGAATTGTTCATTTGGAATAAATGCCTTACACATAGTCATCATCATATTTTGCTTTAAGCTTACATAAATTGCTTCCTATAACATCATGCATCCATCCCATAGTTACTACAAAATTGTCCATAAAAAGCTTCTCAAGAGATAAAACTTTAGCATCAATTTGAAAGATATTGTCCTCCATCATTCTATGAGAGTGAAAGACTAATGATAAATCAACATCCTCGAGGATTCCCATGCAACATGGGCAGAGGATTAACCAAGGAAAGGTCTCGGGTCTAGCTCCTTAATGATATCTTTATTAACCTCCCAAACTTTCCAAGTTCCTTTCGTGAACTATAGACCCATTTTAGAAAGGAGATCAACTTGAACATTGTGTTCCCTATATATATGTTGGAAGGTGACTTATTCAAAGGATGCAAGCACCATACATATGTTCTCATACAAAGGCCTCAAAAAAATGTTCTTTGGAGGTCTTTTCAATCTAATCCAATCAATCACTAAGAGCGAATCCCCAAAGATTTGTAAATTTTTCACTCATGTAGACATTGGTGAGACATTTCCAACTTCAGGACCATCAAAACAACAGTCACTTTAACCTTATTGTTGGTAGCTAAGCCAATACATGTTCAACATTTGAACCAATGACAATCGGAGATATACAATAAACCCCTGACACCCCCACTGCCCAGACTGCCTTGAGCTACACCATCAAAAAAGCACCAAGCCTTTGTCTTATCAAACTTCTCCACTTCTATCCTTCTCTTAGGCTTATCCTTTTTTATCTGAGGGAACTGATCCAAAATAGAAAGACTCTTAGATGCATAAATGTGTGGAGCAATAAAGATATCCTGAAAAATCAACTTGTTACGGGCAACATAGGCCCCCCAAATCATAAGGATAGGTAGGGTTATATAAGCTTGAAAAGTTGGGTTGCTCAACCACAACTGTAATGGAACTTTAATCTCATCCCCCTCCTAGATAAAAGGAGTACCTGTAACCTAAGACACATACTTCCACATTTATGTCATATAAGGGCAGCATATAAATATATGATTGATGAATTCACCATCAAGCCTACAGAGAGAACATCTGCTAGGGCTAGCGCCAAATTTCCTTAAAAGGTGATCCCAGACTGGGACTTTTCCTTCCAAGGTAAAGCAAAATATGAGTTTGGCCTTGAGTGGACAGTTGAAGTTCCAAATTTTCATATTCCACCACTCAGTAGGAGGGTGGTCTTCTTCTTCCCGTAAGACCTGGTAACCAAGCTTGGGAAGATATGTACCCCCTGAAACATTTGTGGTCCAAAGAAGGGAGACATCCTCTTCCACAAGTCTAACATGACTATCTTTCAAAGCTTTAATATAATAGTCCCATTTTGTCATATCGTCATTCTCAAACTCCATGACATATGAAGATAACCATTCTTGTTGAAAGGGAGAGGTATTATGATGATCTTGAATCTAGAACAGAAAAATAAAACCTCTATCTATAAGAGAATCAACCATTACCTCAGGCAATCTATGCGCATTCTTGCACCCAATCCATGGGTCGAGGTCAAGTCCAATACTTCTATTGTTTCCTACCTCCCAAGACAACCAGTCTCCGATAATATCAAAGGCTAAAAGGAGAGCCTTCCACATAATTGACATGTTTCTCATCAAAAAGAAAATTAATTGCGAGTTATAATTCTTTCTCAACAAAGAATTATTGTTACATAAGTCACCAAAGTTTGAATAAATATGTATCTAACTTCAAATATATTAAATATTTAGTAGGATGAAAAATTAAAAATAGACTTGTAAATTTGTCAATAGTTAAAAAAGAAAGATGAAGATAGATTTGTATTAATTCATAATAAAGTAAGTTAATAAATGAATAAAGTCAATTATTTTTTCATTCAAATTCTTCTCTAAATTTAAGAGGAATTTTGTTTGATGTTATAGTTTGCTTGATTGATAGAGACTTTCACAATGAAATTTTTCTCTTAGGGGTTTAGCACATTTTAAGAAGACCCATATTGTCGAAATTTCAAAAAAATAAATGGACCAAAGTGGAACTTTGCTTCATCAATTTAAGAAAAAAGTCACTAGAAAAGTGGAGTTTGTCCACTTTTTAACTCACTCCATCTTTGTGTGTGTGTGTGTGTGTGCATAAATTGGGTGTAGCTCGAGTGGTTGAGAGGAAATTTGTTATCCTCCCTCTCTTGGGTTCAAATCTCACTTTGTGACATGCTTTCTCTCTTCGTGAATCGATTATTGAGTGTTGGTCTGACCTTCAGCCCTAAGGAAGCAAGTTTATCGTGGGTGTCATTCTTAAAATGAGGGAAAATTCTTAGTAGGTAGAAAACCCTAAGAATTCAACATCGTCGACATGTGGTAACTAGGGTAAATCGTTGGTGTAGACTATAATATGTTTGACCCGATGAGGACATCAAGTATTAACATATTAACATGTCATAAACGCAACCAACATGTGGACTTGACACTGAGACCTTGTACTTGCAAACCTTATCACTCAACCACTTGAACTAACCCACTAGGTTTTATATATATATATATATATATGAGCAAGCCCTAAGGAGTAGCTTGGTCAATTTAAGCATTATGTAACACCCCATTTCTAACCCCAACATGTAATGATTTAAATATGTATATAATGATGAAATGACTAGAAATTAGACATAAATGGTCTAGTATGACCAAGATGATGTAATTATGTACATTTTATGTTTAATATAAAAAACACTACTACTATATATAAATAAGGACAAAGAAAATATGGGGGGATATGCTTCCACAAGAGGGGAAAGTGAGAAGGAGGTTTAAGGAGGAGATGATCCTAGTGACTCATAAGTTTAAGTCAATATTCTGAATATTCCTTTTATCCTAAGTGTTATAAATCCCGATTTATTAAGTATATTAGCCATAACTTTGAGTTAATTATCCTAGGCTTGGGATTAGAAGGGAAAAAATGAACTTCCCATTTATGTTACTTGTCTAGTTCTCATCACCCATGCATGCCACTTGACTAGTTCTCGACATACATACAATTATTGAGAAATTAGTTCATTCAATCATTATCCTATTATCTATTTAGGAATCGTTATTCTATCATCATTGAGCCATCATTCCATACCAAATATTGGAGTTGTACTTGAGGACAATTAGAATTACAGAGTTGAAAATTCTTTTACCCAGGGGGTGATGGGAAATTGAGTTCCCTTGTGAGAAAACTTATCCTGCAGCTGAGTTCCCTAGAGTCCCGGTATAGAAGTCACTGGTCAGCCTTTGTTGGAGCCTTGGAATGGAATTGGGAATTTCCCGAGGGAATTTTAACTCAAAGAAGGGGACCCCATTCCTTGGGTTGTGCAAGATGATGGGGGAGGAGTGCTAGCGGATTGGATCAACTGTGGACTACTAGCAGATTGGATCAACTGTGGAGGGAGTTTGGTACCTATGAGTTGGTTGGGGTATTGAGTTAAGTTTTCATTCTTTTGGATTGGAATCCCCAGTTCAAGAGTGGCCTCTGTTATAGAGAGAACTAGTATAACAGAGTGACTACGGCTGGGAGGAACATCCTTAGTGTTAGTTTTTCAGAATTTACTTCAATCTGATCTAGGATCTTAACTGAGAGAACAACATGTACAACATATCTACAACATATCAATCATGGACACAATAATGCAAGCACACAAGAGACACAGAGTTTACTTGGGGAAAACCATAAAGGTGAAAAACCCCAATAACTTCCTCAGAGATAGATAGAGCAATGATACAACCCAAGCATAAGAGATAGACATCTCCTAGCAACAACTTCTCCTCCTCCACAAGTGCGCCACTCTCCAAAGAGTGTGTGTGAGAATAGAATAAATGAAATAGAGTGCCTCTCGCACTCTATTTATACTTGACTTGACTTTCCTAATAATTTTTACTAGGTCGGCCTCAACTTAACCACATAACACAATGCTGACCGGTCCGACACCCAATAGGGTGGTCTAATAACCCTTTGACCCACATGGCCGACCCCCAATAGGGTGGTCTAATAACCCTTTGACCCACATGACTTATACAGGGCCGACCCCAACAAGGTGGTCTAATAACCCATCAAGTATAAGTTACAACACTTCCGTATAGAGGAATAATAACATCTCTATAGGAATACAAACACTTCCATATAGAGGAATAATACATCTCTATAGGAGTACAATAAACATATATATGTGAAATACATTCTGAATTTACATATACATCAACACTTCCTCTTAACTAGGAAGGTATTTCTCGACATAGATCATCTAGCACAAGTCTTCTTCTCTGGATCATCGTCATCGATGCATCGTCCTCGAATCATCGTCATCGTCACTGCCGCTGCTGTCTCAATCAATCTCTGAATCTACTCGTCATAGGAAGTTCTACAGATCCAGTACTTTTTCATACTGGATGTAGGCCCACCACCTGTAGGTCTTCATCATCACTAGCCATACTGTGGAATACTCAGGACTTATTATGTGCGTCACAAAACCTCGAAAGAGCATCCCAGGCTGTTACGAGCACACAGCTCTACCTGTCGAATCTCCCAGGGCTAGTATTATATGTGATTGTCACAAAACCTTAAAAGAGTCTCTTGACTAGCAAGAACCCTAAAGAGCATCTAAGGCCTTTTTCATCCTGTCCAGATCTCCAGGACTTATTACATGTGACCCCCACCACAAAACCTTAAAAGAGTGTCTTTCCAAGCAAGAACCCTAAAGAGCATCTGAGGCATTTTTCATCCTGTCCAGATCTCTAGGACTTATTACATGTGGTCATGGAAAAACCTCGAAAGAGCATCCCAGGACTGATTACGAGCACACAGCTCAACCTATCGGATCTCCCAGGGCTAGGATTACATGCCATAGGACAAAACCTCGAAAGAGAATTTGCTAGATCTCCCAAGGAGATATTATATGCCAGTGGAAAAACCTAGCAAGAGAATCTGCAAACCTCCCAGGGCTAGGATTATATGTCCTTCAAAGCAAAACCTCGAAAGAGCGTTTGCCAGATATCCCAGGGCCAGTATTACGTGCCATAGGAAAAACCTCGAAAGACTATCTGCAAACCTCCTAGGGCTAGGATTATATGCTTATCTGCACAACCTGTTCCACGGCCACAGAGTATCAACCTGATACTCACCATACATCATCCTAATGTACACATGATCATCCCGATCATACAATGCATCCACCTGATGCATACACAGTATCTGCTTGATACATATCAACATACATGATCTACCTAATCATACAATGTATCCACCTGATACATATACAAATACATGATCCACCTGATCATACCTAGTACATATCAACATACATGATCTACCTGATCACACAATGTATCCACCTGATACATCTACAGATACATACACATGATCCAACTGATCATATCCAGCATCCAACATGATGCGTACATACATATACATATAAATGATCCAACTGATCATATCCATCATCCAACATTATGCTTACATACACATATAGAGCAGTAACTAGAGCATCGTCTTGATGCTCATCATCCAGCGCTTACATCCACAGCCATGTGAAAGATCCTCCTTCCAACATGCTTGGAATGGCTTTAGCAAATGTGTCCATCACTTCTTCCTCGAAGTGTCGTCAATATGAAGAACACCAAGCCTCTCTCTGAAGTACTTGAACTTCACTCTGGCTAGTGGCTTCATCAATACATATGCAATCTGCTCATCCGTCGCAACATACAGGAGCTTCACTTCTCCTCTCTGCACCATTTCCTTGATATAGTGATATTTGATCTCAATGTGTTTCGACCTGTCGTGGAACACCTGGTTCTTAGACAACTTCACACAACTCTGGTTGTCACAAAATATACCAGAAGCCTCCAGCGGGAGATCAAATAACTCAGACAGTAGCTTCCGAAGCCATACTTCCTCACAACTAGCTGAACAAGCTGCAACATACTCTACTTCAGCTGTACTCAATGCTATGCAGGACTGCTTCCTGCTAAACCAAGAGATCACACCTGATCCCATACTGAAGTAACACCCAGAAGTGTTCTTCTTATCTGCAGCACTACCTACCCAATCTGAATCAACATAACCCTGCAAGTTAAACTTTTGATTCGCATCATACTTGAGCCCATAATCAACTGTACCCTTTAGGTACCTCAGAATATGCTTTACAACAACTAGGTGAACACTCCTCGGATCCGTCAGGAACTGGCTCAATGTGTTCACCGCAAAGCAAATATCTGGTCTCGTGTTCGTCAGGCACATCAAGGACCCAATCATCTGACGATACACTGTGACATCAACTGGATCAGATGAAGCACCACACAGAAGCTTCAGGTTCGATGCCATAGGTGTGGCCATGGCCTTGCAGTCCATCATCCCAAACCTCTTCAGGATCTCTACTGCATACTTCCCTTGTCCAAGGAAGATCCCATCTGCACTCTGCCACATTTCCATGCCTAGAAAAGAGTGCATCATCCCCAAGTCCTTCATCTCGAACTTGGAAACAAGCTTCCACTGTGTGTCGGCAATCAATCTATCCTCACCTATAACAAACAGGTCATCCACATACAATAGTAGTATCACTGGATTTCCTTCCTCAACCTTGTAGTAAAGGTTGGAATCCGCTTTACTCTTGGTAAAGCCCAAACTGGATAGAAAATTGTCTATCCTACCATACCAAGTTTTGCACATATATGACTTCCCATCATGTGTCTCAAAACCAAGTGGCTGCTCCACATACACTTCCTCTTCGACTACACCATTCAAGAAAGTTGTCTGGTGTATCTTCCATTTCATCACTGTAGCCAGAGCAAGTACTGATCTGATGGAAGTGTGCCTGGCTATAGGTGTAGAAGTCTCTTCATACTCAATCCCTTTTTCTGGGAGAAGCCACGAGCTACAAACCTCGCTTTGTATTTCTCCATGCTACCATCTGCAGCATGCTTGATCTTATAGATCCATTTGGAAGTCACAACAGACTTCCCTTCAAGTCTTGGGACTACATCCCAAACATCATTCTTCATGATCGACTGGTACTTGCATTCTTCCATTACTTCATCCCAGATCTTGGGAACTTCAATATCTTCAATAGATATCTTTGTTGCTGGAACAAATGTTGTAGTCCTTCTTTTGTAGGTGAAGCTATACGATCTTTCCTACAAAACAGGTTAAATTGCATGATTAGAAACATCTCATAGTTTTCAGAACAAATTCTTACACACAAATAAATATGTCATACAGTCATGCAATTATTTTAGCCAATGCTTCAATACAACATTTATCCATATCCTGTAACTTTCTAGATGCCTTCCAATCTCTACCAGAACATTGTTAAGAGTGTGCACAACTCCCAATATGTCAGCAAAGAGGCTTCATTCTAGATAAGTAGCAATGGAATGTTGTACAGTGCCATAGGCCACTTACCCATCATATGCAAATTAGTAGTATACTGTTCATTAATGCAATTATTCTAATATGCATAATACACACCCTAAGTCTAGGAACATAAGCATATACATCATTGAACAATATTATTTAAACAAACATATATGCAAGAAATGACAATTAAAATACTTATCTTTGTTTGGTTGTAGGTTGACTCCCTCTCAGTCTTTGCTTCCTTTCTGTAACTCCATTTTGATGTGGATTGTGAGAAGTGGTCAACTCCCTCTAAATA
The DNA here is from genome assembly GCA_027924585.1 of Larix kaempferi. NCBI lineage: Eukaryota > Viridiplantae > Streptophyta > Pinopsida > Pinales > Pinaceae > Larix > Larix kaempferi. The sequence continues at coordinate 1,138,391 of BSBM01000013.1, forward strand.
TCTGCATCCTTGCAGAAACTACTGAAGTGTGCTCCCTCTTGATCTTTGCTTCCTGGATTACCTGTCCTTGAACTTATATCCATCCTTAATCACTATGCATGCTTATTAGTATCATCATTGTGTTATTCTCGAGGTCTCATACATAATCACACATTCATTAGTATAATCTTAATACTATCAAAACACAATAATCTTAAGCATGTATAGTCATGATCATTTCAAACAGAAATAATAAGCATTACTATTCAAGGACTCTTATGGTTAGTCATATCATAAATTAAAGTAAGAAACATAATATTCCTAAACCCGTGATTACTCAAACCTATAATTTCATGACTCTTCTGGTTAGTCATATCATCAATTAAGGTAAGAAACATAATATGCCTAAACCCATGATTATTCAAACCTATGAATAATCATTATCAATCATGCCATGTATACTTATATAAGAGATCCTATCACAAGGTAGGATTCTAACTTCATATAGGAAAAACATACCTGGATTAGTATGTTAGCTAGTTATGTCTAACATACCCACATGATGTCTTCTTGTTCTCTTCAATGACTTGTGCTAGTAACCTGCATATCTCATAGGTTAACCATTATAGAACCAAGTTATACATACCTCGTAAATAGATCTTCTAAGTGATCCATGACAATCGATGAATCTTTGTCTTCATGTCACCATGATCATATGTTCTTGAACTAGAACATGATTTGTCTTTCTTGGTGTACCTTTCATGTTAGCGGACAACATAAACCTCATACAACACCATAATGCATTAGTACAATCATAAGTGTCAATACCCTAATCAATGAATATCTTCTATCATGCATTCATAATTTTATTAAGGTGATACGACAAGTCTAGATTTAATCAAGATAGTACTAACCGTAATAATATGAAGACAAACATACCATAAACTTAATCATGAACAAATCTCGAAACATACCTGGATAAGTCATACCTGTCGAGATTGCTTGTAATCTTCTTATGTAAGGCCTTAGCCTCATCTCCCTCTGAAACAGGAACTTCTTCACTTATGCAGGTGACCAATCCATTCTCTTCTAGGATTAACCCAATCCACTTGATTTGCAGAAATTGGATTTGGAGTTGGATTAAGGTTTGTCAGGAAAGACCTAAAAATTCAAACTTTGAATTTCAAACTTCAGAATGGATAGAAAGATGCGCCTTGATGAGTTGATCAAGCCAGTATACTCGGATTTTAAAAACTGCAAAGTTTCACCCCTCAAATTTACCTTTGAAACTTCCGGATTCACTGGACATGACCCTGAACTAGGGTTTGATAAAGCCCACCCTTCTGCCCGATCAAAAGGTTCGATCCAAAGCTCTAAGCTTCTATTTTTTCGAGGAGCTTCTAGCCGTGGTCACAGATTTAAAAAATTCCCATTTTCGCAGAAGCCCTAATTTTCCACTTTTCCAATCAAAGTCCCAAACTAGGGTTTGATCAAGCCCGGCCTTCTTCCCAACCAAAAAATATGATCTTGGTCTCTAAATTTTGATTTTGATGAGTAGCATTCAGCCGTGGTCTCCGATTACAAAAATTCCAACTTTCTCCGAAACCCTAATTCCCGGAGCCATGAATGAAGGTGCTCAAAATCCAATTCTATTTTGACAGAAATATGCACCTGATTGCTTCTAGTGTAACTCCGAAATTATGAATCCAAAGGGTCTGAAACTTCTACCTGTGGTATCCCGACCTGTCATCTTTCCAACCCCATAGGTATGACCTCAATTGGATTCTCTGAGAGAGAGTTATTCCAAGTGTCACAACGTGACCTGTTTATGGGATAAAATAGGAGAGCGAACTTGTACGGCGTGCCACGTGTCACTGGTTCAGTTTCAGCCTCTAAAAACGTTACCTGAGAAAGTACAATCTGGGAAATACCTATCACTATTTACGAAATTTCATTTGGAGCTTCCTAGCCCAAGTTATGACCTTTTTTCCTAGGTCACCTGTTTATGACTCAGATCTGGAAGAGGCAAAAACCCTAGATTGTACATATCATAAAACACAAATTACAATGAATTAGAAGTTTTCCTTTGGACACAAGGTACATGGGGATCTTATCTTCGACCTGTAAAAGTTTCAGATCTGAAAACCTTTCCAAAATGGATTTATAGCAAAAGTGCTACAATGACTGGTTTTTGCTATATCAAGCCCTAGCATCGTAAGTGCAACAAGTGTCATACATGCCATACCATGCCTTCTTTCAGGATAGCTCTGATACCATGTTAGTTTTTCAGAATTTACTTCAATTTGATCTAGGATCTTAACTGAGAGAACAACATGTACAACATATCTACAGCATATCAATCATGGACACAATAATGCAAGCACACAAGAGACACAGAGTTTACTTGGGGAAAACCATAAAGGTGAAAAACCCCAATAACTTCCTCAGAGATAGATAGAGAAATGATACAACCCAAGCATAAGAGATAGACTTCTCCTAGCAGCAGCTTCTCCTCCTCCACAAGTGCGCCACTCTCCAAAGAGTGTGTGTGAGAATAGAATGAATGAAATAGAGTGCCTCCTGCACTCTATTTATACTTGACTTGACTTTCCTAATAACCTTTACTAGGTCGGCCTCAACTTAACCACATAGCACAATGCTGACTGGGCCAAGACCCAATAGGGTGGTCTAATAACCCTTTGACCCACATGGCCAACCCCCAATAGGGTGGTCTAATAACCCTTCGACCCACATGACTTATACAGGGCCGACCCCAACAAGGTGGTCTAATAACCCATCAAGTATAAGTTACGACACTTCCGTATAGAGGAATAATAACATCTCTATAGGAATATAAACACTTCCGTATAGAGGAATAATACATCTCTATAGGAGTACAATAAATATATATATGAAATACATTCCGAAGTTACATATACATCAACACTTAGTCTGCAGTCAGTTGGAGGATATTTTAAGATAAGTTTTTATCTGTGTATGAAATGTCATATATATATATATATAGCTTAATTTCCTATTATGTGAATAACTAATTGCATGGATATCTTGGCATTGTATGTATGCATTCATGCATTCATGTTAGAATTGCATGTATGTCTTAGTATAAGCATATGTGTAGTTTGAGCAACCATACATTTAATTTTCGTTGTAAATATGATAATAAAATTGTGAAAAACGAATTTGGGTATCAGTGGTGGATTTTGTAAGTTATTTAAGTACCACGTGGCCCCAAAGACATGGTGAGATCACTAGGTACATGAAAAATTGGTAGCAAATCCATAGGTTGTAGCACTAGGATTGCATGGGGAAATCGAATTCTGCAGGTATAATACGTTTCAGTTTTCTCAAGAAGTGTCCGACAAAATTCCTTGTAGAAATTATTGGCTTGAAGTGCTTAGATTTGATTTTCAAAGCTAGCATGGAAGTTGGTAATAAATAGAATCATGGATGGAAGGTTCAAGTCTTAAATATTTGGGCAGAATTTTGCATTCGTGTCAAAAAATTTCAGTTATGCTAAATGACATAAATTTACCAGTATGAGGACAGAGTCAGGAATGCATAGTTCTATTGGTTAACAAAATAATTTCTAGTCTTGGGAATGACTAGGTGTAAATACGAGTTAGAGACGTGAATATGGAAACATGCCAAGTGTAAAATTTCATAGAGATACATGTTTGAAAATTTGATATATATATATATAATGCAAATTCAAGTTTTTAGAAAAAAATTTGTGGATCCCACAAGTTCCACGTGGATGGTATGACGTGGAGGTTCCACGTGGATCCCAAATGATGTGGAGCTACCACATGGATGAGGGGATGTGTCTCCGATCGGCCACGACGGTCAAGTGCACAAATGATCAAATGCGACAAAGTGCAAAGGAGGGAATAAGTCGGACCGTTGGATGGTGGCGGAGATCGACGGTTCATATTTATTCCTACTCATAAACATGTTCCATGAGATGAAAATGCAAAACCATCAAAGTGACGTGTCTCCCATCCATTCATTCTGCCTCATGAGTGTGGTTTTTATATACCACTTTTTCCAAGAGATGAAACTGCTTTCCACCCTTTGTAGAAACCGTCATTGGAGGTGGACTGAGTAACGGTGAAATGACATGTGGTATGATGGCATGGAGGCTAGTGGAGGGTGACCTGGCCGCATCAAGGGGTGACATGTAGACATGTAGGACCCCATGACACATCAACAGACATGTGGCATGCCACGTTAGCAAAAAAATAGAAAGATTGAAAAAAGTATGGAGCCCAAAAAAAAAATTGGCCATAAGAGGAGAAGGATTCTTAGAATTGGATGAAATCAGTGGCATTCTAACACCATTTACATAGGCCACAGAAATGCCAGAGAGGGAAAACAGCCTATTTTGCTCCCTTTTTTTTCTTTTCTTGAAAATTGGAAATAGAGGCTTTTGAAGACCAACACCTAGAGGATGGAAGAGGGCCCACATTGGGATGGAAATTTTATAGTGTGGTAATTTTCCATCCACGACAATAACCATGGTGGCAATTGGTGAAATTCCAAAGTGTGTGAAGTGGAGATTTTGAAGAAGGCCAAAATCCATTATTTGGATGTGCGCAAGGTGAATTTTTGATAATTTGGAGACACAAGTGACCCAAGAACTCATAACTAGGAAAAATTTTCATTTCAACATTTTGTGTATTGATCAACCTGAACAAGTTTTCTTAGAGGAAAATTTTATAGAAATACTTAGTTTGTGAGATAGCGGCTTTCAATGAAAAATCTAAGCCTGGAAGAATTCCAGAAGTTAAAAGTTGGCAATTCCAAAACTTTATAAAATATGAATGGAGCATCATATTTGAGTATTGGAAGTGTCTGGGTACTCAAAATAGTATGTCCTATCATCTATTTACACAAAAATAATTATAATTCCTTACAAATTTTCTTCTACAAGTCTCAGAAGTTGGTCCTTCAAAAAAAGTGCAACTACAGGAATAATGTAAATTTGGGCAAAATTGTGATTTTAGAGAAGTGTAACTTTCATCTATGATATAATAAATGAATGTGGTTATGTCACTAGAAAGAGGATCAATAGTAGAATAAGCATAGTGAATCTGATTATGAATCAATGCTTCTTATCTTTCCAGAAATTTAACGGAAAAAAGGGGCATATAGCCTAATTTGACAAAAATTGTCAAATGGGTATTTTCCAAAAATTTTATGTATGCATGAAATTTTGGAACAGGTTTATATAATAGTTTTAATTATGTAAACAAGTTGTAGATACAATTCTACAATATTTATAATCTAGATCAGATTTCAGAGTAGTATTGAAGCAACAAAAATTGAAGACAGAGAAATCCCACATGGTCATGAAGAAGAGGTTAGAGGTATAAATATTAGTGTGGGAAATGTAGAGACATTTACTAAAGGGGATAGAATAAACAATGAACCAATAGATCTAGTTGAGACCATGAAAAGTTTGAATATGGAGGTCCAAAGTTTGCAACAAACAAAAAAATAATGTTAGGGGTTCAGTAGCAGCAAAATGAGTTGAACACTCAACTCATGCAAAGTTTAAACCTGTTACAAAATCAAATCTATGTTGGATCATTTCATGCCATGAGAAAGAATACATGGAAAATTCAAAGAAAACATCCCATGAAAAATTCATACACTCTAAGAGTGCTACCAGGGGTCATACGCATCACTATTCACCACCTCATGCAGTCAAAAGGTCATATACAACTCATGATTCTAGCAGTAGCCCATAAATGTCTCTAGTTAGGAATTACAAAGGAAGACATGTGGAAGAAATGTTGTAAGGAGAGCTGGAGAAGATCAATCCCCCTAATTTTGATGGTAAGAACAAGAAGGGAGAAGATGTTGAAGCTTGGTTATTGGGGACGGGAAATATATTCAATTGCATAATTATTCTTCAAATATGGAGGTCATAATTTCCATTTACAACGTATAGGGGAAGGCTTCCATGTGGTGGGATCAGTTAGTTGAAGTGAAGCATATCAGTGAAAAGAGAAGCAAGCATGACAAATCTTAGATGGTTCAGTTGGCTATTGGAACAAAGAGGAAATCAATGAGTTGGTAAAAGATTGTCCATTAAACATGAATGGACTTAATTATATTCTTGCAAATCTAAACATAATAGCATTGGGTTCATGTGGTGTCCTTATTGGGATGGATTGGTTAGATGCACACCATGTGGCATTAGATTTTCATAACAAGTCATTTACTTGTTTGGATGAAGAAGGACAACAAAAGATAATTAAAGGAATTCCAAGACCTATTACTATAAGAGGAATCTCATCTTTACAGTTGAAGAGATGCTTTACGAAAGGATTCTAGATATATGCATCTCATGTGGAAGATATAGAAAAGAGTAAAGATCCAAGCTTAGAGAATTTTCCAATATTACAGGAATTTGCATATGTGTTTGAAGAAATACCTGGGTTACCACCAAAAAGAGAGAGTGACTTCTATATTTATTTCATGCCTGGAGATTCCCCAGTTTCTAAAGTTCCATATAGAATGTGTACACATGAACTGAAAGAGTTACATATGCATCTTGAAGAGTTATTGAAGAAAGGGTACATATGCCCAAGTGTGTCTCCATGGGGAGCACTGATACTTTTTGTGAAGAAAAAGGATGGTACTTTGAGGTTATGCAGTGACTTCAAGTAGTTGAGCAAGGTCATTGTGAGGAATAAATATCCTCTTCCTAGAATTGATGATTTGTTTGATCAACTAAGAGAAGCAAGGATTTTCTCAAAAATATACTTGAGATCATGGTACCATCAGGTAAGGATAAAAGAAGAAGACATTGGGAAAAACACCTTTAGAACCAGGTATGGTTACTATGAGTTTGTAGTGGTGCCATTTGGGTTAACAAGTGCACTAGCTACCTTTGTGTGTTTGATGAATGGTATATTTAGGGAGTATTTGGATAAGTTTGTCATTGTATTCATGTATTAAATTCTTATTTATTCCAAATTAGAGGAGGAGCACAAAGGGAATTTGTGATTGGTTCCACAAGTGCTAAGAGAACATCATGTTTATGATAAATTGAGTAAATGTTCCTTTTATGAGAAGCATATTCAGTATTTGGGACACATTATCTTTGAAGAAGGCATAGTAGTAGATCCAGAGAAAATTGAATCCATTATGGGATGGAATACACCTAGTAATGTATCAAAGGTAAGGTCCTTTATGGGATTGGTTGAATACTACAAGAGATTCATAGAAGGATTTTCAAAAGTGGCATATCCAATTACATCCTTGTAGAAGAAATGAGCCAAATTTGAATGGACACCCAAGTGTGAAGAAAGTTTCCAACAATTGAAGAGATTGCTCACTAGTACACCAATTCTTAATATTGTTGATTTGAATAGTGATTTGGTGGTATGCACGGATGCTTGCCAAGAAGGCATTGGTGGAGTCCTTATGCAAGATGAACATGTGATTTGTTACGAGTCCAAAAGGCTTAAAAAGAGGGAAAAGAAATATGTCACTCATGACTTGGAGCTTGTTTCCATTGTGCATGCATTAAAAATGTGGAGACATTATCTCATGGGAAGAAAATTTGAGCTAAGAATAGATCACAGTGGGTTAAAATATTTATTTGAGAAACAAACTTTAAATGCTAGACATTCCACATGGATGGAATTTCTGTGTGAGTTTGACTTTGGTATCAAACATGTAAAATGAAAAGGGAACAAGGTTGTTGATGCATTCAGTAGAAGAGTAAATGCAATGCATGCTACAACTATTAGCATGTGCAAATCATATTTAAGATCTGGAATTCTTGAGTTTGTTATTTCAAATCAGCATTATCTCAGGTAAAAGAAGGACTACAATAGGAAAATGTACAGCATAAATATAAAGGATATTGTATGGAAAATGATGGGATACTTATGAATAATAATAGAATTTATGTTACTAATTTTGTTGAATTGAGGAAGCTAGTAATGTATGAGATACACAAGGTTCCATATCCAGGACATCTAGGATATCAAAAGACTATTATAGCAGTAAGAAGTCAGTAATTTTGGCCAGGAATAAAGAAAAAACATCACTAATTATTTAGCAAGATGCATGGAATGTCAGAGAGTAAAGGTTGAGCATGGGCATCCAAAATGATTGCTTCAACCATTGCCAATACCATAGTGGAAATGGGATGGGGTGACAATTGATTCCATCACCAAATTTCCCAGGACAACAAGACAATATGATTCAATCATGGTAGCGGTGGACACGTTAACGAAGGATGCTCACTTAATTCCAATCAAGTCAACTCATAAGGAATCTAACATAGAAAAATATATATGAAAGAGATTATAAGATTGCATGGAATACCTAAGGCAATTGTTTCATTCATAGATCCAAATATTACTTCATTTTTTGGAAATGGTTATTTAAAGGATTTGGAACAAATCTGAATATGAGTACAACATATCACCACATACATAGGGGAAGATTGAGAGAGTTAATCAAGTTATTGAAGATATGCTCAGAATGTATGTGATGGATCAACAATCCAAGTGGGAAGATTACTTGCATTTGGTGGAGTTTTCTTATAATAATGGATATTATGCATCTTTAAAGATGAGTCCATTTGGAGCCTTGTATGGAAAAAATGTAAAACTCCAATTACTTGGGATAATCCAACAAACGGAGTGGTAATTGGGCCAGAATTGATTAAAGAAATGGAAGAGCATATGGTTAAGATCAGGAAGAATTTGAAAACAACATAGGATAGCAAGAAAAGTTATGCAAACAAGGGCAGAGAAGCAAGATAATTCAGAGTTGGTGAACATGTGTATCTAAAAGTTGGGCCAAAGAAGAGTTCCTTGAATCTTGGGATATGTCCTAAGCTAGCGCCCAGATATTGTGGGTTGTTTGAAATATTAGCTAGGATAGGACTTGTTGCATATGAGCTTGCATTGCCTTCTTGCATAAAAGTGGATAAAGTGTTTCATGTGTCATTATTGAAAAAGTATGTTCTTTATCTTAACCACATTATTGATTGGGTTTTGATTCAAGAGGAACTAGCAGGAGATATCTCGGTACTACCGGTGCACATCCTAGACAGGAAAGTCACTTTGTTATGCAATAGGGCCATCAGGTAGGTAAAGGTCAAATGGATCCATTATAGCCCTAAAAAGTAAAGTGGTAACTTGAGGATGCTATGCGAGAGGCATACATGTAGTTGTTATGAAATTTTGGATGAAATTTAGTATTTTTACATAGTGTTGATATGCACCGAGAACAGTGCATAAAGTAAGGGGGAGATGAATGCAACACCTCATTTTTTACCCCGTCATGTAATGATGTAAATATGTATATAATGATGAAATGGCTAGAAGCTAGACACAAATGGTCTAGTATGACCAAGATGATGTAATTATATACATTTTATGTTTAATATAAAAAACCATGACTAGTGTAGACAAAGAAGGATGGAGAAGAGATGGGAGGCTATGATTCCACAAGAGATGAAACTGATAAGGGGGTTTAAGGGGGATATGACCCTAGTGACTTATACGTTTAAGTCATTATCCTTAATACTCCTTTTATCCTGAGTTTTATAAATCCCCCTTTATTAAAGTATAATAGCTATAAATTTGAGTTAATTATCCTAATATTGGGATTAGAAGGGAAAAATTGAACTTCCCATGTATGCCACTTTTCTAGTTCTCATCTCCCATGCATGCCACTTAGATAGTTCTCAACATGCATACAATTGTTGAGAAAGTAGTTCATTTAATCATTATCCTATCATTCATTCAGGCATCATTATTGTATCATCATTGAGCCATCATTTTGTTCCAAATCTTGGAGTTGTACCTAAGGACAATCACAGTTATAGAGCTAAAAATTATTTTACCCTGGGATATTGGTGCCGGGAAATTGAGTTCCATTGTGAGAGAAGTTATCATGCAGTTGATTTCCTTGGAGTCTCGACATGGCGATTCCCTAGCCGACCTATGTTGGAGCCTTGGAAGGGAATTGGGAATTTTCCAATGGACTGTTAACTCATAGAAGGGGACCCCATTCCCTAGGTTGTGCATGTTGATGGGGAAGAAGTGCTAGCGGATTGGGATAGTTGTGGAGGGGATTTGACACATGTGAGTTTCGTAGGGTATTAAGCTGAGTTTTCCTTCTTGTGGATCGATAGCCCCAACTCAGGGGTGGCCTCTGTTATAGATAAAACTGGTATAATAGTGTGCCTACAGTTAGGAGGAGCGTCCTTTGTCTGCAATCAGTTGGAGGATATTTTAAGATAAGTTTCTATCTGTGTATGGAATGCCATATATATCTATATATATATATATATATATATATATATATATATATGTATGTATGTATGTATGTATGTATGTATGTATGTATGTATGTATATGTATGTATATATGTATATATATGTATATGTATATGTATATGTATATGTGTGTGTGTGTGTGCATTTTAATTTATTGTTATGTGAATAACTAATTGCATGGATTTCATGGCATTGTATGAATAAATTCATGCTAGAATTGTCTATATTTTTTAGTATATGCATATGTGTAGTTTGGCCAACCATACATTTAATTTCCATTGTAAATATGATAATAAAATTGTGAGAAACAAATTTGAGTATTAGTGGTTGATTTTGTAAGTTATTTGAGTACCTCATGGCCCCAAAAGCATGGTGAGATCATTGGGAATGTGACACACACACACACACAAGAAATCCCCAAGGATTATATTAGCCAATTTAAGTATTATGTTGTCTTACCAACAACTCGAGTTCGATTCCTCTAGTAAAATTTGACAAGTTCAATGATAAGAAATGGTGGGGATGAAAGTATGTGGCTAGGTCCCAAAGGTTGATGTGTACTAGTTTATCCCAACAGGTTTACTATGTATGTCGTCTATGAAATGTGTGCATTGTTTTCTTGTAATATACACACACACGGGCGTGCACACACCCCACAGTGGGTGCAAAGGAGGCCACGAGTTGGAAAAAGGGAGGGAAGGTGGGCTCGAAGCCCCAGGAAATAGGTGGCATGTAATTCAAAGGCGGTGCATGCAAATGATGCAGATGTTGAACAATCTGAATGATAAAATGAGTATGGAAATCAAGTATGAGAAAGGTATGGAGAAAATGTAGGATGATTGCATTTGTGAAGAGGAGGGTTCCCTGCATGTGAAGGAGGTGGCCATAATGGCACCTCATGTTGAATTCTATAATGAGGGAGAGTGGCGGGGACATTCAATGCCTCAAGCCTCCATTCATGTATCTCGTTTTGATCCTACATTGTGGAAGCCTGCAATTCAAAGTTTGAGGGTGTTTCGAAAAGCTAGACTGAAGAGAAAGAAGCATTGCACGATGAGAGGAAGAGTGGCAAAGAAGAAAAAGAAAGCGCCGAAGGGGAAGGTAGAAACCAAAGAGCCTAGTCCATATAAGGAGTTGTTGAAAGACATGGAAGTGACCTACTTCTATTATAAGCATACCACGTTGCCAATCAAACGAGAGATAGGAGAGGCGGAGAAGAAAATCCAAGTTGGATGCTCAACCCAGGTTGAAGGAAGGGAGTTTGAGGTTTTAATGGAGTGGATAGTGGACCCCAAGGACACAAGATCAAGGATGTCTATGTACCATAGGGTGATTTACCTCTACTGGACTACAAATCTGTTGTTGGGAATTTCAATGGCTGAAAGGGACAAGCAAATAACATATCTGAAAGAGGAATTGGCTCCATTGAAGCGTATGATGCTAGAAATCAAGTTTGTGGACTCCAAACTGGGTATTATTGCAAGACAACTGGGGATCAAGTTGGAGACCAAGCATCCTCCAACAGGAATCACTCCAGAATCACCCCACATCATTGATGAAGCAAACGAAGAACCCCTAAGGTTCCCCAAACCTGATAAATATGAACAATTTGCAGTTTATTTTCATATCTTTGTTTTTGTTAACCCATATTTATAGCAATTATAGAGGGATAATTTATAGTAGCATTCAAGGAAGGATAGTTATTCGTACATTTACAATAATTTTGTTGTTGTTTTCAAAGACTTATGGCCTCTTTAAATTGTTTGAAGATGGGTGTATTCACTGGGATCCTAGTTGACAAATCTATCTTTTCATTTGGTACTCATGGATTGGTATGTTTTCCATTCATGGAGGGTAATGCTGAGCCACATCATGTACTATATGTAGATTATCAGTTATTAGTAATATATAAATACTCTTACTTGCAATATATATATATATATATATAAAACAAGGAAACATTGCACACATTTCATGGATGGCATACATAGTAAACTCTCTCTCTCTCTCTCTCTCTCACACACACACACACACACACAATGGGGAGGCCATTGCACATGCTCAAATCCACTTGAGTCTCAAGGAGTTACTAGCCATGATTGTGGTTGGAAATTGAGCTGCCATCCATTTGAATATTTTGGAGAAGAGGGAGAATCTTGCAAGGTTTTACTTAAAAAATAAACAAATGTATGTGTAGTTTGTTGGATAGTGGTATAGTGACAACTTCATACGATTATTGTGGCAATCACCTAAGTTCAAATCCTAGTGAACATGCTCCTCCCTTGCATATGGATTGTTAAATGCAGTTCATTAGAGTCCTACCCTAACCCCATTACCTTAGGAGTTATTCAAGTAATATATGTGGCCATTTCTTTTGAATAGGGTCAAGTAATTAGTAGTGAACAATGAATTAATGTGAAAAGGGACTCCCTATTAATTAAGGCCCACTAGGTAGTTGGTACTCATTAATTATGGGACAAATTCAAATAGTTAGGATTTTGGGATATTGAAAGTCTATTTAAAGAGATAGCAGTCTATGTATTGTTTTGTCTAGAATATTACATTGGAGCTCTACTCAAGTGAAATATTGCCCAACCTTAAGAGGTGAATGAACATTGCTTTTTGAATTTATTATCCTAATACAAGGGCTATTTATGTAACATCTCTCTTATCTATTACCTTGTTATTGGTTATTTTGCACTATAATTTATGATTTCTTGCATCATAAATCTATCATGTAGATCCTATGTTTTTTCTTAGTTTCGAGTTTAAGAACACCACAAGTGTTATCACAACCTTTTCTTGAGCTAGCGTGCCTCCAAAACTTTTATAGAATTTTTTAGGTTAGAGACACTCCATTGTCTTTAAATAACACCAAGATATGCCATTTAGTGGGTAAAACTATAGTTGGGGAGGCATACATGCAAATAATATAAGTGGTGCTAAGACACATTTGTTGGGCACTCTTTCAAATTATGTTGGTATCTCTTCCAATAGCAACACATCAAACATCACCTATATACAAAATATCACTTTCACATACCCTTGGGTATATCAGAAATCCCTTAGAAAACTTGAACCATCTGTATATCATTTAATTGACCACCTTAATACTATAGTGGCACTCAGCACAACACTTGGGAAGATTACTCTCTAGTACATGGCTAGTTGGGTAGTATAGCTAAGGGCACAATTGAGTGTCCTTAGTTAGCACCCTGAGAGATTGGGATGAATACTACTCTTGGACCTTGCAAGTATATTAAATGGAAATAACACATAACAATACCTTGTCCTCGGTATCTTGGAAACCCTATCCTATGTGACCAGTCAACGAAATTCCTACATCTTTTTTTTTGTAAGCTCAAATAATTGTATTACTTTAAATAAAGAAGTACATAGATATCAAAATCGGTCTTCCCAATGGGAAACCAGAATAGAGATATAAATATTGTTTTTCATCATAGGCTCTAAAAGACTTAACATATCTATCCACCAAAAACAAAATTTATTCATACCCTTAACAATATCTATAATTATGACTATAAGTAACTATTAAACCTAAACTATACATGATATGACTGATGATCAAAAAATGAAATTCTAGCAACAATAACTTATCTATAGGTTCATCATAAAAAATGGGAAGATAGAGCACCTCCTTTTCATGAGTGGACTTAGGAACAAAGGATGTATCAGCATCATAAATAGGAGGTGAAGCCAATATTGGCAAGTCCATTCATGTGGTAGCTCTGTAAATTAGGTTTTGAGCCTCCGTGACTTGTTTAGTCTGAGCTCCAATTTCGTCCATTTGTAGAAAAAAAAAAAATTCTCTCCTCTTGTCCTTCAACCAACACTTTCCCTGAAAGAGATTTAACCTGCCAATAGAGAGAAAGGGTTTTGAAATATTTTGTATCATGCGTCCTCATATTACCAGAGTCCTTGGCCAAAGGTTGCATTTATTCAATAATATGGTTTGCATCAATGGCGTCATTCTTTGCTTTGACCCACCACTCTACATGGGATAGCCTATCTTTAGCCTATCCAGGAATCTACTCCATATAAATAGTGCAAGCCTCCTCCATATCCTATTCAACATAAGTCTGAGAGGTTTCTCTTCTTCCTCCTTGAGCCCGAATCAAGCCTACCTCAACCCATCTTGTCCCATCCCATGAACAAGTAAACTTCTACACCCTCTTAAAAACGCTGACCTCTACACACGGGAGAGTTGAAATGATGACAAGGAAGGCATTCCCTAATAACATAATACAACCCAATACAAGGTCGAACTAGTGAAACCCTTTGTGAACAAAAGGTTTATTCTCAATTGTTGAGAACATATCCAAGATCCTAGGTGATAAACTAAAGCAGAGCACCAAACATAAGGGTGAATATAATTGTCTCAACTAGGAGAAAACCATATTACCATTGTTAATTGAAACCAAGGACATGGAATTTCCAAACAAAACTTACACATTTTCCAACTTCCCTCCAAATAATGCCTAGTACCCAACCCCTCATGAATTTCAATGTCCATTTTGGTGAGCATCATGATGAAATTAGGTGTAGAATATCGATCCTTCCATCGTACCGACCACCATTAGAGCATCCTCATGACCTCTCTTACAAGATTGTAGCCTCACTTGGTTAGCATTACTTGTAGGGTGGTGTAAAGTCCCCTCCCGTCGACCCGGCGCAAGGGAGGAAACATAACTAACATTCAAGGGCTTATTTGGAAAACTCAGCCCCATTCATTCCTCACAATTTCATAATAAATAAAAACTTATGCGTGCAAATTCATACTCAGTATAAACACAATAGAAATAAACATTATCCACACACAACTACATCATGCATCCAACATTTCAAATGCAGTCATCAATTAAAAACATGCCAAAACATAGAATTAACATAATTCAAACCACAGAGAATAATGATCTTTAATATTAAACTGTCCAACAACTAGCTATGTGAGAGAAATGTTCCACCCAACCATAGGTCTCTGTCCAGCCTATATTCTTTCAGCTGAGAGACCACCCCCGAGCTGGGATGTGTATCCACTAAGGAGGAACTAGATAGGCTCACTCACAGCCATGATATCACACAACCCGTCATGATAAGCCAACACACAGTTAGGTTTATAAAGCATGCAAGAGACAAATGAGGAGGATGCTAAGCCAGTGAGCTCAACCACAGAGCTACAGACATCTCAACTAAACTCAAACAGTCATGGCACCCACAATACCTACCACACCCAACACAAGGAAGGTCCCCTTCTCTGTTGCACAGTCCCTCAGGCGTCCATTCCCTCCAGTGCTATTCAGGTGGGCATAGAAAGGTCCAAGCTACTAATTACTTGAGATTCTAGTCTTCACTGGGTTTATCAAGCAATCCCAACCTCTGTTCTATCATTCACGCTTGGATTTTCACAATTCCGTGACCAAATAACTCAATCTCGTAATTGGATTTCTGGGCTATAAAAAATGGGTTTTCCAATGGATTTCAAGGTATCTAATACTCTCAATTTTGCCCCAAAGTTCATATCTATGGATCCCTTATTGGATTTCACTGTCAAATACCAAATTCTGGGCGTTTATGGCACTTCAAAACGTGGGTTAATTCACAATTGTGATTTATGTTTTTTCTCACTACTGGGCATGTGTAATAGATGAAAACTGAAGCTTGGGTGTTCAACAATGGAATGGGAATGAGGAAAAATGAATTCCCATGAGGTAGAGTGACTTGTGGGTCAAGGAAACAGACCCCATACCTGCCATACGAATTTATGGGCTGCCCATGCTCCATTGAAGCCATGGACTGATTTCTTCAATGGCCCCTTCTCATTAGTTTCTTCCATATCCAGTTTTGGTATTTTATTGCAATATTAAATATTTACATCATTTCACAATGTTCCATGGCTTAATAGCACATGGATAGCAAAATTTCAAATACTTGTCCATTAAATAAAAATCCGAGCATACACTAGCGGGGCCTTGACCTTGAGCTCCATGCTAGGAAAACACACATCGCATGTACACAATATTTACATAAAAGCCAATATATCATAAAGGTCAAAATGGGGGTATTACAGGTGGAGGAGTACACCCTCGTTAATTTCCAAGATCTACGAGGATGACAACTAGTTGACATGCCTATCGCCATGTTTCCTCTCTACAACCCCATATGAGAAGAGAAATTCCTACATCTTTGCATCCATAAGGAATTTGAAAATTATATCATTGCAATAACTTTATTTTCTGTGACCAAGCAATGAAATTCCTACATCTTTGCATCCGGAAGGAATTTGGAAATTTTTTCAATGTAGTAATATTCAGTAGATAATACTCTCCTCAACATTATCAAAATTGTTTTTGGGATCCACTAACACAATTATTGGAGACCTATATCAAAAGAATCCTTGCATCATGTTGATCCTACTGGTATACATTTCTAACAAACCTTTTAGTGTGGACCCAACAATATCACATTTATGGTACATATCAAAAGAATCATATTTCTCCACTGGTCATTTTGAGATAAGTTGGTGTTAATACTCTTAAGATCATAATTGGTCCCATGGTCCACACCTACAACCGAACAAACATGGAGGACCAACACAAGCATCCACCCAAGGACAATAAGGATATGGAAATAGTGGTTGTGACATTACAACATTTATTTGACCAGGTCAACATCAATATGGATCATATCAACGTCCATATGGATAACCAACAACAAATGATTGTTACCATCACTCAACATGTGGGACTGGCACCCAAAAAAGAGCATCCATCCAATGAAGCATTTGTAAATGAAGAATAAGGCTCTCACACTCTCATTCTAAACAACCAACCTCCATCCTTTTAAGATAAAAATTCATGGCACTAATTCCCCAAGCTAGACATGCACAAATTTGATGGATCAAATCCATCATGTTGGGTTACCTAAATGGAACATTGTTCTCTCCCCATGAAATTAAGGATGATCTCCAAAAGTTAAAAGTGGGGATCTTATATTTAGACTTTGAATATTGGAAATGGTGGAAATGGCACTAGAAATATTATCGTCCTTATGTCCCCTGGAGAAAATTTGTTAAGATCCTTCACGATTGTTTTGAAAGGGATATTCACTGCCTAGGAATATTGACCAAATTACACCAGAGTAGCACAATTCTAGACTATATTACAACATTTGAGCAATTGGAAATCTTCACAAATGGCCTCTAATTCTTTTTTGGGGAAATGTTTCATCAGTGGCCTCAAAGAGGCAATTCGAGCACATGTCATTATGCAATGGCCCACAACATGGTTAAAATATTGTGATAGATATGGAGAAGTTGAGATGGTGATAAACGCCCAACCCAAAAGACCTTCATTCCCTACTCGCAATATTTTTTCCATGGATCCCGCTCCCAACAACTCCAACATGATGCCATTAAGAATTCAAATTGTATCCGCTAATGTGATGGTCAAACGCCAACGAATTGAACTTTATAATGCAAAAAATAAAAATTATTCCAAATATATATATATATCCCCACATGCGCACCCAAAAGACAACAATTGTAGGCACTCATCAACCTACTATGGAAGATATTCACTATAACAATTTACCCCTCTAGGGGTGGTTATCTTCTGCCCCCAAAAGTGACTTTTGGGGGCAGTTTTGGCTTTAGGGGCGGTCTTGGAAAAATCACCCCCAAAGGAACCAAAGCTAAAAGTCTAAGCTTTGGGGGGTGGTTTTGAAGAGACCTAAACCGCCACCAAAATTGAATTTGGGGGCGGTTCCAAACCCCCTCTGTAGAAACCTACAAGGGTGGTTTACAATCCCCCCTAAAACTCCCATTAACAAATCTTTAAGGGTGGTTTCAAACCCCCTCGGAAGACACCTACGGGGGCGTTTTTGAACCCCCCCACCTAAAAATATGTCTTACAAACCTTTGAGGTCAGTTCTAAACCCCCTCGGTTGACACCACTGGGGGCGGTTCTAAACCCCTCCCCCCGTAGAGACCGATGATGGTGGTTCAACCCCCCCCCTAAAACTCCCTCTTATAAACCTTTGGGGCTAGTTTAACCCCCCCCTAGACACCTACAGGGGTGGTTTGAAACCCCCCCTATAGAGACCTACAAGGGCGGTTTATAACCCCCCCTAAAACTCCCTCTGAACTTGTGTGGGCGGTTCAAACCTCCCCCCCCCCGTAGACACCTACGGGGGCAATTTACAACCACCCCTAAACTCCCTCTGACAAATCTACGGGGGTGGTTTGGAACCCCCCCAATAAATACCTACAAGGGTGGTTTGAAATCCCCCTTAAAAATCCTAATAAATATACAGGGGCGGTTCACAACCCCCCTATTAAACTCCAACTTACAAACCTATGGGGGTGGTTCTAACCCCCCCTTGTACAGACCGATGAGGGTAGTTGTGAACCCCCCTTGTACAAACCTATGGGGGCGGTTGTGAACCCCCCTCGTAGAATCCTATAAGGGCAGTTGAAAACCCCCCTCATAGACTCCTAAGGGGGGCAGTTATAAACCCCCCTGGTAGCCATTAATATAAATCATCATAAAAAATATTTTATTAGAAATACCAATAATGCAATATCATTAAGGCACATAGGAATAGAACCCCCAACCTCTTGCTTGTAAGGAAGACACTCTTCTATTGAGATAGCACCCTTTAAGAATTGGTCCATTAAACACCAAAATAGGCCGAAGGGACTAGTGAATAAAATCAACAATAATAGCCCAACAAAAGAGAGGTGCAAGAAGAATCCTAAAATGAAATGTAATGGAAAATCAATTTAATAACAACATGGAAATGGATGACATAGCATAGGCATACAAGTAGGTTATCACAAGAAAGAAAACCCCGGAAATCGAAGGAGAGCTACTGAAGAAACATAGCCTGAACTAATATGCGATTGCTTGAAGGGGAGGTTGGAGTTTTCCTTCCTCATTATCCAAGTCAATAGTGAAAATGCAAACCACAATTCCTACTAAATAATGTCCTCTAGAGAATGGCTTGCATTCGATAAATATTTTAGCATAATCGTAGACAACATCAAACATAAGTCCTGTAATATTGCATTGTAATGTTATTGGAATGGTTGAGGTGTTATTGGAATTCAACTTACCAGTGTATTTAGCAAAACAATGCTCAACTTGATTCCACTTATCTATGCACCCATGTGTTGGTTTCCCGATTCCTCTTAGTTGTTCATCGATTCTCGGGTTGAATGGAAATTCACTAGCCCATTGGACTATGTCCAACTTTGTCATTATGTTCTCAGGATCACAGATCCTCTCTTGAACCGGCCCCCATTGATCAATACTTAAATTGTTTAAAGTAGAATTTGGAGTGACAAACATCGAGCAGGTTTAGCCTCACTATGCTCTTGTTGAAGTAGCACAAATTGCTAAGGCACCAGTGGAGAATTTTGCAAACAAAATTTCAAAGTTCTTTGTCCCATTGGTAATTGGGAAAATGCATTGCTAGTTGTTTCCTGACTATTCATCCATCATTAGATTTGAAAGTTATTTCTTCCACTGATAAGTAAAAAATGAGTTTTCGGCAGTTCTATAATTTCACAATAGCAATAAGTATCTATAAGGTGAACCTAGCTCATGTGGAATTTTTTCTTTGAAATTAAGAATAGTTTCCTTTGTTACATGTTTTGTAGGTTATGATCTCCTTTATTACCTGGATAGAATGGTTTATAGCATGAAATATTGGATATTAATCCAAGTATTGGATCCCTTCTTCCATGGATGAGTTTGAACTTGCTCTTCAGTTTCACATATATGTCATGGTTTAGGCTTGTCCCTGTGCTTTGGGCCATTCAACACCCGATGTAATCATGGTGGGTACTAGAGAAGGTGCCACACAAGGTGTTGTCATTAAAAGAGGGGAATATTTGAAAGTTCACATATTGTAAGTGTCATATTGGCAACTAATATTTTTTATTGTTTGCACTTGAATTAGGTGTAAAGAATTAGAGAAGCACTTCTCTAAGTCTGGTTTTGTTGGTATTTTAAAAGAAAAGGGTCATTAATGAATGAAAGTTTTAGAGTCTATTTGTTAATTGCATTATATTTGATAAGACAAGGACACTCTCTATTGGAAAAACCAAATTTGCTAACACAAACTTTTGAAAAGTATGGTCCTTTGTGATTTCTATGAAAATGTCGTTACTCCTCTAGGTAGTCCCTGCATCTTTATTCCTCGATTAAATTTTTTTGGTTCAATATGGTTATATTTGGATTTGTTGATTCTCGGTTGGATTATGTGGATCAAATTCATTGTTGTGATTGTTTATTTGGGGTAGCATAGGGGTCGGTAGGATGCACATCAATGCAATCATGTATAGCGAACTATTACCAACATAATATTGATAGATATTGTCCTAAATTGATCTTCACAAACATTTTGTATTGTTGGTTATGTTCAGAGTTAAGGAATATATGTCTCATTAGCTAGTTTAAATATTTATTTTCAGGCATATTGTGAGCATCATTTGGCCAAGGCTATGGTTGAGTATGCCAAAAGTTTGAGATAAGGAAGTTTAGAGGCAAGCCGGTTGCCAAAAGCATGGGATTTTTCCCTTCTTATATTTAATAACTATATGAAATTGTTGAATATAGGAAACCCATTTGAGATGACATTTCTCATGAAACTTGGACTGAGAATTAAGGAATATCAACAGGTGATGATGAATGTGAAAGGTTGTTTCTTTCCCCAAAATATAATGGAGGGTCATTGTTTTAAAACTTGCACCAAACTATATAATATCTTAAGATAGCTAATTGATCTTAGCATCGGAGAGTGTCTCTAAATGATAGGCAATAGGATATCCTACCTATTTAAGAAAGTCCCCAATAGCATATTGAGAGGCTTCAGTCTCAATCTCAAAAGGATGATGGATACCTAGCAATTGGAGGACATGAGCTAATTAAAGGGCATCTTTATTATTTAGCACATGAAAATTGTTGTTGATCAAGAGAAGTCCATACAAATTGAGACTAATTAGAGAGATGATGTAGTGGGTGTGCTAAGTGGGAAAGGTGAGCAATGAAACACTTACATAATTTTATACCCCCCATAAATCTTTTGAGATCAAGAGAATTTGTGGGAGAATGCCAATAGGCCAATGCTTTCACCTTGTCCAAATCGAGATGAACCCCATTCTAATCAATGATAGACCCCAAGTACTTAAGTGAAGATTGACCAAAATAAAACATGTGTTCTTTCACCTGCAATTTGTGTGTCCATAAGAGGTCCGGGATGGTGCACACATGACGAAGGTGGTCTTCCCAACTGCTACTAAAAATGAGAATGTCATCAAGTTAGATGACCACAAAATGGAAGATAAAGAATGTCATCAATGTAGAAAGTATCCAATTTTGTACTAAGGAAACTTGTTTCCTTGTTTTTTGGTTTTGTAGATGTCTAGGATGATAATTGCAATGGTGGGGGATGGAATCAATGATTATCCTGCACTTGTGGCTACTGATGTGGGCATGGCAATTAGATTTGGTACATATATAGCCATTGAATATACTAACATAGTGCTGATGAGAAACAACTTGGAAGATGTCATTACTGCCATTGACCTTGCAAGGAGCACATTCAGGCAAATCAAACTCAACTACTTGTGGGATTTAGGTTATAATGTAATGGATATCCCCATAGCAGCTAGATTATTATTTCCATTTACTAGATTTCATCTTCCTCAATGGATTACAAGGCTTCCATGGGAATGTTGTTAACTGTTATGAAGATATTACAAGAGGCCAAGGAAGTTGTACTTGCTTCAAATGCAAGCAGTCATAATTCAAAAAGATTTGACAGTGGAGACACTTTACACAACCAACATTATGATCTATTGGTCTATGCAATTAATGGTGTTCATTGGAAACTAATACTACGAGAAGTCATATGGAAACCATAGACCTTCAGGCATGTTGCAAAATATATCACTCTTAAGATTTAAAGAACAAGCATCCAAGTAGAATAAATAGCAATGTGTAATTTTGTTTACTTTCCCATAAATTGAATGACACCATGGATCTTACATGGTAATAGACAAAATTTGTGCCAAAGGGAAAGAATGGGAAATATTTCTTACTTGATTCCCATCTTTGCAAATACAAGCTTGCATTGGAAGGACTCTCCTTGACCCTTGCTTCCCCAAATACCAAGAATCAGAGGAACCTTTAAAAAATATGAAAAAATGTAATCAATAGAGGGTTTTTCTTGTGACTTCAAGAATATATATTGAAAATTCAACCAAATCGAGAACATCCCTTACCTTGATGTTAGGAAAGTGCATGAACTTCTTCGAGATGTGAACAATAAGCTTGTCCATATATTCCTGCCTAGCATGCTTTTAATACATGTTGTAATATGAGGCTATCTTGTTGCTTTAGACGACCAACTCCTTTCAGTTTGCCCTTGAATATATTATGAAATCTAGAAATGCACACAAAAAATTGGATGAAATCTAGCATGTTGTGCCCCTATAGGAGCAAAAGTATTAAAAAAGACTTCCATATTGTTAAGATTTAAATGCTTCCCTTTTTTATGTTTATATGTGGATGGTTGTAGGTGAATGCCAATGTACATACCCATGGATGAGTGGTTGTAGTTACATCTTAATGTATTTGGCTTGAATAGATTAAAGGGATGGCTATAGGTACCACTACATAGTGCTAGTACACATCTAGTTTAGTTAGAGAACAATCCAACAATCTCTAATATGTAGATCATTATAGTTAAGGAAAATGACTTGATTGCTTAAAATGCATATTTATCATGAAAAGCTAGCTGATTTTGGTTGGCTAATTTAAGAGACATTAAAGTTATTTTAGTAGATTTATGGTTATAATAAATATACTGCAATAAAGTAATTTCAAATTTGTTCATTAGATTGCCTACCCATAGTAAATAGCTATCCCACGATCAACTATTTTTCCTACAACAAATGTGTAATAATATTAGTACATAAAATAGACAAGTACAATTGTTAAAATGAAGAAATCAACATTTTATAATCAATGAAACAACAATAAGATATCTAGTTGAGAAATTTTTCATGGGATAACTTATATATATGCATTAGTTTCCTTTCCACTACGAAGACCTGCATAAATCATGACAGAATAATATGTTTATATGACTGGATGAAAAGTAGGTAAATAAACAGGAATATCAACATGTATGAGACTCTAAATAGACTAAAGGGGAATACATGAATGTGCTTCTATTGCTTTCAAGAATAACGTATTCTCTACTTTATAGGGCCAACCACATGAAGGTCTAAGCTCATACGGCCCCTCGCCCCCCCTCATATCACTCTCAATTCCCCACACCTGATATATCTACTAGAAAGTAAATGCAAATGCAAGCTAAAATTATATGCATTAAAGGTAAATGCAAGCTAGCATCTAAGATATATGTTTTCATACATACAAATTAAAAAAGAACACATAAATAAATCATAAATGGTACTTATTTATCAACATCCACCCATGTTCCTTCACAATCTTGTCGAATATAATCCATCCCACCTTCACCTATAGCTTCATCATCTTTGCATTTTGTCCCTTCAAAGTCTACAATGCTTGATAGATCTACATACTCCACTTCATATATGTTATTATTTCTCGGTCCCTTTGGAGGGCATGTCAAAACTACATACCAATCATTCTCTACGAGATCTTGTACATAAAATACTTGTTTTCCTTGAGACGCTAAAATAAATGGATCATCTTGGACTCTGTCCTTACTTGAGCATCTCTTCAAATTCACCATGGTGAAGCCAATTTCATCATCTTTCATTCCATTATTCTTATGTAGATCTATCCAATCACATTTGAACAATGGATACTACACACAATATTAGTCCAAGATGATTATTTCTTGGATCACTCCATAATATGTTGTGGTCTGATGTATAGGATTTGTATCCTTTGCACCTAATCTCATTAATGTTTGTGCATCTATGCACACACCACTATTTTGGGTGGCCCTATCATTCTCTATACTTTTAGTATGACATCCACACCCATTGATTAAGTATCCATCATATTTAGTTGTATATTTCCTTGGGCCACGTGCCAACCATTTAAGAGTATCAAAATTTTTTATGTTTCCTTCCACTTGTAAATTTTTAATTTTCGGTAAAAAACCATGCAATTTCAAACTATATAAAAATATTCTTAGTTCCATACATCACAAGTCTCTTTCAATGAATAGTAGATAATTCTAATATAAAGAATAGATCATTACTTGTTTTCTTAACCAATCACTAAATTGTTGGTTATGGAGATTTTGTAGAAAGGCTTCATTTTTTTGGGCTTGGATGTTTCTATTGGCAATTCCAATCAAGTGAATCCTAATTTCTAGTAATGCCAGTAAACATTTTTTCAAAATATTTTGATAGAATATAATAAAAAATGATTTTATAAGGTTTTGCTTATTACTTACTCTACCCAAGGATGAATTTCATCTATGTTATGCAAGACCCATCTGTGGGCTTGTAACAAACTAGTGTTATCCAATTCCATAGAAGTTCCACTAGAGAAGGCCTTCCCATACTGACCAAACTCTCCTTCTTCATCATCCCAAGCCTCATTTATACTAGGCATGATTCCAATATATTCCTTACGTTCAACATATCCAACACAAAATTTGATGGATTCCTCCACAGTGTAGTTTTCAGCTATGCACCCTTCAGACCTATTCCTGTTCTTCACATAACTTTTGAAAACTTTCATGTTCCTAAAGAAGAAAACTCACAAAAATTGTAGTCAAATCAAAATTATGACTAAATATTTGTTAATGATGAACTAGATGCACATGATATGTTTGTATTTATGTGGATTTGTACACATAGTAAATTTTTACTAACCTTTCAAAAGGATACATCATCAAAATGCGACTGGGCCACAAAAACGTAGCTCTCGTACCAGGTGTATTGTCAAATGTATCTTATATCAAAGAATGAGGGTGGGAAATATTTTTCGAGTAAGCACAATGTTTCCATGACATCATCTTGTAATTCTTCAAGATTTGTTGGATCCACCATTTTTGCACAAATTCTCCTATAAATGAAGCAAATCCTACAAATGGTCTTTCCCACTGCTTTTGGCAACACATGGCCTGCTACTAGAAGTTGTTGCATGAGAACATGGAAATCATGTGCTTTCGTACTATGAAACTTGAGCTCTTCCATAGATATATGATTTCGAGGGTTTGAACTATATGGACATCAAGAACCTTTAACGAGAACAAAACAACACAAATAGTCTCTTTCTCTTTTTTTGGAAGAGTGTGTAGTGCAGGTGGAAGAAATGTTTTTTGCCTTGTTCTTGTGGCCATAATGACCTCCTTATACCCAACTGTTGTAAGCCATCACAAAAAAAAATTCCGTCCTTTGATTTTCCTTGTATATCCAATAGGGTTCCAAAACTACTTTCGCATACATTTTTTCCACATTCATTACATCTAAAATGTGACACACTAGGAGTTTCTACATCCAATCGTATAAAAATGAACACATGATAATATGGAGAAAAAATTAAACAATATATTAGTATAATCAAATTAAACATAGTGAACACCTTCAAGCATCATACATTTATGGCATTATCTAAAGTTAATGTGTGCACATACCTCCCAATATGGAAAATTGAATAGAATTGACCTTTTCTTCCACACGACAGTGTTCAAATTTTCACCTTTTTTTAATTTCTCTTTATTTTTGTACTTTCACACTTTCCCCAATTCTCTTCCCTTCCTTCTGTTTCTACAAAAATATCTGACACATTTAAAATTTCAGGTGCAATGCGATGTTCAGGCTTCCCATTAAATGGTCCTCTTTAAGAACGATACTTATTATTTGCTAGAAGATATCTCCTACGTTGTCCCATCTACACACATTTCCTACTACATTTGAGATACTCTAAATTTGTGTTCCTTCCATATATGGGGCATGCACAACACCCTTTAGTCGTGCAACTAGCCATATTTCCATAAGAAGGAAAGTCATGGATTACCCACATTAATATATCCTTCATGTTAAAGAATGGCCTTGAATGAGCATCGTATGTCATTGCCCCTTCATCCCATGTTACCTTTAATTCATCTACCAACGGTTCCAAATAAACATCTATGTCATTTCCTGGTCGCTTGGGACCCAATATCAACACTGACAACATACAAAAGTTCCCTTCCATGCATAACCTCGGTGGACGGTTATATGTTACTAGTACTATTGGACATACACGATATGCACTAATCAAGTTTCCAAAAGGATTAAATCCATCCACTGCCATTTCAAGTCGCACATTGCGAGGATCATTGGAAAAATTAGGCCATTTGGAATCTATAGTTTTCCATGCTGGGCTATCAAATGCGTGGCACATTATTCCATCCTCACTTGCATTCTCGTGATGCCACCTCATTTTTTGCGGAATATGTGTAGAGATGTAACAAACAATTTTTATAATATATACATTGCAATACTTAGGAAGAATAACGAAAATGATTTGTGAGTAGGTTGGTAGTACATGACGGTGCATGCTATAATGGAATTAAAAGAGTTTAGAATCATACCTATACATTCTCTTAAACCTTGGTACTATAGGGAATACCTCAGCACTTTGTTCGGGACACCTATACGCACCTTTCCAGAATGAGCATCAACCTTCCATCTAGAAATGGCACATGTTGGGCATTTATCTTTATTCATATTTTCCATGATACAAAATGCAATCATTATGGAATGCATGTATTATTTCATAGTCCAAACCTAATGATTTAATTAACCTTTTTGATGCATATGGAGAACCTAGAAGTGTATTTTCTTTAGGAAGCATTTCTCTTTGCAACTTCAACAGTTGGGTGAAACTTGTGTCAGAGCATCCATTTTTCACTTTAAGGTTGTACAATTTCACAGTGGACGCTAGCTTAGTGAAACTAGTCCAACCAGGGTACAATAGTATCTTGGCATCTTCAATTAACTTCTGATATTGATTGATATCATCTATTTCATCCATTGATGTTGCTTGGCCATTTTCACAATTCACATCTAGATTTTCATTGAAACATTGATTATAATATCTTGATCTTGACCCCATTGCATCAAACATGTAAATGATGTAATATCGTTATAAAATCATGGATAGGAGCTCAAGGCCAAGACCCCACCATCGATTTATCGTTCTTGTATCAGAAATTAAAAAATGATGCATGTGGATCGCGTGCTAGCCTAACACGATGGAAATTATAAATGTGATGTAAATGTATTTTAATAAAAATACCCACAACTAGCTATGCAAGGAAACAAAAGTATGGGGGCATGATTTTTACAAGGAATAGGGAGGGAAATATTCAAGCCCTTGAAGCCAATAATTTCAAGCCAAGTTTTAGTGAGAGAACCCATGAACCATTAACTACCCATGTTGACTTTTGCACACAATCATTTAATTCTTCCAAGAGGTGGTTGAAGTAGTCATTCCATTGGGGAATGGAGAGTATGGCTATACAATTTCATGTATGGGAAAGCCATCATTTTGTAAAATCACGTTCTTCCTTCCTGGGAAAGAAAATACCCACGACATTGCTTCCATTTCCATTATTCATCCATGATTTTTTCTCTCTCACGCAGTGCTTGCTTGTTGGGCATTTTTCTCCCCGAATTTACAGTATTTTCCTTCATTTTCTAGCTGGGAAAGTCGCTTTTGGTATTGCAGAATGGTGGGGAAGAAGGGAAGTCAAATTGGGGTGTTGTGAGATCCGTTTTTGCTACTCGGTTGCTAGTGTACATATTAGGATTTCTATTTGTAGCTTTCAGCGGTTGTTTTCCCCTTTCAAAATCCGTTTTTTGTGTGCCCACGATTTGGAACAGTCATGGAAATCATGTTTTGTGAATCCCACAACTAAAATGTTTTTCCATGCCCAACATTTGTGCCTTGTTGTGTGTGTGTGGAGAGATTGTTGTGGATTGGGTTATATGTATCCCTTGTTTTGGCTTGAACTTGTGTGTAAGCAACCATGAGTAGACAAGGATTTGGAATTGGATTGAAAAACCTAGTGAAGGGTGTAACCTCACTGAAGATGATAGAGCTTTGGCTAGTTTTCTATGCACACCCTGAATAGCACTATAAGGGAAGGTTTTTCCTAAGGGACCGTGGAGCAGTGAAGGGATTACCTTCCTGGTGTTGGGTGTGTAGGTATTGTGGGTGCCAAGCTAGTTGAATCTTGTAGAGGTACCGATAGCTCTTTGGTTTAGCTCACTAGCTTAGCAATTCATTCCTTTCTACTGCCTTGAAAACCTGACAAACCCAGTTGTGGACTGGCTTGGCTAAGATGTGGTATATACTTGTCTATGTGTGAGTTGTTGTTCCCTTTTCCTTGTGGAAATAATGCCCAGCTCGGAGGTGGCAGCTGTGTTGAGATATTGATGAGCACAACTGGCCTATGGTTGGGTGGAATGTTGCACTTGCATGGCCAGTTGCTCGGGACAACTTCATTTCAAGATAAGTATTCTCTTGTATTTAATTATGAAATGTCCTTGATTGATGCATGTTATAATTATGTTAGTAATTGCATGCTATATGTGTGTAGTAGAGTTTATTTCCACTATGTTTATTTGGATTATGCATCTGCACACATGTTTCATTTGTCATGAATTCGTAAAATGATGATGGGGCCAAATCTGGAATCCCATATTTAGTTCATGTTCCCTCCCTTAAGTCAGATTGATGGAAGGGGACGTAACATTGATAAACATCATTCACCATTTCAACCATATGATCTTCAACCATGGTTGTATCATCATAATTGTCATTCTCAGGAACATCAATATCATTTCTAACAAATGTTGCAAACTCATCATTGTTATTATCATATTGATGTTCAACTATGTGTTCATCACCCCATGTAACTTCTCGAGGTAACCCTAAACCCTAAACCCCACTTGATATTCCTTTGTCATTATACATACAAACAATTTCACATCCCTTACAGATAAACACTACAAATTACAATAAAGAGAAATTCTATATTATTTCATATCAAAGTATCAACTATACAAATTATACCTCATCTTAGAATTTGTCCAATGCCTTTTTTGGGCCATTTGAAAATAAAATCAATCGAATTTCTGCAACTGGCTCTTGAAGACTTGGACTCTCTGCTACCCAAACATCTACGATTACCTAATGAAAGTAAATTCCAAATGTAACTTGTTTTCTTTCTCTAACGTAAATCATAAGTACCTTGGGCACATCACAAGGAAGCACTCTTATCACTTGTGTTAATCTTATCACACTTTGGCTTTTTGCTATCAATTACATTGTTATACTTCACACTTGGATAAGTAAATCACACACTTAAAATTTGGCAACTACATAATTCTACTTCACAATTGCTCAAATGATGGCAATGAAAACAACATATTCCCATTTTTTTCTTGATGGAAAATAGTCAAAACATCATTAGAGCTCAATCCCCTAACTCACGGATGTATATGGTGTATATGTACACCATATATGTCTTTTTCCTCAAAAAAAAACTTGTAACATTTTTTATTTCAAGTAGAAATAGGCAGTGGTACATTTTGAAATGGTCATAGATGACTTTGATTGAAGCATCAAAAAATATTTTCTTTCTAGGAAGGACTATGAAGGAGTTTTGTAATAACCTGGGTATTTACCCCTCAAAATGTTTGGCATCCCGTCATGTGGACACCATTTTAAAATACTAAAAATTAGATTTTCAATGAAATTCCCAACTTGGGAGATACAAATATAGCAAATGATTAGATATGAATATGTTGGAGAGGGAATGAGTTACCTAACCTTGATTTTTGGTCTAAAATTAGTTATCCTTCAAAGAGGTATAAACAACCACCTGCTCCATTAGGTCTTGAGTTATCCTTAGAGGCTCCATCAACCCCTCCCCCCAAAGGATATGTGGTATATCTGAAAAGATATGTAATCTACCTTTGTTTCTTCTTATCCTTGGTCCTTGGAAAATCATCATAACTCTATTCGATCATATGAAACACTTGCATCGAAGAAAGGGAGATGTATTGTAATAATGCTTTGTTCTTGGTGTGTTACCCCCTACTTTGCAAAGGGGTGAGAAAAGGAATTGCATAGGTTGTATGTTTTTTCTAGTAATAATAACTAATAGATCAAGTTAGATTAATTTATGGATAAGATGCTTAGTGAAACTTATTGATAAGTAGCCTATTTGAGAGTTTGGCAAGTACCTTTGCTTTAACCAACCACCATCAGTAATTAGCTCCTTTTATACCTTCCATTTTTCATATCAATATGATCATTGTTGTTTGTCTTGTAAGAGATTCTATGATGAGATATGGTTCCTTATATATGTTGTTATAACAAAAAGAGGTCAGGGTTACTTATCCTAGTGTAATGGTGATGTGTGATTCATCCAGTTGTGTGTCTTCTTCCTCTTTCTTTTCTATATGCTGAAATTGATTCCAGGATACAAAACTCAAACTCTATCCCGAATCTGCTACAATAAAAGGCATAGATGCTATATTTTACATATAGGTTTGTACATGTTTTGGTTGCAATTACATACACCTTTCAATGATGCACAATTGTTTAGAGGTTGAATGCAATCATAAAGAATCTGGGCACAATTACTAATCCACTGAATATTTGATTCTAGCAATGAAAAATGCATCCACAAGATTTATATACATATCAAGAATACAAAAATACTTTGTTCTCTTGTACACACAACAATTATCTTTTAATGAAGTCAGGCATTCACATAAAAGAGTATATGTTTCAAATACACACCATAAATCAATACCAAACAAAGTATTTCTATTTCTATATGGTAACAAATTTGTATAGATGGGAGTTTTACATTATCATTACATAGCCATGGGCCTTTTCAAAGTCAGTCTTGATGAAAGGGTTGATCCAAGCCCTAAGTTTTGAGTCCACTCCATGCCTTCCCATCCAATAATGACATTATCAATCAATGCTTAGTTAGGTACTTGCCCATCCTCGATATTGAGAGAAAGGTTCTTCTCTCTTGCTTCTTTGATTTTTAAAGCCTTAAACAAGGTCATGTTATTCCTACTAACCATCTTACTACTGAAGGGGATAAAAAAGTTGGGAACCTATAGCACAACATGCATTGTCCACTCTAATAAGGTGAGAGAGTTTGGTAACCATGCATACTTCTCTTCATCAAAAGGGATAAATTAGAGGCCTCAAGACATAACATCGAATTCTTCTTAGATGGTATAGTTTTGGTTGTGATTCACTGCAACAATTTGACGAAACTTAGGTTTTGTAGATGTGATATAAAACATTCAAAATAATCAGAATCATATCTTGACGATGGTATTAGTAGATGTCCAAGTTTTCCTAAGGCCTTCTAGCGCTCTTTTAGGTAACCAAATGAAAAATTGTGTTTTCAATAACTGAATAAAACCCTCTAATTCTAAATTCAACAACTCCATGATTGAAATCATAAGAGAGTTGTGGAATAGGAAAGTGGAACGACCAGAAGATGCAGTCATATTCATTTTTTCATGCCCTTAGCAGTCTATTTGATCTATTGGACCAGTCATTGAAGTTGAGTTTACTAGTAGGTTCAAACCAAAGGAAATGTTCTATTGGTTTTGTCTACTAGGCCCATCCTACAAAATGTTCAATAGTAATTTTGGATATACACTGGATGCAAATCCCTTCTCATAGACCATTCAAGAAGCTCTCTTAAGGGGCATTACCAAAAGGCTATAAATATTAGTACTTATGCAACAAACACTCTTCTTAGTTGGATGTGATTCTCATGGATGAATTGTTTAGTTGTCACTGGTTATAGGAATCATTTAATAAATGATTATGTACCGAGCATTGTATATGTGGATGGGTTTGTTCAAATATGCCATAAATTCGATTTTTAGATAGAGCCCCAATGCCTTACTAGGTCATTAGAAAAATCCACATTTGTACATGTTTGAAAGGAGCTACGTTTGATTGTGTTCCATGCAACTTTAATTTCTTGTAATGTAAGTAGTTCCATAATTTATAGGTGATTTAGTCCAAATTCTAGAAGAAAGATATCTTGTACATGAATCCTGCATTCTAGTTTATGAATTTGTTTTTTAGTGCCATTGGTTTTCAAGCAACATCAAATAGGTTTACACATTAAAATATCATTGATAGCTACTTTACATAAGAAGGGAATGGTCCTAATTTCCAGCTAATTAAAGGAACATACACATTACAAGAATGCAAAGTGAGTTTCTAAGTATCAAAGCAACATAAATCAAAATGAGAAGGACGTTCAAACCAAGTATATATGATCTTCCTTTGTAGAATTTTTCAATGTCGTCCAATAATTCCTACTAAAAGAAAGTAACTGGAAAAACTGTTTGGGCCATTATTATTGTAGTATAAAATCTTCATGGTACACAGTACTAATGCAAAGCCAGTATATCAACATGATCACCCACCTTTCTCTCTTTATTCACCTTGTATGTTTTTTTGTTTTTTTTTTTTTCGTTTTTTGGAATCCATTCCTAATTTGTGGTTTTTTTTAGTCAATCTCTTCCACCTCTATCAAATTATTAGCATTGCACATAATTTACACTAGTTTTATTGACATGATACAAGTTTTTCACTTGGGCCATTAACTAACAATCACCGATATAGCGATCCAAGCTTTGACATCAAAATAAGTATCATGCAAGTTAATAGACATGATAAGTTTCTTGATCATTTTCAACTACTTCAAGTCATTATACAAACTAACTTTAAGAACAACAATACAATAGGACCCAGGGTTGAAAAAAATCAGGCATGTAAAAAATCAAATAAAAATCAAAGGTAAATATGCATTTTAGGAATTTCCAAAGTTGCATGGAGAAAACAGGAAATTCACGCACTAGGTAGGATAACATATGATTCACTATTTGAAGAAATCATTATGAACAATCTTTGAGTTGTAATCTATAAATTATGGAAACTCAAAAATGAACTAATAATAAAGACAATACAACTAATTATAAACTAGATAAATT
Organism: Larix kaempferi; assembly: GCA_027924585.1. NCBI lineage: Eukaryota > Viridiplantae > Streptophyta > Pinopsida > Pinales > Pinaceae > Larix > Larix kaempferi. The sequence continues at coordinate 1,171,783 of BSBM01000013.1, forward strand.
CAAACTAAAGAAAAATATAGTTATCTAATCTAAGTGATTGAATGCATCATTGGCCAAATCGAGGGGACCTTTCAATTAGCTTCACGCTGCTTAGAAAGATACAACACTAGAAACTACTCTTGTGCACACATAAATTATCATAGAACATCAGCTCGGTTCCTTTTATATTAATAAATCAGATATTTAAAAGAATTTAAGAAACAAAGTATCGATCCGGTCTATCAAGATTCATCCTTTCTATCTACACTGAGTTTATATGATCATACAACACACACGATAAAGACAAACATAGTTTACATTTCTGTTGAGAAAGATAATGAATAAATTGGATCCAATGATATTCTAATGGCATGTGAATGCATGACCATATCCTCAAACGTTGCATGTACGATCACATTATGCACTAAGTGTGTTATTATTGGTATAATTTGAATGCTATCTTAGCTGAAGAATAGCATCCACCCTGTTTTCCCGAGAACTGATATGATGAACATGGAAGCATCTAGGATAAAAATCCATGTCTCCGATCCTCTTCTAGAAGCTCGGGTATATGCCAAACAATGAGGTGGGTTACAGGATCCCCTTGTAAGTTACATGACCTGTAATGATTAAACCATCGATAGGAATAAAATGATCGGATGGTAAACCATTAATCTCCCTAGTTCATTGAAAACAAACTATATGTCATTAAATTAACAAATAATTACCTTTTAAGCTTCATGGAAAGTATGGCAAAAGGCGTGATAATGTGGCAAAAATGAGAGGTTAATATAGGTATGTGGTAGAACTTTCTTCCTACGGATAAGAAGAGGTTCCCTTAGATCAAAATAAGATTAAACGCGCCTAATCTAAGATAGTATGTAACAAATGCTACCTTAAATCTCTAAATCTAATCAATACATACAATCTTGAATGGATTTGGAGGAGAAGAGTTCATATTACTCACTTTAAAACCGGACGTTCGTTTAGCTTCCAACTCCCGTCTTGAATTCCACAAGCAGAACCTGTCTGATTCAACGGGCAATAAACAGAACCAATATCCAAATATCTTGTATACAAAGTTAGATCTAAATCAAATCAGATACATTTCATGCTCATGACTGGAACACAATATACAAAATGGAGAAATAAGACAAGTTATTATTAAATGGAAACTTAATGAAACTTACAACCTGATTCCTTGATGTCCAAGCAATCTTCAACTCCAAAGCTTCCTCCCTTTTGCTATCTCTGCAAACCTTCTAGGATCATAGGTTTCATACCCCAAGTTGTCCTCCCTTTGTCTCATGGATGGAATCTCCTTTATAGCATTTAGGAATCCAACCATATGGAGAGGAAGGTGGATCTCGGTGATATTTTAGTGGATCAACCAAGCTAAACAAGGAGGATAGGTTAGGATCGAATCAGAGGTTGCAATCCCAAGGAAATCTCCCGGAAGATAATATCCAAAATCCATGCAAAGGGTTGTTATTGAGATTTTTGTGCCTCAAGAACTGATCATAGAGCGAAATTATGGAGATTTTCGTGCCCCTGCAGGTATGCAAAGTGCGAAACTAGGGAACTTTCGCGTCTTGCTACACTAGCAGGGCGCAAAAATAATTCCAATAAGTGGTTGGATGAGGTGGCATTCGGCTGAATGAGGTTGGATTTGCCTCCTAAGTCTCCAAATGACGCTAAGAAGGGGACCAACAAGGTCCAACACCCATTAGGAGGAAGTGTCGTTAGGTCGTATGACACGAAGATGCGACACTAAAGTTCAAAGTGTAAATCTGACGTATAATAGATGCCCCCTAAAGTGTGAGGTAAGAAGGAACTGATGGCCGAAACACTTTACCAATAAATTGTGCGGAGATAGCATCAAGAGAGTTGGATCATAACTGCAACAACACAGAATTTCAAATACCACCGAGGCGGGCATAACCATGCTCGGAACAACTGACTCAAAGCATGGTTGCCGACCAATACATTGCAGATCCATGAGAGAACTGAGATGATATAGTCTGTGGATGAATCATGGCTACTATGAACAATCGTAGATCCATGAGATTGTTGATGTATATGTAACTTCGGAATGTATTTCACATATATGTATATTGTATTCCTATAGAGCTGTTATTATTCCTCTATACGGAAGTGGTTGTATTCCTATAGAGATGTTATTATTCCTCTATACGGAAGTGTCGTCATTTATATTGTAAGTGTCGTAACTTATACTTGATGGGTTATTAGACCATCTTGTTGGGGTCGGCCCTGTATAAGTCATGTGGGTCAAAGGGTTATTAGACCACCCTAGTGGGGGTCGACCTAGTCAGCATTATGTTAAGTGGTTAAGTTGACGTTGACCTAGTTGAGTAAAGGTCAAGTCAAGTTAGTGTATAAATAGAGAGTGTGTCTCTCTCATTTTACACATTCTATTCTCTCACTCACACTTGGGAGAGTGGCGCACTTGTGGAGGAGGCTCTGCTGCTAGGAGAAGACTATCTCTTGTATTCTGGTTGTATCATTGCTCTATCTATCTCTGAGGAAGTTATTGGGGTTTTTCACCTTTATGGTTTTCCGCAAGTAAAATCTGTGTCTCTTGTGTGCTTGCATTATTGTGTCCATGATTGATATGCTGTAGATTTGCTGTACATGTTGTTCTCTCAGTTAAGATCCTAGATCATATTGAAGTAAATTCTGAAAATTTAACAGAGATGACAATAACACAACCACGACCAATACAATTGTGGATCTATGTGACAATACAACATTGAGGTCACCAACATGATGCCTGTGTAGAGACCTACTCAATAATCACCATCGCAGCATGGACGTAAGGATAATATTGAGAATGCCTAGGGTCTTCTACCCGATCCTGAATTGATACGAATCTTACCATGCGATTACAATGTGCTAAAGTCGAACATGGTAGAAACCGCTTGATTACCAATCAATGATGTAAACCGTTAACAAGCACGAGGGAAATCACCAATGATGTCAATGATCCCCAAGGTATCCCTAGTACAGTCCATCAAATGTGAATAGATGTCTTGATGTCGAACATTCATGGAATTATTCGATCAGAGGTCAATGATAAAAACCTACTGTCGAATATGAGGAAACCTGCCACTGAGGGATGCAGGTACCAAGGTACTAAAGTTGGTTCCTAAGCCTAATTCCTAGATGATGAGCTGAAATTGACAGGAATAGACTCGTCGAAGGAGGTCCATAATGAATCCCACATCAATGACACGAAACTGATATAGGAAAGAGGTGTGGAACAATGGACTGAAAGAGCACATACTGACACAAGACTGGCAAGTTGAAAAACTGGAAAAGTGTGGATTCAAGGTAACAGCAACCCTTTGAACATATAACGGCATGAGACAGGACTTGGCAGTTGGGATTAATTGGAAGAAATAACCACGGTGCTGGTAGACTCAAAGTGAAGAAGACGACACAGGACTGTAGTTACAACTCATCGGAGAGACTGACTACCCAAAGAAGACAAGGTATAAATGTATGCCATGTTCAAAGGTGACGACTCAGAAGCTGCCAAAAAGGTAAACTCAACTTATTTCCCATTTTCCCCCCATCATAACTGACGAGTACCTCTTTGTATTTTAACGAGATTGAAGAGGATAATAGATGCTCGGTATAACTCATCTTATGGATGAGTCCAATCTCACATGTTTTACGAACCTGAGAAAGGAGGGGTTCATCCCAATGCGGGTCCTTCTATGTTAAGTTTTAACGAGTCCAAAAGAAGGCAAACTTGGCAATTTTTCATGTTTAGAGAGTCTGAAATAACTTAAAGAAGACTCCAAGATTGACTTTTTCGTAATAAGTTAGTCCCCAAATCCGAAAAAGTATAAAACAATATCTGGAAGAACTCTCCCAGTCAAAGGTTGACTGAGGTATATCTTTCTTGTAAATAGTCTAGATGGACCGAAAAAGGGATAACCTACCACCAAATAGACGTCCTTTCAAATACTTTTACAAGTGCGAAAGATATAAGGCACTTGGCAATCTTTTCATAACGAGGGAGTCTGAAAAGAGCTTAAAGAGAACTCCTAGGGTCCGTTTTCGTGAGTTAATTGTCTTGGTCCGAAAAAGGAATAAAATAATACCAAGACAAAATTTTCCTCATCGTTTTACGAGCACGAGTAAAGCTAACTAAGCTCGACACCGTTTTACTTAGGTTTAATAAGCACGACTCAGGTGTGAAAAGCGCTTGGAAACTTTTTTAGGTTTAAATCCAGAGCACGAAAAGATAAAGTAAGCTCAAAATGAAAGTCAAAATGTATCAGAACACCAATGTGAACAACGCATGAGAACCTACCAAAGTTGGTCAAAAAGTCCTAGAAACAAGGCATTAGTAATCAAAATATATGAAGAATTGACTTCAACAAGGTGTTGATGCCCCGAAAATCGCAGCATCAATCAGAAAGGGATTCTCCTCGGTAAGCAATCCCAATTAGATAGCTCACTGTTTGGTGTGGGGAATCCGTCCGGTTAACGGTTTTGGCTACCGTAAGATTTAAATATTCTTGTTCTTTACACCGGTTGTGGCCCAATCCACCATTTATATGTTTTAATTTTAAAGATGATATGCAAGTGCCCTAAGCTAAATGCAAGTAACTAATCTAAATTAACCTAAAACAGTATAAGCAAATCTAATCTATCTTTGCTAGGAGAAAACTGTAAATATGAGCAATATGCTGAAAGAAACATCTAAAGATCATACAGATAGCCATTAAATCATAAAGATGCAATCTCAGCGGAAGATAAAAGATATTAAAGATAGCTTTAATTCATTGAATACATTCTATTACTCATTTAAGAGAGACATCATTGTACAAAAAAGAGAAAGATCATCCAATACACAGAAATAATTCATAACAGCGAAGAAAGATCTCACTGTAGTATGTGAATGACACAAGAGTAGTCCAGCCAGTATTCAATACACATTTCCAGACAAAAACGTCCTCTCCAGACTTTCATTAGGTAAAATTCTCTTTCTTGGAGCAAGTAGCAAAGTAATTCGTACCAGCTAGAAAATTTCTTTCACCTGCAAAAATTCCATCTATCTTCTTTTGTTCTGCTATTTATAAGTTTACAAATTGCTCCTTGAGCTGACAGGTTTACCCTAAACCCTAGAACCTTCTAATTTGTCCTTTAGTGCACATCTACAAATCGTGGAAAGCCTTCCATATAAGACAAAAATAAGAGCCAGCTGTCTCTTAAAGCATTTATACAATAAGGAATTTCAACTTTTCCTCACATTAAGACAAATAAGAATTCTGTTGATTTATATATTTATTTGGCTTCTTTGCTGACTCGCTGACTCATCCCCACCAATTGGTTCGCTTGTGGTTGTTGGGCCATCAACACTTTGGCTATGGGTGGCCCATTGACTGGGCTCTCTCAAGATAATTTTGCTCCGAACAGATATTGTTGCCTTTGATGCAATCTCATGCTTGCACAAATCTGATTTGACCTGTGCTACTCCTTCTTCCTTGCAGACCTTCTATGCATGACAAAACTGCGGTGAGCGAGGCAGTACAAATAAGGAGTATGTAGAAATTAGCAAAAATTGCAAAGCTTCCTACAGATTTGTAAAAGAAATCATGACAGAGTTGGCTTTAACTAGATGACTTTCAAGCATTAGCAAAACAATTATGAAAAAATTCAGAATATGCCAATGACTTCAGAACATGGGAGGTTGTTTTAAGAAAATGATCAACTAATTCACAGTTGCAGCTACCATTTCACAATTAAAAATCATGAGAAATACTAGACGCAAATGCCAACAAGCCGCATACAAGCCACTGTGGGTTTTATGTGGCCTTGGCACGAATGGTGGTTCGGAGTTATGGGCACGGGACTCAAGAACTTGTGCATTTAAAATGGCACATGGTCACATTCATGACCCTACCAACTCCATGGTTGCACGCGCACCAAAATAAAACTTCGCGCCAAAGCGGCAATCATAACGTTAAGTCCTGCGCCAAAGCGGTGATTGCAAGATTAAGCTCTGTGATGATAGCGCTGCACCAAAATTAGACTTCGAGGAAATATGAGGCGCGGCTATGGAAGCAGGAGCTGTATGGATAAGCTTTGCACCTTTGGCGCAAGTTTTAGTCACAAAATGTGTGCTAACGGGAACTGCGCCAACGAGCCAAAAAGACTTAAGAGATTTTTGTGTTGGCGTTTTTAAATACAAATCTTGCGCCAAAGCGCCCATCCTATTATTAGTAATTGCGCCGATGGCATCCAAGTTGGTTTCAAACTCTGCGAAAGAATCATGCGTTGATATAGCGCAGGTTTTGGACCTATGGCTTGCGCGGGGAGAAAATTTGTTGAAAAGCCAAGATTTGGCAACAAGGCGGAAAAGTAAGATTTAGAAAATGCGCTTTTAACGCAAGACATAAGCTTGAAGTTTGCACTTAAAAGCGCGCAATTAAACCTTTTCCCTTGCGCCTTTGGCGCAGAAATATAAGCTTTCAATATGTGCTTTTGAAAGCGTGCATAGTTAAGATTTAAAACAGCGCGTTGTTTTCAAAAGGTAATAGAAGGAAAAATGCCTTAGTCCAAAACAAAAGAACTAGAAAGGGCCAATACTTTTAGGAAGAGTTGAAGATTCAGTGATAAATATTTGACCAAAATCAAGTCCTAAACAAAAAGAATAGGAGGGACCCAATATTTACAAAAGAAAAATTGGGAGGATGTTGCAGCAACAAGAATTGGCGATTCGCTGGCGAACATAGATCTCTGAAACAAAATCTTGTCATGACTTAGAATGACATTTAAAATCACAGCTTTACGCGCAACAAAATGCCTCACAGTTCAACTCTTAAGAATGGGGTGATCTCTTAATCATATTGGTCTTTTGGGAGAAAGGGAGCTAAGACTTATATTTCTTCCAAACTCTCTCAAGGCCGGAGTATGGAGTTAATTCTTTTAGGACTGTCTTCATGATGTCCTGACCAAAAGAGGACTCCACAGGATCGTAACAGTACTTCATAGGGATATTCATTTGTTCCTCATTCCCATGCTATCTACATCCTTTTGGATGTTCATGTATTTGACAACTTTTGTTGTTTGAGCCTTCCAGAAATAGTTTCCTTAAAATTTCAATCTTTGATTTGGGTTCTTCAATCCATAATGTCCTTTTGTGTGAGCGAGAGATTTTATTTGATTTATCAAGCTTCACGGACGGAGAAGAACCTAGCTTGAGCTGAGTCTTTTGAACAGCTTTCTAGATTTGAACATTTTGCTTTTATCTCAGCCATGCTTTGATTGAGGCGAGAATTTCTGGAAATCAGACCCTTTGATGTAAGCCTTTAGGATTTTATTTGTGGCATGGGATCATTTAAAATACCATACCTCTATGAAGCATGCTTCCTTTCCGTGGTTCCATAATAGCAAGGAAACCTTGAGACATGAATTAATGTTAAAATGAGTGGAGCCTTAAGATAGTGAGAGAGAAACATTGGATCATTAGTCCTTTGAGTGGGGTTATTTTGACCAAACCGGAAGAGATCTCCCCATTTTCAAAGGCTGATCAGTGGAACCAAAGTCACAAAGCCTCCTTCTCTCTACAAATGAGATTCTGCCTTCAAGATTTCAATTTTGCTGAGAGTTCTGTACTACCGCTAAGCCAGGGGTTGAGCTGGGTTTTATTATCCTAGAAAATAAGAAAGTCTAGAAAAAGTAAATGGTACTGACAAACCTAACTACAAAACAAAGCAAAACAAAGATCAGCAAAGAAAGCAAAGGAAGAAAGAAACCTTTTATTTATGTATAGAAAACCTCAACGGGACTATGCAAAGTATTGTTTCAAGGCGAGGTTGTCGAGGGGAAGGGTTACTTCCTCTCCCTGGAGGTCTGTTAGCTTGTAAGTGGATGGGCCGAGCTTTGTAGAAATTTGGTAAGGGCCTACCCATAAGTGTTGGAATTTTGTGTGCATTCCCTTGCCTTCGTGAGGATGGTCCCATTTCAGAACTAAATCTCCTACTTCAAAACTTCTTTTACCAGACTTCCTTTTATTGAACCATTTTTTGACTATATCTTGGTGTTGGTGGAATTGGTTCTTGGCTTTCTGTCTAGGCTTCTTCAAGTTGAAGCAGGGTGTCAATCCTGGATTGTAAAACCTGACTACCAGACCCTCGAGAGGCTTGGGACAACTGCAATGATGGAAGTAAGATGTTGGGAGGGAGTATGGCTTCCTTGCCATAAACAAGTGTGTAAGGGGAAACCCCTAATGCATTCTTTGGAGTCACCCTATCTGCCCATAAGGTGTTTGGGAGAGCTATATGCCAGCTTCGCTGATTTTCAATCACAGTCTTCTTGAGAATTCGGATGAGGTTCTTGCTCGAAGACTCAGCTAGTCCATTTCCCTGGGGGTAGTAATTGGCCGAATAATGAAATTTAATTCCCCTTTCATAAACAAATTCATTTATTTTAAAAGATGAGAAATAAGTGGCATTATCAAATACTAGGGAAATTGGAACCCCAAACCTGGTTATGATGTTCTCTTCCAAGAAACTGATGACTGCATCTTCATTGATCTTGCGCAATGGGGAAGCCTTTGTCCATCTGGTGAAATAGTCGATGGCTGTCAGGATGTATCGATGTTGCATAGAAGAATTTGGCTTTATCTCTCCGATGAAATCTATGCCCCACTGTTCGAAAGGTTTTGAGATGATAACCGGTTGTAAGGGTTCTACTGCCTTAGGTAATTTTCCAGCGCTCCTTTGGCATACATCACAGTTCCATGCATAAGTATGGGCATCCCGGAATAAATTGGGCCAGTAATAGCGAGCTCTCAGTATTTTGTGAGCTGTTGTCTTCCCTAAATAATGTCCACCAGCAGGGCCATCGTGTAACTATTTGACGACTTTACCTGCATCCTCCTTTTCTAGACATCTGAGAAAAATTCCATCATAATTTTTTCTGAAAAGTATTCCGTCAATGATCTGATAAGCTGTTGATTTTAAATGGAGTGCCCTTCTTTGCTTGGAACTCCAGTGTTCTGGTAGGTATCCTTGTTGCAAATAATGCACTAAATCCCTATACCATGATTCAGGAGCTGTGAAAATGGGAGATACTTCAACTGAATTCAGCTCGGCTTCATTCTTCCAATCCCGTTCTTCATCAATTGGATGTTCAGTGAGCAATTTACATAGGCCTTGTCCTTTAATGATAGTGGCCGGTTTAAATTCAAAGTCATATTCTTGAAGAGCTGTAACCCAATTTCCCCTTCTTTCTCCCAACTCCTTTTGAACGAAAAGGGATCTGACAGCTGGGTGGGGAACTATAACTTTAGTTATGTTCTTAAGAATATATGGTTTGAACTGCTTTACTGCCTTGAACATGGCATATGCATGTTTGTCGACAACCGGATAGTTCAGTTCAGCACCTTGCAAACCAGTGCTCATAAACGAGATTGGGTATTTGTCTCCTAATTCTACCTTTTGTGTGAGCACACCTGCGAGAGAGTCATCTGAAGCAAAAGTGTACAAGATAAAATCTTTGTCAAAATCTGGGCTTCTTAAGGAAGGAGGATTAGCTATGGCTGCTTTAATATCTCTGAATGCATCCTTTTCTAAGTCTATCCATTTGAACTGTGTGCTCTGCTTGACCATTTGTTGCAAAGGTTTAACAGTCTGAGTGAAATCGGGGACAAATATTCGGACAAAATTGATAGTGCCCATAAATGACTGCATGGATTTTTTGTTATGGGGCATGAGAATTTTATTGATAACTTGCACTCTCTCTTGATCTATTGAAATTCCCTTTTTTGAAATGATATGACCCAGAAGTTTACCTTCAAGAACAGCAAACACACTCTTCTTGGGGTTTAAAGAGATACCATATTTTTGGCAATGATAAAAAAATTACTTTAAATGAACAACATGGTCTTCTCTTTTCTTTGAAAAAACTGTCACATCATCTAGATATACGACAACATGATGACCGCCCAATCCTCAGAAGGCGATGTCCATTGCTCGCTGGAATGTGGCTCCTACGTTTATTAGGCCGAATGGCATTCTTCGGTATGCGAAAGTTCCCCACTTGGTGCGGAAAGTAGTTTTAAGACGATCCTCTTCAGCTACTAACACTTGATTGTAACCTAAGAAACCATCCAGCAAAGAGAAAAGTTTTGATCCTGATACCATCTGGAGAATTTGTTCCATTGAAGGGACGGGATAATTATCTTTATCAGAGGCTCTGTTCAGATTTATAAAGTCAACACATAATCTTATCTCTCCTGACTTCTTTCTTACGGAAACTAAATTAGAAACCCATTCCGAATGCCGGTCTTTGAATATGATCTTAGCATCTAATAACTTCTTCAACTTTTTCTGAATTAAAGGTTCGAGAGTAGGATGCATTCTTCTTAACTATTGCTGAAATGGCTTAACACCAGCCTTCATTGGTATGATATGTTGAATGATGCAGGTGTCATATGTTTTCAAATCTTCATACGTCCATGCAAAAACATCCTTATATTGTCGAAAAAGCTTAATGAACTTATCTCTTTCTCCTGGTGAACAACATTTACCAAGGTTAACAAATTTAGGTTCAGCTTCGGTGCCCAGATTTACTAATTCGCGCTGCATAGATGAGCTATTGGTCTTGGTATTTGCTGGCCTTTTGAATTTGCTCTGCAGATCGAACAACATTTCAAGTGACCTCACCCCTTTGGGGATGAAATTTCCTTTAGCCTCATCTTTCTTTTGTAAAACAGCATCATTCTCTTCTTCGTCTATCACAGCTTCTTGGAACATGTCTTCATTTGTTAGAAAACTGATGATCTGATTGTCATCATCGAAAAATCTTAAATTTGTGATATTGTCTGGGACATAAGGCCTGAAAACCAGTTCGATTGAACATTTGTTATTAGTCGGCACCAATCTGGAAGCGGAAGTTGCTAATAAATCAGCCGCAGCATTTCACAGTCTAGGAACAGATTTTATATTGAAAGCATCAAAATGCGTAATTAAATCCCATACCTCAGCCTAATAACCTTTCAAATGAGGTGAAAGACAGTGAATGGTATCTCTTACCTGTCTTACAACTATTTATGAGTCACCAAAAACTTTCAGGTACTTAACATTCAAACTGATGGCTTTCTTCAATCCGTGGACTAAAGCTTCATATTCAACAGTGTTATTAGTACACTCAAATTCTAATCTACAGGACAAGAAGTACTTATTACTTTCGGGATCCACTAGAATACAACCAGCTCCGGATCCTTCCAGAGTCTTGGAACCATCAAAGTATAAAGTCCAAAAAACATTGTTTGATTTAACTAAGTTAGTATCTCTATGATCTAAGTCAGTGACTAAGCTAACTATGTTACAATCGATATCATCAATCTGAGAAAAATGAAGGAGATTGGACTGTTTACCTGATTCATGGCTAATAGTTTCAGATTGATAATTACCCAGATCAATTTCTAAGAAATAATTCCCCAAAACCGAAGATGAGAAGGATACAACTTCGTTCTTCCCTTCTAGCTGAGTTACATTTTGTTTCATGTGTGGTTCCCTCAAAATTTTAATCTGATTCTGCCTATTCTGATATGGTAACCATAAATGGGACCAATCAGTTGCAAGGTAACCATTTAGTTTTGTGGACCAGTCCCTGCTTAGGATTAAACCATAGGCTTCAGGAATGTCAACTACCATTATATCAATGAACTGACATATTCTAGAATCTGCCGACAACCTAATGAGCACATCCTTCATTTCCCCAATAACTTTAACAGCAGTCCTATCTAACTGAATAATCTGAGTGGGAGATGGAATTGGATGACCGTTAATCTTCTTACAGATCGATAGTGGCATGACATTCGAAGATGCTACAGAATCCACCAGGCAATTGTGTACATTGTGATTGAAGATTTCAAAAGTTAAAAGAAAAGGCAATGTCTGGGATTTGGATTTCCCGCCGATACTGGCTTCATTAATTTCAAGGTCTTCTTGAGTGTCTGTTAATGGAGTGCTGGGATGGGATTGAAGAGTTTGCAACAACTTGTTTCATTGTTGGGGCAAACTACACATATCGAATATTGAAACATTTGCTTTTACCTTCTTTATATCTTCAATGATGTCATATCCCATATCACATTTTTTTACAACTATCGTTTGATTGTCTGTCTTGCTCAATGTGACTTTTGGTTGCTGGACTGTTGTGTCAATGTTTGGCTGTTTGGCAGCTGTTGGGTTAGCTTTAGGTTGAGGCGGAATGACTGTAATGTGTCTTTTAGGTTTGGACATAGTTGAGCTCGAAACTGGATCTACAATGGGACCTTTACTGCGAGTGTTAATGTTTACAACAGAGACTGGGCTCTCCACGAGATCATCTTTTATTAATTCAGTTAAAGGTACCCAGTCCCATAATACCATGGTGGTATCTGGGGAGGGTTCCTCTACTTCAAGTGTTTGTTCCTCTGGAGGATCATCTTGATCTGGAATCTGTGAATCCAACATTTGGTTCATTACTAAACTCATAGAATTAATCCATTGTGGACAGCTCTTTTCAAAGTGCGGCTCTTGATGAAAGGTACAGAAGTGTTCCATTCCTATTTCATTCAAATTTAAAACAAGGGAGTTGTTCATAGGTGGATGAGGCTGGTCATTGTCTTCCCTTTTCTTGTAGAATGGTTTGAAAGGCTTCCTGAATGTACTAGCTGCCTTATCTTTTTCAAGATCTACAATTTTATTGGACAATTTCTGCATCATTTTAACTACGTTCTCCATATCCATCGATGACTCTTCTTTATTCCTAGTAAGCAACAAGGGTTTTCTATTAGTTGTTGGCTTTGTTTCTGCATCTAAGGCATGTTTAGCAATGCTGTCTGCTTCTTCTTCCACCTTCATAGCTTCCTCTAAATTTTCTACCAGGGTGGTCTTCTTAGCTCGTTTGATGAACATTGCTATGGGGCCTTCAAGTGTTGTTGTAAAATATTCAACTAAAGATTCTTCTGCAGGTTTAGTTGCTTCGCTGAAATTATTCAAGAGCGTAGTGAACCTTTGGTTGAAGTCTTGAACCTTTTCTTTCTTTTCCATTCTCATGGACAATAATTCTTTCATGAGTGTAGCTACAGTTTTCTGATTCCCATACTTCTTTAAAAAAATTTCTCAAACTCTTCCCAATTGGAAATTGAGTTAGCTTGTAAGCTAAAGTACCAGGAAGAAACTTTCGGTTCAAATGTGTATGGGAAAAGCCTACAAACTACATCTTCATGCTGTACATTTAAAAGATTCAAAGCTAAATAAAAACTCTTAAGATGATCTTCAGCAGATATGCCTTTACCTAGGTCGTATTTGGGCAAACATTTCTCTGGATTTTTAGGCAGATCGTGAAATGGCCCAGCTAGATTTAATGCTCCCCTTTCTCTCCAAGCAGGTACAACCATGGCTCTATGTGGATAATTTGGTGGATAATCGTGTGGAGTATGAGGTGGAGAATTCTTTGGAGTGAAAATATCTCCAAGATTTTCTGGATCTTCAGAATCGACTTCTTTCAGGGGTTCTGTGATCTCTTCCAAAGATAAATCTACCAGCTCTTCAAATTTCTGCACTAGAATTGAATCACGGGGATACTGTCTTTCTCTTTTAGGAGTTCTTCTTCTAGGGAGAAATTTTTTTGCGTTTAAACCACCGAGTTGTTTAACATAAGCTCGTGTGTGCCTTCTTAAGTCTTCTACCTCTGTAAAAGGTACATCATACAGTGCTTCTTGTTGTTCAGAATCAGAATTGAGGTTTTCTTGATTTGTCACTTCAAGATTTGGATTGTCTGAAATTACTATTTCAAGCGGGTTTCCAATAATGTTTCTGCCAATGGAGGAATATCCTTTATCAGCCATGCACTGGTGGCCCTCTTTCAAGTGCCAAAAACTGTTGATGCCCCGAAAATCACAGCATCAATCAGAAAGGGATTCTCCCCGGTAAGCAAGCCCAATTAAATCGCTCACCGTTTGGTGTGGGGAATTCGTCCGGTTAACGGTTTCGGCTACCGTAATATTTAAAGATTCTTGTTCTTTACACCGGTTGCGGCCCGATCCACCGTTTATATGTTTTAATTTTAAAGATGATATGCAAGTTCCCTAAGCTAAATGCAAGTAACTAGTCTAAATTAACCTAAAACAATATAAGCAAATCTAATCTATACTTGCAAGGAGCAAACTGTAAATATGAGCAATACGCTGAAAGAAACATCTAAAGATCATACAGATAGCCATTAAATCATAAAGATGCAATCTCAGCAGAAGATAAAAGATATTAAAGATAGCTTTAATTCACTGAATACATTCCATTACTCATTTAAGAGAGACATCGTTGTACAGAAAAGAGAAAGATCATCCAATACACATAAATAATTCATAATAGCAAAGAAAGATCTCACTGTAGTATGTGAATGACACAAGAGTAGTCCAGCCAGCAGTCAATACACATTTGCAGACAAAAACGTCCTCTCCAGGCTTTCATTAGGTAAAATTCCCTTTCTTGGAGCAAGTAGCAAAGTAATTCATACCAGCTAGAAAATTTCTTTCACATGCAAAAAGTCTGCCGTCTATCTTCTTCTGTTCTGTTATTTATAAGTTTACAAATTTCCCCTTGAGCTGACAGGTGTACCCTAAACCCTAGAACCTTCTAATTTGTCCTTTAGTGCACATCTACAAATCGTGGAAAGCCTTCCATATAAGACAAAAATAAGAGCCAACTGTCTCTTAAAGCATTTATACAATAAGGAATTTCAGCTTTTCCTCACATTAAGACAAATAAGAATTCTGTTGATTTATATATTTATTTGGCTTCTTTTGCTGACTCACTGACTCATCCCCACCAACTGGCTTGCTTGTGGTTGCTGGGCCATCAACACTTTGGCTATGGGTGGCCCATTGACTGGGCTCTCTCAAGATAATTTTGCTTTGAACAGATATTGTTGCCTTTGATGCAATCTCATGCTTGCGCAAATATGATTTGACCTGTGCTGCTCCTTCTTCCTTGCAAACCTTCTATGCATGACAAACCTGCGGTGAGCAAGGCAGTACAAATAAGGAGTATGTAGAAATTAGCAAAAAATGCAAAGCTTCCTACAAATTTGTAAAAGAAACCATGATAGAGTTGGCTTTAACTAGATGACTTTCAAGCATTAGCAAAACAATTATGAAAAAATTTAGAATATGCCAATGACTTCAGAACATGGGAGGTTGTTTTAACAAAATGATCAACTAATTCACAGTTGCAGCTACCATTTCACAGTTGAAAATCATGAAAAATACTAGACACAAATGCCAACAAGCTATACAAGCCACTGTGGGTTTTATGTGGCCTTGGCGCGAATGGTGGTTCGGAGTTATGAGTACGGGGCTCAAGAACTTGTGCATTTAAAACGGCACATGGGCACATTCATGACCCTACCAACTCTGTGGTTGCACATGCACCAAAATAAAACTTCGCGCCAAAGCGGCGATCATAACGTTAAGTCCTGCGCCAAAGCAGCGATTGCAAGATTAAGCTCTACGATGATAGCGCTGCGCCAAAATTAGACTTCGAAGAAAGATGAGGCGCGGCTATGGAAGCGGGAGCTATATGGATAAGCTTTGCGCCTTTGGCGCAAGTTTTAGTCACAAAATGTGCGCTAACGGGAACTGCACCAACGAGCCAAAAAGACTTAAGAGATTTTTGTGTCGGCATTTTTAAATACAAATCTTGCGCCAAAGCACCCGTACTATTATTAGTAATTGCGCCAATGGCGGCTGAGTTAGTTTCAGACTCTGCGAAAGAATCATGCATTGATATAGCACAAGTTTTGGACCTATGGCTTGCACGGGGAGAAAATTTGCTGAAAAGCCAAGATTTGGCAACAAGGCGGAAAAGTAAGATTTAGAAAATGCACTTTTTAACGCAAGACATAAGCTTGAAGTTTGCGCTTAAAAGTGTGCAATTAAACCTTTTCCCTTACGCCTTTGGCGCATAAATATAAGCTTTCAATCTGTGCTTTTGAAAGCGCGCATAGTTAAGCTTTAAAATAGCGCATTGTTTTCAAAAGGTAATAGAAGGAAAAATGCCTTAGTCCAAAACAAAAGAACTAGAAAGGGCCAATACTTTTGGGAAGAGTTGAAGATTCAGCGAGAAAGATTTGACCAAAATCAAGTCCTAAACAAAAAGAATAGGAGGGACCCAATATTTACAAAAAAAAAATTGGAGGGATGTTGCAGCAACAACACAAGGTTTCTAGAATAAAATAATAGGTAAAAATAACCACTTAATATATATAAGAGAAAGTAAAAAGAGGAAATTACCCATTTTGGTTTGGTTGTTTTCATCCATAGAAGAGTTTTTACCTCATGGAGGGAAAATCTTCAACCAAAGATATCAAGAGATCCAGGGCACCATTTCAACCGTCGTTCGGACTAGGTAGATCCTCTCAGGCTCATCTTTCATTTCATCCTTTCATTTGTTGTTTCATGCCATGTTTTGTGATTTAGGAGAGGCTCTAGGGCACAATTTTTTGCCCCTGAGATTTTCGCGCCCTCTCTATGTTGAGAGGCGCAAAAATCTCAGAATTTTCACATTATGGGCTTAAAGGGGGGCACAAAAATACTCAGTTTTCGCGTCCTTGGACACTGTCCAGGCGCGAAAATACGCAGAGCAAGGAAAAGAAAATTTTGTTTCTCTTCTTTGGCATGGAATCAGGTTTTCCTTTTCTCACAAATGTTTCCTTTGATGATTTTCAGGTGATTGCAACTTACAAAAGTGAAAATGGTAGATTGGAAGGAGAGAGAGCATGAAGGAGATGAGAGGGAAACCCTAAATGATGATGCCACACTTGCGGCATTACGAGAATGCAGTTTCCTGAAGTTTTTCAAGACAAGGGGTATTCGTAAACAATGGAAACTGTTGAACTATATCATCCAGATGTGGGACACAGATATCCAGGCCTTCTGTATTGGAGAACATACCCTCGAGATAGAGCTCAAGGATATTTATTTCTTGACTGGGCTCTCCAAGAGGGGGGCACGAGTCCATTTGGTATGGCACCGAACTACAACGGAGACCACAGATACATATATTGCCTACTATTGTAGGCAGGGATCCCGCAAGAAGAGTGAGAAGGTACTCATCACAGATGTGATAGATCTCCCTTTGAGAACTATTTTGTTTGCTATAGCACGTGTGGCAGGGAGCGTGGGGTCCCACCATGATACCAAGGCACAAATGACTTACGTAGTGGAATGTATGGATCCAAAGCTATTTAATTGGTGTGAGGGGGTCCTAGTGAACCTCAAGGATCAAGTCACCAAATGCAGGAACGGGGATATCCACCAATTCGGGTATGGAAGTATCCTAGTCACGTTCTTCCCGGAGAGGGTTCCACTGTTGCGTCCTCAGATAGATAGGCCAGTCTGTCCCACATCCAAGCCTCAGATGGGGAGGTGGAGAGAGTATGTTGGTCGGCTCGGTGGGCCACAGGTCCTATCTTTTTGCGAGGATTTTTTCTTGTGGCTCGAGGAGTAGATCATTATGATAGAGGACTATCCCTACGAGGGTATGGACTTTTGAGGAGATATCGATCTGGTGTTGCTTGAGGATGATGACTGGGACAAATCAGGTATGTGACCTTCACAGATATGTGTTTTTGGTATTTTTTATTATATATGTATTGTTTTTTTGTTTTTTAATGCATGAAAGAGATCTAACATATGTACATGTACTGTCATAGATCGTGGACCACAGAGACCAGCGGGGTATTCACCACTACATCGACGAGGGATCCAGCAGCATGCTGAAGATGAGGAGGAGGAGGAGGTAGGGGGATTCCGCGATGTTGAGCAGACTCTCCAGGGTTTGACGATGGGTGTCCCTTCTATGAGGATGCCTGATATACCTCTCCACCTCTAGAGGCACACTATAGGGGTGTCGGAGCGTATTGGTAGATTGCTCCACCGTGTGGCGAGAGCAGTCGTAAGTTACTACGAGCACCGCGAGCCTATTGATTATTATTTAGGTAGTAGTGTTGTTAGTGGCATGTACACGATATGTAGGCCAGAGAGCCCATTTTGTATGGGACATGATCCCAATTTTGTCTTTTGGATGCATCATATTGTTATATTTTGGAAAAACCACTTTTTTCATGATATTTACATATATGGACCTATCTCTATAGCTTGTTTATTTACTAGGAGTTGTGTATTTACATTTTTTGTATGCGTTTGTTATGATATTTTGTTCATATGTGGTCAAGATGCCAATCCAATATATAGTTAGCTAATGAATCAACCACCATATTGAATTCTCTTGGTACATGTTGATACTGAATATAATCAAATGATCTTTCCAAGAGGATACAGAATTAATGTAGGATCACGAACGATGTAAACGTGATTCAACTGAGATACTACGAGTTGAGAGTCCAGGTAGACTAAGAAGGTGCAGATCTCGAGAGAAGCAACTTCAATTAGGAGTCCGACAACTGCATGGTATTTCGTGATGTTGTTTGTTGCGGGGCCTAGATAGATGCCACCTGAGGATATCAACTTGCCGGTAGGGGTATACAGTACCCATGCTGCGGAATTAAGGTTCCGGGTATGTCGAATCACACCATCCGCAAATCCATAGTACATTGAGATCTGCACATACAAGCACAATTCGAGATAAATAACGATGTATGAGATAGAATCTTAACACGCAAAAAGGGAACTAAAAACATGCTAAATACATTATGTACAAGATGTTATACGCAGGATAGTCCTACGCATAGAATCTCTTTAGGTAGAGCCCGTTACGGGGCTGACCCAAAGGTATATCATCGGCATCGACAAGCTCATAAGCTCCTTTCTCTAACACACGTTTTATGACGTAGGGGTCATACCACATAGATTCCAATTTTCCCTTACCTAGTTTGTCATGCATCTAATCGTAGGTAAGGACTAGGTCCCCCTCATTGAAAACCCAAGGTTGAACGAATTTATCGTACTGTGCTTTGACGCGCTTTTTGTGAGCTTCACTAGCAAGTGCAGCATCTTGGTGGGTTTCATCCAACTTGGCCAGATATAGAAACCGTTCTTCTTCGGCAGTAGTGTTAGGTAAAAGTTCTACTGCTAGTTTCAGAGATGGTATATCACACTCAATCGGGAGGATCACTTCCAAGCCATACACCAGTTGAAATGGTGTGAACCGAGTTGCATTTTTAACCGAGGTCATGTAGGCCCAAAGAGCTGAAAAGAGAGCTAAGTTCCAGTTTGATTTTTATGTACCCATGGTGCGTTGGATCATGCGTTTCAAGACTTTGTTAATTGCCTCTACTTGATTATTAGTTTGTGGGTAGTACGAGGTTGAGTTTTCATGGCGAAAACCCAGTTTGGCACTTAGTTCTTCTATCATATGATTCCTGAAGTGGGAACCATGATCAGTTACGATGGCTTGCGGGACGCCGAACCTAGCTATAATGTGATTGAATATGAATAGTGTTGTTGTTTTATCATCCTCGGCGTATGTAGGCATGGCTTCAGCCCATTTTGTAAAGTAGTCAACTGCGACGATGACATAACTATGCCCCCCGGCTGAAGTGGGCTTACAATGCATGAAATCAATACCCCATTTTGGAAAGGGGCCGACGGCAATGACAGGTGGAGAGGAGTGGGGTGCGAGTGCTTCTTAGAGTGAAAGAATTGACATGGGGGGCACTTCTTAACCGCTTCAATGCAATATTTAAAGATCGAAGGCTGGAAGTAACCTGCTCACAATATCTTTTGGGCAGTAGCCATCCTAGAAAGGTGACCACCACATGCTCTGGAGTGGCAGTCATTCAACACATGTTCGGCCTCGTCGAGGGTTAAGAAACGACGTAGCACGAATTCGATACCACGACAATACAATGTATCGCTAATGATAAGATAATATTTCGCGTGGTGTCGAATACGGCGAGGGTCATCACGATTAAGATTGGGCCGAAAGCATTGGGTCTGGAGAAACAAGATGATATATCCATACCAAGGGTCAGTCGTTCTGATGAGAAATAAGGATTCATCCGGAAATGAATCGATGGGCTCCGATTGATCATCGGCGCAGGGAAATGCACAAATCACCTCAGCCAAGACCAAATATTTTTTGGATTTCACTTTAGCGAATTCAAAATCGAACTCTTGAAGAACAACAATCCAACGGGAATACTTTCCCCCTAGCACTTGCCGTGTTAGGATATAACACATTGGGTTGAAGTTCGTGATAACAGTGGTTTTTCAAAGCAGAATATAGTGTCTAAACCTTTGGACTGCAAAGACTGTGGCCAGAGCCATCTTCTCCACATGTGAGTATCATGTCTCAGAGTCAATGAGACTCTTGCTAAGGTAGTACACAGTATGTTCTTGGTCGTTACTTTCTTCCTGAACCAGCACCATGCCGACAGTGGTAGTAGAGGTGGTGAGATATAGAATATAATCCTATGTATAGTCATGGGGTTGTATCATGAGTGCATTGGTAAGGGCCTTTTCCAAGTTGTTAAAAGACCATTGGGATTCATCATCCCAAATGAAAGGAATGTCTTTTTTTAGAATCCTCATGTAGCCCTTAGTGATCTTGGAGAAGTTACAGACAAAACGGCGTAAGAATTTTGCATGCCCTTGCAAACTCTGGAATTTTGGGATATTGGATGGGGAAGGTAAGGCTAAAATGGCCTCCACCTTCGTGGGATCAAGGCGTATGCCATCCTTGGAGATAATGAAACCTAACAATCTGTCGGCTTCGACACAAAATATGCATTTGTGTGGATTAAGGCGAATGTTTTAGTGAAGACATCATGAGAATATTACACTCATATGGTCTAGATGATCCTCTTGTGAATTGGAATGCGTGGGTAGGTCATCCAGATAGGGTTCCACAACATGCTTGATATCGTGAAAAGCGTAGGACATGGCCTGTTGAAAAGTGGCCCCAGCGTTCTTAAGACCAAAGGGTAACTTGTATTACACAAAGGTCCCCCATGGGTAGATAAAAGTGGTTTTGTGCTAATCGAATGGGAGTATCTTGATCTGATTATAGCCAGAGAAGCCATCCATGAATGAAAAGATGACACTCGGCACAATTTTCAATAATCTGGTCGATAAAAGGCGTTGGGTAGTTGTCCCTTGGACAAGCTTTGTTCAAGTCTCGGTAATTGACACAGACCCTAATCATACCATGTTTCTTTGCGACGGGAATGATGTTGGACACCCAATCTGTCAATGGGATAGGGTAAATAGCACGAAGAAGTTTTTCAACTTCCGCTTGTATGGCAGCCGTTTTGCGGGGATGCACGGGTCAGAGTTTCTGTCGGACTGTTTGGGCACTAGGATAGACTTGTATATCATGAACCACAATGGAAGGGTCTATTCCTGGCATTTCTTCATAACTCCAAGCAACAACGTCATGGAATTATTTGAATAGGGCAGTATAGAATTCTACCTCGGTAGGTATGCATGTTTTGCCCAAATGGATTAGTTACACGACACCAAGTTTCACTGATATGTCAATGGGAATGGTTTCCATGATGTTTGCTAAGTTCCCTTCGGAAAACATGTCATGTGTAGGTATGGGAGTCTTAGTGTTGACATTGTCCGGTGAAACAATGGATTTAGAATCAAGATCCACCGCTTGAATCGTAGGGAAAGAATACCTATGATGGTGATATTCCCAGGGTGGTTCATCAATGCTCATGATCTCCATAATAGATTCATCCGAGGGAAAAATATTTGTAAGGGAATCAGTGTAGGGCAAAGATGAAGGGAGTTCAGGTGGAGAATGTGCCACCGTATGGTGGTCAATTATGTCGATCCAATCGGAAGCCGACTAAATCGCCTGGTAGGTTGCTAAGTTTCGGTTCAAAGGCATGGAAGAGCCGAGGGTTTCAAACACGGAAGGACTCGGTACCACCCATGAATCGCCAGATTCGTAGGATTGAGGAGTGCTCGTTGAAATCATATTGATGGAAAAAACTGGGGGTGGGAGTTCTGGAAATACTCCAATAATGGAGGAATCCTTCAAGAGACCAACACCAATGTCTTCAAAATGAGGCTAGGAATGTGCCAGCAATGGGACATTGTTGGTGGAGTTTTGATGTATATCTGGAGTACAAAAATATAACTGATCTATAGTGACGATCTTTCCTTGGTGAGGAAATTGCACTAAGTGAAAACGGAGGACGCCATGAAGGTCATGGCGTAAAACCAGTTGCGACCGACTAAGATGTTATAGTCTAACGGAGCATCAACAATTTCCACATGAATAGATACAGTCTTTCCCCCTAGTTCAACGACAAGTGAAGGAATGAGTCCATAAGGTTGGAAACCGCATCCATCAAATGATTCTAAGGTGGTAGGAGATTGGGCCAATTCTGGAGAACCTATAGCTCTCCAGTAGGTCAAAGACATAATGGAAGTGGAAGCACCCTCATCCAAAACGGTATGATGGATGTTGTTTCCGCAAATCCTAGTGTGAATCTGGAAGGCCAACTGGTGAGAAAGCCTTGGCTTGAAATATTCCAAGTTGAACAAAATTGTATTGGAAGAATCCGGGTCAACGGCTCCAAGTGTAGATAACAAGGTTCTACGCTGTGTAGGGCAGTGTTGTAGAACTTCGAGAGTAGACATGGCACAAGGTGCTTGAGCTAAGTCTTCAACGATGTTGTAGTTTTGGGTTGCTCGATCGTTTGGATTAAATGTCGCATTTCGAATGGTGGCCTTAGGTGGGCGCAGCACGGTATCAGTGACGGGTCTCTCAATATGGAGATGACCATTAGGAGGGGTCGAAGGTGGATCTTCTGGGGGATACTTGACTTTGGCAGTCTCGGTCCCTTTCAAACTCGAGACAGAATCATATGTCTTTGAACATGTAGAGATGTGAATCGTCTCGTGGCTCATCATGAGAAATTTGCGATTTGAGGACGTTTCTGCTCTAGAAGAGTTGTTTTGGTTCCCCCTTGAGGGGAATCATGTGTGACCATTTTTTGTTGTTGATGAGGAAAAGGGTCGGTTAACACTACCAGGAGGGAAGAACCTTTTACAAATTTATTGACTTCCTCTTTGTAAGGACAGTCTCTCGTGTAATGATCTTCCTGACATATGAGGTAGGGAAACTTTGCTTTCCATCTAGGTTTGTTGTCATTATTAGTCTGTTGAGGTTTGGGATTTTCCTGCTGAGTGAAAGGTTTCTTGGACTTTTCTTTATTGTTCTTCTTTTTCCCTCTGGATTGTTGTGACATGGATTAGACGACGTTCACCTCAGAGGACTGAGCAGGAGAGGTATATGTTTTAGGTGTAGCCTGAGTTTGGGGTGGAGCAGTAGTATTTTGTTGCCCACTCGGTTTGGTTGCAGGCTGAGCCTTCACAGAACCAACTGCTCCATCGATAGGAGGTTCAATAACGGGCTTTGATGGAGCAATAGTGGGGCGGGATGCATGAGGGATGAGCTCATATAACGTTCTGGATTAGGTATAAACCAAATCCATATACTGTGCACGAGAGATGGCTTGTTCCTCTGTGACAGGTCCTCCCATAGAAACATCCCTAGCAATGGGTGGTAGTAGTGACTTTGTGAACCAGTCAGCCAGTAATTGGTCCGGAATGGTTGCCTTGATTAATCTTCGATGTCTTTTCCACTCATGAATGTGATCAGATATGTGGGTGGCCATATTTTGGCACAAAGAAGTTAACAAGTCTGTTCCAGTCTCATATCGGATGGGAAGCTGGAAGTGTGTCAAGAATTGCATAGCTAGGGTGTTGAAATATCTGAAGGAGTGTTGGGGAAGCTCGATATACCATTTTTTTTCCTTACCGGTGAGTGTACATTGGAAGATCCATAGTCGAATAGAATCATCCATCAATGAGTTCGAAGAACACCACAGATGAAATGTCATAACGTGATTTTTTGGGTCTTCCCCAGGTTTCGCATTGAACTTTGGGATGTCCGACGATAGTTTGGAAGGGATGGGTGGCCAGTGAGGTTTGTGCCAAATAGGATCGTTGATAATTCTAGACAAGTCGGGTAAGTCTAATGTGGCAAAAAATGGAAGTCGTCGATTGGGTTGCGGGAATGAGTAGTACTGATGGATTGCTGGGATGCCTGTGGGACCTTGCACCGCATATTGCTACATATTGTACCCAAACATATTACTCATGGGGTACTGTTGGAAGTTTTGAGTATTAGGGATCATCTGGTTCACCGGTTGTTGGTTTGGAATCATAGGATTGATAAATTGATTCGGAATTGAGTCAGATATCAGTTGCTAGGCATATTGTTGGTTGGGAATAAATGGTGTAGAGACCTGGGGTGGTTGAGCCCAGGTGTTGTTTCCAAATCCTTGGTTGGGTGGATTTCCCATACCTTGAGAGGGGGGATTTGATTGGAAGAATGGATTCCATGGATTATTTGTTCCGCTCTGAGTAAGAGACGGGGTTTGAGGGATGGGTTCCATGGAGTGTTTGAGGCACCGGGATAGGGTATTCCATAACTCAAGTTAGGGGTAATGAATGCTTATGTTGATTAGGTTTCCCCCCAGCTTGGCTCTAATTTCCATGAATATAATGCCCCCAAGTAGGCAGGATTTTTGGTCCCCGAGAAGGAATTGGGCCTGACGAAGGGAATAGGATGTTGGTACCAGTTGAGATACTAACAAAAGGTTGTCCACCGCTAGGTTGACTGTGTGATTCCCATAGAGTAGATGATGCCGATGGAGGAGGTTGTTGGTTGGTCCCACTTGGGGCACTAACAGATGATTGTCCTCCAAAAAGTGAGGTATGTGGTCCCCACGTGATAGATAGTCCAGACGGAGGAGGTTGGTTACTGGGTCCGCTTGGGGCTCCAATAAACAATTGTCCTCCCGAAATAGTGTAAAACGTGGTTGAAGATTGACCTCCAGTCACATTAGGTGTTCGAACAGTAGGAATGGATGGCCTTCCAATGGGCACATTCGAAGGGTTTGGTTTTGCAGGTTGAGTAACTGCACGAGTGGGGACGACTTGTGAAGATGGTGGTGCACTAGTTCCATAATTTAAAGATGACAGTGAGAAAGTAGGGTTTGTCCTCATAGTAGGAGTATTCCCCAAAGAAGTACCAAAAATTTCTTCTGGCAATAGATGAGGGGAAGGTTGAAGAGGACTTTCGGGCGTCAATTGTATGGGTATGGAAAGAGTGCGAAAATCGTCGATGGCTTGGCCCAGAGTTGTATCTCATAATGAGGAGGATGGATCAAATATGTTTGCCGTCCCTGAGATATCAAGGAAGGATTCTGGTTGGGTCCAGTCCGTGGGTCCTGACCGACCTACATATGATTCGTCATAAGTGGTATCACGGGATGAAGATCGAGGTGTTGGAGAATCATGATAGATTACTGATTGGGAAGCATGTGCGGGAGGGTATTGCGAGACTGAAGCTAGTATTTGAGCAGCTTCATGTCTAAATTGTTCCATTGCCATTTATTCATTGGCTAGACTGGCCATTTCGGCTCGAATTGATGTCATGATATCTAGGGTAGAAGGGAGGTCGGGAGAAGTCATTCCAAATGACATATTGCTAGAAGATCCAGTTTCAGAACTCCGTGTGACCGAGGATGTAGATATGACAGGTGGGGTTTCCAACTATGTAGAGGGATAAGTAAAGTAGGTGGAGAGGTGAAACTGTCTAGGAGGTGCAGGTTCGGATTCCTCAATGATATCGATGTACTCTTCAAGAAGA
This sequence comes from Larix kaempferi, assembly GCA_027924585.1. Classification (NCBI taxonomy): domain Eukaryota; kingdom Viridiplantae; phylum Streptophyta; class Pinopsida; order Pinales; family Pinaceae; genus Larix; species Larix kaempferi. The sequence goes on from BSBM01000013.1 coordinate 1,197,492, forward strand.
TCAAATAATGATGGCATGACTGGAGTGGTGCTAATATCCGGAAGGGTGATGACTTCCGGAAGAACAATGGTTTGAGGTGAGACACTAACTTAAGGGGCTAAAGTAGTTTCCACTGTAGTGTTGACTTCTGAGGCAGCAGTGGATTGTGGTACTGCACTAGTTTCAGTTACCGTACTAAGTTCTGGAATAGTGTTAGTCTCTGGAATTGTGCTATGTGTTAGGGGTACTGTAGCAGCTGGTGGTGTATTACTAGTAGATGGTGGAACGGTCCCTCAGCCAGCAGATCTGCTGGTAGGGGGAGTGGGTATGCGTGAGGATGAGGGTCGACTGATCGGAGGTACTATCTCGGGACTCTTCCCTTGTTGTCTACATGATTTCCATTGATATTCCATGGACCTAGATAAAGTGTTATGGGGAAATTCTCATGAAAAAGAACTCAAAAACCCTAGAGCAACCGAGTGTGCAAAAGGGGAGCTAGGAAAAGAAAAGGCTTGCAAGCCAAAAGAACAAGCTTAAAAAACTTGACTGGGACCGGTGTCACAGTAAGAAATCTATAACAAAATGGCCAGAATGCAAACAAGCAGCACAAAAAGTAAAAAAGACCCTCTAAAGATGAAATAGCAGGCAAACTTCCTAACTAGGATCTAGAGACCTCAACAGATCGTATCCTTCGCAAGGTGATGAAATCCAAGTCGAACAATATGAAATTAGAGACCAAAGTGGAATTATATCCCTCTACCAAAAGGGATCCTGGGTAAAAGAGCCCTAGAAGAAAAGTCACTAAGCTACCTCATTCATGACACATCCGAGAAGGTTAACTGGAGATTCTGCCTTTGAGCCCTTGTATCACCTATACGGAAAATACAAGGAATACAATGAATAGATGTCATTGGGCACTAAGTGGAGTGTGGTATTCCACAAAGTCCGTCCAGAACCTGTCCTCCCTACTTACCCCCGTGGAACGAGAGGCCCTTTCAACAAACTGGTCGATGAGCATGTCAATAAGTAATAGAGGATTTTAGTACCCTAGAGGACAACAACTATGTTTCAGATGAAAAGTGACAAGGGGGAATTGTTTGGATTCCTATCCCCGGTGTCCTACCTAACTAACAAATTATTTGTATCTTCAAGTGAGGTTAAGATGTGTTGAGTTAGGGAGATAAATTTTAGTGGTTTGTTGTCTTACTCAATCAGGTGAATGGAAGTGCAATTGGATGGTATGGTGACTTGACTCAAAACGTGCATATGCGAATGAATCAAATATACTTTTCTTTTCAATGAAAAGCTAGCTACAGTAAGGAGAGAGTTCTTCGATCCTAAAAGCAAAATGAAAATGCAAAATTTCTCAAAGGTGAAAACCACTCAATTTTTGTTTTTTATGTGCCAAACTAAAAGTACTCTTTCAAAGTAAATGAATCCAACAAATCTTTCTCTACTTCTAATGAGAAAAATGCATGACAAGTAAGAACAGAGAGATGCCTTCTAGATGCAAAATAACTTTGATCTTTTCAACAAAAGAGAAAGAAAGCTTCGAAAAAGTCCTTCAATACCAATTTTATGAAAAAAGATGTAAAGATGCTTTTTCAAAAAAATATAATCTTTCCAATACTGAAATCAAGGATTCAGATGTATAATAAAAATGACCTTGGATGTTCAGAAATGACCAATATTTGCAAATATGTCAAGAAGGTAAATGACCTTTTTACTATGTCACATAAACTCATAAAATCCAAACCTAAAGAATGAATGACGCAAACCAAGACAACTTGCAGCCTTGCTTATGGATATCAGGGTGAGTGTGCAAACTAAGTGCAAGGAATGATGGGTGTGTAGGAACCACTGAAAACAATGCCCTAGTTACTAATTTCTCAAAGTGGCTCCAAAGAAATCCTGAAAATCAAGCAAAGGTTTCAAATGTTCTAAAAAGAGACAAAATGCAAGCAATGTAGTGCAGTCATGCAGGTCACAGAAGTCTGACCGTTGTCAGCAAACAGAAAATTGGAGCAGAATATCAGAAACCAAATGGTATGAACAAAAGACCAAAAAATAGCTTGTCACAGAGAATTTCCGCGGGTCTATACGAAGCCCAAGCGCGAAAATATAGAATTTCCGCATTCTGCAAAGTAGCTGGGGCGCGAAAATTTAAGAATTTTCGCACTAGTAAGTATGGGTAGGGCGCGGAAATCTACAGTGAGAGAATGAAGAGCGAAATTTGAGAAAAAGTTTTGATCTTTCTCGGGTTTTGCAGACCCAGGGGACAAAGTGTTGAGGTTCGACTTAATGTCAGAGGTTCAATGATGAAAAATATGCAGAGAACAAGGAATTTAAGTGAAAATAAAAACCAAATTTCACAATCAAAAAATAATAAAAACTGGATCTAAGCCAGTGGAGTTGCCATTTTCTGTGGTAGAACTTTCATCCTAAGGATAAGAAGAGGTTCCCTTAGATCAAACTAATATTAAACACGCCTAATATAAGACAGTATGTAACAAATGCTACCTTAAATCTCTAAATCTAATCAATACATATGATCTTGAATGGATTTGGAGGAGAAGAGTTCGATTTACTCACTTTAAAACCGGATGTTTGTTTAACTTCCAACTCCTGTCCTAAATTCCACAAGCAGAACCTGTTTGATTGAAAAAGAAATAAATGGAACCAATATCCAAATATATCGTATACAAAATTAGATCTAAATCAAATCAGATACATTTCATGCTCATGACTGGAACACAATACACAAAATAGAGAAATAAGACAAGTTATTATTAAATGGAAACTTAATGAAACTTACAACCTGATTCCTTGATGTCCAAGCAATCTCCAACTCCAAAGCTTCCTCCATTTTTCTATCTCTGCAAACCTTCTAGGATCATAGGTTTGATACCCCAAGTTGTCCTCCCTTTGGCTCAAGGATAGCCTCTCCTTTATAGCATTTAGGAAGCCAACCATATGGAGAGGAAGGTGGATCTAGGTGAGAGTTTAGTGGATCATCCAAGCTAAACAAGGAGGATAGGTTAGGATCGAATCAGAGGTTTCAATCCCAAGGAAATATCCCAGAAGGTAAGATCCAAAATCCATGCAAAGGGTTGTTATTGAGATTTTCGTGCCTCGAGAACTGAGCATAGCGCAAAATTATGGATATTTTCGCACCCATGTAGGTATGCAAAGCACGAAAATAGGGAATTTTTCGCGTCTTGCTATACTAGCAGGGCACGGAAATAATGCCAAGAAGTGGTTGGATGAGGTGGCATTCGGCTGAATGAGGTTGGATTTGCCTCTTAAGTCTCCAGATGAGGATAAGAAGGGGACCAACAAGGTCCAACAGCCATTAGGAGGAAGTGTCGTTAGGTCGTATGACACGAGGATGGGACACTAAAGTTCAAAGTGTAAATATGACGTATAACAAGGTCGAGAGGACAACTGGAACTGCCAATAGCATCAAATAGAAATCCCAACATTCCCCAAGCCTGATATTTTGATTGCCCTCATGCAAACAAAATATGTTTAGCTGATCTTCTCATATCAAAGTTTCAAAATTGACAAAACTTTATTAATGTTGCAATTGTGTTAAGTGCTAGTCCCTATAGCTATGTTTACATTGGATCCCTCTCTTTTCTTCTCTGCCTTGAGTTTATTTTTCAAAGTCCTATTATGCAAGGCTAAATACCGAATTCATCCGTAACATCTCTTGTTAATTTTCTTGAATTTCTTGTTCTTTGCCATTAATTTCTCAAGTTCCTCCTCTAACTCAATGCTCCTTTTATTCAGAACCTTGTTTTCATTCTTCACATGCCTATCCAAGATCTGAGATTCTTCAATTTATGCCATGAGCTTTTCAATTTTCTTATTTTTCTTCCTTAATTTTGATGAGCCTAACTTGCTTGAGACATTGGAGTATATCGTTTGCTTCAAAGGTTCAACAAACCCTATGTTGTCTTCAAAATTATTGAAGACTAGTGATGATGGTTTAGCATAGTCAAATAGTTTACGAACAGGGACCTTAAAACCATCATTTTGTTCTAAACTTCTTGGGCCAAGGAGATGAAGGATCATTCTATTGAAAATTACTATGCCCTGTCCCTGCTATCTCATTATCTTGAACATTACTATGCTTTGTCCCTGCTGGCTCAACATTCTGTTTTTTAGGCTCAACACTCTGTTTTTGAGGATCAACATTCTATTTTTTAGGCTTAACACTCTATTTTTCAGGATCAACATTCTGTTTTTCACGCTAAACATTCTATTTCTTATGCTCAACATTATGTTTTTTAGGCTTCTTCTAAGTCATACTCCCGGTAATTATTCTAGCCGTCATAAGAGAAGTATGTCCACGTCTCTCCTTTACAGGTTGTACTCTAGAACTCTCTCCACAAATAGTGAAGGCTTCGACTTCCTGGAGACTAGGTTCCTCACTATTATTTCCATCATCATGCTTAGGAACAACGTTCACCCCATAGGCTATATCCTCATGTGCAATAACACCATCAACAAATCCATTACATGCCAAGAACATATCCCAATTATCATCTCTCTTATTCAATTCCTCCATGATCAAGATTTTAAACAGACCATGATGATATAAGATACAACTAACATTTTTACGATTTTATTGAATGTGTTTTTCCATTTGGCTCAGACTTTGCCATAAATAAAATGGGAAATTCAAATGTTCATTGGATTCAAAATGAAATAGAAGGCGAATGTGCTAAAAGAAAGTAATGGCATACCCTCCCTAGAATGTGAAAACATTTTTCAATACAAACAATAGGTTCCTCCATTTCTCCGTAATCCAAGTTGTAGGTACACCCTTCTTCCAATTCGGGCTCTGGTCTGTTCAGCATAAAAGACGAGTCCACACCCCCTTTTCAACTTGCTTATTTTTAAACCACCTCTCCCCTATTCAAGGTAGTCTGGTGGCTTGAGCTATCTACTACTTCGTTACTGCCATTGCCAAATCGCCCACACGAGCAACATGACCATCGAATCCTTCTGTGAATCATTTTGTGACAGAGGAATTGGAACCAATAAATTTATTAAGGAATGGAAGCCACCTTGCATACCTGAGTATGGATTTACTAGCATTGTAATCAGGGTATGCTTCCAATATATTCAAACATCATGGCTCTTTCCTGACTACACCGGGCTTTCCCATTATGCTTCTAGTCCAAGTATGTGAGGAAATATAGAAAACGCTATGTTTTGAGCAATTAATTTCCACTACCACAGGGTAGACAGGGAATTCGTGATTGTGAAATAGATCAATTTAGGGCTTATTTCGAATCCTCCAAGTGATTTGAAATAAGATATAATGATGAATATAGGTGGAGTGTCTTCAGGATAATGGACAATTATGAGTTTAAATTCCACTTGACAGAGATTTTATGGGGTGGCAGAGATATAATTCAAACGTAGGAGAGTGGAGATAATAACGATCATGAGGGTAACGATTGTTTAGATCATAAATGGTAGCATATATATCCTTTATGCATCAACAAAAAACGTGGAGTATTTATTTCATCATTGTAAAATATGGTCGATGATGCTTCCATGTGTATATTAAGAAAACATAGAAACATCATTGTGATTGATTCCATTGACTTAATAGATGCATTCTACAAGGTAAGAGCTTCGTTTCATGAGTATATCATTAAACATTAGGTGCAGTCAAGGTAAGAGCTCTGTGTCATGCTCCACATAATCATTGATTCTACCGATCAACAAGTGTCATGCAGAATTTAGTTGCATGTTATTCCAGTATACTTACAACCCCGGTATTACCATTAGATGTACGATTTCATGAACATTTGTGTTACTTATTACCATGGTTAGATTGTGCAATTTCATTAGTACTTTATGTTACTTCTTACCATGGTTAGATTGTTAGATGGATATATGTATAGGGTATGCTAGCTAGGAATAAAATTTAGACTTTGTAACTTATGAATTTGCATGCTTTCAATAAACTATAAAAATTAAAAAAAGTTATATAAATCTTTGAAGTTTATTCCAATGTAGCTTGCAACTATTTTGTATTGGACTAATTAGCTAGCCTACTAAAAGTAACTAGCTGATGAATTTCATATATGGCAATACAGACTAACTAGTTTATTACAGGTCTTCCTATAACTAATATAGGGGTCCTGTAGCAACTGAAAGCGGTGATTATAGTACTACATAATGGTACAATACTCATTGTGAATATTGAAAATGTAAATGCTAGAGATATTGTTGGAGAAGCCTAACACAATTATCTACGAAATTATCATCTTTGAAACACTGGGAGATTATCAAAATCACATTGTCCTCATTGTTAATTTCTTGGTTGATATTTCATGAAGTGAACAAATATTAACCCAAGGGAGTTGAATTTAAGCCATCCATTTTTCCCACACGTATAACACATGTGGATAATACATGCACCTATCCCATGCATTGATAAACCCACAAAGATAACCGATGCACCTAACCCATGGATGTAACCTACAAACACAAGTTAACACACCAGTGATGTTTTTAAACACATGTGCCTATGGGTTAGTGATCAGTTTGAGCATGTGAGGTATCCTTGTTGTTTACTTATATGGACACATGTTCTTGTTTTGTTATAGCATCCCTCACCTATCTGATATAATATATGGGAGGAGAGACCACTTGTAATCATTATTGCGCTCTATTTTTGTACTTGTATTGGAGACATTAGGGTTCATGAGAGTATAATTGGGAACATGGAGGAGTGGCTTGTATGAAACACTTGGATAATGAACCATTAAGGAAGTTGGAGCATTGGACTACATCATCTTGGAGAGTACACCATCTTAAAGGAGGAGCACTGAGCCCAAGGAATATCATGCTTGGAGGGTGTTTCATTTTGAGTGTTGGATGAACCCTAGCTTCTATGTCATTTGTTCATCATTGTATTTTAGAGTGCTCCATGTGAGGTTGCCTTGTTGGTTTCTTATATGAACAAATGTTATTAATTATTACCTTGCCTATTTGTATAGGGAGGAGAGAGATTTTGTAATCATAACCATTATTCTACTATATCTTTGTAAATGTCTTTGAGAAGAATATGACATTGAAGAAAATGATAATTATGATGGCCCTTAGTGTAGGCATAGGGTTTTCTACCCTAATAGATGACATGCAGATGGATCTAACACCTTCTCTGTTATTGGAGCTTAATCTTATGGGACATAAAGCTAGGGTATGATCATGGAGAAATGAGATTGGTGTGGTGCCTTGGTCATAACACAAATTCGTTATTGTATCTTTGATGTTCCGTGATGGTCCGTTGATGTTAGTTATGGTGCAAGAGTTGAAGACATAGAGTTTGAGGAGTCACACCCTATGATGGACATATATGATTAGAACCTAGCACTAGAGTTTTCTTACCATGTCCTTCTGTAATGAAATGTGACTAGGGTTTGGAAACTCTAGGAAATTAGGAAACCATGTTAATGTGTATAACTCAAGAGTAATACAAGATTGGTGTTGTATCCAATATTGATATTGTATACACCCTTTTCACCTCTTTTTCATCTTCGATGATTATATTAATTAGCTCACTAAATGAGACTAGTAATTTAATGCTATTTAGTTTGCTACATTGAGTCACATAAATAATTAATGCAAAATCATTATTAACCTAGTACACTTAACACCTTCTCCTTTATTCATATCTTTTCCTCTCTTACAATTTCTAGGCTTTTCCATTCCACTCTCCCCTTCCTCATGGTAGTGTGATCCCTCTCTCTAAGGGTCATGCTACACATTATAGTGGAATTGATTTCCCTCTTCTAGTGGGATTAATCAAGGGATTGGTTTAGTGTGTTTAAGAATATATTTTTTTGACACACACACACATACGATAACAAATGGTATATCAATTGCATCGAAACAAGTCATATTTATATACCCCAAGTACATCAAATGTATGCAAGAACTAAAGTACATAGTCCCTACAATACATGAAGAAAGGGGGTGGCAATATTCATAAATTTCAACAAGGTCTTTCATGAAATTTTATTAATGCATTGTTTGTATACAATGCAAAAATCACTAATATGTGTTAGTAATTACCAAGTAATTTGTTCACTTTATAAGCTACCAACCAAGTAATTTGTTCACTACATGAAATATCAAACAAGAAATTAACAATGAAGACTTTTGGGGGAGGTTCTAAAAAGACCCCTCGTAAAGGTATTTTTGAAGGCGGTGTTTGTAACCCCACTCGGGTATTATTGCACAATTCAATGGCATTCAAGCAATGGACACATCCCCACAAAAATTCACCCCGACTTGCAGTCGGCTCTCTCCAAACATCAATGGGTTTTTGAAAAACCCAATGGTTTACCATCGGCTTGTGGGGAGCACAACCATGGCAATAAACTAATTCCAGGTAGACAACCCCCAATGTACACCCGTATCTACACCCTTTTTCCCAAAATATTGAAATAGAAAAGATCATTCATGAGTTGTAGGAGGATGGCATCATTTTTCCTGGTACAAGCCCTTATTATTGATCACAGTTGGTTATGGTATTGAAAAAAGAAGGCACTTGGCACATGTGTCCAAATTGTTGGGCTCTCAGCAAGTTAACTATCAAGGATAGTTTTCCCATTTCAATCATTTCTGATCTCTTGGAAGAGCTTCACAGTCCGATGCATAAACTGCCATGGATTTTCCATTGGAACAGTTTGTCACATTGGATCACACAACTTAGTTTTTTTTTTTGTAAATAAAAAAATAGGACCTTCTATTCAACCGAACAACTTATACATAGTGTTACAGAAAAACTGCCATCCTTGCCTGTAAAGGACAAGCGATGGGCATCATAACCCCCAAAAGGAAACAGGGGAACCACTGACACTAGACTAAAACCAGAAGAAGGGATCGGTTCATTGAGTGGACCGACCCAACCCCATTCTCCCCTTTTTCTTCCGAACATCAATCCATCCTGTGGAACTGGTAGGTGCAGCAGATTTCTCCACCACAGCCAGTTGATTTGAGGGAATTCTATCGGTGCGACCTATGTGAACTGCAGGTGTTTCCTTATCACTGTCTGAATGGTTTGATTCGTGAGGACGTTTCTCATCCCCTGGAAGCGGAGCTATGGACATGATGGTATCATTTGGTTCAACATGAGCAAGGGGGGAAACCCCTAACTGAGATGTGGGATCTGAAGCTTGAGTTTCTGTTGCTTCTGAGGGTTTGAGAATTATCTCCTCAACTAGTTTTTTCTCAACTGGTGGGGGTTGTACTGGAGTAGAAAAAGAAGAAGGTTCTGAAGAAACTTTGTGATGTTGCTTGTCGTCCGTCGAGGGAGCCGATCGACTTTTGTGAGGTTTGGGGTCTTGCCACCCATTGGCCTTCTTCCGTGTCCCAAAGGACACGGATGGGCCAAGGGAAACGGGACACAAAGCCTGGAGATGCCCTGTCTGCTGGCATGAGCGACACCTGAAGGCCGTATTCTCATAATCAAGCAGTTGCTCATAAGGGTCCTCCTCTGTCCATTCTATGAAAATCCTATCCGAAAGCCCTTGGCTGAGGTCGATTTCAACACAAATGCGTGCATAAGTGATGAAACCCTTCAAAAGACGATCTTTATCAATTTTGATAAACCTTCCCAGCGTATTGCCAATGGTGAGTAAAAAATCAGGAGAATAAAAATGTAGAGGGAAGTTAGGGAGTCTTATCCAAATCGGATTTCGCATGGAATTCATAGTCATAAGGTTAAAAGAGGAAAACCATGGCTGCATTGAAAGGCCAGATCTGCCCCAGAACCACGGTCCTTGCTCTAGCACTCGTTGGCAATCCTCATCTTTGGCAAAGATGACAATGAAGAAGCCTTTAGAGCATAGGAACACCTCTAGATCTGGCACCCATGTCTTGCTGATCCAATCTCTTAGTGCCGAAGTAGAAGGCCATAAACCGTTGAAACGGAAGATCAGGGCCCTCTGCTCGTACATAGAAGCATAAGAAAAAATGTGGGGGTCTTCAACCTCAGTCGTAGGAGGTTCTGTGGATTGCTCTACAATGAAAGCAGATCCTGAAAGTGCCTTTGCTCCAAGACCTGCCACCTTAAATCTAGATGGAGCCTCAAGCCCTGTTTTAACTGCATGTTTGTAAGAATGGGGGGGAATGGGAGTAGGAGCCCCACCCCTTAGCCTAGCAACAAGCGATAGTGTTTCATTCTTCATATGCCCCAAACTCTGAAGCCGAACGTCATCCTCAAGCTGGCGTCCATCATAGATTAGCCTTTGAAAGCAGGGCGGAATCCCTGTTACCTAATAGATCTTGGTTTTAATCCTGCATACTCTATCAAGTGGATGAGTGTGCAAGCATTTGGTCGAGCCATCCAGGACCCTCACGAAAAGAGGAAAACCAGCAACGCCCTCTGACTTTGCCGTGGTCAGAAGAGGATCCCTCGGCCAGCAATCGAAAAGAAGAGAGGGCTCGAACGCAACAGGCTTCGAGGCAGGTTGAACGATCTCCTGAAAAACGGAACCAACACCCCCGTTCAACAAACCTCTGTAGGGTTCTGAGGCCGAGAATAGCACAGCGGGGGATGACAGAGGCATCCCAGCTGCGGCCAAGCGGCCCTGCGGCGGCTAGGGATCATGTTAGGGTTCTCGTGGAGCACCACATTCTTCCGCTCATCCTCATATATGAGAAATTCGGATCACACAACTTAGTTCTTTTTATTAGCTTATTTTTATTGAATGTTAAATAACTGGAACTAAAATAAGAATAAATAGAGCAAATAAGTACACAATCCACAAATTAACACGAGATACACCCTAGGAGAACCCACCATGGGGAAAAATTTAGCCACAAATGAGGACTACGCGTTTCTCTTCATATCAAAATGCAAATACAAAGGAAATGGTACTCTATATGGAGTTACGTATGACTCAGCGACCAAAATGGCTACTACAGGATATATTGTCTCCTCTATTTTTCTCTAATATCTAGTCTTGTGTTGTTTCTCAACTATGGAAGAGTATAGTAACATCAAAAGAATATAATTCCTTATTTTCCTAATGACCCGATATTTAACATAGCCCGATAACCGTCTAGGGTTAATTTTAAGGTTTTCGCATGACCCAACTCCTGATTAGGGTTAGGGTTTTGGACATTCTAGAATTCTCTTCAAATTCCACATGTGCAATAAATGAGAGCCGACATGGAATCCACTCGGTACCAGGATGGTCAGCCAGGATAGGTCAACTTATGGGAGGCATAACTTCTTCATACAGACTCTGTTTGAGGCAGTTTTTGGACCGTTGGAAAGGTCTTAGTGTGTATAATATGTAATATTACTTTGAAGAAACGTTTGGACAAAAAAGTGCCATTTAATCCCTCAAAATGGCTTCAGAAGGTTTCATATGGTTTTTTACCCCGAATGTGAAAAGTGAGACCTGCCCCTAAAATAGGCCCTACAAGCAAATTCACCCAATCTTCCGACCATGAAAGATCAAAATAGGTGACAAATTATATATTGATCCATTTCATATCACACCTCCTCATTTTGAGAGGCTTTTTTCCCCCAAATCCTTTTATTGAATGGGGTGAGGTAATTTCTCCTCTACCTGAATCTCCTTTGAGTACCATTTACCCTTGCCTAGAAGTTGTCCTTTCAACCCCACCTACCATATTTCATACTCTCCCCGCCTAGTAGTTATGGACTTCATATGCAACACTGTGTCTTCTGTTAACTCTTCTTAAGCCTCTAGTGATAATTCCTCTATAGAAGGTAATACCTGCTCAGGTTCCTAATCCAACATGAAAGTTTCATAGAGTTTTAGATTTTCCACATTCACAATGGAGTAAATGTGCATGTATGGGGGTAGACTGAGTCTATAGGCATTATCTCCCACATTCTCCAATACCTCAAAAGGGCCATACGTCAAAGCCTTATCTTCTTTCCAATACCATGTAGTCTTTCCTTGTTTAGGTGTAACCATATTGTATCTCCCACTTTGAATGATTTTTCAACCCTGTGTTTTTCACGCCCAACCTTGTGTTTTTCTTGAGACTTCTTCAATGATTCTTGTACTTACTATTGCTGGTTTTTTTACACCAACATGTTCCAAAAGGAACTTACTAAGGGTTGTGTTAATCTTAGTAGAGTTTCAAGGCAAAACTAAAAATAAACAAAACACGAAAGCGACAAATTGATCTAACAGACAATCAAAACTAAGTTAAATGATACTAAAAAAATTAAACTAACATTCATGTGCATTCTTCATCAAGCAAACATCATGTAAAGATTAAATAATGCGTTTTTAATTATCGAAATGAACTTTTACAAGAGTAAGTGTCACCTCTAAGTTGTAATGGAAGGATCCCCTACAGCTATCCAAGTGAGGGTTCGCTTGGTCTCCTGGCAGTCCATGATCCTCCCAACACACATCACGTATGCGGTCTCCAGCAAGGAAAGACAGAAACACGAAAGGGAATTTTGATATCAAGCATATTTTTGCAGAGTAACAACTTGAGCAATGGATGGAGAATTCTTGTGGAGTTAGGGACCTTGAGGGTTCATTTAGAGGCACAGTGGATAGTTTTGGGATAAGGATTAGTCTTTGATTTTTTATTTTTTTATCTTTGATTTTATTTTTTAATTTTTTCCTTTTAATTTTTTTTAATTTTTAATTTTTTCTTTTTGATTTTTCGCCTTTTACTTTTTTTATCCTTTTTTCCAATTTGGGCTATCATAGGAATCATGCCAATTTTATTCTTTTTGTTGAGGGTAAAAATAGAAACATCCAAAAATCAAGTTAGGGAAAAGGTTGCTCATTTATTTCGATATAATTGAACAATTTGATTTGTAAAATAGCCCTTTCTGTGTTTCCGACGCTTAAATTTTCAAGTTTTATGTAAAAATGTCAAACCTTGGATCTCAGGATTTTCAACTTCTTAAATTAAAATCTCCGATGTCCCGATCCCAACTTTCTCTAGTTATTGTCGGATATTGGAAGTCAGAAAGTCTTTTATCTTTAAGTTTTTATCTCTGACGTGCCGACTCTGATATTTCAAGTTCGTGCCTCGGGAATCGGAAATTTTTATGACCAATTGGTTTTCCTGACATTCTGACTTTGATATCTTGATCCCGACATTAATCTCAGACGTCGTAGCTGGAATTTATTGTTTTAAAAAGGTAATTTTTGCTCCCGACATTCCAATATCGACATTTTAAAGGTCTGAGACCCAACAATCTTGAATGATCACACGTCAGAATAGCATCTCTGACATCATAAACTTATGTACCTGACACACATGTGAACTAGTTGACCCTAAGAACCAATCAAATCGAAAAATAATTTTGTAATTATGATTTAACCGCCATTTATGTACATAACATTTATGGTTGATGGCGAGTTGATTTCGTCGTGGGTGGGTCTATACTTAGTTGATTTTTTAACCAATTTTATCACTCTACTCCATTTTTCATCCTTGGCTACGAATCACAGAATGATCAGAGCTTACCGACGGATTTACTCTTTATTGCATAGTGACTATTTCAATCTTTCTTAGATATTTTATAGTTTTGTTCTTTTATGCATGTATTGCTCTTAATTTTTTTTCAAATTAGCTTATGTTTGCTATTTTTGCAGAACACGTCGCATATACTATGGCTCACAAAACTAGGGCAAAGGTAGCTGCAGAAGAACTAAATATTAAAGACCCAAATTTTGGTATATATTCAAATATTGATGGCACGAATAGCGACATTGAATGCATGGACTAGGCTACCATTTACAATATATTTGACATTGACAACTTATCTCGGTTTGTGGAAGATGCTCGAGTCTATCAAAGTATCAACAAGTCACTCTTTCATGACATTGTCGCACGACCATCCATTATTATGTATGCAAACCTTGTCCAATGGATGATAAATTATGCAGATATCTTGACTGCTACTTTCTAGGATTCGAACCAAATTGTATATGCTACTTTCAAACCCGACACTTTTGCAAGGATTTATGCTCTGAAGACTCCTCATCAGCTGTTAACACAATATTTCCTGAGGGATTTTGAGCAAAAGTTTGAACCAGAGGATTTGATTAAGAGTTGGTGGTTTGATTCATAAAGATTCATGTTGAGACCCAATAGAATGTACCATATTCACCATTTGAGGGAACCCTACAAGCTTCTTGCTTCTATGCTCTGTCAATTTTACGACTTGGAGAATTGCATTTATTTCAACCTAGAATGGACTCTCGTGGTTCAACATATTGTCACTACAGGGAAGGTATTTAACTGGGCTCATATTTTTTCTATTAGTTTGAAAGATGCCATTGCTCAGGCGCAAAAGACACCATCCATCAGGAAACCCAAGTTCTTCATGTCATCTTATCTAGTAGATATAATGTGCTCGTCTTTTGCGTTTCCCTCAATGAACTTGCATTGGACAATATAAAACCCTCCAATTCATATCTATTGTGCAATTTTATGTGAGTAAAAACATAGACCCCACATTTATGATATCTGTGATAATTTTTTGAGTGTTTTTTATCTTATTATATTTAAGACAAATGCAGCTAGGATTTATGAAGATGCCAGAAATTTTGTAGCCCCGATGGGAGATTGGTATTGTGGTGAGTTTTTCACTTACTTGAGGATTTGGGGCCATAATTCAGTCCATCTTCTACCAAGGTTTGTTCTTCACAAAATGGTTTTGAAAGAAGTGGCTTTTCAAACTACAGTGGATGGAGTTCGTGACTGGTGCTCAGGATGGAAAATAAAGGTTTGGCCTAAAGTTCTACTGTATATTAGTCACCTAGTCATTCACAATGCTTCTCATCCCATCTTTTGGCTGCTAAGTTGAAAGAGTTGAAATTGGGATTAGGTGTCAAAAGAATGCATGACCCTAAGAAGTTTATCAAACACCATTTTCTTCAGGCCCAATTGAAGAACACATAAATACATCAAACTCAACCTAATGACTCCATCTACCATGGAGCTCTTAGTTTTGAATAAGTGTTGGGTATTATTTCTAGCCCAGCATAAAGAAATATGGTTCATGAATCATAGAAACATCAGAAGATATTAGTACTCGAAGAAAGAAATAGAGTATTTGATGCTGAGGAATAGGCCAAGAAAGTAGAATTGGAAGCCAACAATAAATACCTGGTGGTTAGTACAGCTCAACTCAAACCCCCAACATAGAATAAGTTAGAGAAACAAGGAAAGTATCCAATGGAAACAAGCAAGTTTCATAATACTCTATAGAACTTGACTGGTTTAATGCAACAAGCAGATGATCTTCAAGGTAAACTGTCTCAGGCCATTGATCCTCTTACTATCATTGGTACCTCTTCCAATGTGATTTCTAATTTAATAGTTGAGGGTGGAAAGGTTTCATCCACCACAACTTTGAAACCAAAAAACCCTAATCCTATTATCAAGATTATTGATTTAGACCAAGAGAAACCAGAAGAATCCTTCTACTTGACTCAAATCATTGAGGAGTTTCCTCAATTACCTCCCCTTGATGTTTCATCCCTTATTGCTAACTTCTTACCAAGTTATAATCATGAGATACCCCATGATAATGATACATCTACATCTGTTGGTGTTATTGAACCTACCCATGATCCTATTCGTTATTGATCACCCCATTTCCCATCACATATTCAATCCTTGGATCATACCTCAGAACAAGTCCTTTCCTCTACTCACCCGCAGGATGATGTTCCATCAAATGTACTACAAAATCCTTTACCAACACAACAAGTTCAGTCTGTAAAACCAGTTGCTCATTTAGTTAAAAAGTGTGATGTTGTTGTATCTTCCAAGATTGAAATCACTATCCCTCTTTCATGTTCAACTCAATCCTAGATTGATAGCTCATCTACCCCTATTTCTACCCTTGTTCAAACCAACTCTGAGGTTTCTCAAGATTTCACCCATGCTACCCATTGCTACCTCTATAGGCTTGCTAGTATCATCATCGGAGGACACAGCTGATTTTAGAGAAGATGTAGTGGTCACATTGGGAGATTATTGCTTTAGCAGAAAATAAAGGGTAGTGACCAGAAAAGGTGTGAAGAGGACCAAGGAAGGAGAAATGCTTGTAGGCCCAATTGAAAATCAATTTATTTGGAAGAAGGTTACTACAAATCCCAGGAGAGAAGCCATTGAGACAACAGCTGCTATGGGAGCAATTGTTGGTGCTAATTTTGACTCTGTCTCTACTTTGAATCAAATGTTAAATGATGAAAAATCCAAGTGTGTTGCTCTAGAAGCAGAAAATGCTTCTCTACAGGAAGATTTTGTTAAGAAGTTGGATGATCTTAAATCTGAACATCAAAGTGAGATACAAAATATTCAGGAGTGGATTCTGGAACTTTTTGATAAGAAGAAGGTTGCAGATGATATTGTCATGAGCTAGGCCATTTATCTTAGGGATATCAAGGCAGAGATTAAACAGTTTAAGACTCAATATGTTTCCTCCTCATTATTCAAGCTTATTGTACATGAATTTAAAGCTAAAGCCATTTTTGTTAATGAAAATTTTAGACAGACTCAAAAGTCATTCTTCGAAGGCTTGAATGAAATTCAAGATGATTATTTTTTTTAGCATTTGTCAGAACAGATAGAAGGGCACTCTAATAAAAATAAGAAAGCTAACAAATCTTATGAACAATTTTGTGAGTGGAAGACTCACTTGAAGAATGCCCCATAAACTATTCCTTGGGTGGACTCGCTCAAGCTTAAACGAGTTGGGGTATCCTTGAAATCCTAGGGATTTGTATGTCAGGATGTTTCCGATTTAATTGTTAAAGGGAAGAAGGTTTGCACAAATTTTTGGGATTTGACAGATAATTAAATGGAGCTTATCAGAATGCCGCTGTTTTCTTAATTGGTCGATGTTGTACCTGCAAAATTAAGGATCACCGAAGTAGACCAACAAAGATATGAGTCAGATGAGTTGATTCATGATACTATTCAGGTTGATATGTTTTTGATCTAATCCTTTATCTCAGTTCCTCCTTATCGAAAATCAACTTTAGATAATTTCTTAGAAAATTGGTCTAAAATAGAAGCAAAGAAATTCAATCATATTTATGCAGGGCTCATCTTCAACTTGAACATGCCAGCTACAAATATGTATCGGAAATGCTGGATGTTTATGCCAAATGGAAGGATTATGTGACCAACCCTAATTAAAGTAGTTAGTCAGTCCTAGGTCTTTGGAAATCTGATATTGATTTTGTGGAATTTTTTATCCATGTTATTGTATTTATATGCCATAATTTTTAATGTAATGGGGAGACACCCTAGTTGGATCGCTGGTGAAATGTTTTGCATCAAATCTTGTTGAACTCTTTGTGTTCCTTGATGAACTTTGTAATATTTTACAAACTAGTTAATGGAAAGTGGAGGATGTTCTGCATCTCAGTCTCAGCTTGAGTAAAAGTTTGATTTTTCTCAACTTTAATGTGTTTTTGAATTACTTTCCTCTTCTCCTTAATTTTATTAGTTAGATTTCATAAGTTTGTTTTCCATTACAATGGTTATAGCTTGATTTTTGGATTTCTTCTCTAATCTGCTATGTTGCAAATAGAACATGTTGGATGATTTCAACAAATTTTGCTTATGGAATGCTTTTGTAATCATTAGTGCTTGATTAATTAACTAACTTATTAGTTTTGCTTAAAAGCTAAATATTTTTATCCTTCAATTGATTTTCTTTTGTAAGCTCCATAGTAAAATTATATTAGTGTACAAAAAATAAAGAGTACATGTACAAGAGTAGCAATGAGTTTATCAACCCATCATGGCTTCTTACAGACTTGAGACTGCTGGAATTTAAACAAAGACACAAAGCCCATGCATGTAGCATCCATCTAAACCTATCAATGTTCATTTTCCATGCATGGGTGACCAAAATACTATCAAGCATGCTTATGCTTGAGTACATTTTCAAAAGACAGTTTGTCAAAATAGCCTCTATGGGCATAAAGACTAAGCATAAGAAAAAACTAACAACCTCAGAAACTAGAGTTCCTCGAATACTAACAGTAACACAAAAACTGACATGGAGTAAAGAAAAACACAGAGGTTACTCGGAGATGCGTCCAGCGTTGTCATCATCAGGCTTCTCTTCCAGGATGGGGCACCGCTAGCCCTCCTCGCTAGAATTGTTGTCCATAGTTGTTTTGACTGGGAGCGCCTCGATTTTCCTGTTGGAGGAGAAGTTCATTTGCTCGTTGTGCTCCACCTTATTCCACTTGCAACCACTAGTAGAAGCCACTTTATTTTTGTCCTAGGCCGTGGGTGGCGAACTATCCATTTAAACCTCCTGAGTCTCTAGTGGCTTGGAGACCAAAGAAGGACTAGGAGAGGAGGTGGAGTGGTTTTGATGCCTTGAAAATCCTACCATCGACAGTAGGGATTCTCCCCATCTCCCCAATGAATAATCCCAACTAGATCATTCACTGTTTGGAATGGGGAATCCGTTTGGTTAACGGTCCGGCTACCGTAGGTATGTTTATTAAATGTTTACCGGTTGCGGCCCGACCCACCATTTATATTTTACATTTAAAGTATGATTATGCAAGTGCTTCTAAACTGATTATGCAAAACCTATAATTGACAGGCATAAGCCTCACAAGTGAAGCGTAGGTTCTTACCTCATGTCTTACCACTTCTACCTTATCAATCAGCTAACCCTATTCTAAATTAACTAATATATCATTGCAAGGAGCGAAGTTTAGTGAGAGTAATATCTGAAAATGCTCATACAAATCCAAAAGATAGCTATTAACTTAAAGTATTTACATTCACAACAAAAAAGATACAAAGATAGATTTGTTAACATTTATATCCATTTATTACTCTAGTAACACAAACATTTCCGTAGACAAGTAAAATCATTCATCACCATCAAAATAATTCAATGAAGTTAGAAAGATCTCACAGCATGATTATGAACACAGGAAGAAATAATTCCGATCTGTCATTCAACACATTCCATGCAAATATCCATGCAAGCTTTACCCAACAAATAGTTCTTGATCATTAGCAGAAAAGTAGTTCTCTTACAAAATGTCTTCAGCATCGATTTCACCAGAAAAATCCCCCCCCCATTCTCATCCCTCTTCCCCCTATTTAAATTACAAGAGGATTTGTCTCCATATGACTAATCATTTCACCTACCCCGACTCTTGGGATGCCCAAAATTTGTCTCTTGTGTCTGCACAAATAAAATAGATAATTATTTACAAATTAATATTACCCAGTTGGTGGGGCCTCTAAACTAGAAATATAATTATCCCATACTTCAATTTCATGCAATATCATATCTCCTTGTAAAGATTCTAATAACTTTAAAGAAATCTCATGAGTGGATAACTCTTTTCCCACACTTGTTAGTCCCCTGGCAAATATTCTATAATTTTCTTCCAAAATATAAGCATTTATAGATGCGTGTCCTATGTGATGTTTGAGGTCTTCTTCATTCAATACATCCAGCTTCCTTATGTACTCCAAGTCTTCCTTCAAGCAACTTTTCAATTCTGCTATGCGTTGGTCCTGGATGGGTAACTCGTACATATCCTGGGAAATTGATATATGGAATCTCTCATGCACTTGACAAATATTCTTGTAGATTACTTCACACTTTGTGAAAGATTTTGGCACTTCTGCTTGTATCATTCTGTCTACTTTTCAGCAACTATCGAAAAGAGGTATATCAAGCTTGAGCTTTGCATCTGATTTGTTCGGCAAATGATATGGAAAATATGGATGTTCTCTTTTCCAACCGATCAACATTTTGTTTTGGGAAACGTAGTGTTCAATTTATGTCTGATAGCGAAGGCGCTTGCAAAAATCTCCTTCATCCTGTCTATCATCTTCCACATTTTATAAATTTCTCCAGCCAGCAATTCCTGTGAATGACAGATCTGTTCTTGTATCTTGCAAGCCTACTCATAGAAAGGGGTCAGGTCTTGCTTTTGGTTTTGAGCTACTTGGACTTTCTCCACTAGGGATTCTTTCTTGCTTATCAATCCATCAATCTGGACTTGTAAAACTTGCTTTTCACTTATCATTTCATTTACATGTGCTTGTAACAACTCCTTTTCACTGATTAACAATTCCACCTGCTGATTTGACTTCATTTCATTTTCTTCCAACTCATTAATGTGAGAGTAGAAGTCGTTTCGCTCACCTTCCATAATTACCAGTTACATGTTCAAAGCTTGCTTTCCATTCTCCAAGCTCTGATACTCCAACAATAATTTATTGTTTTCAAATTCTATTGAATCCTGTTTCCTTTTCATCCCAATCCCTTCTCATCTTTCCTTTACTAAGTTGTCTTTCATCTTCAACATTTTTTCTTTGTTTCACTCTAAGTCGTTCATCAAATTATACACATTATTAGCATTCACTTGAGCAGCTGTTATGTTTACCGATGTTGTGAAGTTGGGATCCTTGTGAATACCTTCCACTAAGGTACTTTCCTGAATGGTTACCACATCTGGTTACGTTCCCATTTTCAATATTTTCCTAGTTCTTCTCACGATAGTCTTCCGCTTGGGATCGAAATCTATAGTATCTAGCTTTGCTACTTAATGCTTCTTTGAAGGAGTAAATGGGGTGAGCCCGAGCTCAAAAAATGGAAGATGGCCTCCCGTAAGTGGAATTCTGGAGATATCAGGTAGATCTATGTCCATGTCTTGAAAACTATGTTCTTCTTCATGGACACTTCTGTCTTCCACAACTTTCTTGAATTTGGCTTCCTCTTCCTTTTGTCTTTCTAACTCTGTTGCTTTCTCTACCGCTTCTTTCCTTTCATGTTCTGCTTCTTCCTCTTTCTTCTTTTGTTCTTCCTCCTACCTTCGCTTTGCTTCTTCTTCTTCTTTGGCTTCTTCTTTTTGTTTTAGCCTTACTTCTTCTGTAGCTATGGCTTCTTCTTGGACCTTATGTTGCTCTGCTTCTTTAACTGTGTCTTGGGTTTGGCTAGCACCTGCTCCACCTCTACGACTAAATATTTTATTCAAACCAATCATATTACTTGCTCTTATGTAGACCTTTTCATCTCTTAAGAAGTCATCTGTATAATCGAAATGGATCTTACACGATGCGCAGTGTTGGGAAGCCTTTTGCAGTTTTTCATTTCTAGTAAAAATCTTCTCTCAAAAATGAAAAGCTTCCAAGTCTTTTATGAAAGCTTCTGCTCCTTTCACCTTAGGGAACTTGTATGCTCCAATGACAAAAGGAAGTGGCAGATAGGAATCCTTCTTGTTATCATTCGTAAAATTCCCCACCCCGTTGATAAAAACTTGTCTTATGGCCTCTTTGTGTACTACATAGTCGGTGGCATATCTTAGCAGCAGATATGGGGGTTTGGTTCCTCCATACATCCAAATATAGGTACCTTCAGGGGTAAAGTAACAATCCTCGTATTCATTTATCACGTCCATCGCATTGTCCAACAAGCAATTGGGCTCTTCATTAAAGATTAACAAGTATATGGGAATTATAAACTCCTCACATATAAGCTTGTAGAAGCTCACGTATTTATGAGCCCACATTATTTGGTAGGCCACATAAAGAGGGCTCTGATTTGGGACCCAGTAGCATCCCAACTTGTGAAAAGGGTGCCTTATTAGGATACAATCAATAAAATAAGAGGACATAAAAATATCTGCGTTTTTATGCATCATTCCTCCTTGGGATGCTGCTATAACAGACGCCATACTTTCTGAGATGATATCTGCCCAATTGAAGATGGTGCCATGTGAGGCCACATAATACATGAGTGGGACTTAGCTAAGCTTGTAGATGTTTGTGTTTTCCCTATCGAATATCCTACTCAACATCAATGTTATAATCCTGAAAGGTGTTTTTAGATTTTGCGTGTCATGCTCCCCGCTTACCCTTTTCCTCGGTTGCTTTCCTGGAACCAACATTTTCATAGCATATTCGGAATGATCTATGTTCAATCCCTTGATCCAATTATCCTTCATCATAACTTTAGGAGATGTTAGCTTATATGCTGCACTGATATGGGTTGGTTGAAATGATGGTAATCCTCCTCCATTTGCACCAGCTATAATCCTTGATCCCACATCCACATGGGGTAAAATCCACTCGATTACTTCTGAACACGAAAAAAGTTATGGGTGGGTGGTAGCCTTATGAATACCTGACTTTCTGATATTCTAGTACACCATCATTTCTTCAATTGATGCACCTGGTATGTTTAGGTCCCGAATGAGATGGTATAGTTCACCCCATTTATACTCAGGAGTGATCCCCATTACTGCTCAGGTATCATCATATAAGGTTTCCATCGTGGTATCTGGGAAACTTCAATAGCCGAATCGGATTCTGGTGTCTTGACCTTACACTTAGAAGATCTTCTTTGCATTTCTGAGTCCTGAAGTGAAAAAAGAAATTTAATGTACAAGAAGTAAATGTAAATGTAATAATCTCAAGCAAAATATGATAATGAGCATAATATTCTAAAAATGAATCGCAGATGTATGATTTGTCAGTATTATTTACAAAAGAACTAAAACATGAGATTCATACTTCCATAATATCAAGTGTGTTTGATCCTGAATGTCCGTATGATGATTCCCTAATGCATTGTTAGATGAGTTTCTTCATTCTGCTATTAGCAATTCTGTTTAACCTAATTTTGTGCCAGGAACTTGAAACTTTATCTCACTTAGTTCCATATGCATGGATTATTTGGACTGGAATGCGACTACTATCTGATTCTTGACACCACATCGTCCAAACAATTGTTCTTATCTCCCACATGCCCTATCTTATCATTGTCGGGTCGACCGGTATTCAAAACAGACTTATATTCCCTCCCCCAATCATTCTTACGAGGTATATATATATATCATCCCTCTTAAAACGCACCAAGTCCAGTAGAAAATAAACAACTATCCTTCATGAGGGTGAAGGCCCTAACTTCCTACCGGGGTTTAAGAATGGCACGAGCACCAGTAGCATAATGTAAATACCGACCACAAATGATTGCTCGGCTAAGGAAATTAGCACAAGAAAATAAAAAAGAAAGGCCTTAGCGAAGCTTATTCTTCAAGGAGAAAACCCTAGGTTGGAGGCATATCCAAAACCTTTACTGTACGAGCATCTTATAAGCACAATGGAAGGTATGGATTTATACATTATTCAAATTTAAATGCGAAAGGGTGGCAAAATGATTTGCAAAACCTAATAAACAAAGGTAAAAATGCCATTTACAAATAAAGGGCAGATGGATAGAAAGCGACCTATCTGGAAATACGCAAGTGGTCCAACAGAGTACTCCACGAGGGTTAAACGCGCTTTCCTATCGTCCGGTGAGTGCTCCAATCGCAAAACAGTATTACAAAAAAAAATTTACAAAACAATTTCACCCCTTTATATAATAAAAACATAACACTAGTTATAAATGAAGGGGATACTTGCTCTAATGGGGTCCACAAGATTTAATGAAACCGTTTCATAGCGTTTCCAATTTTTGCGCCGACTCTTTTCGGCATCGTTTTCATTTTGCACCGACTCTTTTTAGCATCGTTTTCATTTTGCACCGATTCTTTTTTCAGCGTCGTTTTCATTTTGCATCGACTCTTTTCAACGTCATTTTCATTTTGCACTGACTCTTTTTTTAGCGTCGTTTTCATTTTGCACCGACTCTTTTCGGCGTCGTTTTCATTTCGATGTCGAATCTGTTTCGATGGAGATTGGGTAAAGCACTGACACATTCCAGAAACAAAAACAGATAACTGCTCTGACCGCTTCGGCGTGAAGCCATAATTTCCTCCGATCAGTCCCGTTTTCCTTGTCCTTTGACCATTTTAGCGGAATATTCAAATTTTCTCCGAAACGCAAATCTCCCCAAAATTCTTAGTGTTTTCGGTGTTAAATTTGCAACCTCTCCAACCATTTCGGCGCAACATTGGATTGTGCTCCGACTGTTTTGGTGGAACATTCAATTTTTCTCCGAAATGTAAATCTCCCCAAAAGTCTAAGTGTTTTCAGTGTTAAATTTGCAACCTCTCCGACCGTTTCAACGGAAATTTGATAACTGCTCCGACCGTTTCGACAGAAAATTGAAAACTCTCCTGATCCAGAAAAAATGAATTTTCTTTTGATTTCAAGAAAAATTCTAAGTGTCGAACAAAGTAAGCAAATAAAATGAAATAAACTCTAAGTAAATTCAAAAAGAAGGAGGGGCCCTACAAATTTACAAAATTTTGGGGATCAGGTTGCAACTGCAACAATTGGCGACTAGCTGGTGAACACATATCTCTGAACAAAACCCTTATTTAGGATCACAATTGCTTGTTTGTCTTTAATTTCTAATTGTAAAACTATGTCTTTAAAAATTCTTTTAAGGATTTTAAAAGTCTAAAGTTTTAGGCAGGGAGAGGAGCTTCTTGAATCATATTGGTCATTTGTTTTAGGAAGTAGGGCAACCTAGATCAGATTTCCTAACTACTCTCCAGAGTGCATAATATGGAGTTCATTATTAGTCACGTCTTTTGGTTACCTCTACATATGACTCCACGGGATGCTACTAGAATTTCTTTGGATGCTTTCTTCTGACAAGTTTTGTCATCGAGTCCTTCTCTTTCTTCAGTCTTCAAACATTTGACATGGGTTCTTCCATCCATAATGTCCTTTTGTGTGAGTGATGAAATTTTATTTTGGTTTATCATACTCACGGACGGAGAAGAACCTTCTGAACCTTTCAAGAGAATCTTCTTGATTGTCGGTATTTTATTTCTTTCAAAACCATTTATTTGATGGTGATGAAACTTTTTAGAAATTTTGACTCTTCCTTATAAGCCTTTTGGTTGTAATTTCTCATAGCATAGGATCATTTTAATTGCCACACATCTGTAGGACTTGCTTCCTTTCCATGGGTCAGTTATAGTAGGCCACCTGAGAAGGTTATTTATGTGTCAGTGAGTGGATCCCCAAGATAGTAATTTAGAATTCATAGATCCTAGTTAATTTCACAAGGTTTATGCTGACACAAAATGAAACAAGAAGCAGGTTTCCCCTTTTAAAACAAAGCAGCAATTAAAATCATCAGTGACATTGTTGTTACAAAAAGAAATCCTTTTGTTATGAAGCCAATTCTAATCCTTCTGTGAATATAAGAATTTCATATGAGAGTACTTAGATATTTGTATTTCTGCACATCACTCTGAAAGTTGAGTTGGGTTTTATTTAAAACAGAATTAAGCAAGCAAAACAAAATCAAACCAAAAATGAGATAAGGTTGAAACTATCTTAACCTAAAAACAAACAAAATCAAATGGGAAAGCGAAGAAATAACAAAATTTATTTATGTACAAGGGGTCTCCCTAAATCTAGGAAAAGTATTGTTTGAGCGCTAGGTTGTTGATAGGGAGGTTTTATTCCTCCCCTTGTAGATCTTGCAATTTATAGGTCGCTGGGACAAGATTTTCCGCAACTTGATAAGTGCCAAGCCATAATTGTTGGAACTTGGTGTGTTTTCCCTTATCCTCATGAGGATGATCCCACTTTAGAACTATATCTCCTACCTCAAAAACTTTCTTGTTCGATTTGTGATTATCGAACCATCTTTTCACAATTTCTTGGTGACGGTTAAACCTATCCTTGGCCTTTTGTCGTGCTTCTTCAAGTTTTAGTAAGGTATTAATGCGTGATCGCATGACTTCGCTATGGGACCCTCGAGATGCCTATGCTAACTGTAGGGAAGGGAGTAGTATGTTTGGGGGAAGAATATCCTCTTTCCCATAGACTAAAGTATAAGGAGAAACCCCTAAAGATTTTTTTGGAGTGACCGTATCTTCCCATAAAGCGTTGGAAAGAGTCGTATGTCAATTTCTTTGGTTTTCAATAACGGTTTTCTTCAATATTCGTATGAGGTTCTTGTTAGTGGGTTCTGCTAACCCATTCCCTTAAGGATAGTAATTAGATGAATAATGCAATTTAATTCCATTCTCAATATCAAATGTACTCAACTTCAAAGAAGAAAAATAGGATGCATTATAAAAAACTAACGAAACTGGAACCCCAAACCTGGTTATGATGTTTTCTTGTAAGAATATGATGACCGCATATTCGTTTACTTTGCGCAAAGGAATGGACTCAGTCCATCTTGTAAAATAATCAGTGGCGGTAAGAATATATCGATGTTGCAGCGAAGTGTTGGGATTGATTTCCCCGATGATGTCTAAACCCCATTGTTTGAATGGTTCTGAGATAATTGCTGGTTGTAATGGTTCTGTTGATTTTGGTAGTCTATCGACACTTCTCTGATATATATCACATTTCCTTGCGTAAGCATGAGCATATTTAAAAACAATGGGCCTGTAATATCCAGCTCTCAATATTTTATGAGCAACAGTATCCCCGGAATAATGTCCTCCTACAGGACCATCATGTAACTCCTTAACCACCTTTTCTGCATCATCATTTTCAAGACATCTGAGAAAAAATCCATCATAATTCTTTCTAAAAAGTACTCCATCTATTATTTGATATGATGTTGATTTCAATCGGAGGGCCCTTCTTTGTTTAGAATTCCAGTGCTCTGGAAAATATCCATGTTGAAGATAATGAATTAAATCCCTGTACAAAGACTTTGGAGTGGTAAAGACAGAACATACTTCAATTAAGTTCATTTCAGATTCATTTTCCCATCCAGGATCTCCATCATTTGGTTGTTTAGTAAGTAACTTGCATAACTCTTGACCTTTGATGATATTAGTTGGTTTAAATTCTAAGTCATATTCTTGTATTGTAGTCACCCAATTTCCTCGTCTTTCTCCCAACTCCTTTTGTATAAACAAAGATCTGACAACCGGATGAGGTATTATAACCTTAGTTCTATTTTTTAGAATGTAAGGTCTGAACTGTTTCACTGCCTTAAATACTGCATAAGCTTGTTTTTCTACAGCTGGGTAATTTAGTTTAGCTCCTTGTAATCCAGTGCTCATAAAAGATATTGGATATTCATCTCCTTACTCTCCTTTCTGCGTGAGCACTACTGCAAGAGAATGATCTGAAGCAAAGGTATATATAATGAAATCCTTTTCAAAATATGGACTTCTTAATGAACATGAGAAATGGCATTTTTGATATCCTTAAACGCATTCTTTTCAATCTCAATCCATTTAAACTGTACACTTTGCTTCACCATTTGTTGCAAAGGTTTTACAATTTGTGCGAAATCTGGTACAAACCTTCAAACAAAGTCTATTGTGCCCATAAATGATTGCATAGTCTTCTAATTATGGTGCATGGGAATCTAGATTATGGCTTGAATTCTTTATGTATCTATAGAGATTCCCTTTCTTGAGATGATGTGTCCTAAGATTTTTCCTTCGAGGACATCAAAGATTCTTTTCTTAGGATTCAAAGATATGCCATACTTCCTACAACGATCAAAAATATGTTTTAAATGGAAAGCATGATCCTCTCTTTTCTTAGAAAAAACTGTCACATCATCTAAATAAATAACAACACTGTGGCCGACTAAACCTCGGAAAGCGATTTCCATGGCCCTTTGAAATGTGGCTCCAGCATTCATAAGACCAAAAGGCATTCTTCTGTAAGCAAATGTTCCCCATTCTGTGCGAAAGGTAGTCTTGAGTCGATCGTTCTCGACCACTAATACTTGATTGTAACCTGAAAAATCCATCCAATAAGGAGAACATCTTTGGGCCTGATACCATTTGTAATTTTTGTTCTATGGGTGGGACCATATAGTTGTCTTTATCTGATGTCTTTTTCAAATTTCGAAAATCAACACATAGTCTTATTTCTCGTAATTTTTTTTTTACAGGCACCAAGTTTGCCACCCATTCATAATGTCCAACTTTGAAAATAATCTTAGCATCTAGTAACTTCTTTAATTCCTTTTGTATTAAGGGTTCAAGCGTAGGATGCATCTTCTAGAGTTGTTGTTGAAATGGTTTTGCTCCTTGCTTGATAGGTATCACATGTTTATGATGTGTGTATCATAAGTCTTCAAATCCTCATAAGTCCATGCAAAAACATCTTTGTGTTGTTGAAACAGTTTAATAAATTTGCATCTCTCGCTAGGTGAACAACACTGTCCTAAATTGACATATTTAGTCTCTTGTTATGTACCTAAGTTTACTAGTTCGTACTACATTGAAGAGCTATTCATTTTGACATTTGTTGGCTTCCTGAATTTATGTTGTAAGTCGAATAATCCTTCAAGAGTTTGTATTCCTTTTGGCATAAAATTTCCTTGACTGATATCCTTATATGGTAATTCTAATTGGTGTTTGTCTTCTTCAATAATGGATTCTTTGAAGGTATCTTCATTTTTCAAAAAAATGATAATTTGTTCATCATCATCGAACACTCTCCAATTTGTAATGTTATCAGGTACATATGGCCTGAAAAGCAATTCAATAGAACATTTGTTATTGGTGGGTGCTAACCGTGAAGCATAAGTGGCTAGTAAATCTGCAGCAGCATTTTGTAACCTACGAATGGAATTTATATTAAAAGCATTAAAATTTGAAATTAAATTCCATACCTCGGATTGGTACTCTTTCAAGTGTCGAGATAAACAATGAATGGTGTTCCTTATATGCCTAACAACTATCTCTGAGTCACCAAAAACCTTTAAATTTTTAACTTTTAAATCAATGGCTTTTTTCAGACCCTGAACTAAAGCTTCATATTCTGCAGTATTATTTGTGCATTCAAGTTCTATTCTACAAGAGAGAAATTGTATGTTTCCTTGGGAATCAACAAGAACACAACCAGCTCCCGCTCCCTCTTGTGTCTTGGATCCATCAAAGTATAACATCCAAAACTTATCATCTAATTCAACTATGTTAGTATGATCGCTTATGTCAGTAACTAACTCTACTATGTTACAGTCAATATCATCAGCTCATGCAAATTGAAGGAGATCGGACCGTGTGTCTGAATCATAGCCAATATTTTTTTCCTGATAATTTATGGGTTCAATTTCCAGAAAATAATTTCCCAACATCGAAGATGAAAAATTCACTGGTTCATTTTTACCTTCTAATTCAGTCACGTTATGCTTCATATGAGGTTCTCTCAGCACTTTAATTTGATTTATGTTTATTCTGATATGGAAACCATAGGTGAGACTAGTTTGTTGCAAAATAAGTTCCATTCAACTTATTTGACCAATCTCTACTCAATATCAAACTGTAAGCTTCCGTTATATCTACCACCATTATATCAATGAATTGACACACTCTTGGGTCTGTTGCTAGCCTAATCAGTACATTCTTCATTTCCCCAATAAATTTAACATCAGATATATCTAGTTGTATAATCTGAGAAGGGGAAACTATGGGTTGCCCATTAATCCTTTTGCAAATAGATAGTGGCATGATGTTAGATTAAGACCCAGAGTCTACCAAGCAGTTATGCACATTATAATTAAATATTTCAAAAGTCAAAATAAAAGGAAGAGTTTGAGATTTCGACTTTCCACCAATACTTGCTTCGTTAATCTCGGTATCAGACTCAACCCTTTCCTGATTGTTTGTCTACCGTGTCACTTGATTTTACATCAAAAGCTTCTAATAATTTTTTCCTCTATTGTAGCAAATTACACATTTCAAACAAAGATATGTTTGCCTTTGTTTTCTTGATATCTTCTACAATTTCATATCCCATATTGTGATTTCCCCCATTTTTTTCACCAATATCAGATTTGCTAACTACAGGGTTTACTTGCTTATTGATTAACACATTTGTTTCTTTTACAACCCCTGAATTTACTTTTGGTTGTGATTGATTCATACTATTATTCTTTTTCATGTTTTCTTTGGCTGCCTTCATTTTGGGTAAGACCATACTTTGTTCTTCTACTGGCCCCTACTTCTGGTAGCATAATCTATGGATGGTATTTGTATTTCTTCCACCTTTTCTTCTTCATCTAATCCCAAAGTTGCCGCCCAATCCCATAATACCAATGTGGTTTCTTCATTTTGATCTTTTGGTTCATGAGATTGGTCTTCTTCCTGATCTTCATGATCTGTTAGTTGTGTAGCCAATAATTGATTCATTACCAGAGTCATTGAATTAATCCACTATGGGAAACTTTTTTTTGGGATGGTGCTCCTGATGAAATGTGCAAAAGTGATCCATGCCAACTTCATTCAAATTAAAAACAATAGAATTATTTGATGGTGGTTGTGGTTGTGTGCTTTTTTCATTTTTTATAGAAAGGTTTAAATGGTTTTCTTACTGAAGAACTAGCACCCTTATCCTTTTCCAGATCTACTATTTTATTGGACAAATTTTGGACCACATTTTATAATTCATTTGAAGAATCTTCTTTAGGTCTGGTCAATATCAAAGGCTTCTTATTTACTGTAGGTTTTACTTCCAGATCCAGAGAATGTTTGATGATACTGTCTATGTCTGCCTCTACTTTCTTCGCCTCTTCAAATTTTTATGCTAAAGTAGTTTTAACATATCTTTTAACAAACATAGCTATGGATGGGAGAAGCGTTGTAGTATAATATTCTACCAATGATTCTTCAACAGGTTTTGTTGCAGCGCTGAAACTATTTAAAATCATCGTAAATCTCTGATTAAACTCCTGTACTTTATCCTTCTTTGCCGTCCACATAGACAATAATTCTTTCATAAGTGAAGCCACAGCCTTTTGGGTACCAAACTTATTCAGAAAAAATATTTTCAAAACCGTCCCAATCTGCTATAAAATCAATTTGTAAGCTAAAATACCAGGATGATGCTCTAGGTTCAAAAGTATAAGGAAATAATCTTCACACCACATCCTCATGTTCGACATTGAGCAGATTTAACGCTAAGTAAAAGCTCTTTAGGTGATCATCAACAAAGATTCCTTTTCTAGGGTCAAACTTGGGTAGCACTCGCTCCAGATGCTTAGGTAAATCATGCAAAGGAGAAGCTAGGTTGAGTGGTCCTTTAGCTCTCCATGCAGGTTGTTGATTGGCATTGTGAGCCATGTTAGCAATATGCCCAGGAGAATATGGAGGTGAATGGGGTGGTGTAAGAGTCTGTATGTGTGAAGAAGTGATTGACTCTGGAGAATTACGAATCAGTTGATTAATGGGATCTAGTATATCTTGTAATGATAAATCAACTAATTCTTCCAAAGATTCCACAAGCACAGAATCCCTAGTTTGCACAACTTGTCTTCTAGGAGCTTGCCTTCTAGGTATTAAAGGTACCACTGATAATCCTCCAAGTTTCCTCACGTACGATCTAGTGTGTCTCCTAAAATTATCTACTTCTGTGTGAGGAACAACATACAAACGTTCAGTGTGATCAACTTCAGAATCCAACTTTTCTTGATAATCAGTTTCGGAAATTAATTCTTCTCGTTGGGTTGTTTCCAATGGAGACCCATAGAAATTTCCTCATGAAAAAATATTTCCTCTGCCAGCCATGCACTAGCGGCCCTCCTTCTAGCGCCAAAACTGTTGATTCCTAGAAAATCCTAGCATCGATAGTAGGGATTCTCCCCAATGAATAATCCCAACTAGATCATTCACTGTTTGGAATGGGGAATCCGTCTGGTTAACGGTCCGGCTACCATAGGTATGTTTATTAAATGTTTACCGGTTGCGACCCGGCCCACTGTTTATATTTTACGTTTAAAGTATGATTATGCAAGTGATTCTAAACTAATTGATGCAAAACCTATAATTGACAGGAAAAAGCCTCACAAGTGATGCGTAGGTTCTTACCTCGCGTCTTACCACTTCTACCTTATCAATCAGCTAACCCTATTCTAAATTAACTAATATATCATTGCAAGGAGCGAAGTTTAGTGAGAGTAATATCTGAAAATGCTCATACAAATCCAACAGATAGCTATTAAGTTAAAGTATTTACATTCAAAGTAGAAAAGATACAAAGATAGCTTTGTTAACATTTATATCCATTTATTACTCTAGTATAACACAAACATTTGCATAGACAAATAAAATCATTCATCCCCACCGAAATAATTCAATGAAGTTAGAAATATCTCACAGCATGATTGTGAACACGGGAAGAAATAATTCAGATTTGTCATTCAACACATTCCACGCAAATATCCATGCAAGCTTTACCCAACAAATAGTTCTTGATCATTAGCAGAAAAGTAGTTCTTTTACAAAATGTCTTTAGCATCTATTTCACCAGAAAAAGCCCCCCCCATTCTCATCCCTCTCCCCCTATTTAAATTACAAGAGGATTTGTCTCCATATGACTAATCATTTCACCTACCCTGACTCTTGGGATGCCCAAAATTTGTCTCTTGTGTTTGCACAAATAAAACAAATAATTATTTACAAATTAATATTACTCAGCTAGTGGGGCCTCTAAACTGGAAATATGGCCTCTAAACTGGAAATATAATTATTCCATACTTCAGTTTCATGCAATATTATATCTCCTTGTAAAAGTTCTAATAACTTTAAAGAAATCTCATGAGTGGATAACTATTTTCCCACACTTATTAGTCCCCTAACCGTTATTCTATAATTTTATTCCAAAATATAAGCATTTATAGATGCTTGTCCTATGTGTTGTTTGAGGTCTTCTTCATTCAGTACATCCAGCTTCCTTATGTACTCCAAGTCTTCCTTCAAGCAACTTTTCAATTCTGCTATGCATTGGTCCTGGATGGGTAACTCGTACATATCCTGGGCAATTGGTATATGGCATTTCTCATGCACTTGACAAATATTCTTGTAGATTCCTTCACACTTTGTGATAGATTTCGACACTTCTGCTTGTATCGTTATGGTTTCTTTTATGCAACTATCTAAAAGAGTTATATCAAGCTTGAGCTCTGCATATGATTTGTTCAGCAAATGATCTAGAAAATCTGGATGTTCTCTTTTCCAACCTATCAAATTTTTTATTTTGGGAAAATTGGTGTTCAATTTATGTCTGACAGCGAAGGCGCTTACAAAAATATCCTTCATCCTGTCTATCATCTTCCGCATTTTATAAATTTCTCCAGCCAACAATTCCTGCGAATGACATATTTGTTCTTGTGTCTTGCAAGCCTGCTCATAGAAAGGGGTTGGGTATTTCGTTTGGTTTTGAGCTACTTGGACTTGCTCCATCAGGGATTATTTCTCGCTTATCAATCCATCAATCTAGACTTGTAAAACTTCCTTTTCACTTATCATTTCATTTACATGTGCTTGTAATGACTCCTTTTCACCGATTAACAATTCCACCTGCTGATTTGACTTCACTTCATTTTATTCCAACTCATTAATGCGAGAGTAGAAGTCATTCGCTCGCCTTCCATAATTACTAGTTGCACGTTCAAGGTGTCCTTTTCATTCTCCAAGCTCTGATACTCCAACAATAATTTATTCTTTTCAGATTCTACTGCATCCTGTTTCCTTTTCAGCTCAATCCCTTCTCCGCTTTCCTTTACTAAGTTGTCTTTCAGCTTCAACATTTTTTCTTTGTTGAGCTCTAAGTCGTTCATCAATTTATCCACATTATCATCGTTTGCCTAAGCAGCTGTTATGTTTACCGACGCTGTGAATTTGGGATCATTGTGAGTACCTTCCACTAAGGTACTTTCTTGAATGGTTACCACATCTGGTTGCGTTCCCATTTTCAATATTTTCTCCGTTCTTCTCATGATAGTCTTCCGATTGGGATCGAAAACTATAGTATCCAGCTTTGCTACTGAATGCTTCTTTGAAGGAGTAAAGGGGGTGAGCCCGAGCTCAACAAATGGAAGATGGCCTCCCGTAAGCGGAATTTTGGAGATATCGGGTAGATCTATGTCCATATCTTGAAAAATATGCTCTTCTTCATGGACACTTCTGTCTTCCACAACTTTCTTGAATTTAGCTTCCTCTTCCTTTTGTCTTTCTAACTCTGCTTCTTTCTCTACCGCTTCTTGCTTTTCCTTTCTTAGCCTTTCCTGTTCTGATTCTTCCTCTTTCTTGTTTTGTTCTTCCTCCTGCCTTCGCTTTGCTTCTTCTTCTGCTTTGGCTTCTTCTTCTTGTTTTAGCCTTGCTTCTTCTACAGCTATGGATTCTTCTTGGACCTTATGTTGCTCTACTTCTTTAACCGTGTATTGGGTTTGGCTAGCACCTGCTGCACCTCTACGACAAAATATTTTATTCAAATCAGTCATATAATTTCTCTTCTATGGACCTCTTCATCTCGTAAGAAGTGATATGTATACTCGAAATGCTCGAAATGGATCTCACACAATGCGCAATGTTGGGTAGCATTTTGCAGTTTTCCATTTCTAGTAAAATCTTCTCTCCCAAATGGAAAGCTTCCAAGTATTTTATGAAATATTTTGCTCCTTTCACCTTAGGGAACTTATATGCTCCGATGAAAAATGGAAGTGGCGGATAGGAAGCCTTCTTGTGCTCATTCAGAAAATGCCCGACCTCGTCGATAAAAACTTGTCTTACAGCCTCTTTGTGTACTACATAGTCAGTGGCATATCTTGGCAGCAGAGATGGGGGTTTGGTTCCTCCATACATCTAGATATAGGTACCTTCAGGGGTAAATTAATAATCCTCGTATTCATTTATCACGGCCATCACGTTGTCCGACAAGCAATTGGGCTCTTCATTAAAGATTAACCAATATAGGGGAATTATAAACTCATCACATATAAGCTTGTAGAAGCTCGTGTATTTATGAGCCCACATTATTTGGTAGGCCACATAAAGAGGGGTCTGATTTGGGACCCAGTAGCATCCCAACTTGTGAAAAGGGTGCCTTATTAGGATACAATCAATCAAATAGGAGGACATAAAAAATTCTACTTTTTTCTGCGTCATTCCTCCTTGGGTTGTCGCTATAGAAGACGCCATATTTTCTGAGATGATATCCGCCCAATTGAAGATGGTGCCATGCGAGGCCACATAATACATGAGTGGGGCCTAGCTAATCTTGTAGATGTTTGTGTTTTCCCTCTTGAATATCCTACTCAGCATCAATGCTATAATCCTGAAAGGTGTTTTCATATTTTGCATGTCGTGCTCCCCACTTACCCTTTGCCTCAGGTGCTTTCCCGTAACCAACATTTTCTTAGCATATTCGGAATGATCTATGTTCAATCCCTTGATCCAATCGTCTGTCATCATACCTTTAGGAGATGGTATCTTATATGCTGCACTGATATGGGTTGGTTGAAATGATGTTAATCCTCCATTTGCACCAGCTATAATCCTTGATCCTACATCCACGTGGGGTAAAATCCACTCGATTACTTCTGAACACGGAAATTTTTTTGGGTAGGTGGCAGCCTTATGAAGACTTGACTTTTTGATATTATGGTACACCATCATTTCTTCAATTGATGCATCTGGTATGTTTAGGTCCCGAATGAGATGGTATAGTTCACCCCATTTATATCCAGGAGCGATCCTCGTTATTGCTCTGGTATCATCATATAAGGTTTCCATCGTGGTCTTTGGGATAACTTCAATATCCGAATCAGATTATGGTGTCTTGACCTTATGCTTAGAAGATATTCTTTGCATTTATGAGTCTTGGAGTGAAAAAAGAAAGTTAATGTACAAGAATCAAATGTAAATGTAATAATCTCAAGCAAAATATGATAATGAGCATAATATTATGAAAATGAATCGCACATGTATGATTTGTCAATATTATTTACAAAAGAACTAAAACATGAGAATCATACTTCCATAATATCAAGTGTGTTTGATCCTGAATGACCGTCTAATGATTCCCTAATGCATTATTAGATGAGTTTCTTCATTCTACTATTAGAAATTTTGTTTAACCTAATTCTGTGCCAGGAGCTTGAAACTTTATCTCACTTAGTGCCATATGCGTGGATTATTTGGACTGGAATGTGACTACTATCTGATTCTTGACACCACATTGTCAAAACAGTTGTTCTTATCTCCCACATGCCTTATCTTATCATTGTCGAGTCGACCGGTATTCAAAACAGACTTATGTTCCCCCCCCAGTCATTCTTATGAGGTATATATATATCAACCCTCTTAAAATGCACCAAGCTCAGTAGAAAATAAACAAATGTCCTTCCTAAGGGTGAAGGCCCTAACTTCCTACCGGGGTTTAAGAATGGCACGAGCACCAGTAGCACAACGTAAATACCGACCACAAATGATTGCTCGGCTAGGGAAATGAGCACAAGAAAATAAAAAAGAAAGGCCCTAGTGAAGCTTATTCTTCAAGGAGAAAACCCTAGGTTGGAGGCATATCCAAAACCTTTACTGTACGAACGGCTTATAAGCACAATGGAAGGTATGCCTTTATATATTATTCAAATTTAAATGCGAAAGGGTGGTAAAATGATTTGCAAAACCTAATAAGCAAAGGTAAAAACACCATTTACGAATAAAGGGCAGGTGGATAGAAAGCGACCTACCTGGAAATACGCAAGTGGTCCAAAAGAGTACTCCACGAGGGTTAAACGCGCTTTCCTATCGTCTAGTGAGTGCTCCAATCGCAAAACAATATTACAAACATTATTTTACAAAACAATTTCACACCTTTACATAATAAGAACGTAACCCTAGTCATAAATGAAGGGGATACTTGCGCTAACGGGGTCCACAAGACTAAATGAAACTGTTTCAGAGCGTTTCCAATTTTTGCACCGACTCTTTTCGGGTTTGTTTTCATTTTGCACTGACTCTTTTCGGCGTCGTTTTCATTTTGAACCGACTCTTTTTCGGCGTTGTTTTCATTTTGCACCGACTCTTTTTCGGCGTTGTTTTCATTTTGCATCGACTCTTTTCGGCGTCATTTTTATTTTGGAACGTATCGTTTTTCCAGTGTCAATTTCATTTTACACCGACTCTTTTCGGCGTCGCTTTCATTTGACGTCGACTCTGTTTCGGTGGAGATTGGGTAAAGCGCCAACACATTCCGAAAACAAAAATGGATAACTGCTCCGACCGCTTCGGCGTGAAGCCAAAATTTCCTCCAATTGGCCTCGCTTTCCTTGTCCTCTGACTGTTTCGGCGAAACATTCAATTTTGCTCCGAAATGCAAATCTCCCCAAAAGTGTAAGTGTTTCCGGTGTTAAATTTGCAACCTCTCCAACCGTTTCGGTGCAACATTGGATTTTGCTCTGACCGTTTCGGTGCAACATTGGATTGTGCTCTGACCGTTTCAGCAGAACATTCAAGTTTGCTCTGAAAATATTCCCAAAAGTCTAAGTGTTTTCGGCGTTAAATTTGCAACCTCTCCGACCGTTTCGGCGAAAATTTGATAACTGCTCCGACCATTTCGGGGGGAAATTGAAAACTCTCCTGATCTAGAAAAATGAATTTTCTTTTGATTTCAAGAAAAATTCTAAGTGTCAAACAAAGTAAGCAGATAAAATGAAACAAACTCTAAGTAAATTCAAAAAGAAGGAGGGGCCCTACAAATTTACAAAATTTTAGGGATCAGGTTGTAGTTACAACAAGTGGTTATCCAGAGTCGGAGAAGGAGAAGATGAGGAATTATTTTCCCTTATAGAACTCTGATGTCGTATGAGAACCTGAGCCAACACGTTTTTAACCCACTAGTAGTGCCTGCAACACACACGAGCCCGCTGACCTACCAGTTTTTTTATAGATGTTTCCTCCTCCCAATCATCCAACATATTTCTCAGATGAGCCGGTACAAAACTTTCATATATGTTTTCCAAAGAATCTATGTTTCCTTTGTGGCATGCTCGTCCCCTGCCTATGCTCGCACGTCATGGGGTGGCGCGAAGCCTTCCGATCGTGTTTGTAGACAAGGAGCGGAGAATAGACTTGGTTACTTGCGAAATGTACAGGTAGGCGGAAGCAGGAGGGGGACATTCTGCCCATAATTCAAAGGAGGGGAGCAAAGTTAAAACCTTGAACTTGACCGCACCCAAGGTTGAATTCCCTCCAATACATAAAACGAAAGCACAGTCTGGATGCCAACCATTAAAAACCACATAATGGAAACATTCCTTACCAAGTTTCCTAAACTAATCCGCCTTGGGATCCGTAGAAATGCTGCAGGGAGGCATTAAACGATTTGTACCACCTTCCGAGCTACCCATAACAATGGTGACGATGAACATTAAAGCCCCAAGCATTGGAAAAAGGAGATAATAAATTATTAGAGTGTGTGAGCCAAGCACTCTCCACTTGGTGGACAGCTCAGTGATGCCACCTCGCCAACCACACGCAACACTTGAATCTTGAGGACACCCGCATCTGGGAATCCTTCAATTGATTTTGATTCCCAAAGATGATCTCTATTATCTTAAACTCATGCTTTCTTTAATAATGTTTTGTTAAGATTGTGTAAGTAATTGACTGTAATATACTTTAAGGATTTGTTCTTAATCATTTACAGTACATTTTATCATCAGGGATTGTTGATTTTTATCATAGTTTTCCTTTAGATTAATTTAAGTTAACAAGTTTTCCTATTGACCGATAACAACTTAGGTTCTCTTTATCATATCCGATAATAACTTAGTTTAGGTTAGGGTTTATTAATTAGAATTTAGTTGTAATAAGACTCATAATACTGAATGTAATTCTGATCTCTTTGGATGAATGGAATTATGCTTTTTTTCTTATGAAAAAAAAAAGACTCATCAAGTCTTCTTTCTAGGAGCATAAAACCAACTTGTGGCTAATGGGGCCCTGATATCCGTTGGAAGCAATCATACCAAATGATTTAGGGCTATGAAGACTCTTGCGCAGGGTTTTCTGACACCTTTGGATCGGATTTCTATCCTTTACATTGACAAGTGGAACAATTTCTCCTATCAACACTACCCTATGCATATGACTTCTTAGTTTGGTCTATCTAGAATAGAGTTATCATTGAACAGTGTCCTCATAAATTCAATATGGGTCGTGATCTTGTCTACAAGATTGTTTATTATTTTCGCTTCTTTACAAGGTAAAGGACTTTGTAACATGGCAGTGGCCTAGATTACAACCACACGCCTCCCATGGATTCATTAGAGAATTTGAACGGGTCTTTTTCCAAGTATTGTAAGCCAAGTGACTCAGTTAAGCACCATCTCCATGACTGATCCAAGGATAACACTTCAGAACTTAATAATGCTTCTTGCAATGACCACTAAAAATAAAACCAAGGAAAAAATCAAACCAAAAGGAATGAAAACTTGTTTTTCACACTTATATTACACTATAATGAAAGCTTAAGATAATATATAATCCCCTACAAATTTCACAAATGAATTAGAACTCAACTCAAGGATATATGAAACAATAGAAATATATAAAAATAAAAATGACACATTTTTACCATAGAGCATAGGGCAAAGTGTAACTAGAAAATATCTTTAAATCAATGGCAGCTAAATGATTTACATCAATGACCTTTAGCTAATTTACTACATTATGTTTTCATATATAAGGTAAGGAATAAGTTGTTTTCATATGACAAAATGTAGCCCACAAGGAATTTTGAACCAGAGTAACTATGACCATAGGCAGTGAAATACATAATCCAATGGCCTCTTTAGTTAATAAAGTTTCATTGTAACTCTAACAATGAAATCAAGAAACATAGGAGCTCTAACTCCGATAATGTACTTACATGTCCAAGGATAGTAGCAAAGAAAAGAAACTCCAAGAGGTTATGATAACAAGAAGCCAATAATCCAATGGCCTCTTTAGTTAATAAAGTTTCATTGTAACTCTAACAATGAAATCAAGAAACATAGGAGCTCTAACTCCGATAATGTACTTACATGTCCAAGGATAGTAGCAAAGAAAAGAAACTCCAAGAGGTTATGATAACAAGAAGCCTCCTACATCTAGGGGTAATACCAACAAAAAAACCACTCCAATCCTATGAATACACTAAGTATAACTTCTAAGGTGATGGCCATAGGGGACACATTTGTCTATTTTGAAGATAAAATTCAACATGGGATTTAACATCTAATGTTGTTGGGAAAGGATTAGGTGTTATCAACTTATAGAACCTAGAGAACAAAGTATTATATAACTATAACAAAAAAGTTCTCCCCCAAGTCATGGGTTCAAAGGTAAGGAGCAATAAATTCATAATTATGTCATACAAACTAATGAAACTAGGCAAGATAAGAAAAAACACTAACAATAGTTCAAAGAAGAAAAGACTACCTAATTGAAAAGCATATAGTTAAATCCTAAAATACATGAAAATATAAAAATAATTGTATTAATATCTAACAAATGACCAAAATGTAGGTCAATGGGACTAGGAATATCAAGATAAAACATGAACTAAATATTACATCAAATAAGGAGAAAGGAGAAAGAGTACAAATATCAACTAGATATCTATAAGACATGATGAGGAGGTAGAGGGCGAGGAGGAAAAAGTCTCTATTATGAAATCAATCATTGAGAAGGATCCAATGCAATGTCTGACAATGTCATCCCCAAAAACTCAATGAAAGAAAATAGAACATCCCAAGGGGTTGCCTCTTACCAAAGAAGAGCCTAAAGAAATTCCTTGAAAGTATTGCACTTGTGTCACCCCGAGTGGGTGTGAAAAATCTTCATTTTTGCTTACAAGCTTGACACTATTGTAGAGAGATACTTTGTGACAGTTGGGATAAATAGTGAGCCACCAATGCTATAATTAACCATGGAGAATTGATTGAAAGGGTTAGCTGGTCACAATTATGATTGCACTAAAGCTCATGCATCCCTTGCCACCATTGGCCTCACCCTAAACCATGGTTACTCTATAAATGGGAACGCTCCTTCAAGCATTACCTCTGAAAGTTGGAAGAAATAAGAAATGCTATGTGAAACATTAAAACTGCACTTCTCATACATGTGTCGCCTATTGGTTAACATGTTGAAGAGTGTGGTTTTGGTATAAGAGTATAGATGCTAATAAGGCTGTTGCTTTAGGGACCTTGTACCATTGGTCTTGTTATATTTGATAAATATGCATTAACATATAACATGAATCTAACTAGTCTAATCTCCTATCAATACAAGCATCAAATAAATTAGTAAACATAAAATGCAAGGCACAAGAAAGAGAGAAAAGAGGACATATTTTACGTGGTAAAACCCCAAGATGGGGAAACATCTATGGAAGGATGATCTTCTTATTCTTCAGAAAAATTTCAATCTTACAAGCTTTGGAATCCCCGCATATGCATTACATCACAACTTTTCAATATATCAAATGGGTCTCCTTCACCTCTATAGAGGGACGGGAGATCATATCCCATGATACATGCGGGATAAATACTTTTCCACCACTCTTATATAAAGAAGAGTAATAAGAGAATAAACTCCATGATGCATGTGAGATAAACCTTTTTCATAAGTTAGATAGTTGTGAAGAATATTATGCCTCATATTTTAGGTAGGATTCATTTTGTTTACAAAATTCCCTAGCTAGACTTGTACAACGGTAAATGAGACCCCTAGACATCATTACACATTCTTGTAGGTCTATTCCAAGTACTATTCAAAGGAACAAAATTGCCAATTTTGTTCCATGTTAGAGGTTGTCACGTGTGCAAGGCATATGATG
Organism: Larix kaempferi; assembly: GCA_027924585.1. Classification (NCBI taxonomy): domain Eukaryota; kingdom Viridiplantae; phylum Streptophyta; class Pinopsida; order Pinales; family Pinaceae; genus Larix; species Larix kaempferi. The sequence continues at coordinate 1,239,036 of BSBM01000013.1, forward strand.
TGGACACTGTTGGGATCGTGCTATCCCTTCTTTTCTTTTAGTCAAGGATAATGCATTAAAAGTATGGCTACAATGATTAGATTGATCATTGATCCAAACCTTATACTTACTCCATGACAAATCTTCTCCTTTATTTGCAAGAGAATCAATTTTGGTGTTACCAATTCTTTGAATGTGAAATAATTTAAAGCACTAGAAACCATTCAATAAATTTGGATCTTGAAGAAGCATGATCAAATTTCGACTAATACTTAACTCAATAGATACCCTATTTAGATAGACATGCCCAAGTTTTCTTATGATAGACTAAGGGTTACCTTCAATGACCAAACACTTAACCCCCATAGAATGGGCTATATGTATGCCCTTTTGACAATATTATTTGTGGTTGTCCCAATTTTCTATGCAAAGCAAGCTAAGGTGTCTCTCACATCATTTTGAATGATGTTGTGTATCCATGTCCATTCAAGGCTACCTTGTGAGGACTCATTAACCCTAGTTTAAAACAATGATGGAGGGGAGAGAGACCAAACTTCTACCGAAGCGTTTAACAATGGATTTCTCCTTGTCTAGGGAACTAAGTCTAGAAAGTGAGCTTAACTTTATTAGCATGTCAAATCTACTAGCTCCTAGGCCTTAGATAAGATAGTTTCTTTAATGTTCCAAACAAAAATTGTAGAGAACTTTGAACTAGGGTGATTCGCCCATTAAAAATTTGATTATTGCACTCCAACTGGATACTCCATGTGTTCTAATTGCCTTCTTTTAACCATTGAATTCTCATTTTTTGTTTCCAAATGAACTCTTCCTAAATTCCAATATTTTAGTCCTTGTATAAGATTTGATTCTTGTTGCTTCATATTCTTTATGAATCCATGTTGATCTATGGCTATTTGAAACTATCTCATTTCCACTTCAAAGTCTTTTTTTCTTGGAAAATATTGCCAATAATATTCTTGTTCCATTATGTGAAATTTGTCTTAAGTTGCTTAAGATTTTGTTGGAAAATGTACATTTTGGAGCCTTGAAACATGGTGTAAGACTGCCACAATGTTGTAAATTATCCTACTAGGCCACCATTGGTGAGATTATTCAACTACTAAACCCTTTCTTCATTGGAAAAAAATGGTCTATGACATGAAAGTATTGTGATTCTCCTTCGTTGTCTTCCTTTTGGTAGCAACAAAGCTAGATAAAATACCCAACATCTATTATGAAAAGAAAGATCAATATGAGGATGGCCAATGAGAACTATAATTATAAATTTATTACCTTATATATGAAAATAGAATGTATTCCATGATTCACACCCCATTCATAGAATGATTTGAGATGTTAGAGGACTTTCATTTTCTGGATGTCACTCTTTTTTTGTTTCAGTTCTCTTTAGTTGATAGTTGTTTTTGAGGCTATATTACCAGAACAGTGTTTCCTTTACCGAGGGCATTTTTGTTAATATTTTCTATGTAAAGTAATCCAACAAACACTTGATATTATCTTTCAGTTTCAGAACTTGATATGTAAAAAGCTTAACGCTTTAGAAGTTCAGTAGAAGACAATAGGTCTTACTAAATGCCATGTATCAACAATGCACTTCTCCAAAAGTGTATCTACAGAATGTAATTTTGTTCTCATCGGATGAAATAAAATTACGCTTTTTTTCCAAGGAAAAAAAAAAAGAATGTATCCCATGATAAATTTTGAACTAGAGCAACTATTACCATGGGCAATAAAATACATAATATGATGGCTGGAAATATTTAAGGCATGTGAGGCATATCTAAGGTCTTTTCACATTTTTTCCCCATGGATCTCTAATTATTCCAGATTTAAACATTGATACATGTGATGTTGTTCCATTTACCAACCTTCATGGACAAAAATTTGATCAAATAAGTTTGATTTTGTGTTGAGGAGGTTTATCCAACCTACATTACTGATCCAACAAACTGTTCAAAGGCCTGATTTTGCATATTTCATTATTTGGCAATCAATCTTTTAGGTTTATATTACATTTAGTCTTTTGAGTTTAAATTGTGTTCCTCTGCCCAGAAGATGTTTATGTGGTTTGATCTATCTAGTAGTATTGAGATCTAATTTTATGCCAAGTAATTGGTAGCATGGTTCCTTGTGCTGACTTGTTTTTCTAAGAACTTCTCCCTCCATTGCACTGACATGGTTCTTGAATTGTTTCATCCACATTTTATAAAACTTGTAGTATTGAATTTGAAATAATTGATAGTTATATGCTTTGGATCTAAAAGTAAAGATAAATTGATGTTTCCCATATAAAGACAAAAAAAAATGTTGGTGTGGGTTTTATTATATATATGATAGAATTAGGAGGTAATATGTCAACATTAAAGCCAAGAACACTATTACTTTTCATGGTATTATTGTAACTTAAATAGTTGGTTCACTGCAATGCTACTCGTGCCCTCTTGGCCATTTTTTCTAAACAATGATTGTAGGCATTGATACAAAATTGGCAAGCAAGACAAATGACAGACTAACATGGGCATTGAGTTGCAAGATCCCAAAGACATGACCACTTTTTTCTGGTAAAGATTTTGTTTGGTCTGAAATATATTGAATGAATGACAACAATGATTGGGTTACCGAAATTCCATCACATAGAGTTTCCAACTTTATTAAAGGGGAGGAAATGAATCCCGATGCTCGTTGTATTTTCACCTATAGACAAATGGCTAGTGCAACCTTGCAATATGAATTGTAAGTATTTTGAAATTTAGTTGTTTGGATGTTAGTAATCATTGTGCATTTATCATTTGTCATATGTATTAACATTTCAAAATAACTTATGCAGTTATGCTTATTCATATAGCCTAGAGAACAAAAGAGGAGAGCAACCAGCTAAATGAAAGGTCACTTCATTTATGAAAAAAAGGGGTTGCCAATGCCATTTTATTGTTAAGGTTATGATTAAAAATCTTAAGATAGCAATATTAACCTATAACATGTATGAGCATAAAGATGGGGAAGGATGGCCTTGTCACGGAAGGCATGACACTTTAGGTGAGGCTAGGTCCATGCCTAATCCAAGGATTTCAAATGACATAGTTCCTTATGTAGAAAGTCATTTTTTGGGAATGTGTCAATTGATTAAGTGCATTAAATACACATCAAGAAACACGTTCACATGGATGTGGTAGCTTGGGATAGGGATTTCTTCTTGTGCAGGAAATATGTTGTAAACATCTATAATAATTTGAGCAAGGGAAACTATCAGATTCACCAAAAAGATGACATGAGCATCAATCTTTGGTATTAAAAACATAAAGATGATATTTTCTTTTATCAAAAGTACAATGGTGAGATGTCTTTTCTATAATAAGAATTCAAACAAAGTGGATGCTAAAGGCAATGGTCAAGCTATCTCATAATAGCATAATACCTATGGATTGAACATTCAGTGCAAATAATTACGAGGTAAGTGTGATGCCAATAATTGGTTTAACATGACAATTTGATTTGTAGCCATTCAATAAGATTGATGACTTAAATTTGACTTAATATGTTATTTGAATATGGCAGTATAAATTGTACACATTCACTGTGTTTCATGAACAATTGATTGGGGTGCCAGTTGCATGGGTTGTGGCATCATGAAATACATTACAGATATTGCACTATGGTTGGATCAACGTATGCAAAGATGTTACCAAGTTTGTCTAGATTGGAAAGTTAAGGCCTTCATGGTTGATGATGAATTGACTGAAATAGTTGCTTTGAGTTAATTTCAATCTTGTCATTCTACAATACAACTTGTATTTATTCTATGAATGACACATTTAAACACGTTATACATTACTAAGTGACCTTGCATGTTTGGCATCTATGAAGGGCATGGCTAAAAAATGTGAACCGGTGGCCACTAGTCTAGAAAAAACAAGTGAAATGTTTAGAGCCTTAGGTCATATCTTGAAATATTGTTCCAATGTTGGCATGGTTGATGCAATCAATCGATTTTTCAACAAATTCGCAAATGAGGAAAAGTTCTTGGACTATTTCTACAAGAATTGGGTTTCAATGATAAGATTTGTAAGTGTACATACTCTTGCTTGTGTTTGTTGTTTTTGTGTTTCATAAAGAGGAGATATATGCACTAACTTAATTTTTTACTTGCAGGGATGTGGGTAAAAGGTTGCCAAGATTTTCCTCATGCAAATCCAGAGACAAATAATGATGTCGAGACATACCATTATTACCCGAAGACAAAATTTATATCTGATTGAAGGAATACATGTTCCTGAAGGATGGATTGATTAATGTATGTGTTCCTAATGAACATTGAACCATTCTATTGAATCAAGGAAATTTTGAAAGAAGAAGGATATTTGAATAACTATAGGAAAGAGAAACAACTTGAATCATCAATAGAAAAAGATAAAAGCATTTTAGATGGTGATCGTTGCCCTCATGAGAGCATATCTCATACTTAGTGGGTGAGGATTCAAACCACTCATGACAAGCGATACCTTATCACCTGGTATCACATGAATTTTGTAGCATGTAATTTCTCATGGTCTATTTGTGGCAAAATTTACAAGCATGCTATAAAGGTCAGTTGGTTGTATTTCTCCTATGTGTATTAAGATTTTTTATTGGATCATTATGCAACATCCTCTTCATTCGATTCCCCCCTCGAGATAAGTATAGAGGAACCAAACCTTGATGTAGATGTTGACATAACTATTATGGCTACTAATGATGTTGATCTAGATGTGAGGGACTTTAATTGGCTAGAGAGGAGTTGTTTGGTTAGCTTGAAATGCTTGAAAACAATCCTCTTGCTACTTTGAGAAAGACTGAATAGTTGGTTGGTCTAGTAAAAAAATGTTGGTCGAGACCAACGATTTTCACATTTTGGTTATGACTTCACCCTAGGGTTGGGTGCATTTGAGTCATCTTTGAAGAGGAATAAGAGTTCCATTAACCCTAAAAAGAAAAAGAAAAGAAGAAAACAAAGTAGTGACTTGGAAATGGATTTGAATGTTCATCCATATGAATATGAACCATTTCAGTTTCAATACTTCAATAAGCGAGGGCATCCTCATTCCAACAATGCATACTTTATTGTCCCAAGCGAGTTCCATAAAACGAGAGGGTGCATGTGTTTAGATTAATGCATTAAATGTCCTAGTTTTTTAAAAACTTATAGTGTGTGGATGTTTGCAGATGTACAACACGCCACTTCTATGGTTTCAATCCAAGGACTTGGACAATGCAACGACATTCTAGTTTTATTATCATTCCAAGTACATTTGATATGACTCCTTGATATAATCTTTGTTTTCATGTGTGTATTACTTTACATACCAAAATGAGTTTTGATGAGGATCAATTGCATTGTTATGTTACAGATATAGGAGCTTCACTTAGAGATCTTTCTTCTTTGGAACATGCTTGGTTGGTTGACAATTTTCCACTTGGTGGTTTTCAAGGTTTTCCATATGTTATATTTTAAACTCTTTAAGATATTAGTTGTGATATCTTGTCTATCAAATTTCTTTTAGTAGTTTAATGGATATTGTTCATGTATTGTCATTGTGTTGACTATCTATATTCCAAGTGATTGTAGAACAAGGGGAAAATGACCATCTTCTACATAGAAAGACCCCCGCTAAAACACATCTGCTCTAGTATTGCCCAATTCATTGATCACATACATACCTTCTCATTTTGAGTAATACATTGCATTCAAGGTCTTTAATATATGGGAAGGGAACATCGTAAAAAATTTCCAAGAGATGAAATGGGTAATGGTTCAAAACACCAGCATGATTTGGGACATCTAATTATTTCTAGGAATTTAGCTTTCTTCTACAAATGTAGAGTGATTATAGGTTCATAAACATGTTACATATTATAAGTGTATATTTAAAAGTGTATTATATTTGTCATTTCTTTTATGTATATTAACTAAAAATCTTCTTTAAATTTTTTTTTTTCAAGCGAACAAAAACATACTATATTGAATTAAAACAATACAATGATAGATCGGTCATTTACATAAAGCTATTCAAATCTCTTCAAAATAATGATAAAAAGCACACTCGGATTTTTTTTTTTCAAAAATGGTCCACAATTTAGCTAAAAATATCCTACACGATTTAATTCGAGAAAATCCTCGGCAAATGTAAAAGCAAAAGCAACGAGTGGGCAACAAAGTGAACCGACTCGTTTAAAGCACAACGAATGTCTGCACTGAAGTGGACTTTCCACACAAAAGGACTCGGTGAGGTGGGAGGGAATGGGGTTCCACAGTTATTCCCTGGCGTGACAGTTGGTTCCCATTGCTTTTTGGAAGCCACCGATCAGCTGCACAGCAGCATCCTTGTCATGCGGAGGCACAATTTTTCCGGAGGGAGAAGTTTCAAAGGTTCCCGGGAAAATCTCCTTAAATTGCAGCGTGAGGGCCTCTCGAATCAACCTTCATTGATCGGATTTTGATTGCGCTTGTGTGTGTTCGATTCCTGGCGTTTTGGATGAATGAGAATTTTGTATGCTACTTGTAGGATAATGGCGACTGGAGTTAATTTTACATTCTTGTTCTTGAAAAAAATTCTGTTTGCGAGTGAAAGTTAATTGACGTATGTAACCCCAACAAGCATTAAAGCTTCTTTGGGGTTTGACATGGCGTTGTCTTTGCGGGTGCGCTTGCAGGAAGGCCATCTTACTATTTTTAATGAAACGATGTTCATTTTGTTTTTGGGACGGGATGACCTTCCCTGGCATCCGAGCCTAGCTTGGTCGGTGGTCTGTACTCTGTGTCGCTGCATTTTTGCCTTGCGTTTGTGTTGGAATTCTTGATTGGTTGTTTTGCATGGCTGAGCTTGGTATAATTTCCTATTTAAACGCCTGCACATTGAAAAGCTGACAACAAACTAATGCGATTCTAACAGGTATGTAGTCCGACAAATCTGTTAGTATTTGTCAGTTTCTGTTAATATTTGACACAGAAGAGAAAGGAGTGATCATGGATTGATTATTCAATGGCCCTAAAGACAGTCTATTGAACTGTTCTTTAATTATAAAAACTGTTCACAGTTAGCAAATCTCTTCTAAATTAATAATTAACGTTAACTGTGGTCTTTTGATTCAAAAGTTTACTCGGTTCTTCTGCGCAAACTTCAAAGCCTTATAAGTTATATATGTCTCCCCATTGAAAATTGCTATATTCTTTGTGCCTCTTTGATCCTTTTTGCCAATGCTTTCTTGATCCTTACTGGAAGGGCGATTTGGAGAGCGCCCCAAGTCATCAGAATTGGTACAAGTAAATCACAACTGACTGCGCCGTTAAAAGAATCGTATGCAACTGCCGCGAATATTTTTGACCATATGTGAGAAGGGGTTTCCTATCAAGCATGGAAGTACACTTGAGGTCTGAGCTTGGCCATTTCAAAATCAAAATAAAATCTGATCTCTTTCTTGTCTGTGTTTTCACATGTGAGCAGGGCAATGTACGAACCTCTTATTATGTGTGTCAGACATCCCCACCAATACTTAGTTCTATAGTCCCTTTTGCTTTGCTATTGGTTTCACATAGAATAAAAGGGATCTCTCTTCTAATTCACAAAAAAACATATATATATATATATATATATATTATTGTATTATTGTATACAGTTCACACAGGTTCGTCTTTCTAGATCTGTCTTTTAATTTCTTTGATGGTCAGATTTTGCAATTCTAGAAACTTTCATATACAAGCTATAGACTAAACAGTATGTGTGCGCGCTCTTCAAGTGCCGTCCACAGTGGAAAAATATTTGGTATTAATTCAAGGTTGTCATAAGGCCATGAAATGATGGGGTCCCGAATTTAGAAAAGAGTCAGTTTTCCGCTTTGAAAATTCTTATAATCTAAGGTAACGCTTGAGGTGATGCTTCTGGTGTTATCATACATTCTGATAAGCAACTGATTTAAGATACTACGTAAAATTGAATCAGTTTTAGAGATTTTCTATCTGAATCTTCTGAATTAGCTGAAGTAATTTTAAGAAATTTGGGACTAATATCCTACAGCCTACTTCACTTCATTTAAGCTGTTTACTTTTAATTTCTTGAAATATATTATCCATTGCAAATAGGCTAATGGCATACTTTTCATACTGTAAAGATAGATACAATGACTACGTAAACTACAATTGTTTAAAACATAGTAGAAAAATTGTTGCTAGCTGCATGTTTGTTAAAACATAAAGTGTAAATGTTGTGATCTTGGCATCTTTTGCAAATCTATTTTACCATAGATTTTATGCTATAGTGGCCTTTCTCTTTTACCGAACTGTGTAAGTCTGTTAACTATCATAGGGAGAAGGCTACTTAAATTTTATTGTCAGAATCATAAAAATTGCTTATCAGACACCATATTTAGTTGAGGCAGTCAGTAGCATAGCTCAAATGATCTCCATTTGTGTAGTCTCATCCACTCAAGCACTCATTCAAGTGGCTTTTATAGCCTGGATAAACACATTGGATACTGAATTTGGAACATGTGTAATGCATATTGCTAAAATTTTAAGTGGTGAATTGGTATTTTTTTTCGTCTGTAAACTGTAGATTTTTTTAATAGTTTGGATTTTTTCATCAGAACATCTATGGGTACTTTGATGGTGGGCATGAAAGTTACTATATAATATTTACATTGTATGCTTGCATGTATAGTTGGATGTTAAAAGCCGCATGTGATATCATATGAAATGTGCTATTTCTAGTTGATGCTAGCTGGCTGGTAACTGGTTAATGCAAATTTTAAAAACCATCATGGGCTTTGCTGCAAGAGGAGGTTGAGTATTTGGAAAGATGAAGGCGTTTCTTGTTATCTAAAACTTCAGATATACAAAACAAAGCTATTTCTTGTATGCATAACAATAGCAAAGTTGTTTTACATATTTGTTGTGTTGCTTTTCTGAATGTTTTGTTCATTTGCAAAATATGTTATATGGATGAATCTATTAGAAATTAAGATGGAATGCAAATTTGGGCTGTTTCTAGAGTTGATATCTTGTTATTTTGCCCTAGATTTTTGAGATATAGAGTGGTCAATGATTACTTAATGGTGAATGCCAGCCTTTGATTTATGAACTTGCTTTCACAAAGTGTTCTTGGATCCAGGTCAATATCATTAATACTTTATGACAGCATGCAGGGTAGTAGAAGGTTGTGCAAAATTAACTGGGATAACTACATTAGTAGTATCCCTCTCTATGTCTTATCTCTTGTTATTATTTTCAAGATTCCTTTATTGTAAGGCGGGGCAGGAGAGCTGGATGTGTAACTTGTCGTTACATTTGTTCCTAATGACTATTTGGTTGTTTCTCTAACCTGGCTTGGATGGCTTCACTCCTAGATGAACATAAGGGTTTCATGGCGTGATGTATTTCAATGCATTGAACAGTCTAATGTAGTTCAAGTTTGTCTTGGCCAGGTATTCTGTCAAGAATTCATGCTCTAATTGTCCATATAGAGGGAGATGAGATACTATATGCTTTCAAGTTTAATTTTAATTATTGTCACGAAGCCATGTAAATGATGTCTCTGTTATATTATTGATAATATTGATGTATTTCACTTACTTTTTATCAAATACGTAAGAAGCAATGAGTAAGGTGTTTTTCTATTTATCCACATTGAGATGCATTGTCATAAAGTGCGAGTGCATGAAGGCCAAGCTAAAATTTAAAACTTCTTTTGGTCAAGGTCAGTTCCAATGGACAGAGGTCCGTTCATGTCACATGGCATGCATTGATTGTCAAAGAACTATCAGATTAAGTCTCTAGTTGAAGTGACATCTTGTCCTAAGTTAAATCACTTGGCAAGATAGGTTGTCAACTTGGTTTAGGTCAATGGGTTATGGTTCCTCAAAGCTTAATTATTCAGAATTGGATGCTAGGATTTGTTTTGCCTTTCCCTACTACAAATGTTGTGGATTTCTATTTATCCTTTAAAGTTTGGCTTAATTTGAAGTTTTGTAGCCTCAAAAATTGGTGTTTACTTGTTTCTGCTTGTCCCCTTATCTGTCTTTTGTACCACTCTAAGCTCACCCTCATAGATGGATTTTTGCTGGTCTTGGAGTTGCTTGAAAGTTGAGTCAAGTCCGTATGGCGACGGGGATTTCAGATGAAGAACATGTGGCTAGAGATCTCTGTTAATGCGACTTACATAATGATGCATCTCTGCCTTTGCATACAGCATGGAAAGATAGTTGAGTAGTTTAAAGGTTGTTATTCCTTTCTCAATGCATTTCCTTTTCAGATATTCTACAGAGCACCTTATGGAGTTACAAAAGTATGCATGGAAATTCTAATAATTCCGGGCTGTCACCTTTTAAGCAACTTCAGACCAGCAGGAGCCTGTTATGTTGGGTTGACTTTTGATCTAAACACTCTTGTTCCATTATGGGCCATTCATTAAAATGTTCATTTGGCATATTCTTTGCAATATAGGTTGTTTTCATTTCATAATATAGCGTTTTTAACTTTTTTGACAAAATAATCCTAACCTTGCTATATTCTGCGGCCGTGCTTGCTTTGCCTTATGGCTATTGAACACACATATGAATTGATGTGGGCCTCCCTTTTGCATTTTCTATCGTTGGGTGGTTGAATGGCCAATATTGAAAATGGGTTTGAGATTTGGCTCATCCTCATGTTTTGGTTGTTGTGCAATGGTGATCAAGCACATTTCAGTTCCAATCTTAGTAATCTAGGTTGAACTTGCATTAGTCTACTACTTTGTTGAGATTTTGGCTAATCTTCAGTTGAGGTCATGTGCCGACCTTTTATTTGATGTATTGGAGGCTTTATTGAGCCTACATATGGGAAATCAACCCACCTTATTGTATTTGTTGATATTTAGCTAGGTCAGCCTGGTCATCCTCTCAAGGCTAGTGCCCTAAACCCTAATGGAGGTGTATAAATACATCACCCTCCTCATTTGTAAAGCATTCAGGTTGTTATTTGATAAAATGCCCGAGGACAATCTTTCTCTAGAGTGCTTCTCCTGTTCATGTGCTTGGGCATTTGTGTGCGCCATTTAAGTGCTGTTTCTTGTCTGCTGTATTTTTCACTGAGCTGGATTAGGGTTTATTGAAGATCTTATGGTAGATCCACTATCTTATGATCTTAACTTGGTATTGGGGCTAGTGTGGATTCTTCTTTCTCTATGCTCCCTCATGGTCATTCAGATCTGAAACTAGGGTTTCAGTAGTCCCTTTTGGACAGTAGACTGTTTTTAAAATTTTGCGACCCTCTTTTTCCATCAGCACCATTCTTCCTTGGATGTTGGTTGGCATTTTTCAGCTGATTTAAGGGGTTATTTTACTGATCTATGCCCTCTTTCAGGACAGAGTATTCCTTCCTCTTTTTCTTCTTGCAGCCAATCTATGCATGTTTTAAGAGCAACATTAGTGTTATGGATGGAAAATTGTTGTTTCCTCATTTGAATGGGGCCTGCTGCCATATGTGTACTGATCAATTGCCCCTTCTTTGTAGCAAAGGCTTATCGATGTATTTGGAGAAACCTATTTCGGTTGAGGATGATGACAATTATGAACTGGTCTGTTTGAAAAAGGATGAAGCCCTAGGGTTGATACTCTTTATGTGGAGCCAGACCTTGCCAGCCCTAATCGGCCCTCGAGAGCCAAATTAACATATCACAATGGGGATTTGAAGTTGGGTATGGAGGATAACTTTTCCTCTTAACCACCCAAGGTAGACCCAATTGAAGCTCAATGCAAACAAAAGACCAAGTGTCTTTGGATTGATGGGGGACATTAGTAATGCTTTTCAACAATTTCCCAAATCTCATGGCATTTCTTGGTGAAGGCTATTCCATAAACTCGACCAAAATAGAGTGGCTAAGTGTAAGAATAGGGCAATCATGGAAATGGCTTGATGTATGCTTCGTTGAAATTTCATGGCGTTTCTTGGTGAAGACTATTCCATAAACTCGAGCAAAATAGAGTGGCTAAGTGTAAGAATAGGGCAATCATGGAAATGGCTTCATGTATGCTTCATTCTTAAACATGAAGCTATCCTTTTGGGGAGACATTGTTGTTTGTGTAACAGACATCATCAATTGCGCACCCACACATATGATTCCTTATGTGCAGTTGCATGGGCAAAAGCCCTCTATTTCACACTTTTGTATCTTTTGGATCAGGGGCATGGGTCCACCCACCTCTTAAAAGGCAAGATATATTACTTGTCCATTATACTCTTCATAGGACTCTAGTTGTCTACAGTGAGACTTTTCAGATGTATCATCTCTATCAGCCTGCCTCTCACTAGGTGACTAAAACATAGTGATGTTATTTTTTGATGAACCTTTTTCTCATGGTCTGCTGGGATCACTTTCCTACTTCTTGCCTTTTTCTCATGGCCCAGTGGGATCTCTTTCGTACTTCTTGGCTATCTTCACTTGATGATTTATTGGGTGACTAGGCTTCCCGACATCCTGTTCTTTCCTAGCTCATAGTGATTAAGTCACATGGTTGGCTTAGTTTTGTTCAGAATCCTATGAATACTTGGTTACTAACTTACTTTGAGACATTGCTTTATGGGTTGGATCACTTCATTTAATGACCCATTCTTTTACCCAACACCAGTTGTGTGACGAGGACACACATAGGAAAAGAAATTGAGTTGTTCTTATTCTGGACATGCGATGCTGCATTTAGTGTACATCTCAGCCTTTGCCTTTATTGAATCAGTTCCGCTGTTTTTCAAATACTGTTACTGCTCAGACTAATGTGTCTATGCCATGTCAACAAAATAATTAACACTTTTGTTGTCATTGGGTAGTAAACTTAAGATGATAATTGTTTTTTACTTTCTGATTTAAATTTAATTGAAACACTACACATTCTGATCTTTGTTAGCTTTTCATGACAAGTAGTAGCAGTGATCAGTTTAACATTTGGATGTACATTACATTTGATGGTTGGTCCTGTTGGGTCATATTCCCTGATTTTCTGAAATCCTTGAAGCAGAAGGGGCCTGCTTATTAGTTTTCATCACTTTTACTTGTCACCTTAGACACTGAAATTCTCTTCTACGCTTCCCTAAAACTTCAGTCACATGTTTAGTCTAACTGTTACCAGATTTTCCCTTGTTGAATAAACCGCAAAATTTATAAATTGTAAATTATCTGATGAGAAACCATGGCAAATTATTGAAATTCTAAATTCTAAATTATAACTAACCATTGCAAAAGTTAGGGCTAAGACAGACTCCCAAACCAGTATAAATGAGAATAACGTCTTTTTTATCTAATCTTTTGCCTTCCACAATCCTTTATAGAGATTTGCACTCACCTCTTTTAGAAACTATGTCTTGGGCTTTTATTTTGGGTTGTAATGGATTAGTGTCTTAGGGAGATTTCAGTTAATTTGTATTAGCTTATTGTTAGTCTAGGTTTGGTTGGAGGGGGGCTTTGCCCTTTTAGCCAACTGCTGTTAATTGCAAAAAGATTCTTTTAGATTCATAAGATGCTACTGTGGTGGAAATGGGTAAGATGTTTAGGTGTTTTGCGACTTTAAATTCTAATTATAAAGGAGATACTGGCTGAGATGGGCAAAAAATTGCTCTTCCTATTTATTTTTGAAAAATGATATCAAAATAGGCCAAAGTTTCTCGAATGTTGTATTATGTTATGTTATTTGGATTTGAAATTACATTTGTGATTTTGTTTTTGGTAAAATTGCTTCTTTATACTTATATAATTTAACAGTGTATAATTCACATTTTTCCAAAAAATGGGTTGCAAAAGGGCCTCGATCACAGGTTCATAAAGGGGCACAAATATCTGACCTTTTGAAACCTAGAAAAACACAAAAGCGACGAGGGATATTAAATAAATAAACAAAATCCCTATCGAAATCTAACCATAAGTACTAAAATCATTCGTACGAGGTGCTATAGGATCTCAATGTGTACTGTTTCCAGCTTTGGGAAGAAGCACTATTATCATGTGCAGCAGTGAAGGAATTAAATGCTCATTTCTGTGTTTGATGGGGCTAGTCATTGATAGCTTTGTTAGATTTAATTCCCATTTAACTGGGGCAACTTACCCTCAACTAGCCCTTTGTGGCAATTAATTTATAATTTTTGTGAATAAGCTTTGAAGATTCATTGATTATCTGGTTACGGCCCTTTGTTTAGAGCCAGCATGGATTTTGTATTAGTGGTTTCTTTTATCTCTTTCCCTACTTAGAAGTCTGCAATGAGAATGAGGGTGTAGATGCTAGAGTTTTTGGGTTTGCAAGTATTGTGCAGCAGACTAAGCTGGGCCAAGAGTGGAAATTTACTGTTATCTGTACTGGTTGACTGGATTATATTATATTTTGTGGATTTTCTGTGGTACATCTTTGGTATTCATCTACTTTTATGGTTGTTGCAATCTGAAAATATGCTGTCATGGTTCTCTAAAATGTGCTGTCAAATTCTTGTTGATTAGTGTTGATTCTTGAATTTCTACTGTTAGTGGGGAATTTTATGCTGTTAGTGCTGATTTATTGTTGTTACCACTGCTAAAATACTACTGTTTGTGTCCATTTAGTTCAAGATTACAGACATCTTCAGATTTTGATTATGAGTTTCTTTCTGTTATAATAGCAGATTGTTGGTTAGGTTCATAATGTAATTCCCCAGTGTAGCTAGGCTCATGACATGGTTACAGTTTGTGGGTCCAGAGATGATCTAGGAGATGGATGCGCAGATGCAATCCATCCAGGCATGGCTAAAAGAGGCCAAAGGCCGACCTAAAAGTTATGTCGATGCACATCGGACGGAAAAGAACCATGGTTTTAGAGATAGAGTGTTCTTGCGGGTGAAGCCGCAGAAGAGTTCTATCAATTTGGTCAGGGGGGCCAAATTGTCACCACAGTTTGAAAGACCATTTGAGATCAGTGAGTGATTGGGATTGATTGTTTACCGTCTCGCTTTGCCATCATCATTGTGTTGGATGCATGATGTTTTCACGTTCTTCTTTGTGACATTATGTGTCAGATCCATCACAAGTCGTCGACTTGAGTAAATTGTGGATATCGGACCAGGGAGCCTTGGTGGCTGAGCTTATTTGTATTGTGGAGCAACGAACTCGATAGCTTCGGTGTCGATTAGTTGATCAGGTCAAGGTCCAGTGGGATAGTTACAATCCCATTCCCACGACTTGGGAGGGCGCATTGGAGATACGTGGATAATTTCCCTATATATTTTAACTTTGGGACGAAGTTTCCTGTAGTGGGCCCCGTTTTGTCATTGATTGTTGACCTTGAATACGACTATATTCTTTGAGGACATTTGGTTGTGAATGACCTGATTATGTGTGGATTCAGTCCTAGCCTATGTGTCGTCTGATTCTTTGAGGGCATTTGGTTTCGAATGACCCGAATATGTGTGGAACTAATATTTGTTTATAAAAGATAGTTGCTTGGAAACTTTCTGTTGTGTTGTCAATAATGAGTTCATGTGATTATGTTAGGATTTCGATGTTGATCGAAATTTCCTTTGATTATACTATGATTTCGATGTTGGTAAAAAATGCTTATGTAATTTTGTTATAATTTCAATTGTGATCGAAATGCTTATATGATTTTATCATGATTCGATAATGATTGAATGTATATGCAATGTGAAAATGATGTCAGTAATGAATAAATGTTGATGGTTGCTTATGATTATTTCTATCATGTACTCTGATGGGTTGTCGACTAAGTCACCTGACACGAGGACACGGGACACGAAGGACATGGGAATACGAGTGTCCGACACGGACACGGAGACCCCCAAAATTAGGACACGGAGGACACGTTATATATATATATATATATATTTAAAATTATATATGTAAAAAATATAGACATGTAGATCCATTTCTTTTTGTAGAAAATAGAACATTTACAAATATTCAATAGAAATTATAATCAATACACATTACACATTTACAAATCACAATGCATATGTCTCACTCCACTATTGAAACAAGAGAAAAAGGCTGGTGATTGTCTTCCCCTGCCCCCACTGTTGGATGCCCGCGAGAGGCATAAGAAAGCCAACCAAAATAGGACTATTTCTATTTGATTAGATTACATGGATGGGGGCCACACCCTATTAATATCTTTTCCCATTACTAAACACTCTTTATATTTTAGATTATGCCACTTACAATGATGATCGCACTTAGATTGAATGTCATGGGTAGTAATAGAAATAAGGGGTAACCTTCCCTATGTGAAATGAATCCCCTGGTGATGTTGTTTGTGGAATATGCCCCCACATAATACCTATAGTGTGCTCCTGACTTGATTTGAGAGGCTAAGAGCCAAACAATGTAATATGTAAATGTAAATGGAAGAATAAGAAAATTACATCACAACTAAGAGCCAAACAATGTAATATGTAAATTTATATGGAAGAATAATAAAAATACATCACAAATGACAGACATAGGAGGATGACAAACATGGGGGGCTATAATTCCATCGGTGCAGTGGGTTCTCAGAAACTCATAAAATTTCTCATTAAGCCATCAAAATCAAAATGTTCTATTACATAGATGTTGGAATCATATTTCTCATTAAGTAATCAAAATCAAAATGTATTACATAGATGTCGGAATGCCACTAGAAAATACAAAAAAGGTTAAATCAAGATGGAAAACCTTCTAATGCTCTTAACCTGCAAAAAAAACCCCTCTTAGAGCTCAAGACTCACTGAAAAATGTGAATGAATGAGGGTAAACTTGTTTTTTAACAGTTTTTTTGGGTTAAAAGTGTCCTGTTTTAGGGACACGGTGTCTTGTTTTAGGACACGGAGTCCTGTTTTTGGGACAGGTCCTGACACGGTGTCGGACACGTTTTTTGGACGTGTCCTAAAACCGGACACGTCCAAAACACGTGTCCGACACCATGTCAGGACGTGTCCGTGTCCGACATGATGACACCGGACACGATGGCCTATATGGACGTGTCTGGTATCATAGGTTGTCGAGTGTGATAGGAAAGGAAGGTACATGTGATGCGGGTGGCGTTGATGCCCCATGGACTTGGGATGAGTTGGGTAGCATTGACAGGTGATGTCAATCTAATATTTATGATTATGTTTGAAATCTTGTTTTTAAGATTTGATGCACTTTATGTTTGACGTTCAAGTGTTTGATTGTGATAGCCAATTGGTCCACATCAGGTGACGGGGCTGAACAATGATATAATGTAAGTCTAGTTAGTTGTTGGCGCGATGAGCTTTGAATAGAGTGAGAGAAACTCCATCTCATCAGATGCGTGTTGCCGTGAGGGCAGGCCATAGGTTGGTCACTCACGAGGAATTTACTAGGGGGCACGCATTAAGTACTTGGCCTTAATCCCAGCAACCACCAGGCCTTCAACAGGGTAGGTGGATTGAGTTAAGATGGCCTCAATCGTCATACCATATCCTTGTCTGAGGGAAATATTTGAAAGACATGCAAGAAGCATGGCGTCTTCATATCCTTGGTTGCGGCGAAAATGTGACGGTAAATAATGTTAATTCTAAATTGGGGTGAAATAATAAAAATATTAGAAAGAGAGATATATAACATTTAGTAAGTTAAGATAATATGAATTGTTTAATAATTCATTTTATTTATGAAATTATTAAAAGAAACTGGAGCAACTGCATGTAGTTAATTGAGGATAAAGATGGAATAAATCTTTTAAGAACGAGTTAAGGAAACTTAAATAAAGAAAACCTTAACTAAAAATAAAAGAACATGAAAAACAAAGTTAACTAAAACTGGGCGGGTGAATAAAAAGTAAAAGAAATAATTTAATTTGAAAGTGATGCATGTGAATGCATGGATTTACGGAGGTTATAAAAAGGGTAAAAGGGCATGAAGCTCTCATTTTCTTTTACCTGCTGTAGTTTTTGGGGAGCAACTTGGGCTGTTGCTCCTATTGGATCCTGTCGGGCGGTAGTTGTGTTTTTGCCCTAGAGAACAGCTTGGGATGTGGCTCTTGCGTAGGTGACTGTTTGAGGGTGTGTGGTTCATTACAACACGAGAGGGGTTGGGAGCCTCCTAGCAACAGTCTAGTTTCGTAATTCATTTGCTAGCAGAGTATTGTCAGCCCCATCGCAGCTTGGGGGTCCTTGGGGAAGAAGAGTACCCATTGGGTACGGTAGGGTGGAATCCGGTGGATCGTTTGTGATTGGCAATTTCGAAGACTGGACTTGCAGTGGATTTTCGGCCGCAAAGTCAAACTCCGGCTTCGACCTCAACCTTCGACAACTAGTGATTTTGCAGGTATTCTTCAGTCGTTTATTTACAAATATAATGTGATGAATATGATTTGCTTGAGATACTGTTGAGTTGCAAATCTATTTATGATGAGTTTTGTATTCCATACCTGCAACAAAAAGAAAAGGTTAGAATTGTGGTTTATTTAAATGTTAATCTGTGTTTGTTTTCAAAATTTTTTGTTGTCATAGACGTTCAAATCTAGCATTGAATATGTATGCATGTTTTTTGTTAGTTGGTTAGCTGGGTCCCTGAGATAATAATCAACAATGCTTTGTGTGAAGTGAGAGCCCTTAGACCTGAGCTTTTGAGCCATGCTCTGTGTTACGATGGTACTAGTACCAGCGCACCTGCAGAGGTTCCCTAGGGAGAGAGGTCATTTTTTCTTGCCAGGAGGGGTGTTTAGCCATCTTTTTTTGGGTAGGAGTTATGGCCAGACCCTCTGGTTTCTCCCTTGGAAGTACTATGGCTTAGTGGCATCGCTGACTGCCTCATGAAAGGGCTTGAAGCCCTGAGGTTGGTGTTCGAGGCTTCCATGGGTGGATCACTGGGTCGCATAACCCCAGCCCCGATTTAGTACTCCGGTGACAGATCTTTCAGCACTGAGGCATCTCTTCCTCATCCAAGTCACCTCCAGCACCCTCCTGGCCCTCCAATTCACCAATGCCCTCTCTCTGGGCCCTCCTTCTGATGATGATGTCATCCGTCAGAGCAGACTGTGATGCTTGATAAGGGGGGGGGGGGCGTTGAGGGATATTCACTTCTGTTGGGGTTGGTTGGGGCATGACGACACCCCCCCTCCGCATTCTGGCCTTCAAAACGAACCGATATGTTCATTTTTAGTCATTTTGCTCAAGTAGGGGTCAAATATGGGAAAACAACCCAAATTTACCCACTACTTTGATTATTTTATATTATTTTTTTTAAATTTTAAGTTGACATTTATGATTTCAAATTGACATTTTAAAAAGGCATTTGGCCTAGATTTTAATTATTTTTTTAAAAGTGAGTCACGAAGTGAGTGTGAAGTATAAATAACTTTTCCTCACTTCATTTTTACACATCAACTTTATGGGATTACACTTTTATTTCTGATTTTTGCCCTCACTAGGGCATCTTTGAGTGATGCGCACCTCTTGAGGATGATCATGCTTGCTAGTTTGGGGACAAATCTTTGGAATCTTTGTTAAAGTGATGCTAAGAGTTGTTTGATTGACACATGCACAAGAAGGTATCTAAGTCTTTCTCTTGATGTCTTTTTGTTAAAAGTTGGATGTATGCTTGTCTAAGGTTGAATGGTAGCCATTGGAGTTGCATTTTTCCCTAGCATAAGCCATTTTTTAGCCTTTAGTTACCCTAGCATTGTCAATTTGAGTTTTAGGTCTCCAAAGTTTGTCTTAGCCAGGGCATCATCAACCAACCCTTGTAGTTGTTGAAG
This sequence comes from Larix kaempferi, assembly GCA_027924585.1. Lineage (NCBI taxonomy): Eukaryota > Viridiplantae > Streptophyta > Pinopsida > Pinales > Pinaceae > Larix > Larix kaempferi. Next base: position 1,258,773 of record BSBM01000013.1, read on the forward strand.
AAGCCTTCGCTTTTCAAACTTGGCAAGCACCATCTCAAGAGGAATTTCACTAATAAGACCCTAAGTTGTTCTCCTACACTTCTAAACCTAATTTTCTGAGTTTGTAGATGTTGTAAATATTATCTTAGCTTAAATTTTAATTATTTTCATGTTATTTTTTATGCATTTCTGAGTTAATTTTTAATTTTAAGTATTGTAAACCCTAATTTTCTGTTTTTGGCCCTAACTACAGAAATTGCGGGCCTTACCACCCCTGGGAATTCCTCCCTTGTGCTCTTCTACCCTCGCTCTCTTCACCATCCTACTCGCCTCCCTCTCTCCTTTATCCCTGCACCTTTGGCCTCCTTTTTCTACCACTCGTTGGCCACCTGCTAAATTTTGAACCTGTTCTTTTGTTGGTCCAACCCAGCTCGGACCTGCTTCCCTTCGCTGTTGCTTCCCCTCCCTATCCTCGACCACCCTTCTGTTGCTCCTTCCCTGCTAGCTTCCTTCCATCTCCCCCCTTCCTTTTCTATCTCCCATCACCTACCATCCCTTCTTCCATCCGAACCCTAAACTCCCTTTCCCTTACCTTCCATCCACTGCTGCATCCCTTCCTCACATCTCTTCACACCCTCGGACCTATTGTCCTCCTCTCCTAGCCTACCTTGATGCCATCCGAGCCCTTTACCTTAGCCACAGGTTTGCAATAAAATTGCAGACCCTGTGTGCTTCTTCGTTGCCCTTTTTCTGCACAAACACCAACAAAAAATCCAAAGTTAGTATTTTACTTTATTTAATTGTGGTCTGATTTTTGTTGTACACAAGAGCTCTGTGTTTTTAGTGTTTTCTAAAGTGTTTTCTGGTATGATAAAAAGTGATATTAAGGAACCTATACCATACCTCTAGTTTATTTTTATTTGGATAAATTCAATGGTTTAAAGTTGAGTTATTTGATGAAATGCTCATGCCAACTGAATACTGTACACAAGTTCTGTCACTTGATTAAAGTAGTGTAGTATTTGGGATTGTCGTCCTTCTTGTCATCCTTTCTTGAATGCAATTAAGAAATTTACACTTTGGTTAGTTGGAACATAATTGGTCTCCTAATTGGTTATTAATGCTTAAATGATTTTTGGGCTTGGATATATTACATCGATAATTGAACTAGGTTACACTTAGTCAATGATACATCTTTGGTGAATGACCTTTGCACTCACGTTCTTATTGTTAGATGGTCATTATCTCTTGAACTATTGCTATAGTACGTGTTTATGATGTACTTGAATGGTTATTTCTTTTGATCATACATGTACTCTAGATTTCACACTCATTGATATTGAATGATCTTTGCATTGAGCCTAAATTACATTAACTCTGCAGTACTATCTACTTACAAATCTGAAAGCTTATGATTTGATTCTAATTTCAAAGTACAATTTGATCATTTAATGGTTAATGTTGGTTGCTATATCTAATTGATAAATGTAATGAATGATTGACTTTGGTGAAGAGCTCTTATATTCCATGATCTAAGATTGACTTTACATTTTGACGATTCTTTGATCATATAATTATCTCGCCTGGCTTGCACCTACTGCCTACTGACATTGGATGGTTATTGGTTAACTTATTTTCATATTGACTCCATTTAGGCACTGGTCTAACTATTGATTGCATAGAGAACATAGTCTTTTGGTTGTATCAGTGTTCTACAGGGTTTCATAAGGATACTTCTCCTTGGAGGTTTCGACGCTCCGAAAAAGTTGGAATCGTGATCGAGGTGACATTGGATCACTTTTTTTATTTTTGCTTATCGGGAACTAGCCCTGCTAGTTTGCTTGGTAACACTCTGATACTAGATGTAGGGACCCTCTTAGGGGACCAACTAACCAACTAACGAAAAACATGCATACATATTCAATGCTAGATCTGAACATCTACGACAACAAATTTTTTCTATAACAACCGCATATTAACATTTAAATAAACCAAATTCTAACTTTTTCTTTTTGTTGCAGGTATGGAATACAAAACTCATCATAAATAGATTTGCAACTCAACAATATCTCAAGTAAATCCATATTCATCACATTATATTTGTAAATAAACAACTGAACAATACCTGCAAAATCTCCAGTTGTCGAAGGTTGAGGTCGAAGTCGGAGTTTGACGCCGCCGCCGAAAATCCATCGCAAGTCCAGTCTTCGAAATTGCCAATCACAAACGATCCACTGGATTCCACCCTATTGTACTCGATGGGTACTCTTCTTCCCCAAGGACCCTCGAGCTGCGATGGGCCTGGTGGTACTCTGCCAACAAATGAAAAATGACACTAGACTATTGTTGGGAGGCTCCCAACCCATCTCATGTCGTAATGAACCACACCCTCAAACAATCACCTACCAGGAGCCACAACCCAAGTTGTTCTCCAGGGCGGCAACACAACTACTGACCAACAAGATCCAATAGGAGCAACAACCCAAGCTGCTCTCCAAAAACTACAACAGGTAAAAAAAATTAGAGCTTCATGCCCTTTTGGCTAGTTTTAGTTAACTTCGCTTTTCATGTTCTTTTATTTTTAGTTAAGGTTTTCTTTATTTAAGTTTCTTTAACTCGTTCTTAAAAGATTTATTCCATCTTTATCCTTAGTTTACTACATGCAGTTGCTATAGTTTCTTTTAATAATTTCACAAATAAAATTAATTATTAAACAGTTCTTATCTTACCTTACTAAATGTTATCTATCTCTCTTTCTAATATTTTTATTATTCCCCCCATTTAGAATTAACGTTATTTACCATCGCATTTTCATCGCGACCAGGGATATGAAGGTGCCATGCTTCTTGCATGTCCTTAAGATATTTCCCTCAGGTAGGGATATGGTATGACGATTGAGGCCATCTCCTTCAGATATTTCCCTCAGGTAGGGATATGGTATGACGATTGAGGCCATCTTAACTCAATTCGCCTACCTTGTTGAGGGCCCGGTGGTTCTTGGGGATTAAGGCTGAGTCCTTAATGCAGCCCCCCCAGTAAATTCCTCGTGCGTGACTGACCTATGGCCTACCCTCACGGCAACACACATCTGATGAGCTGGAGTTTCTCTCACTCTATTCAAAGTTCATTGTGCCGACAACTAACTAGACCAACATTGTATCATTGTTTAGCCCCGTCACATGATGTGGACTGATTGGCAATAGCAATCAAACACTTGCACGCCAAACATAACGCACATCAAATCTTAAAAACAAGATTTCAAACATAATCATAAATATTAGATTGACATCACCTATCATTGCTACCCAACTCATCCCAAGTCCATGGGGTATCGACGCCTCTCGCTTCACATGTACCTGCCTTTCCTATCACACTCAACGATCCATCAGAGTACATGATAGAAATAATCATAAGCAACCATCAACATTTATTCACTATTGACATCATTTTCACATTGCATATACATCGATCATTATCGAATCATGATAAAATCATATAAGCATTTCAATCACAATTGAAATTATAACAAAATTACATAAGCATTTTTGACCAACATTGAAATCATAGTATAATCAAAGGAGCTTTCGATCAACATCGAAATCCTAACATAATCACATGAACTCACTATTAACAACATAACAGACAGTTTCCAAGCAATTATCTTTTATAAACAAATACTAGTTCCACACATAGCCGGGTCATTCGAGACCAAATGCCCTCAAAGAATAAGACGACACATAGTCTAGGACCGAATCCACACATAATCGGGTCATTTGCAACCGAATGTCCTCAAAGAATATAGTCGTAATCAAGGTCAACAATCAATGACAAAAAAGGGCATTACACATAACTCAAGGCCAATTAGTAGAAAGCCATTAAAACATCAAAGACTACCCTGAGGAGTAAAAAAGTAGTAAGCATAATTTTCATCAATTAAGTACATGCTGTTGCAACTGCATGATCTGGTCATCATCCTTGGGATGTATGTATGTATGTATGTATATGTCCAATTACAACTATATTGTATCCAAACCTTTCTAAAAAATTGTTGTATCTCTATCAGATACTATATCCATATTTATACCCATGTAACTTGGAACTTAACATAGTTGTAGAGTTGGCAAATTGGTCGATGAAAATTTTCTATTGTGATTGGACATCTATTGAGCCAACACAATTAAGGATCGTGGTCTACCGTATCTCCTTTTTGAAAATCTGGCCATTGATCAGGATGGTTCCGCAGATAACTTTGATAGATCATAGTACTAGTTCCCCCGTACAAACATTTCAGTAATTATGTTGCATCTGTTTTGGCAAATGGTTGATGAATTTTGGATTGTGATTTGGACATCTATCCAACCAAACACAATTAAGGATCATGGTTTTCCATATCTCCTTTTTGAAAATCTGGCCATTGATAAGGATGGTTCTGCAGATAACTTTGATATATCATAGTACTAGTTCTCCCATATAAACCAATTCACTAATTATGTTGCATCTATTTTGATTCTGCTTTGTATTATGACCTGATTCTTTTCCTTGAAAATGGTATTTGTCCAGAAAATCTAAATAGCAAAGAACAAAGGACAACAATTTTGTAGGTTATAAGTATGCTCCATTCAAGAATACCTTGTACATATTTGATCGATATCGCATACTTCTATATGGTTTAGATGAAGATCAGGCTAAATTGACTTTTGTTTTGAGATGTATGTAGATGTTTGCATAGGACACTTCTCAGCACACATCACTGCATTTCACCTTTAAGATTCTTAGAAAAGTGAAAACAAATGGGGTTGGCATGTAAGCTGCACCAAGCATTGTAGACTGATATAACAATTGCAAAAGAAGGATCTGGATACTCTCCATTCATTCCATCATCTGGTTATTATGTAGTTTGTCCATCTCTTTGCAGATATCTCTGTCACAAGCCAATTTGTTGAATTAAGAGAATGACCTTAGCCATGTTTAGTACACGATTCAACAAACTATTGCATTTAGATGAGATTAGGGTAAATCCTTATGGAAGTTTGAATACTATTATCTAAGTTACCGGAAATGTCTTAGTAGCCTCAGTGAAACGCCGTTCCTCGTTTCGGATCCTGAAACGTCACTGATATGTATCAGATTGGTACGGATACGTTTCAAGGGTTTTGGATATTGTCACGTCCCCTCCCATCATACTTGGCAATGGAGAGGATCGTGATGCTAAAACTGGGCATCTAGCCCCATGAACTTATTAAATAAGCATTCACATAATATAAAAAGTCATATGGAAATGTATAATTATAAGAAAACACAACGGAAGTAATTTCAATTACACATCCATCATACATTCAAGATATTCATCAAATAAATAATTGCAAAGTTACACAAGAGAATACTTATCTTATAACAAAGTAGTCCCAAGCAACTGGCTATGCAACTGCAACGTTCCACCCAACCATAGGCCAGTTGTGATCACCAATATCTCAACACACTGCCATCCCCGAGCTGGGCATGATCTCTACAAGGAACCAGGGAACAACAGACTCACACATAGCCAAGCATACACTAAGATGAGCCAAGCCAATCTCCAATTGGGTTTATCAGGCTGCTAGGAAATGGAAAGGAAGAATTGCTAAGCTAGTGAGCTCAAGCACAGAGCCAGGGATACCTCTACAAGATCTATCTAGCTTGGCACCCACAATGCCTACACACCCCACTCAAGGAAGTTTTCCCTTCACTAATGCACAGTCCCTCAGGCCATACCTTCCAATCTAGAGTGTCTAAGGTGTGCATAGAAGAGTAGCCAACCCTCTTGATCTTCTTGAGAGGTTATTTCCCCTCCCACTAGGTTTGTCAAGCCAATTCTGTCCACTACCACTCCAAATCTCTTGCTCACAGATTCAAACCAAAACAAGGATGCACATAACAGCAGAACCACAATTATTGGGCATGATAACAACGTTTTAACAGTGAGATGCCCAAAGATGGGGTTTCTACCAGCCCAGAAAAACATGGGAAGACCCAAAAACGAAATGGCAATTGGGGATTCAACCTTGGAGAGCAAAGACCGTTTTTAGAAAAACGCCCATGGGTATTTTGGGGCAAAAACGACCTCTATAAACCCCCAAAACGTGACTCCCTTTCTCCCAGTCACTGTGTAACACAAAAACGAGCTCCCAGCTATGGTAAAATGCAGGAAAATGGTAAAAAACGTGATGGGGAAAGCCTAGCTAACTCAGACTGCGTGAGGGAGGAAAGACTATGGGTTTAGAATGGCTTTGGGCACCATTTCGTGGGTGTTATCTTGCCCAAGAAGCAAAAATATGAATTCCCAGGTTGATGGCTTGCCCATGCATGAAATTGGCTTCCATACCTCTTCATTCCCAAGGCATTAACCGCCTCAACCAATTTCTGGAAGAATTAAATGATTGGGTCCATAACCCAAAATGGGTAGTTGAGGTTTTATGGGTTTTCTCATTGACACATGGATTAACACCATTGGCTCAAGGGTTTGAATAATTTTCCTCCCTATTCCTTGTAGAATCATGCCCCCATCTCTTTGTTGCTTTGCATAGCTAGTTGTGGGTTTTTCATTAAAATTCGTATTTACATGATGTCTTAATTTACATTGTGCCTATCTAGCACAAGAACCATAGGCATCTATTTTTTAATTGCCGATACATAAAACGCTAGATCAATGGTGGGGCCTTGGCCTTGAGCTCCTCACCATGATTAAATAACAATATTTACATCATTTACGATTTAATGAAAAAGGGGGTCAAAATGGGGACGTGATGGATATGTTTTAGGGAAATTGTGAAACATATCAGAGAAAGTGGGTCATGTTTCTAAAGGTTTTTTATTCCTGAAGTCGACTTTTTAATAGTTTCCGTGGTCTACATTGAAACGTTGAAGGACCCACAACCTCACCATGGAAGCTATAAAGAAGATTAAATGGTAATATTAAATTCTCCTTATATTTTATTTTCTATCCTTTTACTTAAATTTTTAACATTACCATTAATCTAAGTCACAGGGTTCGCGGAACTTGAACCTTGAGGTTTGAAATTCGGCGAACTTTAACAAAATATTCAAGTTTGTTCAGATTCGGCCTTGAAATTCGTCCGTTTATATATCTGCAGGGTGGTTTTGTAGGTTTAAACCCTTTTATTTATTATTTTTTTTACAGCGATAGGGCCTGTTAAGACTCCTATTTCCCCACTCACGTTAAGACTCCTCTGCGCCTCGCTCCGTTAAGGACTCCTCTGTGCCTCTGGCCCATTAGGACTCCTCTGTGCCTTGCTCCGTTAAGGACTGACCCGTCTGTCTGGAGCTTGAATTCGGATGGCTTCGGTCCCTTGATGTCGTGTCTCTATGACACCGACACGCAGCATAAGGGAAACGCGGCCCACAACAATTCATTGTTTTCCCACCAACCAATATCCGCGATGCTTGTGAGTTACGAGGTTAATGCAATCAGCGTCGGGTAAAGGTAAACGCAGGCTTGAAATTTCGATTTCATCCATGTATTCGTGATTCTTAAGTAAATGAACAAGCATTAAATAAATAAAAGCTATAAGGTATGTTAAATAGTTAGTTTATATATTTCTATATTTATTATCATATTAACTATATATTATAATTTATAATGTTTATTAAATAAGTATTAAATAAATGTTATATGTTTATATTTATTATTATATTAATTATATATTATAATTTATAATGTTTATTATAATATATTAATTTATAATATTTATTATAAAATATTTAAATGGAGAAAATATGTATATGGACGAACCTAATGCCGAACCTCATTTCGAACTTTATCTGAAAAGCCGAATTCGAACCCGAATATCATGGTTGCCGAACTCGAATTTGAACCCGAACCATTTGACATAGCCATTAATTGCTTCAGGATGTTTGAGAGTGGTTCCAACCTCATCAGACTTCATATACAAAAAGTAGAATTTTTAATCCCATTCAGAATTCAACAGACTTGACAGTTTTCAGGATTGCAACGTTGCCACTGGATTCTATCATATATGAGGGTATTGGATTGGCATTCAATCAAGCACATCAACCTCTCTATGTACCTTGATGTTAGTGGTGTTGATTGTTGAACTCCTCTATCTTGAATGGACTTGGATCCCACTTCCATAGTCAGAGGATGTGAACATTGGTGATGGACGAGTGCCTTCAAGCCAAGGGTAATCAAGTTGATAAGAAAGCCACATCTAGAGAATTGGTTGGATTGTGGGACAAAGATAATGTAAAACTGTGAGTTTTACACACATGAGCATGCACAGAAATATCTGTAAGAATGAGAAAGAGTGGACTAGTTCATTATCGAGTGATACAACTTCTCGTTACATGGAGGGGAGTATGCTTTGTAAGTTCCAAATACCTGGCCATTTAACCACTACATTAAATAACTCATTATTACATCACTTTATTACTAAGCCATGTCCTAATTAAGCAGTCTTAACCATTATATCTAACACCCTCCCAAAACAGTCATTTTACATGTTCAAAGACAAAATCTAAAGGTTTGGACAAGCAAGATGTTTGCAGTCTAAGATGTTTGCAGTCCACTTAAAAATAAGTTCTTCAATCAGTAATTGAAAGTGAACTACATCTATCAAGGTTGATGAACTATGAATCACATCATCGTTTTGTTTGGTCATTGACTCATCAACAGGATGAGAGCCAATGTTTGCTGAATGGTTAGACTTTTTAGTATTTTACCATTGGCATAGAACTTAGCTTGTTCACCGAACTCACCTCCTCCACGTCTTGGTGATCTAACATATCAAAATTCTGTGCTCATTTTATCGCTTCATCTTCACGCTCTCTGAGGGTCATCTTCTCATGAATTATAGTAGATAATGCATAATATGCCCTTTGGTTTGCCTTTTCTTCTTTGCTGATTTAGAGCTAGACTTCTTTCAATGGCAACATCATCCAGGGCTTCATTTCTAGAGCTCTGTCTCACCTGACACCACTTTGACTTAGGCATTATGACTGAGTTTTTAGTGAAATTCCAACCATTTTTTGTTGAACCAATCCTGCATTTTCATCTTTTATCAACTGAAATAAGCCTTGTTATTCCACATCCATAACAAAGATCTTCTTGCTATTCTTGTCAACTATAAAGTACGTATTAGTGCTGAAATTTATGTGTGGACTATGTTTCATTATACTACTATATGAAAGTAGTTTTTTCTCCAAACAAGGAACAAGGCTCTCCCTCTTAGCTGAAGTAGGACATTTCCTTTACCTCTAGCTATGTATTCTTCTCTGCCACTCAACACAACAAATCAGATTGTAATTCATCCTCTACAAAATCAGCGTACCAATCAATAATGTTGGTAAAATGTCTAGATTCCCTTGAAGCAATGTACCAATCATTGTTACTTCTCCTTGAATACTTTATTTTGGCCATGAACATAGAACTCTTCCACCTCCTTGTGTTCAACAATATTGGCATGTTTCTTTTGGGATTGGTCCTTGGAAAAAATGCCTTTGGTTGTGCTTTTTCAATCCCACAACCACCTCCTGCAAACTCTACTTATATGGCCTAACTTGCCACAATAAAAACATTTAATGACTTTTTCTATATTTACTTGACTCATAGGAGATATATTTCTATCAATATATTCTATTTGTTTCCTTTCCTTACTCTTAAACTTTGCTGGAAGTAACATGCTAAAAGCCATATAGCAGGCTGTTTTCTTGTTTTCAGCAGGTAGATTCTTCCTCAGTAAGTGTGCAAATCTGTTTTGCTTGTCTGTGCCATACAACTGTTAGTTTGACAGTTGTGCAGGTTTCCTTGTAAGCTTTGAGGTGTTAATGAAAAGCTGATTTCAAGGAGTAATTATCTGTGTATTGTGTTTATGTTTCTATTGTTTACTTTTCAGCTATGTAGCATGGATACCCATACCCGGGGGTAGGGTATGCCTATTCGTACCGGGTACTTGGGTCGCGTAAGGTACATCTCCTGCCGTACCCTATACTGGCTCCACGTACCCGAGACGCCATTATAAAAAAAGGGGTACGTATAGGCTAGGCTAAATGGTACGGCGTACCCTGTGTTTAGGTACTCTGGGCGTACGATCGACTCAGCAAAATGCAAATCCACTGGGGAAAATATAATGACCCCCAACCAAATCTGAACTAAATTTTTGTTAACTGCGTATGGAGTCTGGTTCAGGATTTCTGTCAAGCACTTTTCAACACTGTTCAAATTCCACTGAATATTATCCAAATCTGGTAGACTGATTTTGCATTGATTTACAAGGAATATTTTTATGGTTGTGTTCAGTACTCATGGAACATAATTTCACTACCAAATGTGCACATAAAAAATATACATATGTATTTAATACTAAGAAATACACTCACATCAACCCAGTAATACATTTGCAACTTTTTATTGCCTGTAACAGCAGTACAAATAGGTGTTTAAAATCAGATTTCAAGTGTACCTTCAGATTACGGTTTGACTGTTTGTTACAACTGCCTGGTACAGTGATTTATCAAATTTTATTTAACTTCCAGTCTTCCACTTGATATCTACCATGAGTCTATGATTTTTCAAATTTTCAATGTGAATGTTTATTGTTCAATGAATCATTGAATTTAGAATTATGAATCATGATTCATAATTTATGAAGAAATCTGAAATATGCATGTATAATGTGACTATGACATGTTTTGTATATATACATATAGTACCCCCGATGTACCCAAGTACCCTGTTTCAAAAAGTGGCGTCCCCGTTCCCGTAGCCAAATTTCCTGGCAACTTAGCTTTTCAGCTATATTTCAGCTATATGTGTGATTACAATTTAATTACTATGTGAAAGAATTTAATTTCTACAATTAAATAACAGTTTTGTTTAGTTGAGAACATAAGGACAACAATCAGCTAGGGGTTGGAATTTTAACACTCCCAAACTGCTTTTTCCATTTGTCTCTCTGCATAAGCTTAATGCTCAACTGCTTACATGTCAGATTTTTATCTATGCTAGTAATATTAAGGATTTTCATTAAAACTTCTGTAGGAAGTAAACTTTTAAAGCTATAAGCACAATATCTTCTTCTTTTGTTTCCTTTCAATTGATTTAAGTCGATCTCTAATATCCTTGTTTTTTATCAAATGACCTTGCAAGGAGTCAAATTCCTCCATTTTAATTGAAAATAACAGATTTTGAAGGAAGAAGGCTCTCCCTTTGTTGAGGTTTCAGGCATGTTCCATAGATCCCTCCGCATGATGAATGCATCAATACCATCTTGAACTTTGGGGCGCATCACATTTGTTACTGAAAGCTTGATTAGTATCACAACCTCCTAATTCTCTGCATCATACTCCATGTTACCTATTGGATGAGACTTGCACTTGTGATTTTCACCACAACACTTATGATTTTTATCACAAAGATCAAGCTTGTGGGATCATATTGTTGGATGATTTGATGGATTGTTGGTGCATGTGTTTTGGCCTAGAGCTTAAATTTTAATGCTCAACTGCTTACATGTCAGATTTTTATCTATGCTAGTAATATTAAGGCTTTTCAATAAAACTTGTGTAGGAAGTAAACTTTTAATGCTAAGCACAGTATTTTCTTCTTCTGTTTCCTTTCAATTGATTTAAGTCGATCTCTAATATCCTTGATTTTTATCAAATGACCTTGCAAGGAGTCAAAATCCTCCATTTTAATTGAAAATAACAGATTTTGAAGGAAGAAGGCTCTCCCTTTGTTGAGGTTTCAGGCATGTTCCATAGATCCTCCACATGATGAATGCATCAATACCATCTTGAACTTCGGGGAGCATCACATTTGTTACTGAAAGCTTGATTAGTATCACAACCTCCTAGTTCTTTGCATCATACTCAATGTTACCCCTCATATTGGATTAGACTTGCACTTGTGATTTTCACCACAATGCTGGTGATTTTTATCACAAAGATCAAGCTTGTGGGATCACATTGTTGGATGATTTGATGGATTGTTGGTGCATATGTGTTTTGGCCTAGAGATGTTGCTATCTTATGGTTGATTTGATGTTGTGGTGGTTGCTTAGCTGTTGGATGATATGCCCTCATGGTATTCTAATGGATGAGATAACATGTTCCTAATGGTGTGATTTGGGGAGCTCTCTGCTTTGAGGTTTTGTTGAAGATTTTGAAGGCAATGGAAAGCTGGAAGCTTTTTACAATTGTGGTATATGTTCTTGGGGTTGATATTGCTGAATATTAATATTGGAGATCACATACATCAATGATGTTTTGAATGGTTGAAATGATACAGGTAACATGTATTCCTAATTTAAGAAGACTGTTCCTTTATTAAGAATATTTTAATTCTGGGTCATTCCCCTCTTATTTGTAATTCCTTTATTAAGAAGATTTTAATTGTGGCTTGTTCCCCTCGTATTTGTCTGTCTATGGTTGGTAATATAGTATTGCATCATTTATCTTAATTCGAATATGTTGCTATATTCATATTGTTCATGTATAGACACACCTTCATACATGCCTTTGGGTTTTCCTCATGAAGCATTCCTACAAGTAATTTTCTGCATTTGTGGGCAGCAAGATAAATGGTTTGTAGATCCTTCATCTGGGTTATGTTGACTCTCAATCAGATAGTCATTGTCCTTGGTAATAGATCCTTGACTCCACTTGCCCAATGGACTTGCGACTAGTCTCTATCCTCCCATCATTTTTTTGAACCTATTTTACAACTATTCGTTTTGCTAAAACCACTCTTCTCTTAATCTTGAGCTCAGTTGTCTAAGCTTTATCGATCCCCTTGAGCCAGAGAGCCAGTCAAAAGTGAGAAGAGGGTTGGTGAGGTGACACTGGCCCCCCTCTTTAGTTGCCCACAGGCTAGCAATGTTCTTTTGGACTTCAAATCTCAAGTGCTAGTTTACGAGGTAACACTCCACTTGGGCATTCACATTGGTCTGACTCCACACTTCTTTTTCCATTACAACTCTGCCCAAACATCTGTATTCAAAGATTGCAAGGATCTTCTGTATCCATAAATTAAAATTCTGTGCATCAAGCTTTTGGTTTCCATCCAAAATTATATGGGATAAACTGGTGATTTTTAAGGCTTCTAATTACACCAGAGCTGAATTCATTACTTATGTCTCAGTGACACCAAACAGATTTGAATTCACTACTATAACTCGGTGATTTACAGTTCTTACCACTGACCCAATTTAAAAAACAATAATACACTGTAAAGTAGACATGTTTCACACAACGATCAATTATGTTATGATATAGACTTAACTATGTTTTCCAAACTTCCAGAATTATTTTCAATTTTGAGAAATAATAAACTCAGAATTTGTAATTGGTACCCAAAATCTAATCTTCCAAAAGAAAACAATTAAATTCATGGGTTCCTCGAATCAATTACCAGTCATTTAATTCTCACGTAGTACAGTTCTGTCAATTCTCAAGTGGGCGGAATCACTCTATCGACAATAATTAGTATGTATTAAATTATTAATTCTCTCACATGTTGGTGATTTGGTCTTTTATCTGTTCTTACACAGGCGACTCCTTTAATTTCTTTGAATTTCTCTTTGATTCCCACGAGAGCTGTGTGGGGCAGCACCACAGCTCTATCAGATGTGGAGTCTCCTATTCCCAATGACAACGGCTTCTCTTCAATTCCCACAGATCTCATCACGTGCTCACTGTATTCTCTTTCCACGACAGGTCTGTGTACCAGTGATGCTTCTATTCCCCACAACTACCGAAAATGACTCCTATTCAGGCAACTCTTACGCTATGAAATCCCATGATGAGCAGCTTATTACAATGGGTAGTGGCTATGGTTACGCTCATTTATCTCCTTTTGACTTGTATACTCCGATAAACCTCCACCAAAGCACATACTAGGACTTACTTGGTCCCTATTGGTAATATCTTAAACAGAGGGTAGATGGCACAATAAAGCTCTTCATGGATGGTATCGAGTTATCTCCTATCTCACAACATAGACTTTAATTTGGCCAAGTCAGTGCCCTCTTTGATCCCTAGTCACGTTGGCTCCCTCTTCTCTTCGTGGGGATTCACTCTACTTCAAAATTTCCAGTGACACATGCACTTTCATAGAATACCATATTGCAAAGTTGCAATACACAAATTACTTCTCTGTAGTTGGCATGTCTCGTTTTTTTGAAATGCGTGTGCAATTGCAATCCCTTTGCATTTTCTCTGATCACAGTAGTTCCTCGGCTCTATCCATTTCCTCACTTGTCATTCACAATTTTACTCACACGAGCGTGGACTAAGAGTGAGAAAGAGTGGAAAAATTCATTACTAGGTGATCCAATTTCTCATTAACTCCCAATTAGGTAACCTTTTAACTAGTGCATTAAATTACTCAGTATTACATCACATTAGTAGGAGAAGAGGAGTATGTGATGTAACTTCCATTTTCCAAACCATTTAACCACTACTTTAAATTACTCATTATTACATGACTTTATTGCTAAAGACTTTATTAAATCCTGTTTTTTTCTTTTTTCTTTTTGAGAAATACATCTTATAGAATGTCTTTAGCTAAGTTGCCGCACTATGAGAGGCATATCTATGCCATCAACGTCACACAGGATTTGCACATGGTCTCACCTCCGCCTACTCAAGGGGTTTTGGACCCAGGTCTCTGCGTTAATACCTGCTTGCTTATGTGAACTCCGTCCCTGTGTTCTAGCTGCAACTTGGATTGATTGTTGTGACAATGACCTAGGTTAATATTTTGGTAGGCATGCTCCTCTGCATGGCGTTTGCTGGATGTGGCTATCATTTGTGTTGAATAATGTTGATGTAGCCTCAGGGGAGATTATTGTATGCACTAGCAAAGTACCAACAAACCCTATTCTTCACTCAAGTATGTGAAGGTAGGTGGAGCGAATTTCTGGGTTTACCGTCGTAAAAAGGTAAGTTCCTTTTAAAGAAAGTGATTTAAGTGACCTAATCACTACATAGTTATTGGCACCCCTAATCATCATTAATTAGCTTGGGTTTAAACTTAATTAGTTTTAGATTAGTGCTACACATCCCCTGCCCTTAATGTCCCTAACTGGCCAATTTATGATGGCTTGGCCACTTGGTGCTACTGTGGAAATTGGATGATCTCCATTGTGAAGTGATGTGCCCTTCATTGGCCCAATGACCCCAACCCCTCCCTAATGCTTGGCAACCAAGAGACGTGGCAGTGCATTACTGGTCTTAACTTGACTATTGGTCTACATTAATTGTATGGCTTACTTCCCATGACATATCATGCCTCAACATTTAACACTATTTAGTTGGAGCCAAGAGTGTTGCTTGCTGTGTGTTCCTTTTTTGTTGGTTTGTGGTGATTGGTCGATGGTACAACAGCGTTGATTACCTTGGGCATTGATAGAAGTGACAGATCATATGTATGGACTTTGGGTATAATTAGAGTTTGTGGGAGCACTAAAGATTATTGCAAGTGGGTTGGAGTCTGAAGGTTCTTAGTTATTCGGATGCTTCCTTTTTTACTCCACTGCTACAAATTCATTATAGGATTCACACCGTTCAAAGTTGCGGCATTCGTGTGTATGCATTATCTTTCTTGGGGGGAGCCAAGTCAATAATTACGACCCATGCAGGTACTTGATCATGGTTTGATGCTTTAGATGTTTCGGTGCAGGCGTGGTTATCTTTAGGTTGTATGCCTGGTTTGCACGTGCATGGCTTGCGCTAGCCTTTCTTGAGGTTTTAATTAATTGTGATGTTGTGTACAATCCTGTAATTCCAAATGTCTTTGCTGTGTGTGCTAGGTTACTACTCTTGATACATTGTTTTGTGGGCTCAAAACATCCGAGCTTGTCAATAATTCCTTCCTTTTTGGTTTTGGTATAGTCTGGCGGTAATAATTCATGAAGTTGTTACGGCCTAGACTGATAGACCCACCCTCTCCCAAGAGTTGTGGGCGGTTTTAGTCAAAAGTTGGGATGGAAAATTTGCCGTCAATTGTCTATCCCTAATTATCTAAATTTCTTACCTGTGCATGGTTCAGTGTTCTTTTTTGCTCATCTATCATGCCTCTGGCACCAGTTATTCGTATCTCAGTGATTGCTTTGCTTACATGTTGATCGAACTTCATTTTCTCTTTTGATGCATCATTCATGCGAATTTAACTTTCTGTGATTCAAGTCCTTTCTGTGCATGATATGAAACATGTGCAAACTCGTGAAGCCTATTCTATTATCCAGGTTGCACCTATTGGTTGATTTTTCTTATTACATTGCGATTTTATATCTATTCATTATCTTTCTCTGAAGGTCCTTTGTTCCTGGCATCTCATATTGTTGACTTGCACCATCACTCATGCGTTGTATTGATCTGTCGTTCTTTGACATGTTTCTCCAGTGCCCAGGAACTAGTTTGGATGTGCCAGGTTTGTTGCTCTTAGTTTCCATTGTGTTGAACTTAGTTGGCAGTGAGCAAGGTATGTTATATGAAGGCATTCAGTGACATGTTTGTCTCTCCCTCGGTGCTTCTAAATTAGCATTTACCTTGTAAGTTGATTGTTATTTGCTGATCTTTAGCTTTATGAAGGATGCCTTAGGCTGTTCTTGAATGATGCTGTATTTCCTTGTTTCAGCTGGCTCCCTTGTTTGACCTCTGTAGAACTCACCCGCAGACATTGTTATGTTGATCAAGATCTGCTTCAAAACCATGTCAAGTCCCCACGGTGATGGCAAGTTTCAGATCAAGAACATGAAGCCTGAGATTTTAGCTAAATGCGACTTGTATAGCATCTATATCTTTACCTACAACATGAAATTCTAGCAGAATATTTTGAAAGTTGATTTTCCTTTCTCAATGCAATTACTTTTCAGATATTTGGCTTGGCACCTTATGGAGTTAAAAATGTGGAGGGAATTTTGATTGAAAAATACTTCTTATATTTACAATAAAAAAAGCTATTAGTGGAAGGGTATGTACAATGCCTATCTTAACTGCTTCCTGAAGTTTATAAGAGCAGAAATAAAATCAGAATATACAATAGGATTCCAACTTTTTGTCATCCTTGATTAATTGGGTGCCCTTGGCGAGTAACTGATGAAATACCTCATCTTTCCAAAGCACAGTGAAAGCTGAAACAAAACTACGTCCTTGGTAGAAAACATACTTGCACCTGAGTTTCCATTGCAGGAACAAAGCAGCGATCCACATGCAATGCCACAAACTAGAGAGTGAATCCTGTACCAGGGAATAGCTATCCTCAAGTAGAACTACTCTCTAATAAAGTTTGTTTAAGAACAAGTCGAAGTGCTGCTCCTCCACAATTCTCCAACAATCTTTAGCAAATATATAGTCTCAAAAGATGTGCTTAACTATCTTCGATCTCTAGCACGCAGGGCTTAGGCCATCCGGGAGGGCACACTTAGGCAATTAGTTCTTGAACAGAAGCCCTTGATAGATCACCAACCAAGCAAACACTTGCAGCTTATAGGAAAGCTGCATTGACCAAACACGGTGTAACCTCCAAATCCACCGCACCTCTGGATTTGACAAATCCTATATTGCGTTGAGTACCGACGAAAAGGGGTGATGTCTATGTTGCATGGGTACTGCTCCTGACCCTTTGGAAGGGCGTACCCAACGTTCCAGCGTACCTGGGAGCTTTGGAGATGGTGCGAAACGCTCCAAAAGTGGCCAGAGCTTCCTCGGATACTCTGGAGATTTTTGGGTACTTCGTAGAGGTGAAATGGCCGCTCCGAATAGGAGTTTCTTGGGGATACTTGTGGTAGGGAGCTTCCTCAAGCTCCCTACCCGCTAAGGAGCTTCCTCAAGCTCCCAACCCGCTAAGGAGCTTTTGAGATGGTGCGAAACGCTCCAAAAGTGGCGAGAGCTTCCTCGGATACTCTGGAGATTTTTGGGTACTTCGCAGAGGTGAAATGGCCGCTCCGAATAGGAGTTTCTTGGGGATACTTGTGCTAAGGAGCTTCCTCAAGCTCCCAACTCGCTAAGGAGCTTCCTCATAAATATACCAGCAAAAGAGATGACTGAAAACTGTGGTATTTGCATCAGCTAGAGTTATAATATAGCTAAGAATTGATGTCAATAACTAGTAGTAAGATCACACCCGTAAACTTTAAAGTATGTGGAGAAATTTGATAGCCACAATAGAATTGGGGTATGATGACAACAACCAACAGTGAGACAATGAGATCCTTATGAAACACACTCAGATTTGATGTATGCTTACAGTCTTGTCAACAACAGTGAATATGACTTAGTTATGACGATCACAACCAGCAAGAATACTCATGCAAAGATCATAAACACATCTATAAATTTGCTTGACTTGGCTGGTAGAAATTTCACTTAGGATATCTCAGGAATAACAATAGCATTTATAACTTATTGTGTATGGATTAAACAACTCTAGGATTAAGTGCCTCAAGGCAACTTAGAACTCAATGGAAAGTTCGCTTTGGTAGGTTAATTAGATCTAAAAGATTTGAACCTCGGGAATGCATTATGCCTAGCATCTAACCATTAAGTGAAAACCAATACCATAATTTAACATGCTAGACAAAATAAGGGAAGGCAAAATTTGAATGCTTTGAATGCTAAGTTTTAATATCATTTACTAACCATAGTGAGTGTTATAAAATTTGTCATACATAATTATAATTTTGATCTTTGACCATTATAGTTTACTTTTAAAATAGGCAAAAAGTTAAAAACTAAACTTATAATTTAATAAATTTATGTTTATTATAATATATATTAAAATTTAATATATTATATTATTGTCGCTCCCATCCTGACGTTTCCTGTAAATTTGGGCGAACTTTCTAGCCGTACCCGATACCCGTGTCCGTGTACTGGAAACTTGTGCAACATAGGGTGGCGTTGATGAAGAGCTATGTACATACAACAAGAATCATACTGCAACAACGAGATACCAAATCTCTACTGCCAATTTCTCCAGAAAGGCCCTTGCATAACATTGTTCATTTTGAACAAATATGACACTGGGAGATAGGCCTGTAGCTCCATGATTGTAGGGTGATTCAAGGCCATCAACCCAAACCCCTAAGCTAGTGGTCTCCATGGCTTCCATGAGCGATCCTTAGAATTCCAAAGATCGCGCCAATGTAAGATATCCTTTCGACTTAGTCGTCTCACTTGGAACCACGACAAATCTACAATGCAGACCCCTGGTCTTGCCAACTCCAAATCGGTTGAGAGGCAATGTCCCACCCATCTTTGCTGCACTCCCACTGCGACCAAACCAACCCAACCACCAATCTCCACGTCGTCCAAATACTCTTGAAGATAATAGTCCCCATTTCCCAACCTGAAACATAGAGGGCGAGGAGATAATGTCACATAAGCCAAATCTGCCTTGTATCCTGCCTTGGTGTTGAGTTGCTAGAATCCAGTGTCGAAAGAGAACTCGCCACGGTGCTGCACCCTCAAGACATCCAACCACCCACTTGGATGTTGTTACCACCTAATTTGTGGGGTAAGGTTTCAACTATTGATTGGCATATTATAAGATGGTTATGAACGAGCAGTAGAAGCATGAAGATATAATACATCTACTTCAACATGCTTATCAATATAGAGGATATGGTTTTATAACAGTAGATTAGTACTTAGAAAAGAAGAGGGGTAACAGGGTCAATTATACCAAATGGAAACAACCTTACCTGTATTCCGAGACGAGGGCAACTAATTATTGATTTGCTTCTGGTGTACGTGATGACAGATCTACTCCAGAGAAAGTAATGAATTGAAGCAATTACATTATGGAAAAAGTCTACAGAACACCCTAGTTGGAAGGTACCACGAGGCATGAAGGAATTTCAATAAGGCTTCTCATAATGAAAGCATGGATAGGGAAACTGATGGTGGATTTCATAGGAAGCATTATACCAGGGCTGGTTATTCTTGCAAAGAGGAAACTCTGTGACACATAATAGAGGCAAGCCTCTAGGATGTTTTATGCAGAGAATTGTTGGAGTGAAGTGAGCCTGAGTTTGATCCTGTAAAGGCTACAAAAAATAAAATAGTTCGGCCCTAGATCTCAAGCTATCTTTGGCAGGGACCTTTGCTTATAATCTAGGATATGCAGAGGACACAGTGGGCACGCCTTACAAATCTGATTGACATGGAAAATATGTTGTTTTCTAGATTGTAATGAGTGTGAATGGTTGCCGATTCAATAAAATGATCCTCCGTCTTGCTCCAATTGTTGACCATTTTTTGTAAACCACACTTAGATGCATGAATAAAATTTGGGTTCTCTTGTACTGTTCTCCTTTGACTCTATTTCCCCCCTTTGGTGGATTGGCACTAGTCTTCTTGATTGGTTTATCTCTATCCTCCCATCACATATTCAGTTGCTTTTTATACTACAATCGTTTTGCTAAGGCAACCTCTTCACTTCACCTTGCCCCTTATTGCCTCTGCCTTGGTGATTCTACCTTAGGGAAGCCCCCCTTGAGTTGGAGAAGAGACAACCAGAAGTGTGAAGAGGAAGGGTGTGGTGACAGTGACTTTTCCCTCTTAGTTCCCCTTAGGCTAGTGTTTCTCTTATGGGCTTTAACTTATACATGCAAGTGTCGGAGGGGTAACAACTACCAAAATACTGCCCTATGTGGCCACATCAATCGATCCTAACCCCCCCAACCTTGGGGATAGTGCAAACATCACAAACAACTAGGGGCAAACCTCTAGGCCTCCCCATACTTCGACCAAAGATAAGCACACAGAATTTGTTCCATTCCTCTGAACTGAGACTTGTTGGGAAACCAACAGAACACGTAATACACATGAGAGCTTGGCGAATGTGACCAACTACTATCAACTTCCTTGTGAAAGGAAGGTCCTTGTGATGCCAAACATGCAGTTTGCTCTGAGGACCTTATCCATCGAGGCCTGCTCGATACTAACAGAGAGAAGGGAGTCGTCCACAAAATGGTTATTGACCATTTCTGAACCATATGGAAGGGAAATCCCTCTAATCTGTCCAACAACCCATGTAGCCTCCAACAAGTCTAGCCCAAAGCATCTGTTGTCAACACATATAAGCACAGAGTCAAAGGGCATCCCTGCTTGATAGAGCGATGTAGAGTGATATGGGGGGACAAAGCCTTGTTGACAGCAATAAATGTAGAGGCATTGGAGAATGGAGTGTTCACCATGCCAACACTCTAGGGGCCAAACCCCAAACACGTCAACATCTCGTCAATGAAGAAGGGGAGATTCATTTTGGATGCGGTGGTCTCGGCGTGGGAGGCTATGGAGTGGCCGAAACAGGGCAGCAGTGCATGATGCTCATATGCAGGGAAATCTTAACTGTTGGTTGTCTCCTTTTAAACATTTTTAGGGGCAACATAAATTTGTTATGCCGAGATAACATTTGATCTTTTAGAATGTCGGTTCAATTATGGGTTACTAATTAAGATGTTTATTTGTCATAATCTTTGGATATCTGGGTTGTTTAATGATCGACAGAATTTTGCAGATTAATCCCAACCTTGCATGCCAGCTCCTTTCGGTATATTTTGCTTGCCTTGCTTGCTTCAATACTTTGCTAACTTTATTTGATGCTGACTCTTGATGTGGATATGAAAGTGATGAGGGGGTTACTTAATTCATTTTTCATTATTAGATGGTTGGATGGCCAATATTGAATATGCATCTGAAATACTCCTTATTCTTTTACAGTGGTGATCTTGAACAACACGTTTTAGTTTCAGTTTCAGTAATATGGGTTGACTGCATATGAGTGACATTTTTATATTAATTTTTCCTTCAAGTTTCTATACATGTACACTTGATTCATGAAAGGAAAGGAAACATGATGTTACTAGCTTAGGTCTTGTAGGTTAAGATGCTGGATGAGTCTACAACTTAAGAGCACAAAAGGAAAGTAATGGAAATAGTCATCACTCTCAGATCGAAAGTTTATTTGGATCTAGAAGTCAATTCACATTTTCTTCTTATGATTATCATTTGATACGTTTTGTTTTGTTTATGGGCCTAACCCATAAAATGGTTTTGCGCACAGAACTAATTGATGCTACTAGCTCATGTGTTGTAGGTTAAGATGTTGTATGAGTCTACAACTTACGAGTACAGAAGAACAGTAATGGAAATAGTTATCATTCTGTATGAGTCTACAACTTACGAGTACAGAAGAAAAGTAATGGAAATAGTTATCATTCTCTCAGATTGAAAGTTTGTTTGGACGAGAGAATTGTTTGGATCCAGAAATCACTTCATAGTTTCTTCTTGTGATTGTCATTTCATACTACTTTATATGGCCAAATGTTTTTCCGAGATGATTTATTTGAAATTTCAGAGGCCCAGATATCTGGTACATTTTATGGTTGTAAAGAGAAACATCATCTATCGATGGCATCTTTTGTTAGGTGCTACGGATTGGTTAGATGATTAAGATATTTCTGTCATTCTTTCATTTACCAATTTCACTTGCACTCTGCGTGGTTAAAATCCCAAAGTATGAGTTTAATAAAGTTTGTTCTCTAGCATTGCCTTGATAGGCAGTTTAGTTTTATCTGATTAGTAAATGTTCTCTGATTTTGACGAGTTACTAGGTGACGTTCCTCTCCAGCTTAGTCTTAATAAGTTGCATAGCTGGCTTAGTTTGGTTTAGAATCCTATGAATATGTAGCTTATTTGGGACGTTTCTGTATGGGTTGGAATGGTTGTTAACAAGGATACATGAAAAGAGCTGCTGAGTTGTCCATATTCTGGTTATTCAGTGTTGCTTTTGGTAGAGTCAACCCAATTCATACTCTGGGTATTCAGTGTTGCTTGTGGTGGACTCAACCTTTTGTTTTGTTGACTTGTTTTAGTATTCTCCAATTGATTGTTGCTACTGTTGAGATTAACATGGCTTTCCAATGCCGATGTAATAAGCATCACACTTTTGAAGCCATTTGTGTGTTTCTGTTGCTTCATTCTTTCGAATGTGGCAAAACTCATCATAATGAGTTGTGAGATTGACAATGAGGACAGGCAGACATCCATCATTTGCTGTTATCCACAAATGCAAAATGTTTCATCCCTGTTATTCAAGGAAAACTATGCCACCTGAAATAACCGCTGGTGGTTCATAAGGGGACAGACTTCCACTGTTGCTAAATGCCTCTGGGCAACGGGCCATTAACTTGTTTCCTTGCATCCGAGGAAGATGAGCTTAGAAACTTTCTCCTTCACCATTCACTCATTGATTTTTTTTAATGTCTTATATTTATAGAAAAATATTCAAAAGAACAATGCAAAAAGTGGAAGGTTATATACAATGGACATCATATCCACTTCTTCAAACCTACTAACATTGAATTATGAGTCCACATGAATTTTTAATTACTTTTTATTTTTGATAAGTTATGAGCAGACACGAGAACGTTACATAATGTGACAAACGTTATGTAATGTGGCAAACGTGGCAACATCTCTTCCATACTGGGTTGTAGATTAACTTAATTCCATGCACGTGATTAAAAAAAGAAAAGGAGGTAAATAAGATTAATATTAAAAAGAAATAATAAGTAGACAGATTTATCAAACGTTGAATCTTTAATTTTGTACATCTTTATTGTTATTGTTACAAGTGAAATTATATAAAAACCATCCTAAGAACTGGGAAAAAGACATGGAAAAGTTTCAATTTAAAAATAATTTCTTACATATAATTACCAATCATTCAATGCTTCACAAATAGAATTATAATAAAACGAATTATAAATCTAAAGGCGAAGCATCGTTCGTGCATGAAAATATGATTATACCTTATTATGATGGGTATTTCTACGAATGGTTGAGATTTAATTTCCCATGATGCATCATGGGATTGTGACCATTCATGCATGAAATGGTGATCATACCTTATTCATAGGTTTATTGGCATGAATGGCAAAGATTTATGCATGTAATTGTGTGATTTGGATAGTTCATGCAACGTAAAGTGATCGGAGGATACTATGGGTACCTCTCCCATGAATGCCTAAGATTTGATTGTGCATGTTTCATCATGTAATCATGACTTCGTGCGAGTTAATGTGGTCGGGGTTTACAATACATGGCATTGTTTTGTTGACGGACATATTTGACCTGTCGTCAATGTAATAGAGATAACCCGATCCAAGGTTCAAAGTATATCCTTAGTCATTTGGTATAGCTATCTCTGATGGATATATGGGGTTTGTTGCCACTGGATTTACATTTGAAGGATTTGGTTTTTTTTTTTTTATAATTTTATTTAAGTTTTAATTTTTATCAATCTAAATCTATTCTAATATTTAATTTATCTAATTTTAATTAAATTAATAAATAAATATTTTATCTGAATATAATGAAAAAATGTTAAACTTATCCCTTTTGGGAGCCTACAAATCTAGATTAACCTAGTTTGCATGAAAGATAAATAATAGTATGGCATGATTTAGAACATATTCCAAATTCTGATCGCAACAGATTCTAATTTTTATATGCAAAAATAAAATTAATAATAAATAATTAAATCATTAACTACATTTTATAATGCAAACTATGTTGATCATAGTCAATAAATTACCCACATATCATTTATAATCTTAATAGGAAAATTCAAGATATAAACCATTAAAAGAAAGATTAGGAATAACTATTGAAAAACATTTATAATATACTCAATATAATCATGAAAACCATGATTGTATCCTCATCCTCGATCTTTATCCTTGCCTACTTGTGATCTAGTGTGATCGACTTGACAGCTAGTTATATCCCATATTTGTTTTCTTCTTAATGTTCTCTATAATTTATTGTTGGTTTGCACCGATTTCATAGATGCTCGCCTAGTGGCTGGATGATGCGATGACCTCGTAACCTGGTGGCCCGACGTGGCATTATCCTCCTTCACAATCTCGCTACAGTCTTATTACACATGTTTATTGGAAGGTTGGCCTCATTGATTTGGTGAACCAATAGCCCGGTGAGTCGATGTTGTTTCTTATCAATCCTGTGGAACCTTTGGCACTTTAATTCAAATAAACTATACCTATAAAACATTATCATCCAAACATTACACGTTTCATTAATAATTTATAGTGTGATGTCATATTAAAAACATAATGGTCCCTCATGAGTAATGTTTTAGTTTTAAAAGATATTAAGAGTAACCTCGGACGAGATAAACTAAAAGTGATGTTGAGTGTATAAATATTTTAGTTTTAAAAGATATAAAGAGTAACCTTGGACAAGATAAACTAAAGTGATCTTGAGTGTATAAGATTTCTAGTGATCTTTATTTAGATGTTTTAATATGTTCATTCAAGCACCAAGTTCACAATTACAATGTCTAGGTGTACACATAGATCATGGGTACTATTGAAATCAAATAATTTTACCATATAATTCATGACAAATTAATTTATGCAATTCAAATTCCATTATGTAATCAAACCAAACGTTTTTAATCCACATAATATATTCTAATATATGAAGAATATAGATAAAAAATTATTAATATTTCAATAACATTGTTTACATTGTTTAGTATGTAAGAATAAACATCATTACTACTTGACTTCCATTGGAATGAATGTTTGCTTTTAAATTAAATTATTTTGTCATTCTTTATGATCACCCTTGGTCATAAAACTTGCTAGCTAATAGCTTGGTCATCAATGTTTTTCCCAAATTCAATGGGTTTTGTATGAGGGAGAAGACTATTCATATTCAAGCAAAATAATGCAAAAGCCATTTTTTTTGGTGAAAGTAAAAGTTCCGTAAAAATTAAAAATTGATAGTTCATTCAAATTGAAAACTATCAACTTGTCTCTAGTATTTAAAGTATATTTTTTTAAGATGTAGATTGAGTCGTACATGAATAATTTTGAATTGAATTTTTTTAGCTCGTCAAACTTTTTTTAAGATGTAGATTGAGTCGCACATGAATAATTTTGAATTGAATTTTTTTAGCTCGTCAAAAAGTATAAAATTATCAATAGATCATGAATTTTAATGAAAGTTTAACGCCCATCAAAATTTAATGTATTTTTCAAATTCAAAACTGTGGGCTTTCTTCCATTCCTTAACATGTAGTCTATTAAGACATGGATTGAATTTATTAAAATTTGACTTTTAATTGAATTATTTCAATCCGTCAAAGTGTTCAAATAATTTATTTATGCATCGAATACCAAAACTTGGCGAGACTATTAAAACATCATGCTAATCCAATTTAAGCAAATCGAGGCATGAAATCAACTTGAATAACTTCAAATGAACACAAATGATGTTAAATAACCATAGGGCCAAAAGACTCAAATAGTGTAATCATTGCTTATGAAGGGAAAATGCGACAAAACAAGTTTACGCGACACAACAAATCCATCATTGAAGTCATGATCATTAAGCAAGATGTATGGATGGAATTTCACTAATGATTTTGTTCGACAACATTTACATCATTAAATCATCATCTCACAAAATATAAGACAAGACAAAAAGCGTGGAAAACCAAACACCTAAGAAATGAAACCATCAAACCATCAAGTAAGATAAAATGAAAGCAATGTTTTCCATTTAAAAAAAAAATGAGTTGTTGAGGCCTCAACAAATGGTGACACATTGGGCGGAGTACCGATCTTTGTTAAATAACCCGAGGATTTTCAAACATGAAGAACTACAAAATAAGGGTTTTCTTGAAATGCTAATTTCTAAATACCATGATTTCCTTCTCGCCATTGGTCTATATAGATATGAGTTGAACTAAGTAGTTATCAAAACCAGTACAAGTATTTCAACAAAATAAGAAACCATTTTATAGGTGATTCTTTATAAAGTAAACTTTACCAGGAATCAATTCCGTGAAGAACAAGATAATCACATGAAAAGTTAGTATATAAAGATGACCATAATGCCAGTAGGTGTCTATGGCCTCAATATGGACACCTTTTAACCCAATTTGAGACGTTTTTATTCCATTCCATTGACTATATACACATAGTTTAGACATCCCTAATATTTGTAAATGGGGGAGTTAACTCGAAAGTTTCTTAAAAGTAGAGGATGACATTCAGATTTTAAAAATATAAAAGATTTAGAATCTTAAATATTTGAATCCCAAATGTCATAGACATAGCCACTGTAGCCAGTAGGCGTCTATAGTATTGACAAGGGTGTCTCTTAAAACCATTTTTACATGAGTGCTATGTTCCCAAATAATAAAAATAAAAATGAGTTAATACTACGAATAATCATTGTTAATATCAGTAGAGACTCTCTAATAGATGGGGAAGCTAGTCTAAAACTCCTTAAGAGTACAAGATGGCATAAAAGGTCACAGATTACCATCATCATTGACTTATCTTGCCTTTCCAAAACTAATTCCTTTAAAAGTGAACTTGTCTACATACATATTTTTATTTTATTTTTATTTATATATATTATTATAAAATAAATTTCTTGGGTGATAATTGAAAACTTTCACTTGGTTCATCTAAAATAGTTTGCAAATAGATTTTCAAAACCAAGGAAATGTTCCATCATGGCAATAGTCTTTGGAAAAACAAGAAGTTCCTTCAAATGATTTCCTTAATGAAAAACTTCAGATTTCTTTGAAAGAAATAGATACTACACTCAATCATGATACCAGATGCTATAATTTATTTGTCGAGGATTATAATCCATTTCAAAATTTGAAGTAAACTGACAAAAGAAAAAAAAAATGGAAAGCTTTCAAATGCCAAATCTACCATCGAAAAATCATAACAACCAAGCAAACTTGAAAGTGTGAAAGGACCCGAAAGATCAAGGCAAAGTTCCTGCCAGGGTGAGTTCCAAGTAAAGTTCCTACCCGAAATATCAAGGCAAAGCGCCTTGCTCAGTCCAACTGACAACATTTAATATTATATTCAACTAACCGGATTCAGAAAGGATCCCTCCTACTCAGTTTGACCTAATTTGGTGTTATTTCACCTAAAAATCAGTTAATTGAATTCAAAAAGGTGCCCTCCCCTAATTTTGGGCATTCACTTGAGTTCTGGATTTAGGTAGACTCAGTTTGATAGTTTCAGAGTCTGTTAGATTCAATTACATGGTAGTTAAGTGGTTAACTGATGTGCCGAGTGGTGTTAATTGACCAGTAAGCCACTCTTATGCATTCAATTCATTCGCCACTCTTATGCATTCAATTCGAATGACCTCTCTAGGATTCGAATTTCTTGGCAATTATTGCCATTGTTACACATTGTAATCATCTTCTGAGTTAATGATAATGCATGAACTGTTGCAAACCTTTTGCATCAGTGGTTTGACACACAATTTTCTGCATGCATCTCTAGTATATGTTGTTCTTGTTTTCTAGATCTGATGTGCTTTAATTTTACAACACTATGGACTTAGGCTCTTTATTGTTGTTGTCAAAGACGAGGACTTCCTACAAGGTGACCATCTCAGGATGCGTAAGGATCTAAAGTTAGTTTTCTATCCTTTTCATGATTTGATTCTTCCTTGAGTTAAACTTATAATAACTCATCTTAGCTATTGAAATTTCTCTAGAGGGGTTGTACATTACAATCCCAATCTCTTCAAAGGAAAATGTCCCCCGGTAAGTGGGTTGTCAGAGCTAGCGATAGGCACATTGATGTCAATGTCCTCTATCCCAACTTCTTGTGTTCCTTTTGTTTGTTCTAGTTCCTCTATTGCCTTGTTTAAGGTTTCCTCATGCTTCCTTTGTTCTTCGGCCCCTTTCGACAGCTCATCTTGTTTTCCCTTTTCTTCTTTCTCTTCTATAGCCAGGGATTCTACATGGGTTGCTTATTTACTTTGGTTTGTTCTTGTAGCATCTGGTATTGACCCCATCATTTATTTGCATCATAATTCCAGTGGCATTCCCTCCCAGGATCTGTTGTTTCTCTCCTGGCGATTCTTCCTGGGTGACTTATTTGTTGGCGGAGGCTTCCTCAGTGCTTTACCCTTTATTCATTTTCTTAGCTAGTTCCTCCAAGGTTTGCACCTTCCTATGTATTTCCTCTTCTGCACATTGGTAATGCTGATAGGGCCAAGATTATTTAACAATCGTGCATTGAATTAGGACTTTCCCCTCGCAATCATTTCTTTTGAACTGTCCTTGTCCAAAATGATATTTATCTAATCCCTTACTGCAAATGAGACCATAATGCCTTCTTCTTATTGTTAAGGGAAGACCCAATCCCATTTAAAAATGTTTGACATGTAATTAATTACCCTCAGAACTATGTAATCTATTACATACTTCGGCATAATGTTAGGTTCCCTTGATGCCTTGTATATCTGCAAATAAGTACTGTATTCAGTCAAGTACCAATAAAAAAATTCCATCACAATGGAAATAGAATTATCTAACATACACTTGGTTGGGGTCCCATGTATGATTATGTATAGTGGCCTAATGAAATCCTCACGATTTTTCCTAGAGTTACTAATGTTTTTTTGGGCCCAAAGAACTCAACAACATACATGAATAGGGGTCTCCCTGGGAACCTAGTGCCATCCCATACTTGGAAAATTATTTGATGCACAGACTGGGTCTATGATATATGAGGACATGTAAAAATATGATTGTTTCTTGAGAAAATCCTCTTACGCTTTCAACACCATGTCCTCCATATTATCCGAGAGGATGTCAACCCAATTGAATATTGTACTGTGAACAGTGACATACCACAATAGAGGGGCCCATTCAATCTTAATTTTTTTTGCATCCACCTATCCATATAAACAACATAAGAGGGTTGTAGTAATCCTGTAGGGATGACATAGTGTCTTGGTGTTGTAGGTGCCATTATCATTTTGGCAAAATTGTTTATCCGAAATCCAAGCCTTCTTATTGAACTTTACATAGTCAAACTCTATTGAATACATCCACTTGTCTTCCAGATTCATCTCTGGTGCTAGAAACTTATAGTAATTGCCCATGGTATTCAGATCAAAAGAGGATATAGGTTCTCCCATAGTATTCCTAATAATGCGCCTCCTAGCATAAGTGTGAGGAAGGATCCATTCCATAGTTTTCATGCATGGGAACAATTCTGGTTTGGTTGCTGCCTTACAGATCCCAATCTGTCTTATGTTCTGGAACAATGGGATCTCATATATGCTTTCATATTGGTATTCTTTCACTTGAAATAACTGATACATATCGCCCTAGCGATATTCAAGATCGGCTTTGGTGGTGCTTTTAGTGTCCCTGAACTGTAATATCAGAGTGGGCATTCTTGCGTCCTCTGCCATTTTGTTTTTTGATTCCAACTGGTTTTTTTTTGTTTAGACATGTTTTGCTTCTACAGATCAACAAAAATGGAATAGTGTTCATGAATCATGGTGTGCATTGAAAAAACCCATTTACAAAACATGCAACAAATGGATGGTATGAAACAATTAATTGATGGTATGAAATAGTTAATTGAATACATCACCTCTCACATGGTACAACAAGATATTAGGCAAAATGAATTTGAATCTAGAGTAAAGGAGTAAGGAGAAAAAATATAAACTTTTGCAAGTGATTTTGAGATGCATTTCAACATAATCTTGGGTTTTCTCAAGGAATTGAATATCAGGTTGGACACTTTTCTCGTTTAGAGCCAATGGAAGAAGGAATGGTTCAATAGATATCAATGGTGAACATAGAAATGCAAAATGACCAAGAACATGCTCAAAATGACTAGTCAATGACGTAAAGAGGATTACATACATTTGATTAATTTATTTCTTCTAATAACTTTAATTTCAAGTTTTTAATATTATTAAACTAAGTTTATGATAAAATTTCA
Source organism: Larix kaempferi (assembly GCA_027924585.1). Taxonomy (NCBI): domain Eukaryota; kingdom Viridiplantae; phylum Streptophyta; class Pinopsida; order Pinales; family Pinaceae; genus Larix; species Larix kaempferi. The sequence goes on from BSBM01000013.1 coordinate 1,289,597, forward strand.
ATAAAATAAAAATTAGAACATATTGATGACAACCATGTTTTTGAGGCCATGTGATACTGAAACTATTAACTAAAATTATTTATCTATGATTCTCAATTTCATTTTTCCATTAATTTAATCACCAAATTTAAAACGGATATATATATATGTGTGTGTGTGTGTGTGTGTGTGCCCAAATTAAATATAAACATATATAAAATGTACAAGCAATTCCTACATGAGTGCATACACAGAATGCTAGGTAATCCATACAATCATATAATCACATAATAACAAATTAAAAAATATGTATATAATAAAATTTAAGTACATGGCATTTCATAAATATATCTTAGCTTATCTTAAATATCCTCTAATTGAACGCAAACTAAGGATATTCCTCCCAGCTGTAGGCACTCTGTAATAAAATTTATCTCTATAAAAGTGACCACCGTTGAGCTAGGGTTATCAATCCATAAGTGAGTGCTAAACCCCCTATACAACTATCCTAATTTGTTAGCACTCCTCTATTATTCCACACAACCAAAGGAATGTGGTTTCCTTCTATGAGGTAATAGAATCTCATATTCCCTTCTCTAAGATAACAATCCCTTCGGATATTTACCCATTTCCCTTCTACAACTCTAGGATAGGTTTGCTAGAGGCTCTCCATGTCGGGACCCCATAGAAATCAAATGTAGTTTCCTCTATGTTCTTAGCTATAGTTCTAGGCTATGGTACCATATGCTAACTCAATCATGAACGACCGAGTAGCATTTCAAATTTTGATTGCGGGTAGCATTTCCACTTCTCGATTTCTTAAAATTGGTTCCGCATTTCCACATTTTCGCATTTCCACATCGCATTGCAGATTGTGGGAGGATGAAATTTTTAAGTTTTGAAAATCATTTCACGAATAGAAACCATTAGATATTAAAAATAAATTAACAATAATATAATAATAACTTGATTATTATGAATTGTAAATGAAATTCAACACTAAATGCTCATTTCAAAGTTGAAATATCTATGTCTAATTAATTGAAATATCATATGAAAGTTATAATATCTTTAATATAATTTGTTGCTATTTATTGTTATTATTTGTGGCCTAATCTAGAGATCTCCTCTCTACTTGCGGCCTTTTATAGCGAGTTACACTGTCATCTATGGACTCATTACTAGAATCATGCCACCTTTTGTGATAGATTTGAATGAAACACACTGACTTTGCAGTGATTCTTCTTGAGTTGAGCCACTGTTTTTTGGCCTTTTCTTGAGCTACACTGTTGATCGGCCGAAACTATGAAACTCTCTTCGATGAGTTTCGACGCCCTTTGCGAATCTCTTCGACATGTTTCAGTGCCCTTTGTGGCTCTTCTCATCAAGGTTTGGCACCCCCATCCTCCTGTTGTAGTTTTTATTGATGAGTTCGGGAAACCATTTCAGGTCTTCTCAACGAGTTTGGGCGCCCATTTTGTCTCTTCTCAATGAGTTTTGGCACCCACATCTACCCTTTTCGGCTTTTCTCGATGAGTTTTGGCACCCCCGTCCGCCCTTTTAGACACTTTTCGACAAGTATGGGCACTCGTTCCGGCTCTTCTTGATGAGTTTGGGATCCCGTTTGGGCTCTTCTTGACGCAAGGTCACCCGACAAGGGTTCTTGCTTAACAATAACACACGACACACATGCGTTCACATGAAATGGATGTAAACAGGATGCCAGAAGCTGGCTTCTATTACTTCGTCAAATCAATTACAATGCAAAATGCAAGGAAATGTAAACAACTAAACTAGGTCAGCCTCGACCTATTACAATATACAGAAGCAATGGTGTGTTCTCTCAGTGTGTCGACCTTCACCCTCTCACGGCCTCTGCTAAATGCAAGCGCTCGCTAAGCTATGGATACGATCTCTACTCCTTGTTCGGTTGATGTGTGATTGTTCTCTCCAATCTACAGATCAACTCCTGAAATCTCCACGCAAAATGGAACTCTCTCCAACTGGAACTGACTCCCACTTGGTGCCTGCACACTGGTCTTCTACCCTGTTGTTTCTCATCCCGAGGTCCACTCCATTCCCCGAGACACTCTTCCTCTATCCATTGAATCCTCCAGATCCTGAAGACCTGTAATTGTCAGTGCCTCTGCCGTGCTGCACAACCTCTTCCTATGGTGACATCTGCCATGATCCCAACCACCTTCAATAACTGTTCATAACTTCCTTAGCAACCCCGAATGGCTACAGTAGTCGGCCCTACGTCTCGACCATACTGTCTTATGTCAGCCTTCGACTTACCTGTTGGCTTCACTTTACTTCTAAGGCTTCACCAGTCTGCCCCTTCCTCCTCGCTTGGATTTCACCTCCAACCTGTCGGTGTCACGGTTCGACAACCTGTCGACCTACGATGCCTTCCGCTGCAACCATGTCTTCTGTCAACCATTGACATGTCGACTCTCGACCTTTCTCTTCTTCTGTCGATCACATATCGACTGCTCCTGCTCAACTTATTGACTTTGATAGCCAATATTCCTTCGCACCAATGGTCATCGACACTCCCCTGGTCGACTTCTCATTTCGATCAACTTCAACTGATCTGCCTAAGCCCCGATGCTTCTCCATTAGACTCCTAGGTGAAAAATAACTCGACTGCTCTGTTAGTCTCCTGAACTCTTCTTCAGAAATCCATGTCGGCTCTTGCAACTCATCATCTTTCCATCGCACTAAGTATTCTTTCTTTCGCGAACTGCGCATCCTCCCGACTTCGCGTTCTTCTATTACTTCGACGATTTCCTCTTTGTGTCGATCTGGAATCTGCACTGTCCAGTTGATGTTCGACACTTCTGCGCTTTTGCTGCTTGAACCTTCTTCGAAATTGTACATATCTGAGACATTGAACGTTGGTGAAATGCTCAAGTCCTTCAGCAGCTCCAACACATAAGCATTGTCCTAAATCTTCTTCAGAATCTTACATGGTCCAATCTTCTTCAGCTTCATCTTGTTATATGTTCCTGTCGGAAATATCTCCTTTCGAAAATGTGCATAGACTAAGTCTCCCTCGCTGAACGACTGTAGCCTCTTCTTTCTGTCGGCTGTTAACTTGTATGCCGCATTGCTCTTCTCTATGCGCTTTCGCACATATTCATGCACTTCTTTCATATGTTCTGCGAATGATTCTGCATCCGTGCTTTTCTTGATTTATGTCGGTAACTCAACCAAATATATCACTCCATGTGGGCTTCATCCTTGAACAATATGGAACGGGCTCAAACCTGTCGACCGATTCACATAATTGTTATACGCGAACTCTGCTTGCGCCAACACGTTCTCCCACTACTTGGGTCTGTCGATCGTCAAACATATCAGAAGATTTCCCAAACTTCTGTTCAACACCTCGGTTTGTCTATCTGTCTGCGGATGATATGCCAAGCTAAACTACAACTTCGTGTCCAGTTTCTTCCATAGGGTTCTCCAGAAATGTCCCATAAACTTGGTATCTCTGTTTGACATGATACTCTTTGGCAACCCATGCAATTTGACTATATCCTTGAAGAATAGTACAACAATGCTTGTGGTGTCACTTGTCTTCCGACACGGAATAAAGTGTGCCATATTCGAAAATCTGTCGGCTACAACAAAGATTGAGTCACTTCCTTGCTGCGTCTTTGACAATCCTAGCACAAAATCCATGCTCAGGTGCTCCCATGGGGTATTCGTTACTGGTAATGCCGTATACAATCCCGTATTCTAACTTCTTCCTTTTTCCAACTGGAAAACTCGACACTGTCGTACCCACTTACCGACATCTGTCATAATTCTTGGCCAATAAACTTTTCCTCAACCAACGCCTTGGTCTTGCCGATGCCAAAATGACCTGCTAACCCGCCGCTATGTAGTTCTCGGATTAGGTTCTCTCTAATGGATCCTCTGGGAATACACAACTGTTGTCCCCTGAATAGGTATCCCTCTTGGATGAAATAATCCAAGTATGGAGTTCTGTCGACAGTCCATGGTTCGCTACCCGCCTTCCATGCTTTCACAAAATCCTCGTCAATCTCATACTTTGTCTTCACCGACTCTAATCCTGTTACCTAAGCTGTCATAATTTTCAACAATGCAACACATCGAATCAGCGCGTCGACAACCTTATTCGACTTGCCCAACTTATGTCGCAACATGAAAGTATATCCTTGCAGGAACTCGACCCATTTCATGTGTCGCTGATTCAACTTTGACTGAGTATTCAAGTACCTCAGTGCTTGGTGAACTGTGTACAACAAAAATTCCTTGGGAAACAAATAATGCCTCCACTTCTTAAATGCTTGGACAATAACATAGAACTCCTGATCATAGACCGAATATTTCTGCTTTGCATTATCCAACTTCTCACTGAAGAATGCAATTGGTCAACCCTCCAAGCTCAACACTGCTCCTATTGCCATCCCACTCGCGTCGCAATCGGCTTGGAAAACTTTGTTGAAATCTGGGAGTGCTAACATTGGTCTCTCAGTGACCTTTTCCTTCAACTTGTCAAAATATTTTCGGGTATCTTTTGTCCACTTAAACTCCCCTTTTCTCATGCACTCTGTCAAAGGTGCACAAATCCGAGTGAATCCCCAGATGAACTTACTGTAGAAACTGACAAGTCCATGGAAACTGCACTTTAGTCACACTTGTCGGTTCTGGCCAATCCAATATTACCTTCACCTTTTCTGGGTCCATCAATAACCCTTTAACCGAGATTACAAATTCCAAGTACACCAGTTCTTCCTTCATGAAGATTCATTTCTGCAAGTTCACCATCAACTTCTCTTCCTGCAACTTCCTCAATACTTATCGAATGTGCCCCAAGTGCTCTGTCTTGGTTCGACTGAAAATCAGAATGTTGTCTAGGTAGACTATGAAATTTTTTCCCAAGAATGGATTCAGTACCTCGTTCATCAATTGCATGAATGTACTGGGTGCATTAGTCAATCCGAATGGCATGAATAACCACTCATACAACCCTTCTTTCGCCTTAAAGGTTGTTTTCCATTCATCTCCTTCTCTAACCCGAATATGGTGATAATTGCTCTTCAGGTCAATATTCATGAAATATCTTGCCCCACTCAAGCAATCCATCAAGTCATCCATTCTCGGCAATGGAAACCGATACTTGATCGTGATCTTGTTTTTAGCTCTGGAGTCTGTACACGTCCTCCATTCTCCACCCTTCTTCAACGCTAATACTGCTGGTATTGTGTAAGGGCTCATAATTTTTTTGATCAATCCTTTGTCCAAAAACTCTTGGACCTATCAATTGAGTTCCTGACCCTCTGCCGGAGTCATCTTGTGAGGTGCCTTGTTTGGAAAACTCGATCCTGGAATCAAGTCGATCTAATGGGATATGCTTCTCGTCGGTGGCAATCCCGTCGATGCTTTGTCGACTACTATGCTCCTGAACGCGTCGAGAATATTTTCGAATTCTACCAGAATCCTCTCCATTGTTGACCTATCAAAACATGGTCCCTTTGGAATTATGGAGAAACATCCCGACTGCTTCTCCTCCTCCGCGAGGAATTCCTTCGTTGAGCACATCAACACTCGCTTCTCCCAATAGTTTCTCTCGCCTTGCCTATAGTCGGCTTGGTCCTCCTACTTTGGCTTTAGAGTTCTTTGCATGCCATTTTTCCACACTATGACTGTGTTGGATCGACCATCATAGATCATCTTCAGATCATATTTCCATGGCCTCCCTAACAACAAATGACATGCGTCCATTAGGATTACTTTGCATAGTACATTGTCTTCGAGCTTCCCGACCTTGAAGTTAATCAGGCACTATTTGGTTTCCTTGACATGATGTGCTTTCTGCAACCAAGATATTTTGTATGGATTTGGGTGTTCCTGACACAAGATTCTCCGTATTGCCACCATCAACTATGGTCTTGCAATACCAGTCGCCGATCCACTCTCTGGTTTGAAAGATAGCCTTTCGCTGTGGTGGCTCTTTCTCTTCACGTCGGTTTTCCTGAACCAACGTCCTCCTAGTCATCATGGCCCAAATTTTTCTTTTCCTTTCTTCATTGCTGTTAGATGTCGACTTCGCCCTCTCGTCGACTTGCTCATCCCTTCGACATCTGGGTTTCAACTCCTCTGCAACATGTAGGTTCTATGGGAACTCATATGCCTTGTGTCCGACTCCTCGACACTTATAACAGACTATGGCTGGCCTGTCAGCTCCCTTTCTATTGGATGGACCACTTTGACCATATGGACCTTGACCGTGGTTCTCTTGACCATCGCGTTGGTTTTCCTGTGCTTTCTCTCTAGTCGATGTCCCTTCTGCACGATGGTTTTCTTCGACAGATCCTCTCCTGATTCCGCTACTTTGGCCTTTCGCAGAAATAGTCTTCGCACCCAGACTAGTCATCCTTCCTCTAGTTGATGCGAATTTCCTTGACAGTTTCTCTTCTACCTTCAGAGCTAACTGGTAGGCCTCACCGATCACTTTGAACCTTGACATGCTCAACTCATCCTGTATAGCATATTTCAATCCGTTCACATATCTAGCGATAGCTTCTTCTCCTTCGTCGGTTTGGCGCGACCTAATCGACAATCTGTAGAACTCTTCTATGTACTCCTTCATGGGCATCTCTTTTTGTCGAAAGTTTTGCAACTTCCAGAATGAGGAAATCACATAGTCACCCGAAAAGAACTTCCCTTTCAGTTTGGCGACCATCTTGTCCCAAGACTTGATTTTCTCCTTGCCTTTCTTGACTCTTTCAGCCTGTACATTGTCCCACCACAATGAGGCGTGACCCTTCAACCTCAGACATGTAGTATTAACCCATCTGGGATCCTCGATCTGCTCTATGTCGAAGTATTTCTCCATTTCTCTGAACCAGTCGATTAAGTTTTCTGGATTCAGACTTCCTGAGTAGGTACGTACATCTATCTTTGTCCGACCTCTCATCTCCATCAGAAGCTTGATGAATTTGTCTTCTGGTTCCTTGACTGCCTCTTCCTGTGCTTCCACCTCTTTGACTTCCTCATTGTTGTGGTCTACTGCATCGGGAACGCATACACATCTCTGACCTTCCTTGATCACTGCGAATTCACTAGTCAAACTTCGCATTGTTCGCATGCACTTGTCAAACATTTCACAATCAACTATGATTGCTGCGTCATGTGCTCTTCGTCCAACTCCTCGACCATTAATTCCTCTGTGAGCCATTTTCAACCACAATTGAAACTCCCACTCGTCCAATCGCAACTGGAATTTCACAAGTCGTACAAAACTCTACCCAACCGCAGATGGAGCTGTTCAACACACTTGAAGGCTCTTTTGACTCAACAGACCCAACACTGGATTCACTTCTGGCTCAGATACCAACTGAAGCAAGGTCACCCGAAAGGGTTCTTGCTTAACAATAACACATGACACACATGCGTTCACATGAACTAGATGTAAACAGGATGCCAGAAGCTGGCTTCTATTACTTCGTCAAATCAATTACAATGCAAAATGCAAGGAAATGTAAACAACTAAACTAGGTCGGCCTCAACCTATTACAATATACAAAAGTAATGGTGTGTTCTCTCAGTGTGTCGACCTTCACCCTCTCACGGCATCTGCTGAATGCAAGTTCTCGATGAGCTATGGATCTGATCTCTGCTCCTTGTTCGGTTGATGTGTGACTGTTCTCTCTAATATACAGATCAAATCCTGAACTCTCCACTCAAAATGGAACTCTCTCCAATTGGAACTGACTCCCACTTTGTGCTTGCGCACTGGTTTTCTACCCTGCTGCTGCTCATACCGAGGTCCACTCTATTCCCCGAGACACTCTTCCTCTGTCTGCCGAATCCTCCATATCCTGTAGACCTGCAATTGTCAGCGCCTCTACCGTGCTGCACAACCTCTACCTATGGTGACATCTGTCATGATCCCAACCACCTTCAATAACTACTCATAACTTCCTTAGCAACCCCGAACGACTACCAAGTACTCGCCTCGACTTATGAACTCATCTGACACAGCTATAGTAGTCGACCCTACGTCTCGACCATACAGTCTTCTATCAGCCTTCGACTTACCCGTCGGCTTCACTTCGCTTCTAAGGCTTCGCCAGTCCGTCCCTTCCTCCTTGCTTAGTTTTCGCCTCCAACCTATCGGTGTCGCGGTTCGATAACATGTCGACCTATGACGCCTTCCGCTGCAACCTCGTCGTCTGTCGACCATTGACATGTCGAATCTCGACCCTTCTCTTCTTCTGTCGATCGCATATCGACTGCTCCTGCTCGACTTATTGAATTCGACAACCAATCTTTCTTCGCACTAGTGGTCGGCGACACTCCCCTGGTCGACTGCTCATGTCGATCAACTTCAACTGATATGCCTATGCCCCGATGCTCCTGCATCACTTCTTAACAAGTTTGGGTTCTTGTTTAAGCTCTTCTCAACGAGTTCGGGCGCTAGTTTTGGCTTTTCTTGACGAGTTTGGGCGGCCATTTCATCTATTCTCGACGAGTTTGGGTCACCCATTTAGGCTCTTCTTGATGAGTTTGGGCACTCATTTTATCTCTTTTGGGCGCATTTGGTGCTCGTTCGAAGTGATCCCTCTAGGTTAACTTTTTCGCCAAAAGGTAGTGATAATTTTTTGACTGAAAAAAAAAAACTATTCAACCAAAGATGTCCAAAATCACAAATATGCCTAAACGATTCTCACCAAATGGTAATGCAGTTTCACTTTTCCACCCTTTAGTAGATTGTAAAAGTTTACATTGTTCTATTTGTTGATAAGAAAAATGTTTTGTTGTACCGAGAGTAGCGAGGTGATTAAAACCTAGTATGGGGGATATGTGTAACATTATGTAACGATGTCACATTATAAGCCAAAAAAAAATTAATTAAAAAATTATGTCGGCTCATAAAATAAAAAATGAAAACCAAATAAAAAATAATTAAAAAATCCATATCCGCTCATAAAATAAAAATTTAAAACCAAATAAAGTCATTAAAAAAATAACACCTAAAGAAATTGGATGCCTCTCGGTGCTTGATAGATCCACATTTAGGATGTATCTATGTTGGTAATGTCATCACATAAACTAGATCCATAAAACAATGTAGGGAAATCTAGTTATTATGAAAATTTGTCTTGAAAACTGCCAATGGTTGGAACCTTTCAGAAGGTGAAATTTGTATGATTCGATTGTCGAGTTCATATATTAGGTGAGATTATCCATATCCATGAAATATTGTTTTATAGATAATTCATGCATTTGGATAGTTCATGCAACGTAAAGTGATCGGAGGATACTATGGGTACCTCTCCCATGAATGCCTAAGATTTGATTGTGCATGTTTCATCATGTAATCATGACTTCGTGCGAGTTAATGTGGTCGGGGTTTACAATACATGGCATTGTTTTGTTGACGGACATATTTGACCTGTCGTCAATGTAATAGAGATAACCCGATCCAAGGTTCAAAGTATATCCTTAGTCATTTGGTATAGCTATCTCTGATGGATATATGGGGTTTGTTGCCACTGGATTTACATTTGAAGGATTTGGTTTTTTTTTTTATAATTTTATTTAAGTTTTAATTTTTATCAATCTAAATCTATTCTAATATTTAATTTATCTAATTTTAATTAAATTAATAAATAAATATTCTATCTGAATATAATGAAAAAATGTTAAACTTATCCCTTTTGGGAGCCTACAAATCTAGATTAACCTAGTTTGCATGAAAGATAAATAATAGTATGGCATGATTTAGAACATATTCCAAATTCTGATCACAACAGATTCTAATTTTTATATGCAAAAATAAAATTAATAATAAATAATTAAATCGTTACCTACATTTTATAATGCAAACTATGTTGATCATAGTCAATAAATTACCCACATATCATTTATAATCTTAATAGGAAAATTCAAGATATAAACCTTTAAAAGAAAGATTAGGAATAACTATTGAAAAACATTTATAATATACTCAATATAAGCATGAAAACCATGATTGTATCCTCGTCCTCGATCTTTATCCTTGCCTACTTGTGATCTAGTGTGATCGACTTGACAGCTAGTTATATCCCATATTTGTTTTCTTCTTAATGTTCTCTATAATTTATTGTTGGTTTGCACCGATTTCATAGATGCTCGCCTAGTGGCTGGATGATGCGATGACCTCGTAACCTGGTGGCCCGACATGGCATTATCCTCCTTCACAATCTCGCTACAGTCTTATTACACATGTTTATTGGAAGGTTGGCCTCATTGATTTGGTGAACCAATAGCCCGGTGAGTCGATGTTGTTTCTTATCAATCCTGTGGAAACTTTGGCACTTTAATTCAAATAAACTATACCTATAAAACATTATCATCCAAACATTACACGTTTCATTAATAATTTATAGTGTGATGTCATATTAAAAACATAATGGTCCCTCATGAGTAATGTTTTAGTTTTAAAAGATATTAAGAGTAACCTCGGACGAGATAAACTAAAAGTGATGTTGAGTGTATAAATATTTTAGTTTTAAAAGATATAAAGAGTAACCTTGGACGAGATAAACTAAAGTGATGTTGAGTGTATAAGATTTCTAGTGATCTTTATTTAGATGTTTTAATATGTTCATTCAAGCACCAAGTTCACAATTACAATGTCTAGGTGTACACATAGATCATGGGTACTATTGAAATCAAATAATTTTAGCATATAATTCATGACAAATTAATTCATGCAATTCAATCTCCATTATGTAATCAAACCAAACGTTTTTAATCCACACTATATATGAAGAATATAGATAAAAAATTATTAATATTTCAATAACATTGTTTAGTAATAACATTGTTTAGTATGTAAGAATAAACATCATTACTACTTGACTTCCATTGGAATGAATGTTTGCTTTTAAATTAAATTATTTTGCCATTCTTCATGATCACCCTTAGTCATAAAACTTGCTAGCTAATAGCTTGGTCATCAATGTTTTCCCCAAATTCAATGGGTTTTGTATGAGGGAGAAGACTATTCATATTCAAGCAAAATAATGAAAAAGCCATTTTTTTTTGGTGAAAGTAAAAGTTCCGTAAAAATTAAAAATTGATAGTTCATTCAAATTGAAAACTATCAACTTGTCTCTAGTATTTAAAGTATATTTTTTTAAGATGTAGATTGAGTCGCACATGAATGATTTTGAATTGAATTTTTTCAGCTCGTCAAAAAGTATAAAATTATCAATAGATCATGAATTTTAATGAAAGTTTAACGCCCATCAAAATTTGATGTATTTTTCAAATTCAAAACTGTGGGCTTTCTTCCATTCCTTAACATGTACTCTATTAAGACATGGATTGAATTTATTAAAATTTGACTTTTAATTGAATTATTTCAATCCGTCAAAGTGTTCAAATAATTTATTTATGCATCGAATACCAAAACTTGGCGAGACTATTAAAACATCATGCTAATCCAATTTAAGCAAATCGAGGCATGAAATCAACTTGAATAACTTCAAATGAACACAAATGATGTTAAATAACCATAGGGCCAAAAGACTCAAATAGTGTAATCATTGCTTATGAAGGGAAAATGCGACAAAACAAGTTTACGCGACACAACAAATCCATCATTGAAGTCATGATCATTAAGCAAGATGTATGGATGGAATTTCACTAATGATTTTGTTCGACAACATTTACATCATTAAATAATCATCTCAAAATATAAGACAAGACAAAAAGCGTGGAAAACTAAACACCTAAGAAATGAAACCATCAAACCATCAAGTAAGATAAAATGAAAGCAATGTTTTCCATTTTTTTAAAAAAAATGAGTTGCTGAGGCCTCAACAAATGGTGACACATTAGGTGGAGTACTTATCTTTGTTAAATAACCCGAGGATTTTCAAACATGAAGAACTACAAAATAAGGGTTTTCTTGAAATGCTAATTTCTAAATACCATGATTTCCTTTTCGCCGTTGGTCTATATAGATATGAGTTGAACTAAGTAGTTATCAAAACCAGTACAAGTATTTCAACAAAATAAGAAACCATTTTATAGGTGATTCTTTATAAAGTAAACTTTACCAGGAATCAATTCCGTGAAGAACAAGATAATCAAATGAAAAGTTAGTATATAAAGATGACCATAATGCCAGTAGGTGTCTATGGCCTCAACATGGACACCTTTTAACCCAATCTGAGACATTTTTATTCCATTCCATTGACTATATATACATAGTTTAGACATCCCTAATATTTGTAAATGGGGGAGTTAACTCAAAAGTTTCTTAAAAGTAGAGGATGACATTCATATTTTAAAAATATAAAAGATTTAGAATCTTAAAAATTTGAATCCCAAATGCCATAGACATAGCCACTGTAGCCAGTAGGCGTCTATAGTATCGACAAGGGTGTCTCTTAAAACCATTTTTACATGAGTGCTATGTTCCCAAATAATAAAAATAAAAATGAGTTAATACTACGAATAATCATTGTTAATATCAGTAGAGACTCTCTAATAGATGGGGAAGCTAGTCTAAAACTCTTTAAGAGTACAAGATGGCGTAAAAGGTCACAGATTACCATCATCATTGACTTATCTTGCCTTTCCAAAACTAATTCCTTTAAAAGTGAACTTGTCTACATACATATTTTTATTTATATATATTATTATAAAATAAATTTCTTGGGTGATAATTGAAATTTTTCACTTGGTTCATCTAACATAGTTTGCAAATAGATTTTCAAAACCAAGGAAATGTTCCATCATGGCAATAGTCTTTGGAAAAACAAGAAGTTCCTTCAAATGATTTCCTTAATGAAAAACTTCAGATTTCTTTGAAAGAAATAGATACTACACTCAATCATGATACCAGATGCTATAATTTATTTTTCAAGGATTATAATCCATTTCAAAATTTTAAGTAAACTGACAAAAGAAAAAAAAATGGAAAGCTTTCAAATGCCAAATCTACCATCGAAAAATCATAACAACCAAGCAAACTTGAAAGTGTGAAAGGACCCGAAAGATCAAGGCAAAGTTCCTGCCAGGGCGAGTTCCAAGTAAAGTTCCTACCCGAAATATCAAGGCAAAGTGCCCTACTCAGTCCAACTGACAACATTTAATATTATATTCAACTAACCGGATTCAGAAAGGATCCCTCCTACTCAGTTTGACGTAATCTGGTGTTATTTCACCTAAAAATTAGTTAATTGAATTCAAAAAGGTGCCCTCCCCTAATTTTGGGCATTCACTTGAGTTCTGGATTTAGGTAGACTCAGTTTGATAGTTTCAGAGTCTGTTAGATTCAATTACATGGTAGTTAAGTGGTTGACTGATGTGTCGAGTGGTGTTAACTGACGAGTAACCCACTCTTATGCATTCAATTCGAATGACCTCTCTAGGATTCAAATTTCTTGGCAATTATTGCCATTGTTACACATTGTAATCATCTTATGAGTTAATGATAATGCATGAACTGTTGCAAACCTTTTGCATCAATGGTTTGACACATAATTTTCTGCATGCATCTCTAGTATCTATTGTTCTTATTTTCTAGATTTGATGTGCTTTAATTTTACAACACTATGAACTTAGGCTCTTTATTGTTGTCTTCAAAGATGAGGACTTCCTGCAAGGTGACCATCTCAGGATGCGCAAGGATCTAAAGCTAGTTTTCTATCCTTTTCATGATTTGATTATTCCTTGGGTTAAACTTATAATAACTCATCTTAGCTCTTGAAGTTTCTCTGGAGGGGTTGTACATTACAATCCCAATCTCTTCAAAGGAAAATGTCCCCCGGTGAGTGGGTTGTCAGAGCTAGTGATAGGCACATTGATGTCAATGTCCTCTATCCCAACTTTTTGTGTTCCTTTTGTTTGTTCTAGTTCCTCTGTTGCCTTGTTTAAGGTTTCCTCATGCTTCCTTTGTTCTTCGGCCCCTTTCGACAGCTCGTCTTGTTTTCCCTTTTCTTCTTTCTCTTTTATAGCCAGGGTTCCTACATGGGTTGCTTATTTACTTTGGTTTGTTCTTGTAGCATCTGGTATTGACCCCATCATTTATTTGCATCATAATTCCAGTGGCATTCCCTCCTGGGATTTGTTGTTTCTCTCCTGGCGATTCTTCCTGGGTGACTTATTTGTTGGAGGAGGCTTCCTCAGTGCTTTACCCTTTATTCATTTTCTTAGCTAGTTCCTCCAAGGTTTGCACGTTCCTATGTATTTCCTCTTCTGCACATTGGTAATGCTGATAGGGCCAATATTATTTTACAGTCGTGCATTGAATTATGACTTTCCCCTCGCAATCATTTCTTTTGAACTGTACTTGTCCAAAATGATATTTATCTAATCCCTTACTGCAAATGAGACCATAATGCCTTCTCCTTATTGTTAAGGGAAGACCCAATCCCATTTAAAAATGTTTGACGTGTAATTAATTACCCTCAATACTATGTAATCTATTACATACTTGGGCATAATGTTAGGTTCCCTTGATGCCCTGTATATTTGCAAATAAGTACTGTATTCAGTTAAGTACCAATAAAAAAATTCCATCACAATGGAAATAGCATTATCTAACATACACTTGGTTGGGGTCCCATGTATGATTATGTATAGTGGCCTAATGAAATCCTCACAATTTTTCCTAGAGTTACTAATGTTTTTTTGGGCCCAAAGAACTCAACAACATACATGAATAGGGGTCTCCCTGGGAACCTAGTGCCATCCCATACCTGGAAAATTATTTGATGCACAGACTGTGTCTATGATATATGAGGACATGTAAAAATATGATTGTTTATTGAGAAAATCCTCTTACGCTTCCAACACCATGTCCTCCATATTATCCGAGAGGATGTCAACCCAATTGAATATTGTACCGTGAACAGTGGCATACTACAATAGAGGGGCCCATTCAATCTTAAAATGTTTCGCATCCACCTATCCATATAAACAACATAAGAGGGTTGTAGTAATCCTGTAGGGATGACATGGTGTCTTGGTGTTGTAGGTGCCATTATCATTTTGGAGAAATTGTTTATCCAAAATCCAAGCCTGCTTATTGAACTTTACATAGTCAAACTCTATTGAATACATCCAATTGTCTTCCAGATTCATCTCTGGTGCTAGAAACTTATAGTACTTGCCCATGGTATTCAAATCAAAAGAGGATATAGGTTCTCCCATAGTATTCCTAATAATGCACCTCCTAGCATCAGTGTGAGGAAGGATCCATTCCATAGTTTTCGTGCATGGGAACAATTTTGGTTTGGTTGTTGCCTTACAGATCCCAATCTGTCTTATGTTCTGGAACAACGGGATCTCATATATGCTTTCATATTGGTATTCTTTCGCTTGAAATAACTGATACATATCACCCCAACGATATTCAAGATTGGCTCTGGTGGTGCTTTTAGTGTCCCTGAACTGCAATATCGGAGTGGGAATTCTTGTGTCCTCTGCCATTTTGTTTTCTGATTCCAACTGTTTTTTTGTTTGTTTAGACATGTTTTGCTTCTACAGATCAACAAAAATGGAATAGTGTTCATGAATCATGGTGTGCATTGAAAAAACCCATTTAAAAAACATGCAACAAATGGATGGTATGAAACAATTAATTGATGGTATGAAATAGTTAATTGAATACATCACCTCTCACATGGTACAACAAGATATTAGGCAAGATGAATTTGAATCTAGAGTAAAGGAGTAAGGAGAAAAAATATAAACTTTTGCAAGTGATTTTGAGATGCATTTCAACATAATCTTGGGTTTTCTCAAGGAATTGAATATCAGGTTGGACACTTTTCTCGTTTAGAGCCAATGGAAGAAGGAATGGTTCAATAGATATCAATGGTGAACATAGAAATGCAAAATGACCAAGAACATGCTCAAAATGACTAGTTAATGGCGTAAAGAGGATTACATACATTTGATTAATTTATTTCTTGTATTATAAATTTTCCCGGCAATAACTTTAATTTCAAGTTTTTAATATTATTAAACTAAGTTTATGATAAAATTTCAATAAAATAAAAATTAGAACATATTGATGACAACCATGTTTTTGAGGCCATGTGATACTGAAACTATTAATTCTGAAATTATTTATCTATGATTCTCAATTTCATTTTTCCATTAATTTAATTACCAAACTTAAAACGGAATTATATCTATATCTATATCTATATCTATATCTATATCTATATCTATATCTATATCTATATCTATATATATATATATATATTTGTGTGTGTGTGTGTGTGTGTGTGCCCAAATTAAATATAAACATATATAAAATGTACAAGCAATTCCTACATGAGTGCATACACAGAATGCTAGGTAATCCATACAATCATATAATCACATAATAACAAATTAAAAAATATGTATATAATAAAATTTAAGTACATGGCATTTCATAAATATATCTTAGCTTATCTTAAATATCCTCTAATTGAACGCAAACTAAGATGTTCCTCCCAGCTGTAGGTACTATGTAATAAAATTTATCTCTATAAAAGTGACCACCATTGAGCCAGGGTTATCAATCCATAAGTGAGTGCTAAACCCCCTATACAACTATCCTAATTTGTTAGCACTCCTCTATTAGTCCACACAACCCAAGGAATGTGGTTTCCTTCTATGAGGTAATAGAATCTCATATTCCCTTCTCTAAGATAACAATCCCTTGGGATATTTACCCATTTCCCTTCTACAACTCTAGGATAGGTTTGCTAGGGGCTCTCCATGTCGGGACCCCATAGAAATCAAATGTAGTTTCCTCTATGTTCTTAGCTATAGTTCTAGGCTATGGTACCATATGCTAACTCAATCATGAATGACCGAATAACATTTCAAATTTTGATTGCGGGTAGCATTTCCACTTCTCGATTTCTTAAAATTGGTTCCACGTTTCCACATTTTTGCATTTCCACATCACATTGCAGATTGTGGGAGGATGAAATTGTTAAGTTTCGAAAATCATTTCACGAATAGAAACCATTAGATATTAAAAATAAATTAACAATAATATAATAATAACTTGATTATTATGAATTGTAAATGAAATTCAACACTAAATGCTCATTTCAAAGTTGAAATATCTATGTCTAATTAATTGAAATATCATCTGAAAGTTATAATCTCTTTAATATAATTTGTTGCTATTTATTGTTATTATTTGCAGCCTAATCTAGAGATCTCCTCTCTACTTGCGGCCTTTTATAGTGAGTTACACTGTCATCTATGGACTCATTACTAGAATCATGCCACCTTTTGTGATAGATTTGAATGAACCACACTGACTTTGCAGTGATTCTTCTTGAGTTGAGCCACTCTTTTTCGGCCTTTTCTTGAGCTTCACTGTTGATCGACCGAAACTATGAAACTCTCGTCGATGAGTTTCGACGCCCTTTGCGGATCTCTTCGACATGTTTCAGTGCCCTTTGTGGCTCTTCTCATCAAGTTTTGGCACCCCCATCCTCCTGTTGTAGTTTTTATCGATGAGTTTGGGAAACCATTTCAGGTCTTCTCAACGAGTTTGGGCTCCCATTTTGTCTCTTCTCAATGAGTTTTGGCACCCACATCTACCCTTTTCGGCTTTTCTCGACGAGTTTTGACACCCCCGTTCGCCCTTTTAGACACTTTTGGACAAGTATGGGCACCCGTTCCGGCTCTTCTCGATGAGTTTGGGATCCCGTTTAGGCTCTTCTTGATGCAAGGTCACTCGACAAGGGTTCTTGCTTAACAATAACACACGACACACATGCGTTCACATGAACTGGATGTAAACAGGATGCCAAAAGCTGGCTTCTATTACTTCGTCAAATCAATTACAATGCAAAATGCAAGGAAATGTAAACAACTAAACTAGGTCAGCCTCAACCTATTACAATATACATAAACAATGGTGTGTTCTCTCAGTGTGTCGACCTTCACCCTCTCACAGCCTCTGCTGAATGCAAGCGCTTGCTAAGCTATGGATCCGATCTCTACTCCTTGTTCGGTTGATGTGTGATTGTTCTCTCCAATCTACAGATCAACTCCTAAAATCTCCACCCAAAATGGAACTCTCTCCAACTGGAATTGACTCCCACTCTGTGCCTGCGCACTGGTCTTCTACCTTGTTGTTGCTCATCCCGAGGTCCACTCCATTCCTCGAGACACTCTTCCTCTATCCATCGAATCCTCTAGATCCTGCAGACCTGTAATTGTCAGTGCCTCTGCCTTGCTGCACAACCTCTTCCTGTGGTGACATCTGTCATGATCCCAACCACCTTCAATAACTGTTCATAACTTCCTTAGCAACCCCAAACGGCTACAGTATTCGGTCCTACGTCTCGACCATACTGTCTTATGTCAGCCTTCAACTTACCTGTTGGCTTCACTTCGCTTCTAAGGCTTCACCAGTCTGCCTCTTCCTCCTCGCTTGGATTTCACCTCCAACCTGTCGGTGTCACGGTTCGACAACCTGTCGACCTGCGATGCCTTCCACTGCAACCATGTCGTCTATCGACCATTAACATGTCACCTCTCGACCTTTCTCTTCTTCTGTCGATCGAATATTGACTACTCCTGCTCAACTTATTGACTTTGATAGCCAATATTCCTTCGCACCAATGGTCATTGGCACTCCCCTGGTCGACTTCTCATGTCGATCAATGTATATGTAACTTTGGAATGTATTTCATCTATGTATTTCATATATATTTATTGTACCCTTATTAGAGATGTGTTATTCCTCTATAAGGAAGTGTCGTCATGTGGATTGACAAGTGTCGCAAGTGTGTGTACTTGCCGATGGGTTATTAGACCACCATGTGTGGGGTCGGCCCTGAAATATATATATTATAATGTGGATGTACCTAGCTAGACAAGTCGGCCCCATAAGGTCACTGGGAAAACAGATTAGTATAAATAGAGATCAGGTGATCTTTATTTAGATCATTCGGAAAGTCATATCTCTCTCACTCAGAAAGTGGTGCACTAGTGAGGAGGAGGATCATCTGATACTAGGAGACTATCTTAGTGTATTTTGGTTGTACTTTGGTTGATCCATTGCTCTCTCTATCTCTGAGGACGTTGTGGGGTTTTTCACCTTAGGGTTTTCCCCACGGAAACTCTATGTCTCTTGTCTCTCATGCTTTTGATTCTTGTGATGCTTGTCATGATTATTGTGATTGTTATGCATTGATATACTGTACATGTTATTCTCTCAGTGAAGATCCTAGAGTATTGTGAATTAATGCTCAAAATTTAACATGGTATTAGAGCTAACCTGAGAAGAAGACATTTTGCAGTGACGAAAACTTGAGTTTCTTGTTTATTGGGTTTCTCTCCACATAATTTGGAAAAGAAGTATAGTAGATTGACTCTACTCATCAAGGCGCATCTATTTGTCCAATCAGAATTCAATTCCGAGCTTTTTCAGATTTGGCCCTAAAAATTAGGGTTTCCACAAAAATAGGAATTTCTGAAATCTGAAGACATAGCTGGAAGCTCCTTGCAAAAATCGAAGTTTAGAGCTTTGGATCGATATTTTTGGCTGGGTATATCTCCGGGAAACTCAAACCCTAATTCAGGGCTCTCCCCAGTGAACCCGGGAGGACAAAAAGGAAAATTTGAAGGGTAAAACTTTGCTGATCTCAAATTCTGAATGCACCAGGCTGATCAGCTCATCAAAGTGCATCTTTCTATCCTTCCAGAAAATTGAAATTCACATTTTGAATTTTTAGGGTTTTTTCGACAAACCCTAACCCTAATCCAGGACCAGATCCAGTTTTCAGTATTTCAAGTGGTAAGACCTAAATATTTTCTATTTCCATTTGAAGTACTCTTTAAGATGTCTCAGCACACCAAGCTTGAGGATAAGCTTGAAGGGGATGATAAATTCCGAGCTTGGAAGTATAGGATTGAGTTAATCCTGGAAGAGAATGAGTTGGACTCATATATAAAAGAAGACATCCCTATCCCAGAGGATGAAGAGGCCAAGGTATTGCATAAGAAGAACTTGGTCAAGGCAAAGAGAATCATTGCTGATTCTATCAAAGACCATCTCATACCCCATGTGTCTTCTCTAAAGACACCCAAGGAGATGTTTGACTCTTTGACCAAGCTATTTGAAGGGAAGAACATAAATCGAAAGATGAATCTGCGGAATCAATTGAAAGGGGTCAAGATGTTGAATGGAGAAACCATTCAATCTTACTTCTCCAAGGTCTCTCAAATCAAGGAGCAACTTGAAGCTGTGGATGAAGTAGTGGACAATAGTGAAGTTGTTATGACCACTCTGAATGGCCTACCTAGGTCATGGGACTCCTTTATTCAAGGAATCTGTGCAAGAAATAAATTGATCTCTTTCAGTAAACTATGGGAGGAATGGTCTCAAGAAGAAGCTAGGCTTGTACCTCATGAGGAAAAGATGGGAGGTGAAGATCAAGCTCTTGCAACTCACACCAAAAGAAGCAAGCCCAAGAAGGAGCACTCTCGCTACAAAAGATCCTATCAAAAGAATAAGAAGGATCTAAGATGCTTCACATGCAATGAGAAGGGTCACTTTGCTTCAGATTGTCCCAAGAACAAAAGGGATAATAACAATAACTTCAGTAAGAAGAAGAAGGGCAGCAAAAGAAAGTTCCATGCTCATGCTGCCGAGGATGATGAACCTCCAAAGAAGAAGGCTAGGGAAGAAAGTGATGATGACTCATCAAGTGAAGAAGAGTATGTTCTAATCTCTGCTCTCACAGGTACTATCTCCCATGGTTGTAATGATTGGTTAATTGATAGTGGGGATTCCAAACACATGACTGGGTTTAAAGAATCTTTTGTGAATCTATCTGAACATGGATCACCCCATAAGGTGAAACTTGGGGATGATTATTGATACCCAATCAAAGGAAGTGGTGAAGCCTCCTACAACCTAGATTCTGGAAAATCTTTGAAGATGAAAGAAGTTCTTTATGTACCTGGGCTCAAGAAGAACTTACTCTCCATCTCTGCATTGGATGAAAAAGGTATGAGGGTTGCATTTGTGGATGGCCAAGTCCTAATGTGGCCAAAGGGAAAGACCATAGATGATGCAGTAGTGATTGGAGAGCAAGAGGGAGGATTGTATAAATTGAAGGGACAACCCGAACATGCCATGGTGCATGAATCCATGGAGCCAAGTGAACTTTGGCATAGAAGACTTGCTCATATGCACTATAGGGAACTTCCAATTGCAAGCAAGGCTGTAGAAGGTCTTCCTGAAATCAAGACCAAACATGAAGGTGTTTTCAAAGGATGTGCAAAAGGTAAGAACATTAAGAAGGCTTTCCCAAGCAATGAAAGCAAGGCCAAAGATATCCTGGAAATCATCCACTCAGATGTATGTGGTCCTATGTCATCCAGTTCTCTTAGTGGGTATGTTTACTATGTCTCATTTATTGATGACTTCTCCAGGAAGACTTGGGTATACTTCTTGAAGAAAAAAGATGAGGTGTTTGATAAGTTCAAGGAATTCAAAACCTTGATGGAGAATCAAACTGACAAGAAGATCAAAACATTCAGATACGACAATGGTGGAGAATTCACCTCAGGTGACGTCAAGAAGCTTTGTAGCGATTCAAGGATTAAGAGGGAGTTGACTGCTCCTTATAATCCTCAACAGAATGGAGTTGCAGAAAAGAAGAACAGAACTATCATGGAAGCAGCAAGGGCAATGCTGCATGACCAGGATCTACCTATGCATCTATGGCAAGAAGCAGCGAGCACAACTGTATATGTGCAGAACAAAACACCCCACAAGATATTGGACAACAAGACAGCAGAAGAGGTCTTTTCTGGTAAGAAACCAGAAGTCAGCCATCTCAGAATATTTGGTTGTCCAATATACACTCATGTCCCAAAGGAAAAGAGAACTAAACTAGATCCTTCAAGAAAGAAGGGTATCTTTGTGGGTTACAGTGAAAGCTCGAAGGCATACAGAATATACTTTCTAGGGTTCAGGAAGATTGATGTCAGTAGGGATGTAACATTTGATGAAAACTCATCATTCATCAAATCAAGGAAGGAACCTATCGAAGTTTATGAAGAACCTAAGGAAACCAGATTTCAAGACACTACCATGACTGAAGCAATTCCAGAAGTTGTTCATGAGTTTGAAGATCCACAAGAACGTGTAGATCCACCCCGTGAGGATAACTCTCACAAGAGGAAACCTGCATGGGCTAGAGAGCTCATTCAAGATGCAGAAAGATTTGGCATTCCAGAAGAAGAACACAGAGCAAAGAAGAGAACCAGATCACATACCAGCTATGTTGCTTTACTCTGTGACATTATGAAAAAAGAGCCTTCCAGTTATGAAGAAGCAGCGGAAAAGAAAGAATGGAAGGATGCCATGGTTGAGGAATACCAATCAATAATGAAGAATGATGTTTGGGATGTTGTTCCAAGACCTAAAGAGAAGTCTTTTGTGACTTCCAAATGGATCTACAAAATCAAGCATGCTGCAGATGGCAGTGTAGAGAAATACAAGGCAAGATTCGTAGCTCGTGGCTTCTCTCAGAAAGAGGGAATAGATTATGAAGAAACTTTTGCACTTGTATCCAGGTATACTTCCATCAGAACAGTACTTTCCCTGGCTGCAACAATGAGATGGAAAATACACCAGATGGATGTCAAGACTGCTTTCTTGAATGGTGTAGTTGAAGAGGAAGTATATGTGGAGCAACCACTCAATTTTGAAATACATGACAGGGAGTCATATGTGTGCAGATTGAAGAAAGCCTTGTATGGCTTGAAGCAAGCTCCCAAAACCTAGTATGGTAGGATGGACAATTTCCTATCTAGTTTGGCCTTTACCAAGAGTAAAGCGGATTCCAACCTTTACTACAAGGTTGAGGAAGGGAATCCTGTGATTCTACTCCCGTATGTGGATGAATTATTTGTAACAGGAGATGATAGATTGATTGCAGATACTAAGAGGAAGCTTGCTGCCGAGTTCGATATGAAAGATTTGGGAATGATGCATTATTTCCTAGGTATGGAGGTGTGGCAGAGTGCAGGTGGGATCTTCCTTGGTCAAGGGAAGTACACAGTAGATATCCTGAAGAGATTCGGGATGATGGATTGCAAGGCCATGGCCACACCTATGGCATCGAATCTGAAGCTTCTATGTGATGCTTCATCTGAGCCGGTTGATGTCTCTATGTATCGTCAGATGATTGGGTCCTTGATGTACCTGACGAACACGAGACCAGATATTTGCTTTGCGGTGAACACATTGAGTCAGTTCCTGACAGATCCGAGGAGTGTTCATCTGGTTGCTGTAAATCATGTTCTGAGGTACCTGAAGGGTACAGTGGATTATGGGCTCAAGTATGAAGCGAATAAAAAGTTTAACCTACAGGGTTATGTTGATTCAGATTGGGCTGGCAATGCTGCAGATAGGAAGAGCACATCTGGGTGTTGCTTCAGTATGGGATAATGTGTGATCTCTTGGTTCAACAGGAAGTAGTCCTGTGTAGCACTGAGTACAGCTGAGGCAGAGTATGTTGCAGCTTGTTCAGCTAGTTGTGAGGCAGTATGGCTACGGAAGCTACTGTCTGAGTTATTTGATCTCCCGTTGTATGCTACTGGTATCTTCTGTGATAACCAGAGTTGTGTGAAGCTGTCTGAGAACCCAGTGTTTCATGACAGGTCAAATCACATAGAGATCAAATATCACTATATCAGGGATATGGTGCAGAGAGGAGCTGTGAAGCTCCTGTATGTTGTGACGGATGAGCAGATTGCAAATGTGCTGACAAAGCCACTAGCCAGGGTGAAGTTCGAGTACTTCAAAGAGAGGCTTGGTGTTCTTCGGATTGATGACACTTCGAGGAAGAAGTGATGGACACATTTGCTGAATCCATTCCAAGCATGTTGGAAGGAGGGTCCTTCACATGGCTGTGGATGTAAGCGCTGGATGATGAGCATCAGGATGATGTTCTGGTTTCTGCTTTGTATGACTAGTGGGATCATTTATATATGTATGTATGCATCATGTTAGATGCTGGATATGATCAGTTGGATCATTTATATGTATGTATGCATCATGTTGGATGCTGGATATGATCAGTTGGATAATTTATATGTATGTATGTAGCATGTTGGATGCTAGATATGATTAGTTGGATCATTTATATGTATGTATGCATCATGTTGGATGCTGGATATGATCAGTTGGATCATTTATATGTATGTACGCATCATGTTGGATGCTGGATGTGATCAGTAGGATCATTTGTATGTATTTTGTATATGCATCATGTTGGATGCTTGGACCATGTATCTGTATATGTATCAGGTGGATACATTGTATGATCAGGTGGATCATGTATGGTGATATGTATCATGCATTTGTATTTTTATCAGGTGGATACATTGTATGATCAGGTGGATACACTGTATGATCAGGTGGATCATGTATGATGATATGTATCAGGTAGATACTTGGTATGCATCAGGTAGATGCATTGTATGATCAGGATGATCATGGATGATGAGCTTCAGGATGTTGCTCCAGATGACATGCAGCAGGATGTTGCAGTGATGATGATCAGGATGATCATGTGTACATCAGGATGATGTATGGTGAGTACCAGGTTGATACTCTATGGCCTTGGATCGGGTTGTGTAGATGAGCATATAATTTGGTCCTGGGAGATTTGCAGATAGTCTTTCGAGGTTTTGACTATGGCATATAATTTGGACCTAGGATATCTGGCAAATGCTCTTTCGAGGTTTTGCTCTGGGAGGACATATAATTTGGCCTTGGGAGATCTGCAGATAGTCTTTCGAGGTTTTGCCTATGGCATATAATCTGGCCCTGGGATATCTGGTGGATGCTCTTTTGAGGTTTTGTCCTATGGCATATAATATGTCCCTGGGAGATCCGATAGGTTGGGCTGTGTGCCCGTAATAAGTCCTGGGATGCTCTTGCGAGGTTTTTCCATGACCACATATAATCTGTCCCTGGGAGATCCTATAGGTAGAGTTGTGTGCTCGTAACAGCCTGGGATGCTCTTCTGAGGTTTTGTGGTGACCACATATAATCTGTCCTTGGGAGATACTATAGGTAGAGCTGTGTGCTCGTAACAACTTGGGATGCTCTTGTGAGGTTTTGTGGTGAGGTCACATATAATATGGCCCTAGGAGATCCTATAGGTAGAGCTGTGTGCTCGTAACAGCCTGGGATGCTCTTTCGAGGTTTTGTGACGCACATAATAAGTCCTGAGGATTCCACAGTATGGCCAGTGATGACAAAGACCTGCAGGTGGTGGGCCTACATCCAGTATGAAAAAGGACTGGCTCTGTAGAACTTCCTATGACGAGTAGAGTCAGAGATTGGTTGAGATAGCAGCAGCAATGATGATGACGATGACGATGCATCGATGACGATGATCCCGAGAAGAAGACTTGTCTAGCAGATCGGTGTCGAGAAATACCTTCCTAGTTAAGAGGGAGTGTTGATTTATATGTAACTTCGGAATGTATTTCATATATATTTATTGTACCCTTATTAGAGATGTGTTATTCCTCTATAAGGAAGTGTTGTCATGTGGATTGACAAGTGTCTCAAGTGTGTGTACTTGCCGATGGGTTATTAGACCACCATGTGTGGGGTCGGCCCTGAAATATATATATTATAATGTGGATGTACCTAGCTAGACAAGCCGGCCCCATAAGGTCACTGGGAAAACAGATTAGTATAAATAGAGATCAGGTGATCTCTATTTAGATCATTCGGAAAGTCATATCTCTCTCACTCATAAAGTGGTGCACTAGTGAGAAGGAGGATCATCTACTACTAGGAGACTATCTTAGTGTATTTTGGTTGTACTTTGGTTGATCCATTGCTCTCTCTATCTTTGAGGAAGTTGTGGGGTTTTTCACCTTATGGTTTTCCCCACAGAAACTCTGTGTCTCTTGTCTCTCATGCTTTTGATTCTTGTGATTCTTATTGTGATTATTATGCATTGATATATTGTACATGTTATTCTCTCAGTGAAGATCCTAGAGTATTGTGAATTAATGCTCAAAATTTAACAATTGGCACTCCCCTGGTCGACTTCTCATGTCGATCAACTTCGATTGATCTACCTAGGCCCCGATGCTCCTCCATCAGACTCCCAGGTGAAAAAGAACTCGAATACTCCGTTAGTCTCCTGAACTCTTCTTCAGAAATCCATGTCGGCTCTTGCAACTCATCATCTTTCCATCGCACTAAGTATTCTTTCTTTCGCGAACTGCGCATCCTCCCGACTTCGCGTTCTTCTATTATTTCGACGATTTCCTCTTTCTGTCGATCTGGAATCTGCACTATCCAGTTGATGTTCGACACTTCTGTGCTTCCGCTGCTTGAAACTTCTTCGAAATTGTACAGATCTGAGACATTGAACGTTGGTGAAATGCTCAAGTCCTTCGGCAACTCCAACACATAAGCATTGTCCTAAATCTTCTTCAGAATCTTACATGGTCCAATCTTCTTTAGCTTCATCTTGTTATATGTTCCTGTCGGAAATATCTCGTTCCGCAAATGTGAATAGACTAAGTCTCCCTCACTGAACGACTATAGCCTCTTCTTTCTGTTAGCTGTTAACTTGTATGCTGCATTTCTTTTCTCTATGCGCTTTTGCACATCTTCATGCACTTCTTTCATATGTTCTGCGAATGATTCCGCGTCCGCGCTTTTCCTAATTTATGTCGGTAACTTGAGCAAATATATCACTCCATGTGGGCTTCGTCCTTGAACAATCTGGAACGGGCTCAAACCTGTCGACCGATTGACAGAATTGTTATACGCGAACTCTGCTTGCGCCAACACGTTCTTCCACCACTTGGGTTTGTTGATCGTCAAACATATAAGAAGGTTTCCCAAACTTCTGTTCAACACCTCGATCTGTCCATCTGTCTGCGGATGATATGCCAAGCTAAACTGCAACTTCGTGTCCATTTTCTTCCATAGGGTTCTCCAGAAATGTCCCATAAACTTGGTATCTCTGTTCGACGTGATACTCTTCGACAACCCATGAAATTTGACTATATCCTTGAAGAAGAGTAGAACAATGCTTGTGGCGTCACTTGTCTTCCGACACGGAATAAAGTGTGCCATCTTCGAAAATCTGTCGACTACAACAAAGATTGAGTCGCTTCCTTGCTGTGTCTTCGACAATCCTAGCACAAAATCCATGCTCAGGTGCTCCCATGGGGTATTCGGTACTGGTAATGCCGTATACAATCCCGTATTCTAACTTCTTCCTTTTTCCAACTGGCAAACTCGACACTGTTGTACCCACTTACCGACATCTGTCGTAATTCCTGGCCAATAATACTTTTCCTCGACCAACGCCTTGGTCTTGTTGATGCCAAAATGACCTGCTAACCTGCCGCTATGTAGTTCTCGGATTAGGTTCTCTCTAATGGATCCTATGGGAATACACAACTGTTGTCCCCTGAATAGGTATCCCTCTTGGATGAAATAATCCAAGTATGGAGTTCTGTCTACAGTCCATGGTTCGCTACCCGCCTTCCATGCTTTCACAAAATCCTCGTCAATCTCATACTCTGTCTTCACCGACTCTAATCCTGTTACCTAAACTGTCATCGTTTTCAACAATGCAACACATCGAATCAGCGCGTCGACAACCTTATTTGACTTGCCCGACTTATGTCGCAACATGAAAGTATATCCCTGCAGGAACTCGACCCATTTCATGTGCCGCTGATTCAACTTCGACTGAGTATTCAAGTACCTCAGTGCTTGGTGATCTGTGCACAACACAAATTCCTTGGGAAACAAATAATGTCTCCACTTCTTAAATGCTTGGACAATAACATAGAGCTCCTGATCATAGACCGAATATTTCTGCTTTGCATTATCCAACTTCTCACTGAAGAATTCAATTGGTCGACCCTCCAAGCTCAACACTGCTCCAATTGCCGTCCCAATCACGTCGCAATTGGCTTGGAAAAATTTGTCGAAATCTGGGAGCGCTAACATTGGCCTCTCAGTGACCTTTTCCTTCAACTTGTCGAAATATTTTCGGGTATCTTCTGTCCACTTAAACTCCCCTTTTATCATGCACTCTGTCAAAGGTGCACAAATATGAGTGAATCCCTGGATGAACTTACTATAGAAACTAAAAAGTCCATG
The DNA here is from genome assembly GCA_027924585.1 of Larix kaempferi. NCBI lineage: Eukaryota > Viridiplantae > Streptophyta > Pinopsida > Pinales > Pinaceae > Larix > Larix kaempferi. Next base: position 1,317,762 of record BSBM01000013.1, read on the forward strand.
GAAACTGCACTTTAGTCGCACTTGTCGGTTCTGGCCAATCCAATATTACCTTCACCTTTTCTGGGTCCATCACTAACCCTTTAACCGAGATTACAAATTCCAAGTACACTAGTTATTCCTTCATGAAGATTCATTTCTACAAGTTCACCATCAACTTCTCTTCCTGCAACTTCCGCAACACTTGTCGAATGTGCCCCAAGTGCTCTGTCTTGGTTCGACTGAAAATCAGAATGTTGTCTAGGTAGACTACGAAATTTTTTCCCAAGAATGGATTCATTACCTCGTTCATCAATTGCATGAACATACTGGGTGCATTAATCAATCTGAATGGCATGAATAACCACTCATACAACCCTTCTTTTGCCTTAAAGGTTGTTTTCCATTCATCTCCTTCTCTAACCTGAATCTGGTGATAACTGCTCTTCAGGTCAATATTCGTGAAATATCTCGCCCCACTCAAGCAATCCATCAAGTCATCCATTCTCGGCAATGGAAACTGATACTTGATCGTGATCTTGTTTTTAGCTCTGGAGTCTGTACACGTCCTCCATTCTCCACCCTTCTTCGGCGCTAATACTGCTGGTACCGCGAAAGGGCTTAGAATTTTTTTGATCAATCCTCTGTCCAAAAACTCCTGGACCTATCAATTGAGTTCCTGACCCTCTACCGGAGTCATCTTGTGAGGTGCCTTGTTTGGAAAACTCGATCCTGGAATCAAGTCAATCTGATGGGATATGCTTCTCGACGGTGGCAATCCCATCGGTGCTTCGTCGACTACTATGCTCCTGAAATCGTTGAGAATATTTTTGAATTCTACCGGAATCCTCTCCATTGTTGACCTATCAACACATGGTCCCTTTAGAATTATGGAGAAACGTCCCAACTGCTTCTCCTCCTCCGCGAGGAATTCCTTCACTGAGCACATCAACACTCGCTTCTCACAATAGTTGCTCTCACCCTGCCTATAGTCAGCTTGGTCCTCCATATTCGGCTTCAGAGTTCTTTGCGTGCCATTTTTCCACACTATGACTGTGTTGGCTCGACCATCATAGATCATCTTCAGATCATATTTCCATGGCCTCCCTAACAACAAATGACATCCATCCATTGGGATTACTTTGCATAGTACACTGTCTTTGAGCTTCCCGACCTTGAAGTTAATCAGGCACTGTTTGGTTACCTTGACATGATGTCCTTTCTGCAACCAAGATATTTTGTATGGATTTGGGTGTTCCCGACACAAGATTCTCCGTAATGCCACCATCAACTATGGTCTTGCAATACCAGTCGCCGATCCACTCTCTGGTTTGAAATATAGCCTTTCGCTGTGGTGGATCTTTATCTTCACGTCGGTTTTCTAGAACCAACGTCCTCCTAGTCGTCATGGCCCGAATTTTTCTTTTCCCTTCTTCACTTCCGTCAGATGTCAACTCCGCCCTCTCGTCAACTTGCTCATCCCTTCAACATCTGGGTTTCAACTCCTCTGCAACATGTAGGTTCTATGGGAACTCATATGCCTTGTGTCTGACTCCTCAACACTTATAACAGACTATGGTTGGCCTGTCAGCTCCCTTTCTATTGGATGGACCACTTCGACCATACGCACCTCGACCGTGGTTCTCTTGACCATAGCGTCGATTTTCCTGTGATTTCTCTCTAGTCAATGTCCCTTCCGCACGACGGTTTTCTTCGACAGATCCTCTCCTGATTCCGCTATTTTGGCCTTTCACGGAAACAGTCTTCGCACCCCGATTAGTCATCCTTCCTTTGGTTGATGCGGATTTCCTTGATAGTTTCTCTTTTTCCTTCAGAGCTAACTGGTAGGCCTCACCGACCACTTTGAACCTTGACATGCTCAACTCATCCTGTATAGCATAATTTAATCCGTTCACATATCTAGCGATAGCTTCTTATCCTTCGTCGGTTTGGAGTGACCTACTCAACAATCTGTAGAACTCTTCCATGTACTCCTTCATGATCATCTCTTTCTGTCGAAAGTTTTGCAACTTTCGGAATGAGAAAATCACACAGTCACCCGGCAAGAACTTCCCTTTCAGTTTGGTGACCATCCTATCCCAAGACTTGATTTTCTCCTTTCCTTTCTTGACTATTTCAGCTTGTATATTGTCCCACCACAATGAGGCGTGACCCTTCAACCTTAGACATGTAGTCTTAACCCATCTGGGATCCTTGATCTGCTCTATGTCGAAGTATTTCTCCACTTCTCTGAACCAGTCGATCAAGTCTTCTGGATCCAGACTTCCTGAGTAGGTACGTACATCTATCTTTGTCTGACCTCTCATCTCCGTCAGAATCTTGATGAATTTGTCTTCTGGTTCCTTGACTGCCTCTTCCTGTGCTTCCACCTCTTTGACTTCCTCGTTGTTGTGGTATACTACATCGAGAACGCATCCACATCTTTGACCTTCCTTGATCGCTGCGAATTCACTCGTCAAACTTCGCATTGTTCGCATGCACTCTTCAAACATTTCACGATCAACTGTGATTGCTGCACCACGTGCTCTTCGTCCAACTCCTCGGACATTAACGCCTCTGTGAGCCATTTTCAACCGCAATTGAAACTCCCACTCATCCAATTGCAACTAGAATTTCACAAGTCGTGCACAACTCTACCCAACTGCATATGGAGCTGTTCAACGCACTTGAAGGCTCTTTCGACTCAACAGACTCAACACTGGATTCACTTCCGGTTCAGATACCAACTGAAGCAAGGTCACCTGAAAGGGTTCTTGCTTAACAATAACACATGACACACATGCGTTCACATGAACTAGATGTAAACAGGATGCCAGAAGCTGGCTTCTATTACTTCGTCAAATCAATTACAATGCAAAATGCAAGGAAATGTAAACAACTAAACTAGGTCGGCCTCAACCTATTACAATATACAGAAGTAATGGTGTGTTCTCTCAGTGTGTCGACCTTCACCCTCTCACGGCATCTGCTGAATGCAAGTTCTCGCTGAGCTATGGATCTGATCTCTGCTCCTCGTTTGGTTGATGTGTGACTGTTCTCTCTAATCTACAGATCAAATCCTGAACTCTCCACGCAAAATGGAACTCTCTCCAATTGGAACTGACTCCCACTCTGTGCTTGCGCACTGGTCTTCTACCCTACTGCTGCTCATACCGAGGTCCACTCTATTCCTCGAGACACTCTTCCTCTGTCCACCGAATCCTCCATATCCTGTAGACCTGTAATTGTCAGCACCTCTACCGTGCTGCACAACCTCTGCCTATGGTGACATCTATCATGATCCCAACCACCTTCAATAACTACTCATAACTTCCTTAGCAACCCTGAATGGCTACCTAGTACTCGCCTCGACTTATGAACTCATCTGATATGGCTATAGTAGTTGACCCTACGTCTCGACCATACAGTCTTCTGTCAGCCTTCGACTTACCCGTCGGCTTCACTTCGCTTCTAAGGCTTCACCAGTCCGTCCCTTCCTCCTTGATTAGTTTTCTCCTCCAACCTGTCGATGTCACGGTTTGATAACATGTCGACCTACGATGCCTTCCGCTGCAACCTCGTCGTCTGTCGACCATTGACATGTCGACTCTCAACCTTTCTCTTCTTCTGTCGATCGCATATCGACTGCTCCTGCTCGAATTATTGAATTCGACAACCAATCTTTCTTCGCACCAGTGGTCGTCGACACTCCCCTGGTCGACTGCTCATGTCGATCAACTTCAACTGATATGCCTAGATGCCGATGCTCCTGCATCACTTCTCGACAAGTTTGGGTTCTTGTTTAAGCTCTTCTCAACGAGTTCGGGCACTAGTTTTGGCTTTTCTTAATGAGTTTGGGTGGCCATTTCATCTATTTTCGACGAGTTTGGGTGCCCATTTCGGCTCTTCTTGATGAGTTTGGGCACTCATTTTATCTCGTTTGGGCGCATTTGGGTGCTCGTTTGAAGTGATCCCTCTCGGTTAACTTTTTCGCCATAAGTTAGTGATAATTTTTTGACTGAAAAAAAAACTATTCAACCAAAGACGTCCAAAATCACAAATATGCCTAAACGATTCTCACCAAATGGTAATGCAGTTTCACTTTTCCACCCTTTAGTAGATTGTAAAAGTTTACATTGTTCTATTTGTTGATAAGAAAAATGTTTTGTTGTACCGAGAGTAGCGAGGTGATTAAAACCCAGTATGGGGGATATGTGTAACATTATGTAACGATGTCACATTATAAGCCAAAAAAAAATTAATTAAAAAATTATGTCGGCTCATAAAATAAAAATGAAAACCAAATAAAAAATAATAAAAAAATCCATATCCGCTCATAAAATAAAAATTTAAAACCAAATAAAAAGTCATTAAAAAAATAACACCTAAAGAAATTGGATGCCTCTCGGTGCTTGATAGATCCACATTTAGGATGTATCTATGTTGGTAATGTCATCACATAAACTAGATCCATAAAACAATGTAGGGAAATCTAGTTATTATGAAAATTTGTCTTGAAAACTGCCAATGGTGGGAACCTTTCAGAAGGTGCAATTTGTATGATTCGATTGTCGAGTTCATATATTAGGTGAGATTATCCATATCCATGAAATATTGTTTTATAGATAATTTATGTATATTATATTCATCAATAGGGTCTAATGCTTCCACATTCAATAAATTGTGAATGTGTTTTTCAATGCTTTTGTTGAAAAATTATTTCCACTCATTATTGATTACAACACCTTTGTTTCTATAAAATTAAGTGTTTCATAATCTATTAAGAGAAACTGTGACACTTCTTGGTCGAACATTACTAGATAAATAAGCATTCTTGTATTCCAATTTTCTCTTCCCTAGAGGAAGATGTAGATCTATATATTTTATTTTAATGGTTTTTTCAAAATATTTTCATAGTAGTATAAATTCCAAAAATGTGATAGGGAGAACCTTCCAATGATTTATGTCCTCTGAGAACTTGGCCCGAGTCCTCTGAAGACATGGTCATTGTATTACTACCGTTGGTTGAAAATTCCATATAGTTGTTCAAGAGGATTTGTCATCTGTAACACAATGTGTACATGGTAGTTATTATTATGAACATAATTACAATCTATGCAAATTAAGATTCAACACTATCTTAATTTGGGTGAATTCTATTGGGATAGAGGATCACAACTTGTATCCTTCCTTTATTGGTCAAATATTAGAGATATTCCCAATAATACCTTGTTTAAAACCCTAGCCACTAGGCAAGCTGGGCGAAAAATTGCAAAGCCAAAACTATGATTGTTTGGGCGTGAACAAAATAATGCAGGGTAGGTGTGCAATAATGCTTGGTTTTAATTCTACATTACCATTTGGGGGAACATACTACAGTGTGTATTTGTTAATGATAAAGCAATAGTATGTGTTAGAATAACAAGTACATTATAGAAGCAAACAAACTAATTCAATTTATGATTTGGTGGTAGAAATTAACACCATTATAATATTGAAGCACATAACATACTATATGCATTCATCACATACACATAACACACCATATGATGCACTCATCACTTCTTCATATAGTTAATAAGTAAGTTGACCAACAAGACTAATCAAAGTTGAATTAAGGTTGTTGAGAATCCATTATTCCATTATCCAAGAACATTGAGTTACCAATACAAATGAAGAATTATGCTTATCATTCAACAACAATGTGAGCATTCGAATTTGTCTCACTTCAATTTATTTCTTACAAGTAATGGTAACAACAACATATATTTTAGGGTGAAATTGGCAGCGTGTCCTTACAAATCTTATAAACATATTTAGATAAACACACCCTATATCAATATAGGTCATCGTTATACACATACAAGATGTGCTTGTATACAAAAGTGTTGGTCTCCCTTTTACTTCCGACCTATTTTTCTTCATTGTGCATGTGTGTGGTCCCTTTGTTTTGGAAATCGATTGTGAATAGAATGAAGGGTGATGATATTTAGATTTCTTATCCTTCCCTTCATATGGGGTGAGAAAGGTTTGTTTGTGACCCTTGCACAGTGTATTTATATTTTTGAGCACATAAGGCTCTCCAATAGCATCCTCGATTAACACATTTTGGACCTTTCCATGATCTACCCCAGTGCCACCATCTCCATCTATGCCACTATGATCTACCTTAGTGCGACCATCTCTGCCACCATATCCATCTCTCCAATAAACAAATACGTTTCTTTCCTAATGAAGACAATTTTTTTTGGGATCTTCGCCACATTTGAAAGAAGATGGGTCTGATATCAATGAAAATTCATACAATGTGACATCCTCATCTTCACCAACATCATATGTTTGAAAATTTCCTTCTCCTTCTTGACAAGTTCCTTCTCCGTCATTAAAATCTTATGAAGTTGACTCATCGTAAGGTATAACATTTCCCTGCCATTATAAGGTAATAATGTCAATAAAAGGGAATCTCATTGAGCTCTGTCTGATATTTAACAATACATGTAGGGTTTACAAAACATACACTGGATGTCTCTTCAACAGAAAGGATATCATCTTCATGACAATCTGAAGAGCTACATAAATTTCTCTGTTGCAAGGAAAGAATGTTGAAATTTTTTTAGGTTATTTCTTTGATTTTATATCCAATCAAAAAACAAATATAGAATATTTGATCAAGAATTGAAAAATATTATTGGTAGTGACTCATTAAATATTGATGTAACATTATGCAATATTTATCTTGGATAATTTTCTTACAGATAATATTTTGAGTTCGTATTTTTTTCCTTTGAATATGCATCATATTCATAAACAATTCTTCTCACACGGTCTAATGCATCCATGCTCAACTTCTGTGCGCACTTCACCCCCTGTAACAAGAAAAATAAGAAGAAACCATCAATAAAGCATCAATTAGTGAATATATTAAAAAATAAAACATCAATAAAAAGAAACTTACTTATTTTTGTACCTCTTTCTGAATGTAGGCAGTTTCAATAGCTTTCCTATTCTTCTTGAATCGTGTTAGGAACCCGTGTCAACCCTTCCCTTTACTTTGTTAGTATATTGTTGTTGGACGCATATGCTTTGTAAGTCGTCCCGTAGTATTTGTTGATCCATAGTTTGTATTAGCCCATGGTATTGACCCATAGTATTGGACGCATATGCTTTGTAAGTCGTCCCGTAGTATTATATGTTCCATGGTATTAACCCATAGTATTGGGCATAGACTTAGTATATAAGTGCGTGTTGAGGCCAATGAAGGCACCATGAAGTTATTTGTATTGATCTTGTTCAAGGGAGGTTTCCCCCTCGAAGTGGCCCGCGATCAATAAATTGATTCTGAGTTCTTATATTTCTGCTATCTCGTGAGTTTTCATTAATTAATTGTTGCAGGTTCCTCACAAATCGATACTCAACATCATAATTTTTTTGCTTACGGTATTTTTCCAATTTTAAAGGAGATATAAGCTTGTAATTACAGCCTCATGGAGCACCAACATGCAATGCTATGGGCTCGCATGAATGTACTTCCTCTTTATATTTATTGAATTTGTGACACTTAGTGCATCGCAGACCATTACATTCAGTAGCCAAAACATACAAGAAGTTGCATCCATTATCGTCCTTAGTTACTTTATATGTTAAGTCTTCCTAAAATGGTTACCCAATAATATATTTAGCTCATCACTAATAATATTGGATTATCTACCTAGTAAACAAAACTTTGATTGTTCGAATAGAATTGAAACCTGTAATATGACCATCTTATTGAAAGATATGATGATGTGATTTGTATCTAGTGCCTCCATCCAAACAAAACACTGCAAAAAATAACAAGGTACTATCTTATAAATAAATATTATGCTAGACAATCAATCCATATATGAAATTAAAAGGTATTTAGTAGAGTTCTTGCTGAGATATAATTCCTATTGGGGTAGAGTTCCTACCGTAGTTCATATCAGGAAAAGTTCCTACTTTTCAACCATTGTATCGGGGTGGAGTTCCTCTTGGAGAGAGTTCTATCCCAGGAGAGTTCCCAAGGGAAGAGTTCCAACCCAGAGCAGAGTTCCTCTTCCTGCCCGAAAATATCAAGGCAAAGTTCCTACCAAGGCAGAGTTCCAGTAAAATTCCTGCCAAGCAAGGAAAAGTTCCTACTGGGAAGAGTTCTAGGTAAAGTTGGTACTAGGGTATAGTTCCAGGTAAAGTTCCAATGGATCAGGGTTGAATTGCTCTCAAGAAGAGTTCCATCCCGGGGAAAAGTTCCATTCTAGGGAAGAGTTCCTCTTCCTCCCCAAAAGATCAAGGAAAATTTTATTGTTGGGGCATAGTTCTAGGTAATTTCCTTCCAAGCAAGGAAGAGTTCCAAAGAAAATTTCATGGTGAGACAGAGTTTATGCCAAGGTATATTTTTCGTTGGGATAGAATTCCAAGTCATTTTCTCAAGGCAGAGTTCCTCTCGGGTAGATTTCTACCTTAAGAGATTTCCTTGGGATAGAGTTCCAACCAATACGAAGGAAAAGTTCCTATCAGGGTAGAGTTCTGAGTCATTGTCTTAGGGAATACTTCCTCTCGGGTAGACTTCCACCCCAGGAGAGTTCCATTGGGTAGAGCTCCAACCAATATGAAGGAAAAGTTCCTGCCAGGTCAGCGTTCCAAGCAAAGTTCTTTTCGGGGAAGAGTTTTAGGAAACGTTCCTGCCGAGCAGGGTAGAGTTCTAGGTAAAGTTCCTACCAGGGCAGAGTTCCTAGTAGAAGGGAAGAGTCACAAGTAAGTTTATTACAGAGTAGGGTAGAGTTACTATTGGGCATAGTTTTATCCCGAGGTAGATTTCCATTCCAAGGAAGATTTCCTCTTCCTTTTTTTTTCCAAAGAAAAAAGTATAAGTTCATTAAAGATAATCAAATTACATATTGTATAAGGGCTTCTAAGAGCCCTTTCGGTAATAATATTTTCAGCTTCCAATATCAAAAAATCATCAAAAAGAGTTGCAAGATCTCAAGGGAGCTCTATCCCGAACAATACTTTTATACAGAAATGTGTCCAAAAGAGAACTATATAAGAAGTTGCTATTTTGTAATATTTGGAGACGCATCAGATGTGTAGTGTTCCAATCCCTTCGATGAAGGGCCTGTGATAGTATTCATGGAATATTCCATTATCCTGTTCGAAAATATTCCACTGTCCAAGTGGAAGGATCAATCCCTGCTTTGATAAGTTATCCGCTTCGGTGTTCCATTCCCTGTAGACATGTTGACATGTGAAAGTGTCAAAGATACTAGATAAAAGTAGGGTATCTACTAACATAGTGCTTAAAACCAAAATGTGGCACCGCTGTAGTTGATTTATCCAATTGATAACAATCATTGAGTCACCGAAAACTTTTAGGTGTGTGCAATGTTTTTCTAGAGCAAAAGTGAGCAGAAGTTTAAGAGCATAGAGTTCAACAAATTTGTTTGTGCCACTTCCTAGCCCCATGTGGATCTCGAAAGAGTGATGTTGAGAGAGAAATAGGATCGTGCCCCCACCACAAACATCATTTTGTGAGGCGCCACCGAAAAAATCCCAAGGCTGTGTGTGGTTTATGTGTTCAGCAATGATGTTGCGGGGAACCGCTTGGAATGTTTCCCGAGGGAAATGAGAGAGGATTGCAATTCTTTGGTTTTCCAAGATAGTTGGGGTGGTGGAAGTGACAAGGAAGATTTGATGATTCCGTGCAATGCAGATGCCCCGGATAGCAATCATAGGTAAAGCATGTATGAAGGCTGTGTCCATAGAATCGTGTCAATTTCGCCAAGCCTCTTCAACATTGTTCCTAGCCCATGCAAAGGTTACTGGATGTATTGATGTTAAAACAACCCAAAGAATTTTTGTGAAGGGACAAGCAGTGAAGAAGTGAGAGGGATTTTACTCATCTTGTTTGCAGAGTGTGCACCAACCAGGAAGAATGACACAGGTATCTTACACTCTTCCCCTTTGAATCGCTCTTGCTGGATGATGGCTTAAAATACCTGGGTTTTCAGCTCAATCCTAATGGATACAAAACCGAATATTGGAATTAGCTCATTTCTAAACGGGAGAAGAGGCTGATGGTTTGGAGCCACAGATGGCTCTCCCAATATTGTCGCCTTGTCCTAGTTAAATCCGTTCTAGAGGCCATTCCTGTCTATTGGATGTCACTATCTTGGATCCCAAAGGGTATCCTGGAAAATGATAGAAAAATATGCTTCTTTTTTCTCTGGTCTGGACACTCGAAAACTACAATTACGCCTTGGGTAAACTGGGAATGGCTTGCACTACCAAAATCATTGGGGGGATGGGGTTTGAAACATATTCACACTTTTTCAACATCACTGGCCGCAAAGGTTGGCTGGAGACTAATTGCAACTGAAAACCTATGGATGGAGGTTGTCACACAGAAGTATATTGCCCCTGGATCTCTCCTACACTCGTTGCGAAACCCTCTTAAGCCCAGGCATGGAATATCGGTTATCTGGAAAGCTGTGCTGGCATCTCTATCACTCATTTCACAAGGGCTAGCCTGGAAGGTGGGAAATGGCACTCATATTCGCATTGGATCTGAGCCTTGTCTTGGGTGCCATAAAAAACATATCCTCCCTGCTCCGCTCATCCTTTTCCTGCATCAACATGGTATTTATCACTTACATCAGGTTGCAGATCCAACAACTACCTCAATATGGCAATAGGGGTGGAAGAACTCGGTAGACCTGGGGATCCCGGATGCCTTGGCACTTCACTGGAATGAGTATCTCATCACATTGAAACTCTCACATGCATGAATTTCAGATTCCAGTGACAAACTATTTTGGTCCGCAACCTCAAATGGAAGATATACTCCAAAATTGGGCTACAAATTACTGATGGAACGAAAACATTAATGAGTAGAGAGACTTTGGTGGTGGCAGAAGATTTGGAAATCCCACTGCCCCATAAAAGCAAATTTTTTTATGAAGAGTTCTTCTTCCTACCCAAAAGATCAAGTAAAAGTTCCTGCGAGGGTGAGTTCCAAGTAAAGTTCCTACGTACCAGGGCAAAGTTCCTCTCAGGTAGAATTCCATCCTGGGGCAGAGTTCCATTCCAAGGAAAATTTCCTCTTCCTATCTGAAATATCAAGGAAAAATTCTTGTTGGGGTAGAGTTGTAGGTAAATTTCCTGCCAAGCAGGGCAATGTTCTAGGCATTGTTCCATGTAAAGTTCCTGCGGAGGAGGGAAGAGTTCCCTCCAGAATTCCTCTCAAGAAGAGTTCCTACTTTCTGATAGTTGTCTTAGGGAACAGTTCATCTCGATTAGAGTTCCATCCCTAGAGAGTTCCTTGGGGAAGAGTTCCATCCCAAGGCATATTTCCTCTTCCTACCTGAAATATCAAGGCAAAGTCCCTACCGGGACAGATTTATAGGTAAAGTTCTCGTGGAGAAGGGAAAAGTTCCAAGTAAATTTCTTGTAGAGCAGGGTAGAGTTCTTGTTGAGTAGGGAATAATTCCTCTTCCTTCTCGAAATATGCCAAAGTTCCTACCGATCAAGGTAGAGTTCCATGTAAAGTTCCTGTTGAGCAAGGAAGAGTTCCTGTCGATGCATAGTTCTAGGTAAAGTTATTGCGGAGCAAGGTAGAGTTCCTACCATATTTAATCTACGGTAGAGTCCCTACTGGTTGGAAATTGTCTCGTGGCATAGTTCCATTCTCAGGTACAGTTCATCTTCCTGCCCAAAATATCAGGGAAAAGTTCCTGTCAGGGCAGAGTTACAGGTAAAGTTCCTACCGAGTAGGGAAGAGTTCTAGGTAAAGATCCTATTGAGTGGGGCAGAGTTCGTGGTGATTCCAAAACTAAAGTGAGTGACTTCAATCTTAATAAATAAATGTAGAATCCCCAAGTTTCTCATAAAAAGTTTGTCATGTAGGGTAGTTTTCATTGCTGTAATGGATGATGGGGAACTCCCTATGATCATTAAGTCATCAACATAAAAAACCATAATTAAGAGAAACTATTCTTACCACAAAATATAGACATTTTAATCATAATGGCATCAAGAGATAGTAGGAGTAAGAAGGAAAGAATCAATATTGGTATACCAAGCCCAAGGGGATTGTTGAGGCCATACAAATATTTTCAAAGACTACACACCATGGAAGAATTATGTAGAAAACCATTTGGTTGTTCCATGCATATATCTTCCTTAAGATCCATGTGAAGAAAGGCACTACTCACATGAGTTGTGGCAATAACTAATGTGACCTGGATAGAGTTCATATTTTCAACCGTTGCAAAGGTATTTGTATACTCAATGATAGGAACCTATAAAAATATATTTTCTACCAACCATTCCATGAATTTATCCACTGACCCATCTACTGCAAATTTATTCCAATATATACGCTTACATTGAACAAGTTTGCTTCCTTTAGGAAGGGGAACCAAATCACAAGTGTGTTTCCCTATCAAGGAACTATACTCTTCATGCATGGATACATCTCACTAAGGAATGAATACACGAGTCTTGAAAAGGGGCTATGGATTTGAGGCAATAACAAATAAAGCATGTGGAGGTTCCTAAAACTATGAATGAATCCTCTTGGCATCTAATGGATCCTTGACGAAATTTCCTACTACCTATAGTGTTTTATCTGCCAAAAGTGGTCATGTGGTTGGAGAGTATCGAGGAGATTCCTTAGCCTCTAAATGACATTTAGCAAAAGAATTATCATCATCATTCAAATCATCTAAAGTAGAGGAAGAAGTATCCTCATCAATAGGAATATTACCAAGTGGATATAAATTGTCAGGAATATCATCATTGTTTAGAGAATTAAATGTGAGGAATGGTTTCAGCGTGAAGGGTGAGAAGTGTCATCAGGGAAAATTGAAGATACATCCTTAGAGAAAACATTTCTTACAATGATGAACTAATGTGTGGTAGGGTGGAGAATTTGATATCCCTTAACACCATCTAGATGACCTACAAAAATGCAAGGTTGGTTTTGTGGATACATAGCCTTATGATTTTATTTAGGAATGTGATCCCATACTTAAGAATCAAACACCATAAAGTGATTAATTGTGGGTTTCCAATCACTTCAAGCTTCAAAATAAGAGACACCCTTCAAGGCACGATGAGGAACTTGATTCTAGATATAACATGCACAACTGATGGATTTTGTAGATAATTCAATGCCAAAGGGAATATTCAGAGATATAGGAAAAAAAAATCTATAGGCATCATCAGATTTATTAATTCACTTTGGTTTTAATAAAGTAAGAATTGGTTCAATTTCTATACCCACTATTATTTGGAACAATATTTTGATTCTTATAAAAAAAATGTTTTAGATTTCCACTCATACTAGTTCTATGTTGTGATGAGAGGAACCATATATATTTTGATCCAGATGTAAGAAATAATTTCAAACAAATGTAGAACAATGAATTTCTCTATATTGTGCCCACAAATTCACTAATGTTTGTGAAGAGTCTTACCATATTCGCTTGCTTAGACTTTCGACAATACGAGTCACTACACAAAGTGATGTCTAGGGGTCTCACTTATTAGAGGAGGTGAGATTTTCTAGTCGTCTCCTACTCGGTTGCACTGGCAATTTGAGCGATGAAATTAATCCCCTGTAGAATTTGAATTTTTCTTCAACATTTTTTACTCTCCAAATCATCCCTAATTGCAAGACAATATGTTTACACAGTTCTGTCGACAAGGGTTCAATTTGCACTGTTGTCAACAAACACCAACCAGACACCCTTAAGCATCGAAATAGAAAGGTTTTACCCTTTCCAGAAACACCCACAGAGCGAGCGAGGTCTCACCCGAGATGTGTAAGGGGGGCTGCAAGAACCAAGTTTTTGCAGTAGGGAGAAGACATGCGTTAACTCTTACTCAGTCGCTATAGAAACCAGATATATGTCTTCGCATTATACTAGCAATTCAAATGTGCAATATAACTCATATCAACCAACATTATCGATAAAAAAAACAAGAAAATTGTATCATCATAAAATATCATTCATAACATTGCGATAAATGGAAAGCACAAATTATAACTCATGTCAACAAATAGAAAACATAGAATAGAGGCATAGCCAAACATCCTCATTCATTAACTCATCAAAAAGGACTGCAGAATGAACTTCGCAAATAACAATTCCGAGCAACTTAACACAAATTCATATATTCAGAGCAAAAATTCCGAAGGAAGACAAAATACATCAACTTATCTGATGAATCTTCTATCTTACTTCGATCTGTCTATCTATTACAAATATGTTTCTATTTATAGGTGCCTATGGCAGTTACAAAATGGTCCAAATGACCAATTCTAACTAACATGGACCAAAAATTTCGCTTTCGTCGGCTTATTATCCTTCGCTAATGGTCCTTTTCCTTCGCTGATGACCCCTTCGTTGCTGTCAGATCCACATCTTCTTCCCTCTAACCCCGTTCCAACGGCCCTCCAACACAACTTGTGGCTCTCCCTCGAGCCACCTCAGCTATACGCCTCTGTTATGACTCCGTTTCACCAAATGGATCATCCTACGATGCTGCTTTCGGTACATCCGTTTCGCGAATTTGATCATCCTTCACCAGGCATTGTGCCGATGACTCTTCTTCCAGCACATCCTATTTGCGAATTTGATAATCCTTCGCTAGACCCAGAGTGCCCTTTCTCTTGGTGATTTTGCGGTCGACAAGACCACATTTCTTCCAATAAATAAATTTTGCTTAGACATCTCGGGTGAGACTTCATCTCTTTTCTTCTGGATTGTTTGCACATTGTTGACACTACATTTGAAAATGCCCAAACCCTAAAAGAAAAAATTGTCAAAAAATACCCAAAGGAAGTGAAGTTACTACAAATGAGTTGAAGTAAAGGTTCATAATACAAAAAAGAACAAGAAAAACCTACATATCCAAAGTCTGAAAGAAAATTTTTGAAGTGGTTAAGTCTTGGTCAAGTTTCAACGACGGAGATGACAATAGTGGAAATCAACGGCTGTTATAGTTTCCCACACCGCCAAAAGGATCGTTTGCAAACTTCAGAGAGTGGTTGCGGACTTAATACCGCCGGATACGTGTCACAGTTTCATTAGTCCGCATCTACATGATAGTGGTATCACAAACCACCACAACGCCGTGTGGAACCACCAAAGGATAAGGCACGACGGGCCATAGCATGTGGCAGGATAATAAGAGGCGGGTCGTAGCACGTGGCAGGATAATAAGTGGCGGGTCATAGCACGTGGTAGATGGAGAAGACGTTAGGAAATACGCCACATGTGGATATCAATCGGAGGGACAATATACATTGGGACAAAATCAACGGCCAGGATTCATCCGCATCAGGAAAAGTGCGCACTCAATAGAAGAAAGAGCGGTTGCAGAAATTAAACCACTCTAACAGGTGTCACAAAATGGTTGATCCGCACAAGGGAAAAACTGGAGAAGAAAACCGTTATTGGGATTTCGGATACCACCATGGGAGATAAAGAGACGCAAGATCTAACGGCTCAAATCAAAAGGCTCATGATCAACGGTTGGATATAAACTACATTCAGAAAGATGCCAGAAAGTCAATAAAAAAGGCTTATATAAAACAAAAGGGTTTCAAATAACGACATTTTGTATATGTGTCGCTATCCCTGGGAGCTCTGAAGACTGGTGGAGATCAACAATTGCGACAGAAGGATACAGACGTGTCTATACAAGTAGGGTCTGGTGACCTGGCCCACTTTTTAAACGGAATTTTGTTTGAAGAAACGTTTTAAAATGGAAACTGTACATGATGTAGATGTTTTTAAAGCAAAGGAAGCCCTGGAAGATAGAGACAGAGACATTCATGATACCCTAACCAGGTTTCCAGTTGCTGAAATTAAACTTAGGTTGTCTAAATTATTAAAAGAAGGTATAGATATACACAGAGTCCACCAGTCGTCCTTGTTAGCCTTTTGCCCTGACCAAATCCCATCTTTTCCAGAATTTGTGTCATGGTGTGCTGAGAATTACTCTAGAGAAGAAAGAACTATTTTAAATAGTAAAAAAACCAGAGTCGTTTGTAAAATAGATCCTGCCATAATAATTAAATCCCTAGAAATAGAATTTTCCCAAACCCTCGAGTCTGAGATTTTTTCTGAAACCTCTGTTATTGAATATTATCAGTGAACCCTTCAAGATGATAGAGAAATTTTTTTGTCTACGTGTCTTAAACCAGAAACCAATTCCTGAGATCATTTTCACAACTTTGTTAGAAAATAACATGTTCAATTACATAAATGATATGCTCTCTGATATTTACAGAATGATCTTTGGTGAAAAATTGCCTAGAGTATTACCAGAAATGCAAGCATGCATGCAATTGAGTGCAGAGTACGCTGTAGGAGATTGGTTTTTGTCAAAGGACAGTACAGTGATTATATTATACGGTTTCAAACATAAACCCTATGTTTTACCAGCATTTCTTACCTTAAGGGTTTTTGCTTTAGAGTTCCTGAGACAGAAGTTAATCGTTGAGGATAATAATTTCTTGGTTTTCAAACAAGCAATAGATATCAAATATCCGTTCACACTTGGCCTATTCATAGTGAAGAACAAAAACGCTGCTGTTTATATAGAGAAATTATTGAAAGACACGGGTTTTGAGACAGACATGGCTATTGAGTATGATCCGTTAAACATAATATCAAAACGGAGAATGGATCACCGCATCAAAGCGTTGAATCATCAGACAATTGAGGGAATGTCTGATAGAACCAATTGGCTGGAGTATAAGGAAGAAATCATTCCCGTTTCACATGATAAAGAAATGATATTGACAGAGGTAACAGCAGAGGCAGAAAGCATGACGAATACTGCAATGGTGGGGTTTAAAAGACCCATACAGGATGTAATGAACATTGAAGGTGAAGGAGCAGAAAAAGGAAAAAAGCTGAAAATGGATGAAAAACAAGAGTTAATGGCAGTTTCAGAAGAGGAAAGAAGAATTGAAGTCAGAATACCAGAGGTCATGGTAAAAGAATACATTATTGAAGAATCCCCAATGGAAGATGATGTAAATAAACCACACAATATGATGGATGTATTTAATGAACACAGTCAGAATAAACAGGAATCCTCTAGGCAAACTAGTCAGTTATTTCCAAAGGTCCGAAATATATCCAACACTGAAGTAAATATGTTTACTAGTAGAAATGTCAAAGAAAATTCTTTAAAGTTTTCAGTTGTTACTAAGGATAAGATCTCAGAGATGAAGGTAGATTTGACAAAAATAAATGCCCTGGATAAAATTTTATTGCACAGACAAAAAGGAGAGGTTATATATTCAGATTATTTGGGAGCAATATTAAAGGTAGATAAACTAAAAAGTTCACTAGATAAATTGAATAATCAATTGAGACAAGAGAAAGCAGAAAATAAGTCTCGACAAAAACAAATAAAAAAATTGCAAATAGATTTAATAAACAAAGAGGGAGATGCAGCAGCAAAATTGATCAAATAAAAGGATGATACGATTATGATGTTAAGGTGAAAGCTAAAAATTCCAGACACTGTGCTTATCCAAGGAGCCGAACTAACAATACCGGAAAAATAAAAAGAAGAGCTGTCAAATGAAGTAAAGGATGTTACTGCAAAAATGTTGAAGCTCGCAGAGGAAAAAGATCATTGGGAAAAAGAGAAAATTGGTTTGGAAGAACAATTGGAGGAAATAAAGAAAAAATTAGCAGAAATTGGTCAGCAACTGGTACAGACAGATACAGCTGAAGATAAAACTGGATTAGATGATCTCTTACGAGCCATGTCCTAAGTGAGTTTGAAAGAAAGTGAAATTAAAGAATTGAAGATGGAAATACAGAAGCTCAAAGAAGAAAATGAGACTAAAGATAAGGAAATAAAAACCTTGCAAATAACAAATCAGGAATTAAGTGATAATAATAAAGGTTTGGCAGTTCATGTGACAGGACAGGCTGCAATGCAAGGTTGCAAACATATGGTATGGGATCAAATTATAAAGGAAGTTGAAAAATTAAGACCTTATCTTGATTATATAAGAGTCAAAGAAAAAGTAGCCAAAGATGCCTTTGAGAGTTGCAGAGCGGTAAGAGAGAAGTTAAAAAAGAAGCCAAAAGAAATAGCACAAAGAGCAATAACTTTCTTAAACAGTTTAACTGAAGCAGACTTGACAGCAATGAATATAATGAACATAATTTCAGTCATTACATGGGCCAGAAGAATCTTGGGAAAATATTCGCATGTTGAAAATATTAAAGCTAAAGCTGGAGATATACGAGAGGAAGTAATAAAGTTTAAGAAGTGATTTGAAAAATTAATAAACAAAGGATTCCCTTATTTTTGGGATGAAAAGAATAAATTGATTCCTCCTAATGATTATAAGAGATTGCTGTTTGACATAAGAATGGATCACAAAAAGTTTCAATAGTTGGATCATATGCTTACAGAGAAAATTTTAATGGAGAAAATTGTGGAAGACTTTGAAATTTTAAATATGTTGATCTCAACCTGTGAGAATCTTCCTCTTGTTTCTTATGCAGGTCACGTTGAAATGCGAGTCTTGGTAAAAGAAATGACCAGTTATGATTTACCCACGGCCAACTAATGGAACTATGTGGACAAATATGGAAAGACAAGATATTCTGTCCATTCATAGATACGTTCAGAATTTTTGCCAAGAGGCAAAAAGATGCTTTATTTTAAAAATTTGTAATATTATTTAAAGACAGTTATCTATTGTTTAAAAATAGTTATCTTTTGAGTTAAAACAATTTCAGTTACTAGTTAGAAGAAGCAGTTATGTCAAGCTTCTTCCGAATTTTGTACAAAAGACAATGAGAGTCATTTTTGAAGGGGTTGGAAACTCTTTGAGAGATGATTATGTTTTGAAGTCCATTTTTTGATAAATAAAAGGCATTACAGTGAAAATACCTGTCTTTTGAGACCATAGATTCATGTGTTGATCAGTTTTATAGTCTGTTTTTCCCTTATCTTTATATGTGCATGTCCACTTTCTTTGTTATATCTTCCATTATGTTCTTCTTCTATATTTAAATGAAAGTTTGAAATAAATCGAGATTCATACTGGTTATGCCTCGTTTTATTGCATTTAAATATCCACTATTTCTCCAAAGTTGACAATAGATTCATCCCAGTTAGATGCCTGTTGTTGATGGTCTGTCATTGTTTCTTTCTATACCACGTGAAAAATCTAATTGATTGTGATATGATTGCTATCTTGCCTCTGTGGAAATCTGTTTGGTATAAATCTCTTGCTGGAACGTTAAATATTTGAAAAATTGACTCCATGCCCAATGTTTCTTATTTTCCTTTTCAACCAAGAAAATGTTTTTGAGAAATTTTGAATGTACTTCTATATATTTTTAGCCTTTACATATATCTTGTGAGAGAGCCCCTCTGGTGGAAAAAATGGCTAAGTTTTCTGCCTAAATTTTGGTTTGAAATAGGTTACCTTAGGTGTTATTCTTTTACAACTGGGATAAAATATAAGTGCTAACACACATATTCATCTTTCGGATGCTCGTGAACACTTGTCATCTTCTTCCTTAGTAGACCTTGGGTGCTTCCCCTGGAAATGAAGTGCACCATCACAACTCTCTAATATCACTTATTTACTCTGCAACTTTTTTACCCCTCTGTCCTCACTTCTTTACTCTGCAACTTTCTTAGAATCACACACTCGACTCAGTAACTCTTCATAACACTATCTATCCATATGTTTGGGGATTTATAACTTAAATCGCTCATTCCCTATCCATCCTGTTGTTATTGAGCCATAATTACCAAATCATTCATTGAAGCTTTCCCTGATTTGGAAAATTCTGTCATCAAGTGTGTCATCATCCACCTCCGCCACCTTCTGTTGATGCTTAAGTGCTGTAATTATGATCTGATTTGACTGCCACATGCTAACCGTCGACAAGATTCAACTTTCGTCGCTTACTCTTTCCTCTGGTATTGTACAGACCCCATGCGGTTGACATAAATGCAATGTCTTTTTCTCTTTTTTTTTTTCCCAGAACTAGTGTGAACCCTGTTTCAGTCGCTATGCGCCTGATTATGGCGATAGGGATTCAATCAGCTTCGATTCACTTGATTTGTAAACAATGTCCCATCTAGCTTTTGTAGCTGTATTGTTATAGCTTAAAATGACACCTCTCCGTTCGTGATGACACTTGATTCCCTTGGTCGCATGATGACACTTCTTGAGATCAAGTTCAGTCACACAACAGGACATTTGTGGATGGAGGAGTCATTTGGGACACTAAAAATGGTTTAAATGACCTCATTCTTGACCCATTTGATGATTACAACCCTTAGGAACATTTTTCCAGACCAAACCATCTCCTGAAAATGAGTATAAAAGCCTGTTTTTGGCCATTTTTTCACATGGGCGCTGGTACACAGGCATGATAGTAGCGTATATACCCTACTTTGTTTCATTAAAGTAGCACCCACCTCCACATGTACGCTAGTTTGTCTATTGTAGAGTAGAGTACATTCCTGTACAAGTCAAAATATCGAAATTTTGGGAAGTTAAGTTAGTTGGGGAACCTCCTACTTGGTTATAACTTCTTTTCCTCTCCTTCACTAAATATATAAGGAGGGTTAGAAGGGCCATGTGAAGGGACCACGCCTATAACAAAGTTATGCTAGAGGAATGGAGACCCTCATCCCCCTCTCTTGTGCCTCAGTTTTGATCAACCCTAGCACATTTGATTAGAGGCTGGGATACTTGGAGAATGGAAGCAGGAGACCTTGAATATAGGTTTCGTGAAGTGCCAAGCTTGAAGGAAGGTATAACTTTATGTACTTGCTTCATTCATTAATAAAGATCAGACGTTCTTCTCTTTCCAAATATGACCTGTTAACGTGTCTTAGATTTGATTACTGTTTGATTATAGTTTGATGTCTTCTTTGGTTATGAATATCAATCTTATATATGTAGGCAAATGTATTTGAGAAAGGTATCAAGTTGTTTTGTAGGTCTGGGCATTGCGACACTGGATAAGCATTGAAGAGTGAGGGAGGCAAAGCAAGGATCAACCTTCTGAATAGGGTGCCTACATCTCTAAACCCTAATCTCTTCACTTATTTGTTGTACTTGCAGAATGCTTGTAAGTCTATCTTTATCACTGTAAGTTGGTAGTTTCTCCCTTGAACTATAGGTGAATTTTCCTCACAACAGAATGGCGACTCCGCTGGGGAATGCCTAACTGCTTAGGGGTATGCAAGGTCACTTCTTCAGTCTTGTTTGATGGTATTTGTTCATTTTATTGATTAGAATAAGTTAGTAGGCTCTGTTTGACCCTCCTTGGTTTTTACAAACCCTTCCCAGCCCTTTCAAACCCTTGTGGACCCAGGTGTAGGGGGTTTTAACCCCATTTTTTCAATTTTTCCAACCTGTACGCTACTGTTGTGCAGCACAGTAGCGTTTTCCCCTATTTGGATGCTACTCTATAGCCATACAGTAGCATTTACCTTAAAAATACTCTACTTTACCTACTGGACAATAGCGTACACAATCTGGCTTTGAATTTTTTGAGTTTTTGGGTTGTGGACCCAAATTTGGGGGCTGTGGATGCATTTTTTGGGGTCCCCGACGAGCCTAGGTCTAGATTAAACAACTGTAAGTGGTCTCCCATCCTTGTACTAATCCTACATTCATGATTTGAACCTCTTTTTATCAATTTGGGCTTGTTTGGAAAGTTTTGGGGCTTGTGGACCCAAGTTGGGGGGTTGTGGACCAGTTTGGTGTTTTGTACCCTAATTTGAGTCTGACTTAACCTGCTTGCTCCATTTCCATTGGATTTGAAACCTATTGAGTCTTTTTGACCCTGTTTGTACCTATTTGAGTGAAATTTCTTTTTTAGATTGGTTTCTTATCCTCCCTTATGCTTTTAGTTTTCTTTTGTAGTGAAAGCTCAAGTGTTTTGGCTGTTGTTCAAGACCTTGTTTGCATTGTTTATGTGCAGAACTGACTTTACCAAACCATACTTCTTTGTAGGTCATTTGCTTCGTTTTGGTCTGAAAGTCATATTTGGTAGCTTTTACTGTTTCAATAAAGAAAACTTGAAAGTTCCTTTGCTTTGCTTTGATAGTAGGTTAGTTTCAGTTTTGTTTCTTACCTTTGAAAAGTATAAAGAATTTTGATTCATTTTCTGAATAGAGTACCTTGCATGTTGCTTAAAATATTTTAGAGTGCTTTGCATAAAAAAGAACAAGTTTTCTTTTGCATGCCTATTTGATTGAGTAGCTGCATTCTTAGGTTTTGAGTTCAATTTTGTACATTTAGGATTTATTTTTACCTTTTTTGCATTCGAAAGATTAAAAATTGCATTTGCATATGCATTCTAGATCAGAATGTTAAGACTTGCATTGAAAAGAAAAGATTTGTTTGGAGGTAAATATTTCATTTTCAATACTCTATCTCTATTATAACCACTCACACACCCACTACCTTTTTGAGTAAGCAAGTAACCTTTAAAATGAACCCTAATAAAATGTACTAGTAACATTTTATTTTCTAGGTTACACTACACCAACTAGTTTTGGTTAGGATCTTGGGTTTAAAACACCTTAAACCACCCAAGATCACACATTACACAAAAATCATAGTTTGACTATCACAGGTAAACCCAATTCATTCAAAACTTGCCTGGGATCTATGCAGTAGGTCTTGTGAGATCATATTGTTGGGAATACACCTCCTACTTTCTGTTTCGAGCATATACTAGGATTGGATTGCGTTTGGGGACTCTTTTGAGTTTCAAGATCACTTACCCTACCCACACCACCTGATTCGACTAGAGACTATTCCCCCAGGAGATTTTGGTGTGGTGGTATCCTTAGTATTTGACCATAGTTTCATACACAGGTGACGACGGAGGGTTATATCTGCTGTACCTAGGACAGACGTGGGAGGAAATCCCTTGCAGGTCTTTAGGAGGGAGGTTGGGTGATTCCAGTGCTTTCACCCTTAGTCATTGTATTGTGGACCCCGGGTAACTGTTCTTCATCGTTCGTTGATCTATTTTGGGCCCTCATCATCCCAGGCTCTTCTTTGGAAGGCATTTGTTTGCCTGGTTTGATTTACCTAGGACCTTTTTTAGTGGTGTGCTCTTTGTGCTACTTTTCTTAGTTTTCCTTAGAGAAATTCTTGTTCATTTGAGTAGGAAACTATGTCTAGCATTCCGGTGAGTGCCAATCAAGGTACCCCTGTTCCGGGGGATCCTTATGTTGTTCCATTCATTGGAAACATTGGCACTCCCTTAATGGCTACTCTGAATCTTCCTGGATTCACCATAGGGCTGCCAGTTTGGTTGTTTTCCACTTCGAATGCCTTGCATGCTCCTGACGCTTCTTTTGTAAGCACCTCAAATCAAGAGCATCATAACCCTGTGCCTCCCTTTCCAGTAACATCTTCTCCTCCTCCTTCTACCTCATGTGGTGAAAGTAGCAATACTAGTAACCAGCAGTCTAAAAGGAATAGACAGAGTAAGAATGGGAAGAAGATGCCAAAACAAGGGGGCAGCAACCCGGCCTCTATAAGTCATGTTGGGGGCAAGCACCCTGCCTCTGCAAATCATGCAGGGGGAACCTACCCAGCCTCTGGAGGTCATGCTGGGAGAAAACTTTTAGTCACTGAAAATCATACTGAAAGTTTGTCTTGAACCATTGTCAGTCATGTTGAGGACACTTCATTGATCACTGCTAGTCATATTAATGACAAGTCACCAGTTCCTGTGAGTCATACTGGAGACACCAGATCAGCCACTGCAAGTCATGCTGAGGGAGTTGACATTGTCGACAAAACCAACAAATAGAAGTATAAGTTCCCTTGCAAGTTTTGTGAGGGAGACCATCCTACTTACTTGTGCCCTGTACTTCCAGAAGTGCAAAAAGTGTGGTTCTTAGTTCAAAAGTCTTCTGCTTTTGAGCAACCGGCCACTGCAAGTCATGCTGGGGGCAAGCTATCAGCCAATGCTAGTCACGCTGAGAGTACTAACATTGTAAAGGAGTCTCGACCTATAGGATGGAAACCAAAGTTCCCTTGTAAACTTTGTAAGGGAGATCGACTTACTCACCGATGCCCTGCCATTCTAGAGGCACAAAGAGTGTGGTCCATGTCTGAAGGAACCTCTGTTCCTGAGTTGTCTATAGATTCCCTACAGTCAGATCAACCTTTGGTTGATAAAGTGGTTGAACCAATGCAATCTTTGGTCAACTCCACTCTTCCTTCGGAGAGTGAAGTTATCGAATCGATGCAATCTTCGACCGATCCCATTAGTCCTTTGGATACTGATGCACCTGTCCCGGAAGTCTTCTGCATTACTAGTCTAGATGTTTATGAAAAAGGGGGTACTTCATCTGTGCCATGTGAACCCCTACCAAGCCCTAGGATCGTTTCCTTTGATTGGAATAGTCTAGCCGAGCCTCGTCTTCCTTCTTCGACACCTTTCCAGATAAAGGTTGATATTGGGAACCATATGGTTGATCGATGCATTGTAGATGAAGGATCTTTTGTTAATATCTTATCCACTTATGCTTGGAGAGATTTGGGTTTCCCTAATGTTATTCCAACTATTAATTGGTTGTTGAACTTTGATAGAAGACCTAGTGAATTGTTCGGATTCCCTTGTCAGGAACCTGTTACTTTGGGTGGAAAAACAGTCTTAGTTGATTTTATGGTTTTAAAGGACCTTGTTGACTTTGATATGATCCTCGGGTATGATTACGTTTATGCTATGCATGCTGTGGTGTCTACGCTCTTTTGTGTGATGCATTTTCCTCATAACGAAAGCATTGTCACTATCAACCAACTTGCATTCATTGATCCTCCTTATTACCCAACTGTAGACCAGTCAGATCCCTCGTCGTTAGGCACTTTTATGTCACATGGGACTTATGTGGCATATTTTTCCTCGAGTTCAATTGCTACTGAGAATAAGTCTCTGAGTTCATGCTTACCTTCTTGAGACCTAGTCCAAGCTTTTGACCAAGTTACACCTCCATCTGAATGTTTAGATATGTGTTCTATTTGGGACGATATACTTCCTTCTGATGAAGTTTTCCTAGAGTCCATAGTATAGTCTGCCATTCATTTGGATGTTGATCCAGTCACAGTTATGTCCAACCCCGGTTTGACCTTAAAGTATGATCTTCCTACTGTTGAGTCTTTGGACTCTCCTATAGATCCGCAAATCGGTGTTCCTGCTGAGTTTGATTCTGCTTCTAGAATTTTCAACTCCCGTGATGATGAATTTGTTTCTGCAGATTCCATTATGTCCTTCAACTTTGATCTTCATCCTGAAGTTGATCTTGTTGATTGTAAGTCCTCGGGCTTGGGTAGCATAGAGTCTTCATTTGAAAACTCTGCCTTTTTTATGCCTGTTGTTGATGATAGTGAAGTTGAAAGTATTTCTACCACAGTGACTTGTATCAGGTCTTTCTTTGCATATGTTTTAGATATGATCTTGGTACTGATGTTTCTTGGAGACAGGATTCTTAGCTGGATGTATACTTGCTTACTGGTCCTTTTCGACACCTTCTGCGACCATGTCAGGTATATTCGGAACCTTTCATATAGGTTTAGGCTTCCCCGCTGTTATGTTGCATTTGAACCTTTTTCCATCCGAATTCGCCATAGGGTCGAACCTGTTGGATATTGATGTGTTATCCATCTCTTTATGGATTGTGCACCAGTCCGACAGCAGAGCCTACCTAACATGGGTCACACTAGTCAGCACCCTTATGCCATTTTGGTGCCCATGCTGAGTTTTTCTCATAGGCTTGGGAGCCTTTTTAGATTTACCATGACTTTGAGAAGAAGCCTCATATCTTTCTTCCTCATATATTTCTGGCCATCCCTGATAAGGCTCCCATCTTTGTGTTCAAGTTGCATATGCATCTGTTATGATCCCGCTTGCGCTAATGAGCTTGATGCCAGCTTCCACGCTTTTAGCTTGTTGTATAAGCCTCCATCTCTGATCTTATTTCCTCTAAGCCCTGTATCATTTTGCCTTCGCAATTTGACACCTTTTACCTAGAGGAGACACACCCTGAGTGTCCTTATCTTTCTCATGTTCCTTGCATTAGGCATAGCTTTGTTCCATGTGCTTGGAGCTAGTTTCGCATGTCCCTGACACTTGTCTCCTCCCATGTCGAGCATTCTTCTTTTACTTTGAACTCATTAAAAACAGTAAGTAGGTTTCGAGCATTCTTCTACCTTTACTTCAAGCTCGTTAAAAAGAGTAAGTAGGTTACGAGCAGTCTTCCACTTTTCCTTCGAGCTCGTTAAAAATAGTAAGGAGGCTATGAGCATTTGTTTCATCTTCACTTCGAGCTCGTTAAAAACAGTAAGGAAGTTATGAGCATTTTCCTATCTCCTTTGAGATTGTTAAAAACAGTAAGGAGGTCATGAGTTTACTTTTCTGGACTCGTTAAACCTTTACGAAAAGATCCCTATGGAGTTCTTTTAAGCCCTTTTCAGACTCCTTAAATAGGAAAAGTTTGCCGAGCATAGTTGTCTTTTCGGGCTCATTAAAATAACTGAACTGACATCCACTTAGGTATAGAATTATTCCTTTTCTGGGCCTTGGTGGATAACTTACGGAAAATGTATACTGTAGGTATACTCTTGTATGCGCTAGAAGACTTCTTCTTCCATTATTTTACACTTTTTCGAGGAAGGAGACTAAGTTTACGAAAAATGACCTTTGGAGTCATCTTTATGGTTTTCAGACTCTCGAAATGTGAAAACACCAAGCGAGCATTCACCTACTCGGGCTCGATGTGAAATCCACGAGAGGGTAAAAAGAGGATTGTTTAAGTTTTTTAGACTTTATAAACAAGAAAACATCGGCGAGCATTAACCTACTTGGGCTCGATATTAAAATCCATGAGTAGGTGTATAGAGGATTGTTTAAGTTTTTCAACTCTATAAGCAAGAAAACACCGCGAAGCACAGACCAATCCGGGCTTGATATAAAATCCACGGATAGGGGTATGGAGTTTTCTTCTAGGTTTTTCAGACTCTTTAAATATGAAAATACCGTCGACCATGCTTTAGTTCTTTGTCAAGAACGTTAAAAAATGAAAAAGGAAAGGGAAGGGAAGAATGTTAAAATATCTTTCAATATGATGGTAGCAAGTTTACTATCTCCTTGAACAAAGTACCTGTTTTGAGTCTATCAAACAAGTTGGGTTCTAGTGTTGGCCTTAGGATAAACCTGATCTCAGAGTTCTTACTCCTCCGCTTGGTTAGTTTTCCAATCATTTGGAGAATCTGTTAATGTCTCCTAAATTGCAGATTTGTATCGTGGTCTCTTTGTGTTAAAATCTGCCTGAGTCACTCTTGTGTTGTGCTCACTGTTCAAGGATATAACCTGTGTCGGCCATTCTGCAGTTGCCTTGACCTCATGTGTCGGCCATTCCTTGGTGTCAGTATGTTTCATCATGTGTTCAGTCCTACTCCAAATCAGCTCATACCTGTTGAGTGTCCCTCGTGTTGGATGATGGAGGATGCATTAAGGCCTCCCTTGCAATGGATTTCTTCCCATCGACTTCAACTCATTGTGCTCTGGGAACGAAGTTTAGAGTTTTGGTTAGTACCTTGGGGATTGCAGTCATTAGTGGCAGTTTCCCTCGCTATTGGATAGATGGGAATACATCAATGTCTCCTATCCGATGGATTCTTCAAGTGTTTGACGGCAAGACCATTTATTCGCACTTGCTTGAATGTACTAGGTACCTTGGGTTCCATTTTCATTATTGGTGGACACCCTCGCATTTGTTAACAGTATACATCAATGACCGGTAATCAAACGATACCTCCCATGTTCGACATCAACTCATTTATTCGCATGGATAGGTTTGTACCTTGGGTTGTTTTTGGATGAAGACCTTGGGATCCTTGATAGCATCACCTCATTTATGTTATTGCCCAAGTTGCGTAAGACTGAGCCACACTCTTTTTGGCTCTTGATGAGACATAGATCCAACTTGTTCTCTATGGCTATGTTCTCCAGTTTTTACATAGAACCACCTTGTATTTATGTGGCTATATTTACACTTATGTTCATCATGGATCCACGCTTGTATTTTAGTGGCCATGATATACGCATCAGTATTTGGATCATTATTGTATCCTCTTTGAGGTCATGTTCCACTATTTGAACATGGACAGTTACCCCAAGGATAAGTTTGTCTGACATTGCCTTTGCTTCCAGGTACTTCATTTGAGCCTATGATTCTTGGTTTCTCCAGTTCCTCCATGTTTCAACTCTTTGTTATTTATAATGTATTTTGACCATCGTTTCCCTCAGTCCCTTTGACCTCATACTTTAGGGGGCATCTTTTATAGCTTAAAATGACACCTCTCCGTCCGTGACGACACTTGATTCCCTTGGTCGCATGACGACACTTCTTGAGATCAAGTTCAGTCACACAACAGGACATTTGTGGATGGAGGAGTCATTTGGGACACTAAAAATGGTTGAAATTACCTCATTCTTGACCGATTGATGATTACAACCCTTAGGAACATTTTTCTAGACCAAACCATCTCCTGAAAATGAGCAGAAAAGCCTGTTTCTGGCCATTTTTTCACATGGACGCTGGTACACAAGCATGATAGTAGCGTATATACCCTACTCTACTTCATTAAAGTAGCGCGCACCTCCACATGTACGCTAGTTTGTCTACTGTAGAGTAGAGTAAATTCCTGTACAAGTCAAAATCTCAAAATTTTGGGAAGTTAAGTTGGTTGGGGAACCTTCTACTCGGTTATAACTTCTTTTCCTCTCCTTCATTGACTATATAAGGAGGGTAGAAGGGCCATGTGAAGGGACCAAGCCTATAAAAAAGTTATGCTGGAGGAATGGAGACCCTCATCCCCCTCTCTTGTGCCTCAATTTTGATAAACCCTAGCATAGTTGATTAGAGGCTGGGATCCTTGGAGAACGGAAGCAGGAGACCTTGAATCTAGGTTTCGTGAAGTGCCAAGCTTGAAGGAAGGTATAACTTTATGTACTTGCTTCATTCATTAATAAAGATCAGACGTTCTTCTCTTTCCAAATATGACCTATTAACGTGTCTTAGATTTGATTACTGTTTGATTATAGTTTGATGTCTTCTTTGGTTATGAATATCAATCTTATATATGTAGGAAAATGTATTTGAGAAAGGTATCAAGTTGTTTTGCAGGTCTGGGCATTGCGACACTGGATAAGCATTGAAGAATGAGGGAGGCAAAGCTAGGATCAACCTTCTGAATAAGGTGCCTACATCTCTAAACCCTAAACTCTTCACTTATTTGTTGTACTTGCAGAATGCTTGTAAGTCTATCTTTATCACCGTAAGTTGGTAGTTTCTCCCCTGAACTATAGGTGCATTTCCCTCACAACAGAATGGCGACTTCCCTGGGGAATGCCTAACTACTTAGGGGTATCTAAGGTCATTTCTTCAGTCTTGTTTGATGGTATTTGTTCATTTTATTGATTAGACTAAGTTAGTAGGCTTTGTTTGACCCTCCTTGGTTTTTACAGACCCTTCCCAGCCCTTTCAAACTCTTGTGGACCCAGGTGTGGGGGGTTTTAACCCCATTTTTTCAACTTTTCCAACCTGTACGCTACTGTTGTGCAGCACAGTAGAATTTGTCCCTTGTATGGATGCTACTCTATAGCCATACAGTAGCGTTTACCTTAAAAAATACTCTACTTTACCTACTGGATAGTAGTGTACACAATCTGGGTTTGAATTTTTTGAGTTTTTGGGTTATGGACCCAAATTTGGGGGTTGTGGCTGCATTTTTTGGGGTCCCCGATGAGCCTAGGTCTGATTTAAACCACTGTAAGTGGTCTCCCATCCTTGTACTGATCCTACATTCATGATTTGAACCTCTTTTGATCAATTTGGGCTTGTTTGGAAAGTTTTGGGGCTTGTGGACCCAAGTTGGGGGGTTGTGGACCAGTTTGGTGTTTTGTACCCTAATTTGAGTCTAACTTAACCTGCTTGCTCCATTTCCATTGGATTTGAAACCTATTGAGTCTTTTTGACCCTGATTGTACCTATTTGAGTGAAAT
This sequence comes from Larix kaempferi, assembly GCA_027924585.1. Classification (NCBI taxonomy): domain Eukaryota; kingdom Viridiplantae; phylum Streptophyta; class Pinopsida; order Pinales; family Pinaceae; genus Larix; species Larix kaempferi. Next base: position 1,347,866 of record BSBM01000013.1, read on the forward strand.
TTCTCTTTTAGATTGGTTTCTTATCCTCCCTTATGCTTTTAGTTTTCTTTTGTAGTGAAAGCTCAAGTGTTTTGGCTGTTGTTCAAGACCTTGTTTGCATTGTTTATGTGCAGAACTAACTTTACCAAACCATACTTCTTTGTAGGTCATTTGCTTCGTTTTGGTCTAAAAGTCATATTTGGTAGCTTTTACTGTTTCAATAAAGAAAACTTGAAAGTTCCTTTGCTTTGCTTTGATAGTAGGTTAGTTTCAGTTTTGTTTCTTACCTTTGAAAAGTATAAAGAATTTTGATTCATTTTCTGAATAGAGTACCTTGCAAGTGGCTTAAAAGATTTTAGAGTGATTTGCATAAAAAAGAACAAGTTTTCTTTTGCATACCTATTTGATTGAGTAGCTGCATTCTTAGGTTTTGAGTTCAATTTTGTACATTTAGGATTTATTTTTACCTTTTTTGCATTCGAAAGACTAAAATTTGCATTTGCATATGCATTCTAGATCATAATTTTAAGACTTGCATTGAAAAGAAAAGATTTGTTTGGTGGTAAATATTTCATTTTCAGTACTCTATCTCTATTATAACCACTCTCACACACCCACTACCTTTTTGAGTAAGCAAGTAACCTTTAAAATGAACCCTAATAAAATGTACTAGTAACATTTTCTTTTCTAGGTTACACTACACCAACTAGTTTTGGTTAGGATCTTGGGTTTAAAACACCTTAAGCCACCCAAGATCACACATTACGTAAAAATCATAGTTTGACTATCACAGGTAAACCCACTTCATTCAAAACTTGTCTGGGATCTATGCGGTAGGTCTTGTGAGATCAGATTGTTGGGAATACACCTCCTACTTTTTGTTTCGAGCATATACCAGGATTGGATCGCGTTTGGGGACTCTTTTGAGTTTCGGGCTCAGTTACCTTGCCCACGCCTTCTGATTCGACCAGAGACTATTCCCCTAGGAGTTTTAGGTGTGGTGGTATCCTTAGTATCTGACCATAGGTTCATACACAGGTGACGGTGGAGGGTTATATCTGCTGTACCTAGGACCGACGTGGGAGGAAATCCCTTATCGGTCTTTGGGAGAGCGGTTGGGTGATTCCAGCGCTTGCACCCTTAGTCATTGTATTGTGGACCCTGGGTAATTGTTCTTCATCCTTCGTTGATCTGTTCTGGGCCCTCATCATCCCAGACTCTTCTCCGGAAGGCATCTGTTTGCCTAGTTTGATTTACCTAGGACCTTTTTTAGTGGTGTGCTCTTTGTGCTACTTTTCTTATTTTTCCTTAGAGAACTTCTTGTTCATTTAAGCAGGAAACTATGTCTAGCATTCCGGTGAGTGCCAATCAAGGTACCCCTGTTCCGGGGGATCCTTGTGCTGTTCCATTCATTGGAAAGATTGGCACTCCCTTAATGGCTACTCTGAATCTTCCTGGATTCACCATAGGGTTTCCGGTTTGGTTGTTTTCCACTTCGAATGCCTTGCATGCTCCTGACGCTTCTTTTGTAAGCACCTCAAATCAATAGCATAAGAACCCTGTGCCTCCCTTGCCAGTACCATCTTCTCCTCCTCCTTCTACCTCATGTGGCGAAAGTAGAAATACTAGTAACCAACAATCTAAAAGGAATAGATGGAGTAAGAATCAGAATAAGTTGCCAAAATAAGGGGGCAACAACCCAACCTCTGTAAGTCATGCTGGGGGAAAGCACCCTGCCTCTGCAAATCATGCAGGGGGCACCTACCCAGCCTTTGGAGGTCATGCTGGGAGAAAAACTTTAGTCACTGAAAATCATACTGAAAGTTTGTCTTCAACCACTGTCAGTCATGTTGAGGACACGTCATTGATCACTGCTATTCATATTAATGACAAGTCACCAGTTCCCATGAGTCATACTGGAGACACCAGATCAGCCACTGCAAGTCATACTGAGGGCATTGACATTGTTGACAAAACCAACAAATAGAAGTATAAGTTCCCTTACAAGTTTTGTGAGGGAGACCATCTTACTTACTTGTGCCCTGTACTTCCAGAAGTGCAAAAAGTGTGGTCCTTAGTTCAAAATTATTTTGCTTCTGAGCAACCAGCCAGTACAAGTCATGCTGGGGGAAAGCTGTCAGCCAATGCTAGTCATGCTGAGAGTACCGACGTTGTAAAGGAGTCTCGACCTATAGGACGGAAACCAAAGTTCCCTTGTAAACTTTGTAAGGGAGATCACCTTACTCACCGATGCCCTGCCATTCTAGAGGCACGAAGAGTGTGGTCCATGTCTGAAGGAACCTCTGTTCCTGATTTCTCTATAGATTCCCTACAGTCAGATCAACCTTTGGTTGATAAATTGGTTGAACCAATGCAATATTTGGTCGACCCCACTCTTCCTTCGGAGAGTGAAGTGATCGAATCGATGCAATCTTTGACCGATCCCATTAGTCCTTTGGAGACTGATGCACCTGTCCCGGAAGTCTTCTGCATTACCAGTTTGGATGTTTTTGAAAAAGGGGGTACTTTATCTGTTCCATGTGAACCCCTACCAATCCCTAGGATCGTTTCCTTTGATTTGAATAGTCTAGCTGAGCCTCGTCTTCCTTCTTCGACACCTTTCCAGATAAAGGTTGATATCGGGAACCATACGGTTGATCGATGCGTTGTAGATGAAGGAGATTCTGTTAGTATTTTATCTGCTTATGCTTGGAGAGATTTGGGTTTCCCTAATGTTATTCCAACTGTTAATTGGCCATTGACCTTTGATAGAAGACCTAGTGAACCGTTCGGATTCCTCCATCAGGAACTTGTTACTTTGGGTGGAAAAACAGTCTTAGTTGATTTTATGGTTTTAAAGGACCCCGTGGACTTTGATATGATCCTCGAGCATGATTACATTTATGCTATGCATGCTGTGGTGTCTACTCTCTTTTGTGTGATGCATTTTCCTCATAACGAAAGCATCGTCACTATCGACCAACTTGCATTCGTTGATCCTCCTTATTACCCAATTGTAGACTAGTTAGATCCCTCGTCATTAGGAACTGCTATGTCACATGGGACTTATGTGGCATATTGTTCCTTGAGTTCAAATGCTACTGAGAAGAAGTCTCTGAGTTCATGCTTACCTTCTCGGGACCTAGTCCCATCTTTTGACCAAGTGACACCTCCATTTGAATGTTTAGATATGTGTTCTATCTGGGACGATAGACTTCCTTCTGATGAAGTTTTACTAGAGTCCATAGTACAGTCTGCCATTCATTTGGATGTTGATCCAGTCACAGTTATGTCCAGCCTCGGTTTGACCTTAAAGTCTGATCTTCCTATTGTTGAGTCTTTGGACTCTCCTATAGATTCGCAAATTGGTGTTCCTGCTAAGTTTGATTCTGCTTCTAGAATTTTCAACTCCCGTGATGATGAATTTGTTTCTGCAAATTCCATCATGTCCTTCAAATTTGATCTTCATCCTGAAGTTGATCTTGTTGATTGTAAGTCCTTGGGCTTGGGTACCATAGAGTCTTCATTTGAAAACTCTGCCTTGTTTATGCCTATTGTTGATGATAGTGAAGTTGAAAGTATTTCTACAACAATGACTTGTATCGGGTCTTTCTTTGCATATGTTTTAGATATGATCTTGGTATTGATGTTTCACTCATCCAATCATCCATATATACTGCAAGGAATTTATGAATGAAATCTTTGAATGCAATAAAAACTAATCTTGAAAATATCACTGCGGCGTTTTTGAGACCGAATGGCATTACTGTGTATTGAAATAAACCCCATTTTGTTATGAAGGTTTTCTTATGTCGATCCTCCTTCGCAATATTTATCTGATGATATTCTGAGAATATATCTATGAAAAAATATATCTCCTAACCTCCAACGCCTTCTAACACTTCATCTGTGAATGGTGTCGGGAATGGATCATGCAGACATGTGTCATTCAGTTTCCTTAGGTCGACGCAAATCTTGACTTCGCCAGTCTTCTTATATTGGACCACCATCGGACTGATCCATTCAGATTCTTCTACCGGTTCTATGATTCCTACATCCAACATTTTCTCTATTCCATATTTCACTCACTCCTTGTACCTGTGATTCAACCGATAAGGTCGCTGTTTTACTAGCTTCGCGTCAGGTTTCAGTGGAATCTTCATTTCACCTAGTTCCCCGGAAATGCCTTTCATTTTCAAAAATTTTGTTGGGAACATATCTTGAAACTCGTGTAGTAGGTAAGTGAATTTTGCAATTGTCACATCATCCCAATAATCTCCTATGCTTGCAAACTTGGTGTCTGCCTCCGACCCAATATTAACCTTCTTGATGCGCAACGACTGTTGAAATTTTTCGGAGGGCATATTTGGTGCTTCAACAACCCGACTTCCTTCCGACTCTGGTATATAAACAACTCGTGGATCATCCTCGTCATCCGGTCCTTTCGTCACGTTGTAACACTATAACAACATCTCTGGCGTTGCAGTCCATTGTAATCCCCTTTGTTTTTCCATCGAGACTGCTTCAAGTACCTTCTGCCGAATCTCTTGCAGTGCGCTATGGATGAAGGGGTTTTCATCCGAGAAGATGAAAGTATGACTAAATTTAATAGTTATCTCTTCCGTGTTAAAATTTAATGAGAAATGTTCTCCACCCATGTTTTGTGTTTGTCATGGGGGGGACATAAAGTGTCTTTTTCTTAGCATGTTATAACTTGAAAGTGACTTTCATAAAAGCACTTTTATAAAGTTACTTAAGTGAATGTATTTTTGTCTCCTTAAGTTATTTATCCTATTTAAAAAGGATGCATTAAATAACCACCCTTAGATTAAAGTGATCTTAGCCCTTAGATTAAAAGGGTCAGTTAGGTTTTCACTTAGGGTTTTGGAAGTGAAAGAGTACAAATACATGCTTAGAGGAAGAGAAAACACACAACGAGAGAAACAAAGAGTGAGAGAGACATTTTATTAAGAGCATTGGTGTTATCAAACTGAAAGGCACAGTTTCCAAGGCTATAGTAGCAAGTCCGTACAATGTTTTTTAGCATCCGTACAGCATGAGGTACACACAGAAATTTGCAGCAGCTTTAGGAACGAATCCCGAGGTATTTCTTTGCAGCAAATCCGTACAGAAATCTGCTATCCAGATTGCAGGCCGTACTATACTATCCAGGCACAGATTGAAAGGTATTTTTGCTCTGGGTTTCTGATATTGTATTTTTGTCTGTTGCTGATATATCATTGTCAGTTTGGCACGAGTTCCCAGGCTGCTGAGTTGTGCTACACCTGTGGATAATTTGTTTTTTATTTCTATTCTTACAGTTGTGAGGAAAAGACAGAAGTAAAAGTGTTTTTTTACCTTCAGAGTTTGTAGAGTTAAGACACTAAAAATTCCTTGTAGAAGAATTTTGATTTTGCTCCAGAATAATAAAAGAAGATCTCTCTTTGGGTTTTTCCCCCACCTAGGGTTTTGCCTTGGGCATTGGCCCTAAACTTCCTGTGTTCATTTATTGCAGAGATAGTGTTTTAAATGCTTCATTGAATACTTGCATTTAAAGTTATTTCAGTTTTAATAACTCAGAAATATCTAAGTCATTTTGTGAAGCAAGGATTGAGGAAATATTTTAGTGCATATTTCCATAAATTTTTACATGGTATCAGAGCTAGGTTCTGTAAATTTCTGAACCTTGAAGGTTCTTGAAGAGGTCAAGAACAGTTGGGCAGTTTATTTTTGTTGTTGGGGTTTCAAGACAGTAAGGGGAAATCTGATTGCTTTCTTTGTCTAGAACAAGTGACTATTTAAATGGATGCTTCCATCAGGTATGAGGATAGATTGGACGGTGTTTCCAACTTTCTTCAATGGAAGGTGAGATTGACTGCTGTTCTCAAAGAGAACAAGATTTGGTCATTTGTCAACACTGCTTCAGTACCACCAGTAGATCTCATTGCTTTGGATGTGTACGAGGTGAAGGAATCTAGAGCTCAAAGAATCATTTTAGACGGTGTGAGGGATGCTCTCATTCCTCATTTGGTAGAGAAAAGGACTGCTCATGAGATGTGGGAGACACTTAAAAATCTGTATGAGGCAAAGAACGAGAACCAGAAGATGGCTCTCAAAGACAAACTTCATGTCATAAAGATGAGTAAAGGTGAGAATGTTGTTTCTTATCTTACTCGGTTATCTAAGGTTAAAGATGAGTTGTCTGCTGTAGGAGAGGTTGTATCAGAACCGGAACTTGTCAGGATTTCCTTGAAGGGATTCTCCAAAGAATGGTCAGTATTTGTGAAATGTATTGTGGGATGAGATATGCTCCCTGATTGGAGCAGATTGTGGGATGAATTCACTCAAGAAGAAATTCGAATGGGATAGATGGGAGAAGAAGCAGAAGGAACCAGTGAAGAGAATGTTGCCCTTGTTGCAAAGGGGCATAAGAAGAAGAAGAATCCCAAGGTTGACATCAGTAAAGTTCGTTGCTTTGCATGTAATGAATATGGACACTATGCATCACAGTTTCCTCATAAGAAGAAGAAGACTATTGAGACTGAGAAGCAAGTTGCAGCCACTGCTAATGTGGCAAATTTTGATTTTGAAAAGGAATTTGCTCTAGTTTCTATTGTTTCTTGTGGCATTAGCAATGGCTATGAATTTGACAGAACTTGGATAGTTGATAATGGAGCCACTAATCATATCACTGGAATATTGGATTCATTTCAGTATCTGAAAGAAATTAGTTCTGTATGTGTTGTGAATGGGACTCATGAAGTGAAAGGAGTTGGAACAGTTAAATTCCAACTTGATCAGGGTAAGACTCTTGAAGTAAATGGAGTCTTGTACACTCCAAGTCTAAGAGTTAATGTACTCTCAGTAGAAGATTTGGAAGATGATGGATACACAGTAATGTTCCAGAAGGGACATGTGTTCATTGATAGGAAGGCTAAAGATGAGGCAGTACTTCTGGGAGATAGGAGAGAAAACCTATACATAGTACGTGGCCTTACTATTGTAGGTAAGTATGGTTGGTTATCAGACTCAGAGGGAGAGAAACATGCTCAAAGGATTGAAGGTGCACCCTGTAAACAATCCTCAGATCTGAAATCTAGTGCTAGCAGAAAGTTAACTTGGTATGAGATCTGCTAATCAGAAGATGCTTCAAGCATCATATCCATCAGTCCTGATCAGATTCCAGACAAAGAAGGAGCAGCTACTCCAAGCAGCATGGAATCCAGGAATGATCCTGGTAATGGCAGTAGGACATCCCTCATTAAGAGGGAGTGTTAAAATTTAATGAGAAATGTCCTCCACCCATGTTTTGTGTTTGTCATGGGGGGGACATAAAGTGTCTTTTTCTTAGCATGTTATAACTTGAAAGTGACTTTTATAAAAGCACTTTTATAAAGTTACTTAAGTGAATGTATTTTTGTCTCCTTAAGTTATTTATCCTATTTAAAAAGGATGCATTAAATAACCACCCTCAGATTAAAGTGATCTCATCCCTTAGATTAAAAGGGTCAGTTAGGTTTTCACTTAGGGTTTTGGAAGGGAAAGAATACAAATACATGCTTAGAGGAAGAGAAAACACACAGCGAGAGAAACAAAGAGTGAGAGAGACATTTTATTAAGAGCATTGGTGTTATCAAACTGAAAGGCACTGTTTCCAAGGCTGTAGCAGCAAGTTCGTACAGTGTTTTTTAGCATCCGTACAGCACGAGGTACACACATAAATTTGCAGTAGCTTTAGGAATGAATCCCGAGGTATTTCTTTGCAGCAAATCCGTACAAAAATCTGCTATCCAGATTGCAGGTCGTACTGTACTATCCAGGCATGGATTGAAAGGTATTTTTGCTCTGGGTTTCTGCTATTGTATTTCTGTCTGTTGCTGGTATATCACTGTCAGTTTGGCACGAGTTCCCAGGCTGCTGAGTTGTGCTACACCTGTGGACAATTTGTTTTTTATTTCTGTTCTTACAGTTGTGAGGAAAAGACAGAAGTAAAAGTGTTTTTTTACCTTCAGAGTTTGCAGTGTTAAGACACTAAAAATTCCTTATAGAAGAATTCTGATTTTGCTCCAGAATAATAAAAGAAGATCTCTCTCTGGGTTTTTCCCCCACCTGGGGTTTTTCCCTAAGCATTGGCCCTAAACTTCATGTGTTCATTTATTGCAAAGATAGTGTTTTAAATGCTTCGGTGAGTTCTTGCATTTAAAGTTATTTTAGTTTTAATAACTCCGAAAAATCTAAGTCATTTTGTGAAGCAAGGATTGAGGAAATATTTTAGTGCATATTTCCTCAAATTTTTACATTCCCACATAGTCGTTCCATGTTGCAGTTCTGCTGCGACATACCAATTCTACGTTACCTCATCCAGTGTATGCATGAATGCATGGACCCATTCTTGTTGTGGTCTCACTCCCCATGCGCTTTGACATTCCTCCAAGTGATCCCTTGGGTCACTTCTTCCACTGTATTTCCTTCCACAGTACCCTTCTGTTTCGCCAAACCTGACTTCCATTAGTTGTCGACATAGCGACCAACTTGTTATCATCGACTTGTGCGTTTCCCACCATCGTGCTAGTGTAGCCTTCGGTGCTTCTTCTAATGCCAGCAGTATTTGCAGTTATGCTACTGTTTCTTCAAATTCGGTGATGAATTTAGTCATATTAGGAAATCCTTGATATGTTGGTAGTTTGCATACTTCTGTCGCCACCCATCTCAGCGACTGGGTGATGCGTTCACACCTTCTGAATGATACTTCATGTAGTCAATTCTTCCAATCCTCCAGTGCTTCATCAAAATATGATGATGCCGAGATAATGTTTCACCACCCCAATTCTACATTGGTGGTGGGATTAATATAGTCATTCGAGATGTTGTATACATTGTCCCATCCTTCTGTGAATTCATCCCGTATTAGCTCGACATACCTATGCCCTTTTGATGGATCCAGTGAGGCAACAAACCTCATGTCACGGTTCTCAAACGACATTGTTCATTTCCTAAAGTTGATCACATCATGATTCTCCATTTCCCAGTATATCCCTAACAACACCGGATAAGGGCTCGTGTTATCAACTATTTCTATCACGTCGAAATTTGCATAGGTATTTAGTCCCTCTATCTCGACTCTGATGTGACATAATCGGCCAATGGGCATGGCCTTGCTTTGGTTTGCTAGTCGAATCTGTATAGGGGACCATACTAGCTGTGGTTTCCCCATTGTCTCCCATGTCTGTTTCGTCAATATATTTACATCTGATCCCAAGTCTAGAATAATGGATTCGATATCGAATGCACTAATCTACACATTCATCCTCATTTCTCTTCCCTTCTTCTTCCTGTGCAGTCGATGTACTGTTCGAATTTGTCGTCCATCCTCTTGTCGGTGTAGTATGCTAGCTATTTCTACTAGTGCATCTTGATCTTTCTCCAGTTCCAAACAGCTTTCTAGGAAGGCCCTCAAGGTGTTAGTTCGTCATATCGAATACCGGCAACATATCATAGATGGGATCTTTTGGGCCAATAGGTGGCTGCTTCATCCGTCTCATTGTCTCTTGCGCTTCAAAAAAGGTCTCCCTTTTCGCTTCCACATCAAATCAGACCTTTTTTCTTGCTGTCAGTTAGACACTCGACTGTGGCCTGTCTTCCCCTGTCACAGCCTTTCCTCTGGTCACTACTGCGACATTCACAGGCCGAATTCTTATGTCTGCAGAGATCTTCTGTATGTTTGGAGGTGGATTTTGACTATGATTTGGATCTAGTTGAGGTTGGGGTGGATTTTTAGTTTTCCACTTCGCAATCAGCTAGGGACAATCCTCAAAACTGGTTTGGTGTGCTACAATAAGTACACTGCGGAACTGGGTTCGATAAATATCTTTGATAATGTCCGACTTGACCATAATTGTAGCATACAACTAGCCCTCGATCTCATCCAAAATCGCCTCCCCTACCAACACCTCCACCCGACCTCCGCAGAATCCTCCTCTGAATCCTCCTCGCGGTTGGCCATATGGATGTTGGTTATATTGCGCAGGATGATACTGTGGTTGGCCGTACTGCGGCGGGGGTTGACTGTACAATGACTGTGGTTGGCTATAATGGAGCTGCGGCTGGTTATAATGCTGATTGTAGTGCGATTGCTGCTAATTGTACTGCTGTTGCTGTTGTGCAGGGGGTTTCTTACCCCCCTTCATAAAATATGTATCCGCGGTCCTTTCTTGGAGCAATTCATACACCCTACAATCCTTCTCTTCGTGCTGATCCAATCAACAGAAATTGCAGAAAATATTTGCTAGTTTCGACCATTTTTTGTAAATATACGGATTCTTTCAACTGATGCCCCCTCGTCTGACAGATTTGACACCACGACATTCCTCCCTGACTCAGTGGATTCGGTGTGCCAGACTGTAAATATTCGCGGAACTCCGAGAACTGGTCCTTATGATGTCCTTATGATTTGCAGTGGGTGCACCATATTTCCTTGCACACTTATTTTCCCTTTTTGATGTCTTGTAACTGGATCATCAGATTTGCTAGCTGCACTTGAATGTGATTCATGACTAACCTTATTTCGCCAATTTGTGAAGCCTCCATCTTCATTGTGATTTCCAGTGCTTCTGTCTAGGATGTGAGTTTTTGCTGCATTAGCGGCATAAGAATGTGTGGCACTAACACTGTGATGAACCATTCCTTGTGCTGTATGTCGCTCATCCCAAAACTTACTTTTTCCAACAGGGTTTTGTATCTTTGGTCGAACTCTCACACTGATTCATTTGGAAATTTTGGCTTCCTGAATTCATCAATCAATCCTTCCCTGATTTGCGACAGTATTTTATCTGGACTACCTGTAGGTACTTGTATGAATTTCATGAACCAATCTAGCGCACGGCCTTAAAGGTTGTCGCGAGTTGTCCCTTCTTTATATCATCATTTGTGGCCTGCTTTACCATCCATACCGCTTCGCATAAAAAAAATACTTCTTGGGATCCTCAGTCCCATTACCCTAGAAAATTGACATTTTAACGTCGTCACCTGCCATTCTTGGTTTCCTATTATTATTTACAGACCCACTACTCCTACTGCTTGTTAAATTTTGAGCATTAATTCACAATACTCTAGGATCTTTACTGAGAGAACAACATGTACAGTATTTCAATGCAAATCAATCATAACAAGCATGTCAATCATCACAAGAAGCAAAAGCATGAGAGACAAGAGACACAGAGTTTCTGTGGGGAAAACCCTAAGGTGAAAATCCCCACAACTTCCTCAGAGATAGAGAGAGCAATGGCTCAACCAAAGTACAACCAAAATACATAGAGATAGTCTCCTAGTAGCAGATGATCCTCCTCCTAACTAATGCGCCACTTTCTAAGGGAAGGAAGAATGAGTTTCCGAATGATCCAAATAGAGATCTCCCGATCTCTATTTATACTTGATCTGTTTGCCCAATATCCTTATGGGGCCGACTTGTCTAGCTAGGTACATCAACCATATAATATATTAATCAGGGCCAACCCCACACATGGTGGTCTAATAACCCATTGGCAAGTTCACACACTTGCGACACTTGTCAATACATATGATGACACTTCCGTATAGAGGAATGACACATCTCTATAGGAGTACAATAATATATAAATGAAATACATGGATGAAATACATTCTGAAGTTACATATACATCAACACTCCCTCTTGACTAGGAAGGTATTTCTCGACACAGATATTATAGCACAAGTATTCTTCTCTGGATCATCGTCATCATCATCGTCACTGCTGCTGCTATCTCAACCAATCTCTAACTCTACTTGTCATAGGAAGTTCTATAGAGCCAGTCCTTTTTCATACTGGATGTAGTCCCACCGCCTGTAGGTCTTCATCATCTGTGCGAACGGTCTGATAGAGGTTGTCTCTCAGGACTAATTTTATGTGCGGATGCAATACCTAACAAGAGCATCCCAGGAACATTTATGTGCCTAAGCACAACCAGAAATATCTCCCAGGACTGATTACATGCATCTCCTTCACAATACCTTTAAAGAGCATCCCAGGAACATTTATGTGCCGCAGCACGACCGACAAGATCTCTAAAGAGCATCCCAGGACTTATTACGAGCACACAGCTCAACCTCTCAGATCTCCAAGACTGATTACATGTGAATAGACAATACCTTTAAAGAGAATCCTAGGAACATTTATGTGCCGCAGCACGACCGGAAAGATCTCTAAAGAGCATCCCAAGACTTATTACGAGCACACAGCTCAACCTATCAGATCTCCAGGACTGATTACATGTCTCCGTAGTAATACCTCATCCCAAGACTGATTACATGTCTCCATAGTAATACCTCATCCCAGGACTGATTACGAGCACACAACTCAACCTATCGGATTTCTGAGGACTGATTACATACTACATAGGAATACCTCATCCTAGGACTGATTACAAGCACACAGCTCAACCAATCAGATCTCTGAGGACTGATTACATGCTATTTGCACAACCTTCCACATATCATCTCTGACCTCCAAGTATCAACCTGATACTCATGATCTAACTGATCATCATCGCATGAAGCATCATCCTGATTCTCATGATCATACTGATCATCATCACTATACCGTCCTAGTACATATCATCTGGAGCAACATACTGAAGCTCATCATCATGATCATCCTGATCATACAATGCATCCACCTGATGCATACCAAGTATCTACCTGATACATATCACCATACATGATCAACCTGATCATACAATGTATCCACCTGATACATACATAGATACATGATCCACACAATGTATCTAACTGATATATATCAACATACCTGATCTACCTGATCATACACAGTATCCACCTGATACATATACAGATACATGGTCCAAGCATCCAACATGATGCATATACAGATACATATAAATGATCCAACTAATCATATCCATTATCCAACATGATGCATACATACACATACATATAAATGATCCAAATGATCATATCCAACATCCAACATGATGCGTACATACATATAAATGATCCAACTGATCATATCCAACATCCAACATGATGCATACATACATATACATATAAATGATCCAACTGATCATATCCAACATCAACCTGATGCATATACAGAGTAGTAACTAGAGCATCATCCTGATGCTCATCATCCAGCGCTTACATCCATAGCCATGTGAAATATCCTCCTTCCAACATGTTTGGAATGGCTTCAGCAAATGTATCCATCACTTCTTCCTTGAAGTGTCGTCGATCTGAAGAACACCAAGCCTCTCCCTGAAGTACTCAAACTTCACTCTGGCTAGTGGCTTCATCAGTACATCTGCAATCTGCTCGTCTGTCGCAACATATAGGAGCTTCACTGCTCCTCTCTGCACCATATCCATGATATAATGATATTTGATCTCTATGTGTTTCGACCTGTCATGAAACACTAGGTTCTTAGACAACTTCACACAACTCTGGTTATCACAGAAGATACCAGTAGCCTCCAGCGGGAGATCAAATAACTTAGACAATAGCTTCCAGAGCCATACTACCTCACAACTAGCCGAGTAGGCTGCAACATATTCTTCCTTGGCTGTACTCAGTGCTACGTAGGACTGCTTCCTGCTAAACCAAGAGATCACACCTGATCCCATACTAAAGCAACACCCAAATGTGCTCTTCCTATCTACAGCACTGCCTGCCCAATCTGAATCAACATAACCTTGCAGGTTGAAATTTTGATTCGCTTCATACCTGAGCCCATAATCCACTGTACCCTTCAGGTACCTGAAAATATGCTTTACAGCAATCAGGTGAACACTCCTTGAATATGTCAGAAACTGACTCAATGTGTTCACTGCAAAGCAAATATCTGGTCTCGTGTTCGTCAGGTACATCAAGGACCCAATCATCTGACAATACATAGAGACATCAACCGGCTCAGATGAAGCATCACATAGAAGCTTCAGGTTCGATGCTATAGGTGTGGCCATGGCATTGCAATCCATCATCCCGAACCTCTTCAGGATATCTACTATATACTTCCCTTGTCCAAGGAAGATCCCATCTGCACTCTGCCATACCTCCATACCTAGGAAGTAGTGCATCATTCCCAAGTATTTCATATCGAACTCGGAAACAAGCTTCCTCTTTGTATCTGCAATCAATCTGTCATCTCCTGTTACAAATAAGTCATCCACATACAGGAGTAGAATCACAGGATTCCCTTCCTCAACCTTGTATTAAAGGTTGGAATCCGCTTTACTCTTGGTAAAGCCCAAACTAGATAGGAAACTATCCATCCTACCATACCAAGTTCTGTGAGCTTGCTTCAAGCCATACAAGGCTTTCTTCAATCCTGCATACGTATGACTCCCTGTCATGTATTTCAAAACTGAGTGGCTGCTCCACATATACTTCCTCTTCAACTACACCATTCAAGAAGGCAGTCTTGACATCCATTTGGTGTATTTTTCATTTCATCGTTGCAGCCAGGAAAAGTACTCTTCTGATGGAAGTATACCTGGCTACAGGGGCAAAAGTTTCTTCATAATCTATTCCCTCTTTCTGAGAGAAGCCATGAGCTACGAATCTTGCTTTGTATTTCTCTATGCTGCCATCTGCAGCATGCTTGATTTTGTAGATCCATTTGGAAGTCACAATAGACTTCTCTTTAGGTCTTGGGACAACATGCCAAACATCATTCTTCATTATTGATTGGTATTCCTCGACCATGGCATCCTTCCACTCTTTCTTTTCCGCTGCTTCTTCATAACTGGAAGGTTATTTGTTCATGATATCACAGAGTAAAGCAACATAGCTGGTATGTGATCTAGTTCTCTTCTTTGCTCTGTGTTCTTCTTCTGGAATGCCAAATCTTTCTGCATCTTGAATGAGCTCTCTAGCCCATGCAGGTTTAATTTTGTGAGTGTTATTCTCACGGGGTGGATCTATAGGTTCTTGCGGATCTTCAATCTCATGAACAACTTCTGGAATTGATTCAGTCATAGTAGTGTCTTGAAATCTAGTTTCCTTAGTTTCTTCATAAACTTCGATAGGTGCCTTCCTTGATTTGATGAATATTGGGTTTTCATCAAATGTTACATCCCTGCTGACATCAATCTTATTGAACCCTGGAAAGTATATTCTGTAAGCCTTTGAGCTTTCATTGTAACCCACAAAGATACCCTTCTTTCCTGAAGGATCTAGCTTGGTCCTCTTTTCCTTTGGAACACTAGTGTATACTGGACAACCAAATATTTTGAGATGGCTAACTTCAGGTTTCTTACCAGAGAAGACCTCTTTTGGTGTCTTGTTGTCCAATATCTTGTGGGCTGTTCTGTTCTGAACATACACAGTTGTTCTAGCTGCTTCTTCCCATAGATGCATATGTAGATCCTGATCATGCAACATTTCCCTTGCTGCTTCCATGATTGTTCTGTTCTTTCTTTCTGCAACTCCATTTTGTTGAGGATTGTAAGGAGCAGTCAACTCCCTCTTAATCCCTGAATCACTGCAAAGCTTCTTGAAGTCACCTGAGGTGAATTCTCCACCATTGTCGGATCTAAATGTTTTGATATTCTTATCAGTTTGATTCTCCATCAAGGTTTTGAATTCCTTGAACTTATCAAATACTTCATCTTTGTTCTTCAAGAAGTAAACCCAAGTCTTCCTGGAGAAGTCATCTATGAAAGAGACATTGTTAGGAACCCATGTCTTTACTTTGTTAGTATATTGTTGTTGGACGCATATCCTTTGTAAGTCTTCCCATAGTATTTGTTGATCCATAGTTTATATTAGCCCATAGTATTGACCCATAGTATTGGATGCATATGCTTTGTAAGTCGTCCCATAGTATTATATGTCCCATGGTTTTGACTCATATTATTGGAGCCTAGACTTAGCCCATGGTTTGTATTGACACATAGTATTGACCCATGGTATTGGCACCTAGACTTAGTATATAAGTGTGTGTTGAGGCCTATGAAGGCACCATGAAGTTAATTGTATTGAGCTTGCTCAAAGGAGGTTGCCCCCTCGAAGTGGACCGTGATCAATATAAAAGTGATTATGAGTCTATTATTTCTGATATCTCGTGTATTTCCATTAATTAATTATTGCAGGTTCATCACATATGGTATCAGAGCACTTT
Source organism: Larix kaempferi (assembly GCA_027924585.1). NCBI lineage: Eukaryota > Viridiplantae > Streptophyta > Pinopsida > Pinales > Pinaceae > Larix > Larix kaempferi. The sequence continues at coordinate 1,363,995 of BSBM01000013.1, forward strand.
CTTGGGCTCGTTGGGTGGAATTTCTACCAATTTTGTTTTCGCATCTGTTGCAGCTTCAGAGTTGGGAATAATCCCTATCCGCTTAACTGTGGGAAGTACTTGGGCATAAGCCCTAAAACTCATTGTGAGGAGTACCACAGGAACCCCAAAGTAGCTGGCCCATTGAGAGGACCTGTCAGCGAAAAGGGCAACGACCCTTACCTGATTGACTAGTTCCCACCCGTGAGGTAAACCAAGAGCTGTCGTTTGTGGAAAAGCGGTTATCAGTTTTACCTGAGCCATGGAGTGAGGGGTACTATCCCAATACACAAGCTGTCAGACAACATTGGTGGCCGAGTGAAACACCTGAACTGTTAGGAAGCCGTACATACTTGGGGTCCATATCTATTTTCAGTTGAACTATTGTCGATCACTTCCGCTCCAGATCCAACCGTTTCAGATCTATTCTGAAAGTCGTTCCAGATTGAGTCGCTGTTTTAGATTCAGTCACCGTTTTAGATCCAGCCGTTTTCGATCCCTTCCACACCGTTGCAGATCCATCTGTTACAGATCCCTTCAGCACTGCTGTTTCTGATCCATTTCTAAAAAAAAAAAAAAAAAAACTGTTTTTCGGCCATATCTCCCTTGTTTCAACTCTATTTTCCCTGAAACTTCATTGACATCCCTGGAATCCCATTTTACATATTTCATTCCTGAAGACCCTATCCCAAATTCCAAATTCCACTTCCCAAGAACATAAATCCCACATTTGTCTATTTTTAGGGTTTTCCATAACTTCTTCAATTTTCACTCGATTGCCTTGAAATTTTACCATAGAGTTCGCACTTCTGAAATCCCCATTTTTTGCTTCCCTGTCCCTCAGAAAGTGTCGAAAACCTAGTCGAACCCAAATTACCCTTCTGAGTTTTTCCCAAATCCAAATTTCCCCTTACTAAATACGCTTGTGTTTGTGTTTTTCTATCCATTCCCCCCCCCCAACAAAAAAAAATAAAAAATTACTGGTTATGGTTGTCACTCGCACAGGAGAAAACACCATGGAGGAAGCACTTGCAACCATCCAAACCAAACTCCAAGATCTGGATGAAAAATTTCTTAGCCTCCATCTTCAGCATTCAACCATGAACAATAACCGACAGCCATAATCTTTTGCAGCCACCGGGTTCTCTTCTTCCAGCAATTTTCGTGGGCTGAAGCTTGATTTTCCTCGCTTCAATGGTACTGATCCGGCTGGATGGATATACCAAGGAGAACAATATTTCAGTTTGTATAATACTTTTGATGTCCAGAAAGTTCCACTTGTATCCTTTCATTTGGAATAGGAAGCCCTTCAATGGTACTGTAAAATTAGTCACAACAGATCTAATGAACAAGTAAATCAATCACAACAGATGAACATAGAAAATATGGTGTAAAACTGTGTAAAACATGCACAGTGCTCAATATCCCAATAAGGGTGAATAATTACAATACAATACAGTAACAATGATTGAGCAATTCAAATTGCCTAAGGAGGTCATTTGAATCACTGAATGGAGTAGCTTGACTCCAACTAGGAGTCCTCATCATCAATCAGTGGTGGTCATCAATGCACAAGAACCAGTCATCCATGTGTCAATTTGAGTCTAACTGAGTGTAACATGTGTAACTGAAGTGTGTAGAACTGATATAGGGAAGTGGGATCAATGGAGGGTGCATGGGAGGCTAACTGAAGTCAGAAAAAGTCATCTAGTCAATCTAGAGGTCCAACGGAAGTGAAACTAGCCTCAAATCAGGGAGAATCAGAGCTAACTGAGTGTAACTGAAGTGGAACTGCAGTAGGTGAAGAAGTGTGCCCTTCTCTGGTAGTAGGTGAGAAGTGGGCGCCTTCCTGACTAGGAGGGATAAAACTCTGAAGTAAGTGGCTCCCGGGTGCTAAAATAAGGTGGCTAAGGTGCTGGAGGCATCAACCTGGTGACTGGGATGCATGCAAAGTGCATGCAAACCCTAGAATTTGCATGCAAACCCTAATTGCATGCAAGATCCTGAAAAATATGATGTGGATATCCGAACACCCCCCCTCAAGCTAGACTATGATGTGCAAAAAATAATGTGGGGCCCTGGTAACTAAGACCAAAGGTCACCCCAATACAATAATCCAAAAAATGTTGAAAATAAACTAAGTGAGGAAAGAGGGAAAACCCAGTGGGAAGAAAGCCCCCCCTCAAGCTAAAGCATAATAATGGATCAATCTGTCTCCACCATGATGGAACTCACCCCCAACAGTGAACGGAGGTAAGAGAACTTCTTCTCAATGAAGCTCTTGGTGAAGATGTCTGCAATTTGCTCATCAGTAGGGCAATATTGCAGAATGATGGTGCGATCATGCACCAACTGTCGAATGTAATGCATATGAATCTCAATGTGTTTGGTCCTCTGCCGCTGAACTGGATTTGTGGAGATCTTGATAGCATTTTGATTGTCACAAAATAGGTCAGTCGAAGTAGTGCCACCAAAACCAAACTCGGAAAGAATACCTTGCAACCAAACTGCCTGAATGTAGGCATTGACTGCCCCTCGATACTCTGCCTCTGCTGAAGAAAGTGCAATGGCTGCTTGCTTTTTGCTGGACCAACAAATACCACCATGACCAATCATGAAAACATAACTGGAAGTGGACTTCCGATCAATGCTATCACCTGCCCAATCTGAATCAGTAAAACCAATGAAATCAAGCTCAGAATCTGCAGCATAATGTATGCCAAAATGTTTCGTACCTTGCACATACTGCAAGATCCGCTTGGCTGCCCGCCAATGAAGCTCATAGGGCTACTGCATATACCTTGACACGGCACTCATGGCATATGAAATATCAGGCCTTGAGTGTGTCAAATAAAGTAGTGAACCAATCAACTATCGATACATACTGCAATCTGCAAGCGGTGTAGAATCTCCCTCCTCAAGACTGATTCCTGAGAGGAATGGGAATGGGGCTGCCTTACATTCAGCCATATTAAACTTCAATAACAGGTCGGAAGCATATTTTTGTTGAGATATAGTGATCCCATCAAAATATTGAGCTATCTCCAAGCCCAAAAAGTGACTCAGCAAGCCCAAATCGCTCATGTCAAAAGCTAGATTTAAGGCAGTTTTTAGCTTGTTTATTGAAGTAAGAGTGCTACCACTAATGAGAAGATCATCAACATAAAGTACAATAACCAACAAATTACCTTTAACTCACTGAAGATACACATTCAGATCAGATTTGCATCTTTGGAAATTCTGAGAAAGAAGGAAGGAGTCCATATTTGCGTACCAAGATCTTGGGGCCTGTTTTAACCCACACAAATATTTCTTCAATCTGCAAACTAATGATGGATCTGATGTGTAGCCCTCTGGCTGCTGCATATATACCTCTTCAGCAAGGTCTCCATGTAGAAATGCACTCTTCACATCCATGTGGTGCACTTCCCAGTGCTTGGATGCGGAAATAGCCAAAACAAGGCGGATGGAATCCATCTTTGCAACCGGTGCAAAGGTCTCAGTGTAGTCCACTCCTTGGACTTGGGAGAAACCTTTTGCCACCAAACTTGATTTTTATTTGATTATAGAGCCATCAGCAGAAACTTTCGTGCGTTAGACCCATTTACACTTCACTAATTTTCTTCCAGGTGGAAGAGAAATTAGCTCCCATGTATTGTTCTTTTAAAGAGAACTGTACTCTTCATCCATGGCACTTTTCCATCTCAGATCTCGGTGGGAAGAATAGTATGATGTAGGATCTGAACCAGCCATCAAATAAAAAATCTTAGGAAGTAATGGATCAGCAATAGAAAGAGCCATACCTGCTCTTTGAAAGTTTGCTCTTGTTCGTCTCGGATCAATAGGATTTCCAAGACTCAAACCAGCAGATTGAAGAGTGTTTTGGGCCCACTTTGGTAACTGAGGAGGATCATAATGGTCGGATTTTGAACCTGATATGTCATGATCATCATGTGATACTAAAATATCAGAAATATCAGAACTCATACCTTCATTATCGCTGCACGGATCTTCTTCTGGTGAAGGCGGTGAATCGACAGTCTCTTCCTCGACTAGTTGCAATTCTTGAAGCGGTTCTTCAAATTGCACACTGCGCTCTATGAATATCTTTTTAGATATGATATCCATGAGTTTATATGCTTTTGATTCTTCCCCATATCCTATCAGTATGCACTCAATACTTTGTGGATCCAAAGCTCGTCTCTTCTTGGAAGGAATTCTAGCCCATGCAGTAGAGCCAAAAACTCTTAAATTTGACACATCTGGTTTGTGACCAAAGAATGCTTCGAAAGAAGTCATACCTTTCACGGATGAATGTGGAACACGGTTCTGTATGTATGCAGCAACATTGATTGCTTCATCCCAAATATTTGCAGCCAAACCTTTTGATTCAATCATGCATGTAGCCATCTTTTTCAGTTACCGATTTTTCCTTTCCGCTACACCGTTCTGCTGGGGTGTGTAGGGAACCGTATGTTGGATCTGAATTCTGCTTTGGGCACAAAGTTGCAGCAAATCGGCCTTGATATATTCTCCACCATTATCAGATCTAAGATCTTTGATCTTGCTCTCAGTGGTGGTCTCAACAGAAGCCTTAAAATCCTTGAATTTTGCAAGCACTTCTGACTTGTTTTTGAGAAAGAATACCCATGTAAAGCGGGAAAAATCATCAATAAATGACAAAACATACCTTGAACCATTTAATGATGTATGGGGCAGTAGACCACTTATATCAGAATGTGTCAACCCCAAAACTGTAGAAGCTCTGCTAGCTTTGCCGCGATCGAATCTGTGCTCGGGGTGCTTCCCAATGATGCAACCAGTGCATATTCCCTTCGAGGAACGAAGCTGTGGAAAACCATCTACCATGGAATTGTTTGATAGCAGCAACAAATACTTATAATTGAGATGTCCAAATCTTTCATGCCAAATCCTACTAACCTCATTACCATGTGTGCAGAGAGCAGTGGGCTTTGCAAGCGGAATAAAGTGTGAAAACTCATAGCATTTTGCAGTGTGGTTTGCCTTTCCGACTGCAACAAGTCTTCCACTGTTGATATCAGCAATTTCAACTGTATTAGGGCTGAATGTAACTTGCTTCGGTTCACCAGTGTGTGTCATTTGATACACAGAAAGAAGATTTGAAGCCAAGGAAGGCACATAGAGAACATTCTGAAAGCTTCCATGATCTACATGAATCGTACCTTGGCCCTTTGAAGAAATTTTTGAGTCATCTCCCAAATGGATGGGGATGGAGTTGTTTGGATCGAATGAAGAAAAAGAATCAATATTTGAAGCCATATGATTCGATGCACCCGAATCTATCAAGAGAGTAGTGGGCTTCGAAATAGTTGCCATGAGTGCTTGTCCTCTTTCATGATCATCATTCCTATCCTTCTTCCTTGCACCGTTAGGAATAGTTATGTTGTTCTTTTCCAAAAGGAGGGCCATTTGATCTATTGTCTTCTTCATACATGAACTTTTGGGATGAAAGCCACGGTTGCAATAAGTACATTTAGATTTTTGGTTACCTTCTTTGCCCTTTTGCTTGAACTTTGAACGGGATGGTGCATCCGTCTGTTTGCCTTTCTCTCTTTGCTTGTGAGGTTCGAATTTGGGCTTCTCCTTCTTTTGCTTTCCTTTACCATTCGAGATCTTGGGTCCTTGAACATATAGGGATGAATCTTTGGAGCTTATGGACCCCATTTGAATCAACTTGTCATGCTCTTTTGTGACGGATTCAATGAAGGCATTCAAGGTAGGCATCTTCCAATTCGGGGTAGTTAGCCGACCGGAATTGAAAGTAGAGACAAATACCAAATAATCTTTACCAAGCTTGCTGAGAATGGAGAGGATCAATTGTTTATCCTCTTTGATAACTCCACTTTTCTTCAACTGCAAGTTCAAGTTCTTGAATTTTGTGAAGAATTCATTTATGGTCTCGAAATTCTCAGGACTAAGGGCAATCAATTCATTCTCTAATTGAAAAGCCCTAAGCTCATCCTGCTTGCCAAATAGTGTTTCAAGTTGCTCCCATATAGCTTTTGGAGTCTTCAATCCGCTGAGATGGAAGTGAAGATCTTTGGAGATGCAGAGACAAAGAAGACCATAAGCTTCATCAAGCTTGTTGTAGTGTTTGGTTCTATCTGACAAGTTGTTTGGCTCCAATTCAAGACCAAGAGTGACTCGGTAGTAACCTTTTGAACGTAATATGATCTCCATATCATCTTTCCAATCAAAATAATTGAATGGGGTGAGGATAGGATTTGAAGAAGAGTATTCCATTGCTAGGAGCGAGTGCACACTGATGTAGAGGAGCTTGCAAGGGCAAAGTAGCGAATGCAAATGATGGAGACAATAACCTGCAAATCACAATAAACCAAGAACAATGAGGTCGAACAATCCACCCTTTTAGAGTTGCATCACACCTGGGATTGGAGATCAAACAATGTTGAATGGGTCCAATGTGTCAGATCTAGGATTTATGTGGAAACTCAAGCTTCTGGAGTGGTATTGGATGTATTTTCAAGCTTTGCATGCATAGGAGTGAATGCCCTTGAGATCTTTCATGCCAAAACTTTTTGCAATTTTTGAGCAATTCACTCAAATATTCTTGTAAAAACACCTGTAGAAAAGAGATCTTGTCCCTACAATGGCTCTGATACCATGTAAAATTAGTCACAGCAGATCTAATGAACAAGTAAATCAATCACAACAGATGAACATAGAAAATATGGTGTAAAACTGTGTAAAACATGCACAGGGCTCAATATCCCAATAAGGGTGAATAATTACAATACAATACAGTAACAATGACTGAGAAATTTGAATTTCCTAAGGAGGTCATTCGAATCACTGAATGGATTAGCTTGAATCCAACTAGGAGTCCTCATCATCAATCAGTGGTGGTCATCAATGCACAAGAACCAGTCATCCAGGTGTCAATTTGAGTCTAACTGAGTGTAACATGTGTAACTAAAGTGTGTAACACTGATATAGGGAAGTGGGCTCAGTGGAGGGTGCATGGCAGGCTAACTGAAGTCAGAACAAGTCATCTAGTCAATCTGGAGGTCCAATGGAAGTGAAACAGTCAGTCGGGAGTGAAACTAGCCTCAAATCAGGGAGAATCGGAGCTAATTGAGTGTAACTGAAGTGGTAGGTGAAGAAGTGCGCCCTTCTCTGGCAGTAGGTGAGAAGTGGGTGCCTTCCTAACTAGGAGGGATAAAAATATGAAGTAATTGGCTCCCGGGTGCTAGAATAAGGTGGCTAAGGTGCTGGAGGTATCAACCTGGTGACTGGGATGCATGCAAAGTGCATGAAAACCCTAGAATTTGCATGCAAACCCTAATTGCATGCAAGATCCTGAAAAAGATGATGTGGATATCCGAACAGGTACCGTTGGTACATCAAAGCTCATCCCGAGCCAAAATGGACAGATTTTTTCCAACTCCTTTTGCCACGATTTGGTCCTAGTGCTTTTGATGACTTCATAGGAGCACTCATTAAACTTCACCAAACTGGCACAATGAGAGAGTATCAGACATAATTTGAGAAACTAGCCAATCACACAGAAGGATTGTCTGATGAATTCTACAGGAGTTTTTTTATCAGTGGTCTCAAGGATGAAATCCGCTCAGAGGTCAAAATGTTTTGTCCCAACACAATGATGGAAGTCCTAGGGTTGGCTAAGCTGGACGAGGACAAGATCGCAGCTCAACAACGCTCCAAACCCACCTTTGTTCCCTTCAGAAATATGGGTTCCCAACGACCTCCCATCACGCCTGCTCCTCAACCAACTCCTATCAAGCAATTGTCTGAAAAAGAGATGCAGGCACGTCGAGAAAAAGGGCTTTGTTATAATTGTGATGAGAAATTCACTCGGGGACATAGATGTGTTCAACAAAAGCTCTATCTCTTGGATGTGGATTCTACGCTTGCCTTAGAACTTGATGAAGAAGCTCCAGATACAGTAGATGATCAGGTCGACTTTCAACACCTACCTGTTGACACTCCATCTTAGGACGACCCACCCGAGATCTCTCTCCATGCTATAACCGACATCACCACTCCGCAAACAATGCAAGTCAGGGGATACTTCAAGAAGCTCCCTCTTACCATACTCATTGATTCTGGTAGCACTCATAACTTCATTGATCCTCAGATTGCCAAACAGGCTGATTGTTTTGTCCATCCTTGCTCCAACCTTGAAGTCATGGTTGCCAATGGGGGCACCTTACCTTGCAAGGAGAAGTGTCACAATGTGCGTATCTCTATGGAAGATTATAACCTGCGCTCTCACATGTTTGCCTTGTCCTTAGGTGGATGTGATGTGGTTTTGGGTGTTCAATGGTTACGCACACATGGCCCCATCTTATGGGATTTTGATGAACTTTGGATGCAGTTTTCAGTCAATGGGGCACAACACAAATTTATGGGCTTACAACCAGGGTCTCTCTGCATCATCAGTTCACATCGCCTGGAAAAAATACTTAAGAAGAATTCACATGGTGTCATTGCTCAGCTCCATTCCATTCAGATGCACCCATCAACAGTCTCCACTACTTCCTTGGATAGATATGCAGGTGTCTTTGCTGAACCAATGAGCTTGTTGCCTTCAAGAGACCTTTCCGGTAAGAATTTAGCTGCATCTACCTCTCAGCAGGAAATTATGACTATTTTGCATATAGTACAGAAGTGGCAGCCATCCCTATTGGGGAATTATTTCTGCATCAAGACTGATCTCCAGAGTCTGGAAACTTTCCTAGAACAACGGATCTCCTCCCCAACACACCTGAAATGGGTTATCCAACTCATGGGTTTTGACTGTGTGACCACTTACCAAAAGGGTAAGGACAATATGGTGGAAGATGCTCCTCCTCACACATTTGATGACCCAGTTTCTCTTATAGCTATTTCTTTGCCTATTCCAAATTGGTTGCAATCTGTTCAACGGGGCTATCTCTTCTATGAACTCCATGCTTCTTCATCAGTAGCGCACTCTGGTTTCCTCAAAACGTATGACCAAGAACAATGTAACTTCTTTTGGAAAGGACTCAAAAGGACAATTCAATGGATGGTGGTTGACTGTGATACTTTCCAGGTCAACAAGGGTGAAACGAACCTCCTTTCGGGACTTCTCGAACCCTTGCCCATCCCTCCACAGATTTGGACAACTATTTCTATGGATTTCCTAGAAGCGCTCCAGTGGTATAGTACCACATCTCAAAAGACACCATATGAAGTAGTCTCTGGACAGGAACCACCAGTTCTTCTTCCATACACCTTCAGTAGCTCCCTAGATCAGGCAATTAACTCAATTCTTCGAAACCGTGATAAGCTTCTTCTCATTTTGCAGGACAATTTTCACATGGAAAGAATTCGACTGAAACAACAAGCTGATCAACACCGTTCTGAGCGCACTTTTCACATTGCTGATATGGTTCTTCTTCATCTACAACCTTCCATGCAATCCTCCCTGAAACTCCAAAGGCGCTAGTGGCTCGGAATGCAACCCGAGGATGCTACAGGGGACCCACTCCTTCAGATTCTGCATCAATTTCCACATCTAAAGCTTTGAAGACAAAGCTTTTTCTAAGGGAGAGGGGATGTTAGGAACCCATGTCTTTACTTTGTTAGTATATTGTTGTTGGACGCATATCCTTTGTAAGTCGTCCCATAGTATTTGTTGATCCATAGTTTATATTAGCCCATAGTATTGACCCATAGTATTGGACGCATATGCTTTGTAAGTTGTCCCATAGTATTATATGTCCCATGGTTTTGACTCATAGTATTGGCTCCTAGACTTATCCCATGGTTTGTATTGACACATAGTATTGACCCATGGTATTGGCACCTAGACTTAGTATATAAGTGTGTGTTAAGGCCTATGAAGGCACCATGAAGTTAATTGTATTGAGCTTGCTCAAAGGAGGTTTCCCCCTCGAAGTGGCCCGTGATCAATATAAAAGTGATTCTGAGTCTATTATTTCTGATATCTCATGTATTTGCATTAATCAATTATTGCAGGCTCATCAGAGACATAGTAAGCATACCCACTCAGAGAACTGGATGACATTGGACCACATACATCGGAGTGGATGATTTCCAAGATACCTTTTGCCTTGCTTTCACTGCTTGGAAATGCCTTCTTAATGTTCTTTCCTTTTGCACATCCCTTGCAAACACCTTCATGCTTGGTCTTGATTTCAGGAAGACCTTCTACATCCTTACTCGCAATTGGTAATGCTCCGTAGTGCATATGTGCAAGTATTCTATGCCAAAGTTCACTTGGCTCCATGGAATCATGCACCATGGCATGTTCAGGTTGTCCTTTCAATTTATACAAACCTCCCTCTTGCTCTCCAATTACCACTGCATCATCTATGGTCTTTCCCTTTGGCCACATTAGGACTTAGCCATCCACAAATGCAACCCTCATACCTTTTGCATCCAATGCAAAGATGGAGAGTAGGTTCTTCTTGAGCCCAGGTACATAAATGACTTCTTTCATCTTCAAATATTTTCCAGAATCTAGGTTGTAGGAGGCTTCACCACTTCCTTTGATGGAGTATTGATAATCATCCCCAAGTTTCACTTTATGGGGTGATTCATGTTCAGATAGATTTAAAAAAGATTCTTTAAACCCAGTCATGTGTTTGGAAGCCCCACTGTCAATTAACCAATCATTACTACCAAGGGAGATAGTACCCGTGAGAGCAGAGATTAGAACATACTCTTCTTCACTTGATGAGTCATCATCACTTTCTACCCTAGCTTTGTTCTTTGGAGGTTCATCATCTTCGGCAGCATGAGCATGGTACCTTCTTTTGCTACCCTTCTTCTTTTTGCTAGAGTTGTTGTTATCCCTTTTATTCTTGGGACATTCTAAAGCAAAGCGACCTTTCTCATTGCAATTGAAGCACCTCAGATCTTTCTTTTCTTTGTGATAAGGATGAGAAGATTTCTTCTTATGATGGGATGGATCCCTCTTGAACTTTCCTTTCTTAGTGTGTGCTGTGAGAGCTTGATTTTCATTCCCCATCTTTTCTTCTCGTGCCACAATCCTTGCTTCTTCTTGAGAGAATTCCTCCCATAGTCTACTAAAGGAGATCAATTTCTTTCTTGCATAGATCCCTTGGATGAAGGAGTCCCATGACCTAGGTAGGCCATTCAAAGTGATCATAACAATTTCACCATTCTCCACCATTTCATCTACAGCTTCAAGTTGTTCCTTCATCTGAGAGACCTTGGAGAAATAGGATTGAATGGTTTCTCCATTTGACATCTTGACTCCTTTCAATTGGTTCCGCAGAGTCATCTTCCGATTTATGTTCTTCCCTTCAAATAAATTGGTCAGGGAGTCAAACATCTCCTTGGGTGTCTTCAGAGATGACACATGTGGTATGAGATGGTCTTTGATAGAATCAGCAATGATTCTCTTTGCTTTGACCAAGTTCTTCTTATGCAATATCTTAGCCTCTTCATCCTCTGGGATAGGGATGTCTTCTTTTACATATGAGTCCAACTCATTTTCTTCCAGGATTAACCCAATCCTATACTTCCAGGCTCAGAAGTTGTCAGCCCCTTCAAGATTATCCTCAAGCTTAGTGTGGTGAGACATATTAAAGAGTACTTCAAATGGAAATAGAAAAGATTTAGGTCTTACCACTTGATTTGCTGAAAAGTGGATCTGGTCTCGGATTAGGGTTTGTCAGAGAAATCGTAAAAATTCAAAATGTGAATTTCAACTTTCTGAAAGGATAGAAAGATGCGCCTTGATGAGCTGATCAACCTGGTGTATTCAGAATTTGAGATCTGCAAAGCTTCACATTTTAGAAATGCCTTTTTGTCTTCCCGAGTTCACTAGGGAGGACCCTGAATTAGGGTTTGAGTTTCCCGGAGATCTACCAAGCCAAAACTCTCAAGCCAAAGCTCTAAACTTTGATTGTTGCAAGGAGCTTCCATCTATGTCTTTAGATTCTAGAAATTCCTATTCTTGTGGAAACCCTAATTTTATGGGCCAAATCTGAAATGCTCAAAATTGAATTCTGATTGGACAGATAGATTCTCCTTGATGAGTAGAGTCAATCTACTATATTTATTTTCGAAACTCTGTGGAGAGAAACCCAATAAACAAGAAACCCTTGGTTTCCGTCACTGCACAATGTCTTCTTCTCAGGTTAGCTCTGATACCATGTTAAATTTTGAGCATTAATTCACAATAATCTAGGATCTTTACTGAGAGATCAACATGTACAGTATATCAATGCAAATCAATCATAACAAGCATGTCAATCATCACAAGAAGCAAAAGCATGAGAGACAAGAGACAGAGTTTTCGTGGGGAAAATCCTAAGGTGAAAAACCCCACAACTTCCTCAGAGATAGAGAGAGCAATGGCGCAACCAAAGTACAACCAAAATACAACCAAAATACACAGAGATAGTATCCTAGTAGCAGATGATCCTCCTCCTCACTAGTGCGCCACTTTCTGAGTGAAGGAAGAATGAGTTTCCGAATGATCCAAATAGAGATCTCCTGATCTCTATTTATACTTGATCTGTTTTCCCAATATCCTTATGGGGATGACTTATCTAGCTAGGTACATCAACCATATAATATATTATTCAGGGCCGACCCCACACATGGTGGTCTAATAACCCATCGGCAAGTTCACACACTTGCGACACTTGTCAATACATATGACGACACTTCCGTATAGAGGAATGACACATCTCTATAGGAGTACAATAATATATAAATGAAATACATGGATGAAATACATTCCGAAGTTACATATACATCAACAACGTTGTTCTGACACTTCGGACATCATTGTAAAGAACTTATGTCTCTTCCTCCGAAACTCGGCGTAGTGCACGGAGTTGCGGGTACGTTGTAGCTTTGGGTCTGTCTTACTTTGACTTCAGGGGTAGCCTGGTCGCTTCCTTCATCATAGTAAGGTCGCTTAGTCCCTTGAGGTCCCGTTTCGCAGTCCTCCATTCCGGTCGCTCTAGGAGAATCTCTCTCAACTTCAGTCCTTCTCTTCTTCTCCGGTCGGAACCTCATCCCACTTTGCAGGGTACCACACTCTTCCGCATCTTCCCTTAGAATTTCGTCGTAGCTCATATCCATCTACCCTGCATCATTCTACTAGACCCACATCCACACGGTACCCACAACCTCCACACACTGAGCTTTAATCATCGGAATTCATCTTCAATATATAACCCTTTTCGCAGATAAGCATTTTAATCCATAGTTTCAGCGACAGTATAAACCTTCCTCGGGGCCCCTTCAAAAACTTCCTTTCCACGTCACTATATGACTTGATTATGTTGACGACGAATTTAGTGATGTATCCCTCCAGAATAATATTACCCAGACTTCGAAAGCTCTAGATTCCTTGTTATCCGCTCGCTTCAATTGCTGGATCAATTCAGGTGTCCAATGTTCAGGTTCACCGCCTTGGAAATTCTTCTTTTGGAACGTCAGTTGTGCTAACCACTCATGTAGTAGTATCGGGAATTCGCAGAAGAATATATCATGAATGTCAGAGTAGATATATTTATGTAACCAGTTAGTTGTCGACCATCTGGGTTTGCGATTTTATTCTTCATCAAAATTTTGTGCCTTCTTGTCGAACCACTCCCCGATCTTTGGTTTCATCAGATGCCACACCATGTACTCTCTCTTTCTCTTCGCACTACGTTCCCGGAAACAGAACCATTTGTTGACATAGTTATGTCGACATGGGTTCACTTCGCACTGCTTTCAACAAACACTAAACATACACCCTTAGGAATTCAGACCATAAAGGTTTTACCCTTTATAGAAACACCCGTAGCGTGAGTGAGGTCTCACCCAAGATGTCTAAGAGGGGCTGCAGGAACCAAGTTTCCACAGTAGGGAGAAGACATGCGTTAACTCTTACTCAGTCGATACAGAAACTAAAGATCTCTCTTTGCATTATACTAGCAATTCGAATGTGCAATATAAATCATATCAACCAACATTACGGATCAACAAAACAAAAAAATTGCATCATCACAAAATATCATTCATAACATTGCGATAAATGGAAAGCAGAGACTATAACTCATGTCGACAAATAGAAAACATAGAATTGAGGCATAGCCGAACATCCTCATTCATTAAATCATCAAAAAGTACCGCAGAATGAACTTTGCAGATAACAATTCCGAGCAACTTAACACAGATTCATATATTCAGAGCAAAATTGCCGAAGGCAGACAAAATACATCAACTTATCTGATGAATATTCTATCTTACCTCGATCTGTCTATCTATTACAAATATGTTTCTATTTATAGTCTCCTATGGCAGTTTCAAAATGATCCAAACGACCAATTCTAACTATCATGGACCAAAACTTCCGCTTTCGTCGACTTCTTATCCTTCGCGAATGGTTCTTTTCCTTCGCTGATGACCCCTTCGTCGCTGTCGGCTCTGCATCTTCCGAGCTCTAACCCCATGCCAACACAATAACATAACTAACATGAAACAAAAAAATGTCTTATGAAATGAAACTTACCCTTAGGTAGTCTTTGGATCTAATACCATGTGATATTTGGCTATGAAAGATAGCTAATCAAGAGTATAGATCCAAGTACATCAATCAGAGAGATAATACTTAAAGAGGTATCACTTTGTATTAAGAAGAGATAATGACATGAATTTCTAGGAGGAAACAATTAGATAAATATTCCATTCTAAATTCTCACAAAAGCATGCTTACTAAATCTATGAAAAACCCCTTGGGTGCAAAGCGTGCTTTCCAAGTCACCTTTAAAGCTCATGAATTGGTAAATTAGTGATCAGATGGTGATGCATGATGGAAAATAATCCTTAGTTCAGAATTTATGAAGATGAAACATCATGGAGGATGAGTTGGCCAAAAAACAGTTAAGGCAAGTCAACTAGCTTTCACCTTTTCTTGAAAAAGTGGAAAAAACCAATAAAAAGCAGAAGTGTGCCTTTCTATTCAAGAATTGGATAAAATCTACCAGAATCAGATCAAATATTATCTAGAATCTTAGGAAATGCGCTCAAGTGACTCATGGATGCTTGTGGTCAACACAAAGGAGACTTGTGGTCCACACAATGGGTGATTTTGGCCAAATACCTAGTCTAACACCTAGGAATGAATAAAAAATGACTAATTAATGCTATCCTAAGTATTAAATGACATGGATGGGTTTTAAAATAATCCAACATCCCCCCCTTAATCCTGAATTTATGTGCTAAAAGTCAGAAATAAATAGGTCCCAACAACTTGGCATGGTCACCCTTAATATACTGCCTTGTCCATAAAACAAGGAAAGAAGGAAAACCTCATGGGAGAAACCTCCCCTCAAGAATGGACATGGAAAAAATTGAAATATTGATGATCAATCCTTCACTCCACCACATGTTCAACCATCCCGAGCAGTGATCTTAGATGCCTGAAAGTATTCTGAGTAAAATCTTTGGTGAAGATGTATGCAATTTGCTTAGCTGATGGGAAATATTGCAGATCAATGATGTGATCACGTACTAAAATTCTGATGTAGTGCATATAGATCTATATATGCATGGTTATTTTCCTTTGTATTGGATCAATTGAGACCCTTATAGCACTCTGATTGTCACAAAATATGATTGCGGGAGTGCTAAAGGAAATCCCAAACTCTGAAAGAATACCCTGCAACCACACACAATTAGTTGCAACATTCACTGCTCCTATGTACTTGGCCTCTGCTGAAGATAGTGCAATTGCACTATGTTTCTTACTTGACCAGAAAATAGGGCCTCCTCCAAGCATGAAAACAAAACCAGAAGTGGACTTCCTATCTAGGCTATCACCAGCCCGATTTGAGTCAGTAAAGCCAAGAAGATCTAGGATATAATCTGCAACATAGTGAATCCCATCAGTCTTGCTGCCTTGCACATAATGAAAGATTATTTTTGCAGGACTCCAGTGAATCTCATGTGGATGCTCCATGTATCTTGAGGCCACAGTCATAGCATAAGCAATATCAGGTTGATTATGAGTCAAGTACAACAAGATCCAAACTAGCTGCCTATACAGGGTGCTGTTCACCAATGGTGTAGAATCTACTTCTTCAAGTTTGACTCCTGAAAGGAAGAGATTATCTATGTAGCAAGACTTCTGTGGTGTTTGATTGCGGGAGGAGTCGGAGAAACCACAGTATCCATAGTTAAAAATCGATGTTTCGAATCCAAAACAGGATCCATCATCAGGACATATTGCCAAGTTTAATGAAGAGCTAAAGATCTGATATATAGTGATAAGAAGTAAGAAATAGAGACAAGCTATAGGTCGGCTCACGGGGGATTTTAAGGTTTAGGATGAAATATTGAGATTTTAAATTAATTATAAAACCCTAAATTCTAATCTTAAGTTAATAATTTTTGAAGAGATTAATAATTGTTTGAAGAATATGTGTTAATATTGAAATATTATTATTATTGTTTATTAGGGTTAATAATTAATTTATTAGTATTAGAAACATCAAATTAATATATAGATAAATATAGAAATGCATGCATGTACATATAATATATTAATGTATAAAGGTTTTTTTATTAATATATTAAAAGTGTTTTAGGTTTGATTTAGTAAGTAGGTGTTAAGCAATTTAACTAAACATCTTAAAAAATTATTAACTTAAGATTAGAATTTAGGGTTTTATAATTAATTTAAATCTCAATATTTCACCCTAAACCTTAAAATCCCCCGTGAGCCGACCTATAGCTTGTCTCTATTTCTTACTTCTTATCACTATATATTAGATCTTTAGCTCTTCATTAAACTTGACAATATGTCCTGATGATGGATCCTGTTTTGGATTCGAAATGTCAATTTTTAACTATGGATACTGTGGTTTCTACGACTCCTCCCGCAAAGGAAGGGAGTATTTGAAGGCTTGCAATCATCCATATTGAAATTATTTAGTAGTTCTGAAGCATATTTTGACTGAGATACTTTAGTTCCAGACTTAGATTGTGAAATCTCAAGCCCCCAAAATTGCTTAAGAATTCCCAAGACAGTCATGGAAAAATCTTGATGCAAGGAGGTCTTTAATGAAGCTATTTGATAAATATAGCTACCTGTGATTAGTAGGTCATCAAAATATAACACAATAATCAATATGGATTCATCAATTAGCTTCATGTACACATTTGGATTAGATTTGCATCTAGTAAAATATTGTGACAAGAGGAAGTTGTCCATCTTGGCATACCAAGCTCTAGGAGCTTGCTTAAGCCCATATAAGAACTTCCTCAACCTGAACACAAGTTCAGGATATGATTTATACCTTTATGGATTCTGCATATAGATATCCTCCTCAATATCCCCATGGAGGAAATCACTCTTGACATCCATGTGATGCACTTCCCAGTGCTTGGATGCAGAAATTGCCAGAACTAGTCTTATTGAATCCTTTTGTGCAACTAGTGCAAAAGTCTCATTGTAGTAAATGCCATGGACTTGGGAGAAGCCCTTTTCAATAAGAATTTCCTTATACTTCACATCTGCACCATCAACTACAAATTTGGTCTTGAAGATCCACTTACACCTTACCAATTTTCTGCCTGGGGGAAGCTTGACTAGTTCCCAAGTTTCATTCTTTTGCAGTGAATGAAAATACTCATCCATATATTCATGCCATATTGGGTCATGTGAGGCTTCCTCATATGTATGAGGATCCGAATCAACCATCAAAAAACAATTCTCAGGTAGATAAGTATCATTCACAGTAAGAGCACTCTCAAATTGTTATCTAGTCCTCTTAGGATCCCGAGGATTTCCCACAAGTTCACCAGCTGATTGAAGGGTATTATCATCCCACTTAGGACTTGTAGGTGAACTTGGATCTGAAATAATATGGTATTCATCATCAGAAACATAATAATCAGAAAAATCGAGGAGCATCACTTACACTCTCAGGTGGTGGTGTAGAGGGTTCTCCAATTTCAACAGATTGCAAAGGCTCCTTTTAAAATTGAACACTCCTCTAAATGAAGGAATTTTGAGAGGGCATGTTCAACAACTTATATCCATTGGAGTCTTCTGAATAGCCAACAAAAATACATGGTTTTCTTTGCGGCTGCATGTCCCTCCTCTTCTCAAGTGGAATTCTATCCCAAGCCTTGGAGCCAAAAATATTGAAATGAGAAACATCATGTTTGTGCCCATTCAAACCTTCAAAAGGAGTGGTTCCTTTCAATGCTTTGTGAGTCACTCTGTTTTGTATGTAAGTTTCACAATTTATAGCCTCAACCAAAATTCTTGGAGATAACTACTTGGCCTCAAGCATGCATGTGGCTCTTTGAGAGATCTGTTTTTTTCCTCTTAGCAACACCATTTTGCTCGGGTGTGTAGGGAACAATGTGTTGCATCTGAATGCCAGCGGAAGCACATAATTGTTGGAAATCAGATTTGATATATTCCCCACCATTATCAGATCTAAGGATCTTGATATGTCTACCAGATTGGTTCTCAACTAAGGCTTTGAAAAGCTTGAACAAATTGAACACTTCTGACTTTAACTCGAGGAAGAATATCCAACAATATCAGGAAAAGTAATCTATGAAGGTTAGGATGTAATTTGCATGGTTCAAAGACGTATGGGGGAATGTACTTGATATTTCATTGTGGATAAGATCAAGGGGTGCTGAGGTTCGCTCAGTTTTGGATCATTCAAACTTATGCTCAAGGTGTTTTCCTAGGATCCAGCTTTGATAGAATCCTTTAGAAAACTTGATATTGGGAAGCCCTATGACCATATCCTTCTCATGGAATTGAGAAGGATACTTGTAATTCATATGACCAAATATCTCATGCCACAACTTGCTTGATTCATTAGCATGAGTAAGTAGAGCAGAAGGTGATGGGAAAGGCACAAAATGAGAGAATCTATAAACTTTTGAGCTATAGTCAGCAATACCTAAGGCAATAATTTGGCCCGTGGACATCTCACGGATTTCAACATAATTAGGTGTAAAGATAACCTTTCTGGGAGACCCAGTGTGAGTCATCTGGTAAAATGACAAGAGGTTTGCAAAAAGACATGGAACATACAACCCATTAGTGAACGAACCAAACTCTAGATCAACACTGCCTTTTTCTTTGCAAGTAGTTTCATAATCATCACCCAACACAATGGTTGGACCACTAGAAGAAGAAATTGAGGAAAATATCTCTCTTGCAGACACCATATGACTTGAAGATCCATAATCTATGATGAATAGGTAGGCTTGGATGTGCTTGCCATCAAAGCATGCACTCTCTCCTAGTCTTCATAATTGTGTCCTCCTTCCTTCTTTCTTGCACTCTTAGGAAGAGGGATATTTTCTTTCTCAAGGAGATGATCCATTTGATCAATGGTATTCTTCACGCATGAGCTATCAGGATGAAATACCCTATTGCAATAGGGTCACTTAGCCTTCTCTTGCTTCTTATTAGGATTCTTTTTTTAAATTTGAGGAGTCTTCATGAGCTTTTTGTTTGTATTTCTTCTGATCAGGTGGCTTCTTGAAGTTTCCCTTCTTCTTTCCTTTCGAATTCTTTGAATCTCCAGCAGCCAAACAATGATATTTTGATGTATTTTTGATTGCTCCCATCAAGACCAGCTTGTCTTGTTCTTGTGTGAGATATTCCATGAATTTTGACAGAGTAGGACTCTTCCAGTTTCGAACTGCTTTTCTTGTAGCATGAAAGGTCGAAACAAAGATTGAGTAATCTGGGCCAAGATTGGAGAGGATGGACAAGATAATTTTCTCATATTTATTATCAGTTCCACATTGATTCAATTGAAGGATAAGAGACTTGAACTTTGAGAAGAATTCTTGTAAGGTATCCAAATTATGTGGACTCAGTGAAACTAGTTCATTATCTAGTTGGTGGCCTCTCAATTCATCTGTCTTCCTAAATAAGTTTTGGTGCTTCTCCCAAACTTCATTTGGAGTGGTAAGACCATCTAGATGGAAAAGGAGATACCTGGATGTGTTGAGACACAAGAGACCATAAGATTCATCTCTTCTGTTGTGCCACTTTTCCTTCTCAATGACAGCAATAGACTTAGTTTCAGTTGCCATAGTCACCCTGTAGAGGCCTTTGCTCCTCAATAGGATCTCCATCTGCTCCTTCCAGTCAAAATTGTTTAATGGATTGAGGATTATTTGATGTGAATGATCCATGTAATCTTTGAAATATATTTTGTAGTGGTTTGGGTGCGCCCCTGTATTCTTGGTTGTGCCCTCTGGGTGAATGAATGCACCCCCTGGATAACTAGTTGCGCTCTTTCTCATACTGTTTCGATCCTGTAGGAAAAAAGAAGGAGAATATCTTGATATCTCTGATACCATGTGAAATTCTTGTACACACCAATATCTACTCAAGCAATTACAAACTCTCACAAATTGCCTTGCAAAAACTAGTCATAGAACACTGAAAAAAGTCATAATTTGATGCAAACAGTATAACTCTATTGAATAAGTATACATCAACCAAACTTAAGAAATGTAATGGATGTACATATATATAATTACATCATATATTTGAATTCTAAAGATACCATTCGAAATCCTCACAAAAGCAGGCTTACTAAATCTATGAAAAACCTTCCTAGGTGCAAAGAGTGGAGTGCTTTCCAAGTCACCTCTAAAGATCACAGATTGGTAAATTAGTGACCAGATGGTGATGTATGATGGAAAAGAATCCTAAGTTCAGAATTTAGGAAGAGGAAACATCATGGAGGATGAGTTGGCCAAAAAAAGTTAAGGCAAGTCAACTAGCTTTCACCTTTTCACAAAAAGTGGTAAAAATCAGTAAAAAGAAGAATTGCTCCTTTCTATTCTAGAATTGGATAAAATATACCATAAGCAGATCGGATCTTATCCATAATCTCAGGAAATGCGCTCAAGTGACTCATGGATTCTTGTGGTCCACAGTAAAATGGGTGATTTCGGCCAACTACCTAGTCAACACCTAGGAATTAATAAAAAATGACTAATTAATGCTATCCTAAGTATTAAATGACATGAATGGGTTTTAAAATACTCCAAAAAATTTGACATACTTTTGAAAATTTGTATCAAGTTACAATATTTCAAAATGTTTGTTCCAATGGTTCCTTTTGGGGTAGAATGGACAAAGCGTTGTAGTAGGAGAAGTTCATTCAACAAGAGAGGAAGATAAGAGCCTAACTAATATGGGTTTCCATAGAGGTATTTATGAGACAAGATGAGTATGACAAGGATATTCTTCTTCTACAATAGTTGGAGAAGGGGGCTTCCCACATTGCATTTTGATTACAATACCAATGATTACAATTGTCATTGGTACATGAGGAGAAACAACTAAAATATGAAGAAGAGGCAAAAGATGTAGTTATAAAATTGGTAAAGAGCCACAATATGATGTAGGCATTGAACCTTTGGAAGAACATCTAAAATTTATGGATAGCCTTGTCCAAGAGGAGCCTCCACTCATAGAACTTGTCAATGCTACACTAGATATAACACCTTACTCTTTAATAGAAATAAACCACAATGATTCGTATAGTTATAGTGACATAAACAAGTTATGGGATACCATTGGGAAGTGACCAATTATCATTGGTATCAATCTATACCAATGATTTGAGTGGAAAGGCCTTGAGAAGGGAGGGAATGTAGTGTTACCATATTAATGATGTGGAATAAATCACTTTATCTAACATGTTTGGCTATAGGAGTATGACTTTAGGTATTGGGATCAATTCTACGTAGCTCTTATGCTTTGAGCTCAAAGCATTTAAGGAAGGGGATGTTGTGTCCCTGACACAACCATGATTAGACTTATGGACATGCTGAATGTACTTATTCTAGTAGTTTGTTGTTGGGTTTCATAAACTATTAATGGCCATTAATTATGTAAATAAATGTCATTTTTGTATAATTAGGCCCATGTATATTAAGTGATTAATAAGAGATTAGTGATAGGATTAGAGATATATTTGGGACAAATATTTCTTAAAGGTTAGGGTTTTGCAAAATTATTTGGTGTATTAAAGGTATAGTTAGATAGATGGACCCATTCATTTACTTTGTTTTTCCAAGGAAAATATCATAGGGAAACTCCTAAGCACTTCTATCCAATTGTGGATGGTATCCAAAGCAAACTTGTTAGCATTGATTATGATTCTTGATTGGGTAGGGAAATCAAGTGAGGAATGCAATAGAGGAAACCAACTTGAGGGATCGAACTTGAGACCTCTTGCATAAAGCTCAAAGTACTGAACCACTCGAGTTAGCCCATCAAACTCCATTCCTTGACTTATACTCGAATATCTCTTATTATTTATTGACACACTATATTATTCGCTTAGGTGATTTCAATGCTCATACTAGGTCTTTACAAATACCTCTCCATGATCGAGTTGAGGATGCCCTTTGTATTTAGGAGATTTACCTAGTCTAAGTGGGTCTCCACAAGATTTCAAGGATAGGCTTGGCCTCTTCACAAGATATAGGAAACACCTTCTTCATCTAGGTGATCCACATGAGATGCTTTTCTTGAATGTTCTCCCTTATTTTATAGGTTTAAATATGTCTTCACCTATTTCCCTCATGGTTGTGGGGCTAGTTTTGTTGACTATGCCTTGTCCAAGCAAGATCAACTTCCGATATCCAACACCTTATCATTTCCCCCCTCTCTCCCCACTAAAAACCATGCTCTCATCACCTTCTTGCTTTTTGGTGCCCTTTTCTTCTAGAAATGACCCCTTTAGAGGCTTCTTAGACTACCATCTATTTCCATTAGGGGTTTTCAAACATGTACGCCTCCTGCCTCTAGTTGCTATTGTTTTACTTTAGGTGTAGAGATCACATCTCAAGGCATGGGAGTTCAAGCATATTTTGGGTTACTTGATGATTATTAGAATTATACATAGAATATAGAAACAAAACTCTCGGAAATATAATTGTCTTGGTAAGTAGAATTAACTATTCAAATATAGAAGGTAGATTATGTGCCACAAGCAAATTTGAGGAAACCAAACATTAGTGAATAGTAAATGATAAGTTTAGACAGTCCCATGAAGAGGCTCAAACTTTAATGAAATCCAATGTTAAAGACTTGAGTATATGGATACAAAATCATTCTTCCATCTAAATGAAGAAAGTATGAAAACACAAAAGAATTTTGTATTTTATCAATTAATCCCTCTTCAAATAATTTCACATTGCGCTTTTCAATGAAGAAACCTTTAAAATAAATTCAATCCTTTATTTCCCTGGCCCTGACTAATAGGGACTAGTTGAATAATAGAAAAATATGTCGTGTACCAAATAGTCTCAAACAGATACACAAGAAAAAGTATTGAGAAAGATAGGTGGTCCAAATCAGTTGTTTATTTTTCATTGAATACAATAGAGATATAAAATTCTTGTGGTCCATTCTCATATTGAAGAATGAGAACTTTTGACATAAATTTGAGATAATTTCTCCTTGGGCATAAAATCTTAAAGAAACCATCTGACATATTAGATAATGCAAGCAGAGTTAGAGTTCTAAGAAACTTAACATTAGAGAATATCAAAATGTCATTAAAATATAATCAAATATCTCAACAGAAAACAAAGAAAATTAGAGGATGCAACCTTATAAAAAAACAAATATTGGGGAAGAGTTGTCAAATTGAATAAGTCCTTTTGATCAATACAAACAAAAAATTGAAAATGGAATGGAAAAATAAAACAACTCATCCTAATAATTGGTACCTTAGAATGGTTCTCTGTTTTGAGGAAAAGGGCGGGTGATAATGGAAACTTGAGGAATCACATCCTCTGAAGCTATTTTGGTTCTAGGGTATATAAGCGTGTGTTTGGCCTTGTCAAGTGGTGATGAGTTTGAATTGTCATTTTTCTGTATGGCTCGTTGTTTTTTAGAGGTCAATTTACTCATGCAGCCTACATAGGAAAACAACTTGGTATCAGTTAGAAGTTAAAGTTTCATAATAGAAATGGATGGCTTCTATCAATTAGTGGTTGACGCTTTGGAATCAGTGATAAATATGATTAACCTTTTGTTCACTAGAGTTTTAGACTGGAAAAAGGAAACCCTCGTTTGGGTCTTCTAATGGTAGGAAGTAAAGAGTTTTCTCTTTTGAAAGACATAGGCTCCTATGAAATTTTATTGTGGCTAGTGCTGAAAGCATATACTTGATCTTTATAGAAAATGTTCATCATATCAGATTCTAGTAATGGTGTTAGAGCTTTGGAGTAGCTACTAAGTTAGTTAGATATAAACCCCCAAGCCACGCCCAAGCCAATGTTCATCATGTAAGATTCTAGTAATGGTGTTAGAGCTTTGGAGTAGCTACTACGTTAGTTAGATATAAACGCCCAAAGGGCTTGGGACTAATGTGAGGAGCAAGGATTTTAACACCATCCACCAAGATCCCATTCGCATGGGATTTTCTGGCAATTTAAGGTAGATTGTAGCCATAGGGACACCTAGATGTAGGGGTTAAACTTATGGCAATGCAGGTGCCACCACTGTCGGGTTCTGAAGCAATTATAAGGTTTCTCATCAAGGCCTGCCATTTTTTTCCCATCGGGCTTGGTGAAGTTGCCAAAGGAACTTATTGCCATGCTAAAGAACAAGATTCTATTCCCTTTTAAGAACGAAAGTGAATGGGTTTATACTTTATTCTAATTGGCTAGATCCTAATACTTATTCTAGAGGTCTATTTATGGTGCGGACTCGTGGAGAAGGGCAATCCAGGCAGAATCGTGGCAGGGTAACTCATTAAGGATTTAGATGGGAGACGATTCAAAGGGAAATCCAGGCAGAACTGAGTTAGGGAGGCTTATTAACGACCGACTTTGGAAACAATTTGACAAACCTTAAGTTATTCATGCAGTCTTGGGATAGCCACAAATAATCGACTGGAGGTCTTGGTACTCCACGTAGAACTTTTTTTATTATCAAAGGAGGCTGGCATGATTAATCTTCTGTGTGTGAGATTCCAAATCATTAATCAACAATGAGCATACCTGCAATTGCAACCACGAAGAGATCTTCAGCTAGGTTTGTGAATCTCGACTTCAGTAGTTGTAACCAGTGAACCTCGTCCTCGTTTTCCTCCGGGAGCGGACAAGTGTCCAACGGGAGTAGAACAGGGTGCAGGGTGTTGAACGAAGAAGGCCTAAACCGGTTCTGCTCTGAGAGAATAATGCAAAATGCGGAGGAGCTGGAGGAATGGTGATTCGGTTGGGGAATTGGGAGTTTTCAATGAAGCTACCGAAAGGGGACGTTGGCCACTTCAATGCAGAATTAACCTTGCCATCGCCTTATCACCATCACCGGAGGAGTAACGTGGCCACCCATTCGCCGAGAGAAAGTTCGCCAGAGGGGAGGTGGTCGCCGTCGCGGAAGGGTCACCGTGCTGTCGTCGGACGGGTCACGTAGCCAGCAAAGGTGCATTCTGTTTCGTTTTTAGGATACGTCTTTTAAGTTCTCTTTATTGATAAATTCATCTTTATTAAAAATATCAATAAAATTCATCTTTATTAAAAACAATGGACTAATCTTGTCTTATCCCGAAACCGACATATCCCATCTGATCCGACGTACCTGCTAGCGTTTGCTGATATTGATATTCAAATTTCAAACCCTATAAATATCGGAGGACAGATATATTTCTACTGTACTAGAAGATCTCTTCCAAAAAAACAAAATACTTCTACAAGTGATTTGGGAAACAACATGGAAGCTTCCCCCATCGACAATGGAAAGGATGATGATCGAAACAAATCAGAAGAAATTCTGGCAGACCTACCTCCCAAGAGACGAAACCGAAACGAATCCGAAAAAGATGATGATCGAAACCCATCAGAAGAAATACTCGAAGAAGACCTACCTCCCAAGAAACGAATCCGAAACGAATCCGAAGAAATTCTGCAATACCTACCTCCCAGATTTAGAGATATTTGTGCCACTTCAACGGGTATTGAGCGCTTCAATCTCATGAACGACGATCTTATAAGCGATCGAGTCCTTTCCGCGCTTCGTTACGGTCGTCTGCTCCCTCACATTGGCAACCCCACGTTGCGTGAACCTATTGCAAATAGATTTCGACATTTGATTGATAATCCACTGACACCACCAGATTGCTGTCTTCTGTTCCGTGTGTGTGAGAGAAGTCCTGGCGGATACGTGAATAAAATCAAGTTTCTCGACTGCGCCACCAGAGACAAGAGGGTACCACGATTACCCGATCAGGTATTGGAAAGACATGCATTAGTAACTTTCCCTCACACAGTCTTTAGTTCCGATGGCGGCCATCACGCTCTCGTTGCAGTCGAAGAGAAAGTGGTATACTGTAAACACTATAATCCGAGCAAGCCCTTCAGTTTTATAATGGATGCTACACATACTGGTGACTGGGTTTTCAGGCCATTGGATACATCTACAATATCTCAAGAAATTCAACGACGTGAAAATCCAGGCCATGCATATGCCCGACACATAGTGAAATCAGTTGTCGGGCATCGTTTGATAGTGCTTTTAAGGTTCGAAGGATACAACGCTACGCCCGCGTTGTGCTTGGATGTCAACACTGAAAGGTGGTCACTTCTTCCACCATGTCCATTGCATGGTGATTATTGGTATACGCCCATCGTATGGCAAGGAAAACTGTTTTTATTAGATCCAAGAGCTGCAAATGGTGATGTGGACCGTTTAGTTCCCATTCACTTGGACATTGAGAGGAACACGTGGGTGGAAGATGATTCCAACACTGCGTTAGCACGAAGCTTACTGGAGTTACCTAGAAGATGCATTCAATCTTTTTTCCGTACAAAGAAAAGTATAATATCCTCCAAGTCCGGAACACTGTATGCACTAATATGTGACCAGCTTAACGTTGAGTACCCCATTCATGATGTCTACGCTATGGAGGACACCACAAGCGGTTGGAGGCGGGTTGAGCTGAGGAGAAGTATGGACGTCAGTCCTCTGCCTTCCCACATACCGCCATATGAGGAGTATAACGGGATTGACGCGGTGGTAATAAACGCGATTGACTGCTGGGCAGTAAACGAGGATGACATACTCTTGGCTTTTCTAGAACATTATGGTTTGGAAGATGGCAGCATCACGTGGGCAAGGTATACATGGTGGATTGTAAACAAGGACCATGGAGTTAAAAGTTCTAATTCTGAAGAGCTGAATCTGTCTAGTTATGATGTTACGAATCTTGACAATGTTTTTAAATTTGAAAGGTTTAAATAGTATCGTTATCTATTTTTCCTACTTTCTCGAATGGTGGACGGATTAGGAACACTGTATCCTCTAACCAAAATGCCTGGTTGGAATCTCAGCAGAGGAAGAAATGTTATAATTGTAATTCGAAGTGTTTAAATAAAATCCAGAATAGATATTAAATTGTATAATGATTTTAATAGCAATTTTCAGAAACAATTTTGACTAGTTTTGATGAAAAATATGGATACTAGGTTTTTTGAACCCAAAATCCGACGGCATATATGTCTGATTTTCGACATCCAACTGTTGACCATCCGACAACCTTCTTCTTGTTTAAACGTCGGTCCAAATTCAACGGATATCCTACAGCAAAATGAATCGTCGGATATCTGAAACCTACCTGTCGGATATCCGACGGATCTCTTTCAATGCGCTCGTCTCCTATCCAACAAACATCCTTTTTCAGGCAGTCGGATATCCGACACCCACCTGTCGGATATCCGACTTAAGCTCTTTCAATGCGCTCATCGCCTATCTGACAAAGATCCTCTTTCAGGCGGTCAGTTAGCCGACGACTACCACTTTATATGAAGTCGGATATCCGATGGCAGTTCCATGTAAAAATGGTTGATATCCGACGTTCTTAACTGTCGGTGGTATGGCAAGAATGCCAGATATCTTAGAGGGGGAAGTCGGATATCCGACGACAGTTCCATGTAATAATGGCTGATATCCGACCTTCTTAGCCGTTGGTGGTATGGAAAGAACGTCGGATATCTTATAGGTTGGAAGTCGGATATCCGACGACAATAGTATAATTTTTTTTAAAAAAATACACTATTATGTTGTGATCAAATTTGAATGGTGGGTCTTAATTTTTATTGGAAGGGAATTTGTTCTTGTAGCTCTTCAAAGATGAAGGGAAATTTAAATACTTGTACTTCAATTGACAATTATAAATTAACTAAACCCTTCCCCCCAAAAATGCAAGAAAAATATATTGCTCATCCAAATTTTTACAATCTTAAATGATTGAGTACTCTTTAATATCTACATGATAAAATGGTCTCTTTTCAATAAAAATGTATTTGAACACATTAATTTGATATATATGTAACATTAATTTTACAGTTCATTAAAATAACAACTATTTTGTTGTATTTTTCAGGGTTAGACCACACTTCATTATATAGAAAAATACTTAGACTATGCAATAATCATATTGGGGCATCTGCATGATCTTATGCATAGTGCAAGACGTTGTAATTAGATATAGTATTAAAATAAAACTAGAACCATGAGAAAATTACTTACTGTTAACTATGTACAAAAAGAAGTCACTAAGCAAAACGAGGCTATAGTAAACCTACAACCAAAATATACATATAAAACCAACCAAAACCTTAATTCAAACCGGTGAGAGGGAAACCATCCAAGCTTGAGAGGTGTATGAATGATGGACATTAGGTGCCTAAGAAAAAATAATACATAGCTCAAAAAAACATTAAAAAAAATCGTCCATACCAAGCAAGTTAGCAACGCTAGCATCGTAGGGGCATGGGCATCAAATTTTGTTGTTCAACATTTGTCGCGACAATATATAGGCATGGGATGAAGGGGAAATGGAATCAGGCCCGAGTCAACTGGAGCCTTGCGACTCGCTGCATGTTTGAGTCTTGACAATCTACCTTTTATATTGAACCATAACAACAAAATAAGTTTGTTAATGGTTCAATTTGCAAAAATTCTAGATACATGAGTAATTAAGACCCCGACCCCGAGGCTCTATAATTTGATGTGTTTTTTTACCAATCCACGATTCGGTGAGGCTCTATGGATGTCAGTCCTCTGCCTTCCCATATACCGCCATATCAGGAGTATAATAGGATTGATGCGGTGGTAATAAACGCGATTGACTGCTGGGCAGTAAACGAGGATGACATACTCTTGGCTTTTCTAGAACATTATGGTTTGGAAGATGGCAGCATCACGTGGGCAAGGTTTACATGGTGGATTGTAAACAAGGACCATGGAGTTAAAAGTTCTAATTCTGAAGAGCTGAATCTGTCTAGTTATGATGTTACGAATCTTGACAATGTTTTTAAATTTGAAAGGTTTAAAAAAATTATAAGGTTTAAATAGTATCGTTGATCTATTTTTCCTACTTTCTCGAATGGTGGACGGATGAGGAACACTGTATAATTGCCTGGTTGGAATCTCAGTAGAGGAAGAAATGTTATAATTGTAATTTGAAGTGTTTAAATAAAATCTAGAATAGATATTAAATTGTATAATTATTTTAATAGCAATTTTCAGAAACAATTTTGATCAGTTTTGATGAAAAATATGGATTTTATCCTATTAGGACTAATGATTTCTACATTATTTCAGTTTTAATAATCACATAAATGCAATGTGAAGAGGGGTGGGGTCCCTTGTCCCACAAACAAGGGGTCTCATCAGGGTAATTTTTAAGGGCGAAATTTCACCAATTGGTTATTTTTCGGGCTTTTTTCAAGAAATAAATTTGCTATTTGGTTATTTTTAGTTTCTAATATCGCCTATATTTTCATCAAATATGTTTTTTTATCATAATATTCGCCAAAATTTACACATTTTAATAGTAAATGTTATGTTTCATATTTAATATTAGCCTACCTATCTATATACATGTTTTTTTCAATCCAAAATAATTGCCTAGGATACTATACTTAAGTCTAATATTAGAATCCTTAAAAAATACCCTGGGTCTCATACACCAAATTGTTGTCTAGCTTGAAGGTGACCATAAAATAGATTATTATTATTAATTACTAGCAACAACCAATGTGTTAAAATTATAGTTGTTGCAATAAAAATGTTATTTGGAAATCAAAATGAAAAGAAATGCATATTAAGTTAAAAAAATTAAATAAAAAAATTAAAACATATTAAAACAAACTAAAGTAAATTAAATAAAAATAAAATAACATAATATTATAATAAATTAAATTAAAATAAATAAATTAAAATAAATTAAATTATAAAAATAAATTAAAGTCAGTCAACCCAATACTGTTTCAACCATTCCTACCGAATTTCTACAATAAAACTTTCCATATATTCAATGCCAATCATGTAGAGTTTGGCTTATTACGATATATGCCAGGCCTAGATGCATCAAATATACTATTTAGATTGATTATGCTTCGAAGTCCCAAATTAATGGAGCATTAAATCAGTAAGATTTGTTGACTCACCCCGTTTCCTTGGTTTTATGTACAAGGAGATCGTTCAACAACTTGACATCCTCGAACTCCCCATTGTAAGTGGAACGCAAGATGGCTGCCACGCAAATTGTGTTCTCGTCCAACAATTCTACATCTTTAAGAGGGTCCATGATATAGTAACACTCCCACAACTTAACTTCCTTGAGCTCTACCTCAAAATAACGAGCAAATTTCTCCCAACAGACCTACAATTGTATTTTGTAGCATAAATGTAAGTAAAGAATGCAAAACTGATAAAACAATTCCACAACATTTAACTTTACTTTAGCTATATAAGTATAAATAGTTAGCCAAACCCACTTGAGCTAAACCCATCTAAGTCTTGCTTTGATATACATAAGTTACGAGCCGCGAATATGTAAACTCGGCTTCACAAACCTCCAGATGCATACCAGACAAGAATTTTAATGGTTTTGGGTTTTAATCTAATTAAGAAACAGTATCTATATTCCTATCAGATAGAAATTTAGATGAATTTTGCTAATTTAATTGATACAAAGCACATTTAAATGGATTTGGGCTAATCCAATTTATACACATCAACTTAAATAGATGGAGAATCTCAAGTTACCTGCACATTTGCACCAGTAACAATGTTTGGCTTGTCATACGGCTTCCCCTCTGCCTTGCGTTTGTTTTTCCATTTGCATTTGAATGCAAGGCCTGCCAACATGATCGCTTCTGAAGATCCAACAATACCCACTCCCACAGCTTCCTCTCCATCTTCGAGTGGGGCATTAAACATATTGGCTATAATGTTCACACATCGATTCTTTTCCAAATCCAAAAACATCAAAGCACTTGACACTTTCAGAATAAAAAATAGAGAAAATAAGACAAACTAAATAAAAATTGCCCAAATAACTAAAATTGATTTGAAAGGGGCTTTCAAATGATCTTGAGAGATTAGAAGCCGAAGACACTAGGTTTTTTGAACCCAAAATCCGACGGCATATATGTCTGATTTTCGACATCCAGCTGTCGACTATCCAACAACCTTCTTCTTGTTTAAACATCGGTCCAAATTCAGTGGATATCCTACAGTAAAATGTACCATCGGATATCTGAAACCTACCTGTTGGATATCTGACCGAAGCTCTTTCAATGCACTTGTCTCCTATCCGACAAAGATCCTTTTTTAGGCAGTTGGATATCTGACACCCACCTGTCGGATATCTGACTTAATCTATTTCAATGCGCTCATCGCCTATCTGATAAAGATCCTTTTTTAGGCGGCCAGTTAGCCGATGACTACCAATTTATATGAAGTTGGATATCTGATGGCAGTTCCATGTAAAAATGGCCGATATCCGATGTTCTTAACTATCGGTGGTATGGCAAGAACGTCGGATATCTTATAGGGGGAAGTCGGATATCTGACGACAGTTCCATGTAAAAATGGCTGATATCTGACCTTCTTAGCCGTTGGTGGTATGGCAAGAATGTCGGATATATTATAGGTTGGAAGTCGGATATCCGCGACAATAGTATAATTTTTTTATAAAAAATACACTATTATGTTGTGATCAAATTTGAATGGTGGGTCTTAATTTTTATTGGAAGGGAATTTGTTCTTGTAGCTCTTCAAAGATGAAGGGCAATTTAAATAATTGTACTTCAATTGACAATTATAAATTAACTAAATCCTTCCCCCAAAAAAATGCAAGAAAAAAATATTGCTCATCCAAATTTTTACAATCTTAAATGATTGAGCACTCTTTAATATATACATGATAAAATGGTCTCTTTTCAATAAAAATGTATTTGAACACATTAATTTGATATATATGTAACATTAATTTTACAGTTCATTAAAATAACAACTATTTTGTTGTATTTTCAGGGTTAGACCACACTTCATTATACAGAAAAAATACTTAGACTATGCAATAACCATATTGGGGCATCTACATGATCTTATGCATAGTGCAAGACGTTGTAACTAGATATAGTATTAAAATAAAACTAGAACGATGAGAAAATTACTTACTGTTAACTATGTAATGTTATCGGACAATCCACTTGAGCGGACACGAGCAGGATCTCCCTAGCTCAATGTGAGTCTAGAACAAATAGTACAGAATACAAAACTCATTTCCTAGATCTAGTTATAGATCGAGTACTTAGATATCATACCTTTCAGATCGCGGATCCTCCTCCTTGTTGTTGCTCCAAGTCTCGCGGTTGTCAGATCTCCAGCTGCAAGACCTGTCAAGACAATATGGAAACGATACAAGCAGTACAAGATATCTAAACAATAACTGATCTAAACTAACAGTTGAGGAAGAAAGTTCTAAACATTATCAACGAGACAACATTTATGGAAAGAGATTATATTAACTGTATAAAAAGGTGGGAATACATAGAAAGGATGAAGCTACAACCAAAGCCTCAACGTCGCATCCTCCATCCAACATGTCCAAGCCAAGTCTCCAAGATGGTACAAGCTTCCCAATCACCAATATGGATCCTATCAGCATAAGGGTACCATAGACCTTCCCCCTTCTCACGGAGAGAGTGGGTGTTTATAGAGGGCTAAAGAGATAGGGTAGGTTGAGGATTAGGGGGAGATGGTTAAGGGATCTTTCCATAAGGTTAGGAACCGAAATGCCACCTCACCTAGAGCCTAGGGATAGGCCTCCAAATCACTCATCTTCGAGAATGGGCTCGAAGATACTCTTTTATCCAAATAACTGACATCGTTGCAGGTTGCATTAGGACAACCTACGATGTCGCATGTTGCACAAGGGCAGACTGCGACGACCTTGAAAAGTAGGTCAGTTAAGCCCTCCAGACATGGGAAACTTCAGGGATGTGTTTTTACTCTAAAATGGGTTTAGGTAAAATAGCAAAGAGTTTACGCAATGGTCAAGATGATGACATTATCAAAACGGTCATGATGACGACACTTGGTCATAATGACGATACTTGCAATGGTCATGGTGACAACACTAGGTCAGGATGATGACACTTGAAACGCTTGCGACACTTGCGACACTTGCACAAGGGTGATGACATTTTGGTTTAACAGAATGCCCCCCAAAGCATCAACCTGACGGAATGAGACAGGTGAAATGCTTTGTAGTAAGAAAAAATGGCAAGGACTCGCTTGTTGGAAGGAGTTGTTGCAGAAATGACCTGAGATCCACAAGTCTCATACAAAAAAAAACATGGCTGCCGACCAATACATTGCAGATCCATGATAGTAAAGACTGATTGAACACAATCATGGCTACTAGACACAAGCGTAGATCCATGATGAGATGATAACACATCCACGACCAATACAAATGTGGATCCGTGTAATATGACTCAATACAAACTTCATCGTAACCTAGGTAAAACATGACTCCCCAGGGTCTTCAAGTTGAACCCGCAATGATACGAATCTATCCATGTGATTACAAATGTCTTGACGTCGAACATGGTAGAAACCACTTGATTACCGACCATTGATGTAAACCGTTAACAAGTGCAAGGGAGATCACCATTGCTGTCAATGATTCCCAAGGTATCACAGTACATAACATCAAGCGTGAATAAATGATTTGAAGTCAAACGCAAGATGAAATCTTTCAATCAAGAGTCAATGATGTAAACTCATGATGAAATCAAGGTAACCTGCCATTGAGGCATGTAGGGCCAAGGTACTTGGTTGGTTTCTAGATTCAATCCTTGGATGATGATTTGAAGTCGACGAAGATAAACCCGTCGAAGGAGGGCCATGATGAATCCCCCATCATCGACATGAAACACGACAAAAGATGTGTAGAGTAGATCGGATGATACAATAATGTGCAAGACTGACTCAAGGTAGAACGACATGATTGAAGGTATATTGACTGCAGAAGATGAGTAACAAATGTCTCTTGAACATGGGCATGGCATGTCTTGGCAGTATTGCCATGACGAGAATGATATCAACCTCTAATGCAACTGATGGTGGAAGCATTCTTTGGCTGATCCAACGGGAGTGACGCGACTCATGGAATTGACGAGACTTGAGGACAAACAGATTATCCAAGTATTGAATGCAAATGCAAACGAGTGCCATGTTCAAGAGTGACTATGTATTGCCGTAATTAAGATGTAACACAAAATCTTCCCTTTTTCCCCATCATGATTGATGAGTGCCTCATGTGTTTTTGACAAGCTTGATGAGGGTAACCAGATGCTCGGTCTAGCTCATCTCATAGATGAGTCCAATCCCAAATGTTTTACGAACCTAAGAAAGGAGGGGTTCGCCCCATAATGGGCCCTTCAGTGTTTAAAATTGAACGAGTCCAGAGAAGGAAAACTCGGCGTCATTTCATGTTTAGAGAGTCTGAAAAGAACTAAAGGAGACTCCAATGGTCCTTTTTTCGTAAAGTTAGCCTCATCACCCGAAAAATGGTAAAACAATGCGGGAGAGGAATCTTCCAACCATGGTTGGTTGGAGTATTCTTTTTTCGTAAATAGTGCTTTCTGGTTTGAAAAATGGGTAAACTATCACCAGAAAGACAATCATTCAAATGCTTTTACAAGCGTGAAAGCATCAAGTTCGCTTGGCAATCTTTTCCTATTTAGGGAGTCTGAAAGGAGCTTAAAAATGACTCCATGAACAACTTTGTCATGGTTGATAACCGAGTACGACAAAGGAAAAAGTAAACTCGGCACAGTTCCTTTTCCATAAATAGTCTTCCGAGGCCAAATAAAGTGATAAACCTATACTCGTTAGACACACCTTTTTAACTCAAATTTTTAACGAGCACGAAAATGGTATCAAAAGCACTCAGAATCTTTTTCATATTTGAACCAGAGCACAAAAAAGTAAAAACTAAGCTCGAACCACTTTTCATGTTTCAACTAGAGCACGAAAAAGGTGAAAAGTAAGCTCAAATGCTATCTTACTGTTTTTAATGAGCTCGAAGATAGGTTGGAAGAATGCTCATGATGTTTGCTTCATTTTTAACAAGCCCGTAGCAAAAAATGAACTATACTCGGGATAATTTTCATGGTTTAATGAGCTTGAAACCTAAAAAAGGAAAGTATGCTCCAAAATGTTCCCAATGGTGGATTTCTTCCCGTCATGAAATCCAAAGGTTGGTGCATGCCCCCATCATGATTGCTAGAAGTAAGTGACTTAGCTCCAACGTGGTGTGGAGAGGGGATCGAGTTTACTTCAACGTAACTTCCAGAGATTGAAGACATGTCCCCAAGCTTCATTTCATCCGCCTAAGGCATAGGCGGGTGAAAATAAGGTTTAGGTACTAAGTCATTGGGAAGACTCGATTCAATGAAAAAATGAGTTGTTTCATTTTTTAATGAGCTTGACACAAGATTAGAACTCTGCTCGCGGGAACCTATTTCATTTTTTAACGAGCTTGACATAGAATGGGAACTATGCTCATAGGTTAAGGCCCATTGACAGGTTCCTTCCCAACATGATGTTCAGAGGTTGGTAAATGCCCCTAGCATGATTGCTAGCGGCTTTTAACATGGAAGTGTTCCCTCAACATGATTGTTGACGGTACGACATGTGGCATGCCCCCCAAGCTTCATTTCATCTAAAAATGTTGCTTGCTAACCCAACTACCAACCTGGCTACTAATATGAAAATGTTCACCAAGGGGGGGAAAACAAGAATCAGATGAAATGAAGGTTCAAGTTCTAAATCTAGCGAGAGACTTGAACTGATGGGAGGGAGATCTATTTCATTTTTTACACAAGCTTGAAATAGACAATAACTATGCTTAAGGGGGCCCATCTTATTTTTTAACGAGTTTGAAATGGAATAAAACTATGCTCGAGTGGATGGTTTCATTTTTATGCAAGCTTGAAACCAAAGGTAAACTTTGCTTAGAGGGGTCTATTTCATTTTTTAACGAGCTTAAAATAGAATAAAACTATGCTCCAGTGGATTGGTTTCATTTTTATGCAAGCTTGAAACAAAAGGGAAACTATGCTAGGGTGGTTGGTTTCATTTTTTAATGAGCTTGAAACATAACATAAACCATGCTCGTGAAGTGGATTGGTTTCATTTTTATGCAATCTTGAAACCAGAGGGAAACTATGCTCAGGTGTTCGGTTTCATTTTTTAACGAGTTTGAAACATAACATAAACCGTGCTCGTGCCCCCATCCTTAGGGGGAAGAAACCACTAAAACATGTGGAACATTCAGGGAAGTCTGATGACTAGGAGTCATATGATGAGTGGGGGTCACGTAGGAAAGTTGATCAATGGTCACAATCCTCCCATCATAGGGAAAATACATCACTCAAAAGAGTGTGGACACGATGGCTTTCATAGCATAGACATAATCACGTCCAAGGAGTAGATTGAAATCTAAAGGACCTTGGACAATGATGATATCAACATAAATAGTTTTACCTCTCAACGTGACAGGTAACTGCGGGAGAATCCCTAAAGGTCCGGTAGGCCTTCTATTAAAAGCCAAAATCTGGTCAGTGACTGGCACAAGCTGAGGTGAACCTATAGCTTGCCAAGTAGTTGAGGATAAAATACTAACAGAAGCTCCCTCATAAACTATCATACGAAATATTTCCTTATCGGAAACTCCTACAGATATTTGAAAAGGAATACTCAAAGGAAGAAGAGATTATGTTAGACGATTCCAATCAAAGGAAATGACCTCAGTACTTGGGGGGGGTCCTGTAGGAATGGAAAGGGTTTCCCCTTGCCTAGGACATTCTGAACTGACTAGGAAAACATCAGCGGTTTCCAATTCACTCTCACTTGGAAGATAAGAATGAGACGAATATTGTGTCATGGTGACTACTTCAGTCTAGACTTTCTCCAATGAAAGAGCGGGATTGAGTGGAGATGACATCGAATTGATCTCTTCACTCTCGGAAGGGAGAGTGGGATCAATTACAGATAAAACTGAATTGATCACTTGTTCAACCAGCGGGGGTCAAGGGACAACTTACTATCGCTTGTTGGAAGCACCTGTTTAGAACTAGTAATATCTTCCAACCACCGTGAAGCATCATCCATGCTTGGACAAAGGAAAGTACGATGCGTGCCCTTGCACAACCAGCAAGGGTCTGTAGGTCTACTCTTTCGACCCTTCACCAATGGGTCACTGGTCGAGGGAGTATCATCAACATGATGGTCAGAGGTTGAGGATACAAGCGGTTTGGGGTTTTTGGACCACACTTCTGACACACGGGAAAGACCGAGACAATTCTTCAGAAGGTGATCACCCTTGCAAAGTTTGCAAGGGAACTTTGGCTTACGAGATGTTCTCATAGAATGAGTGCCATCAGAGGCAGATGGTTGACGCTTTCTCTCTTTCATATCTTTCTTCTTCTTAATATTCCCTTTCTTCTTCTTCA
Organism: Larix kaempferi; assembly: GCA_027924585.1. Taxonomy (NCBI): domain Eukaryota; kingdom Viridiplantae; phylum Streptophyta; class Pinopsida; order Pinales; family Pinaceae; genus Larix; species Larix kaempferi. Next base: position 1,401,903 of record BSBM01000013.1, read on the forward strand.
CACCAGCCTTCTTACTAACATTAGAGTTTTCAGTAGGAGAAGAGGAAGAGATGGAAGCTGATTCAACTTTTGACGGAGAAGGAGAAGGGTCATCAGGGTTTTTTTGCTCATGTGGTGAAGGACCTAGGTTCGACATGATTGGTGCACTTGGTGTAACCGGATTGGAGAATAACCATACTGGTAATTCTATCGTCAATCTAGGAAGACTCAATGTATCTATAAAGGGAGTACCAATAGTTCCACAAGGGGGAATAACAAATGGCATACCTTGGAAAGGGGTGCCTTGGTTGGTAGTCCCAGAAGAATCTTCCATATATAACAATGTTTGGCTTGTCATACGGATTCCCCTCTGCCTTGTGTTTGTTTTTCCATTTGCATTTGAATGCAAGGCCTGCCAACATGATCGTTTCTGAAGATCCAACCATACACACTCCCACAGATTCCTCTCCATCTTCGAGTGGGGCATTAAACATATTGGATATAATGTTCACACATCGATTCTTTTCCAAATCCAAAAACATCAAAGCACTCGACACTTTCAGAATAAAAAATAGAGAAAATAAGACAAAATAAATAAAAATTGGCCAAATAACTAAAATTGATTTGAAAGGGGCTTTCAAATGATCTTGAGAGATCAGAAGCCGAACACACTAGGTTTTTTGAACCCAAAATCCGACGGCATATATGTCTGATTTTCGACATCCAGCTGTCGACTATCCGACAACCTTCTTCTTGTTTAAATGTCGGTCCAAATTTAGCGAATAGCCTACAATAAAATGAACCGTCGGATATCTGAAACCTACCTGTCGGATATCTGACCGAATCTCTTTCAATGCGCTCGTCTCCTATCCGACAAAGATCCTTTTTTCAAGCAGGTGGATATCCGACACCCACCTGTCAGATAATTGACTTAAGCTCTTTCAATGAGCTCATAGCATATCTGACAAAGATCCTTTTTCAGGCGGTCAGTTAGCCGATGACTACCAATTTATATGAAGTTGGATATTTGATGGCAGTTCCATGTAAAAATGGCCGATATTCGACGTTCTTAACTGTCGGTGGTATGGCAAGAACGTCGGATATCTTTTAAGGGGAAGTCGGATATCCGATGACAGTTCCATGTAAAAATGGCTGATATTTGACCTTCTTAGCCGTCGGTGGTATGGCAAGAACTTCAGATATCTTATAGGTTGGAAGTCGGCTATCCGCGACAATAGTATAATTTAAAAAAAAATACACTATTATGTTGTGATCAAATTTGAATGGTGGGTATTAATTTTTATTGGAAGGGAATTTGTTTTTGTATCTCTTCAAAGATGAAGGGAAATTTAAATAATTGTACTTCAATTGACAATTATAAATTAACTAAACCCTTCCCCCCAAAAATGCAAGAAAAAAATATTGCTCATGCAAATTTTTACAATCTTAAACGATTGAGCACTCTTTAATATCTACATGATAAAATGGTCTCTTTTCAATAAAAACGTATTTGAACACATTAATTTGATATATATGTAACATTAATTTTATAGTTCATTAAAATAACAACTATTTTGTTGTATTTTCAGGGTTAGACCACACTTCATTATACATAAAAAATACTTAGACTATGCAATAACCATATTGGGGCATCTGCATGATCTTATGCATAGTGCAAGATGTAGTAACAAGATATAGTATTAAAATAAAACTAGAACCATGAGAAAATTACTTATTGTTAACTATGTAATGTTATTGGACAATCCACTCGAGCGGACGTGAGCAGGATCTCCCTAGCTCAATGTGAGTCTAGAACAAATAGTACAGAATACAAAACTCATTTCCTAGATCTAGTTATAGATCGAGTACTTAGATATCGTACCTTTCAAATCGCGGATCCTCCTCCTTGTTGTTGCTCCAAGTCTCGCGGTCGTCAGATCTCCAGCTGCAACAACCGTCAAGGCAATATGGAAACAATACAAGCAGTACAAGATATCTAAACAATAACTAATCTAAACTAACAGTTGAGGAAGAAAGTTCTAAACATTATCAATGAGACAACATTTATGGAAAGAGATTATATTAACTATATAAAAAGGTGGGAATACATAGAAAGGATGAAGCTACAACCAAAGCCTCAACGTCGCATCCTCCATCCAACATGTCCAAGTCAAGTCTTCAAGATGGTACAAGCTTCCCAATCACCAATATGGATCCTGTCAGCATAAGGGTACCATAGACCTTCCCCCTTCTCATGGAGAGAGTGGGTGTTTATATAGGGCTAAAGAGATAGGGTAGGTTGAGGATTAAGGGGAGATGGTTAAGGGATCTTTCCATAAGGTTAGGAACCGAAATGCCACCTCAACTAGAGCCTAGGGATAGGCCTCCAAATCACTCATCTTCGAGAATGGGCTCGAAGATACTATTTTATCCAAATAACTGACATCGTCGTAGGTTGCATTAGGACAACCTGCGACGTTGCATGTTACACAAGGGAAGACTGTGATGACCTTGAAAAGTAGGTCAGTTAAGCCCTCCAGTCATGGGAAACTTCAGGGATGTGTTTTTACTCTAAAATGGGTTTAGGTAAAATAGCAAAGAGTTTACACAATGGTCAATATGATGACATTATCACAACGGTCATGATGACGACACTTGGTCATAATGACGATACTTGCAATGGTCATGGTGACAACACTAGGTCAGGATGCCGACACTTGCAACGCTTGCGACACTTGCACAAGGGTGATGACATTTTGGTGTAACATGTACAAAAAGAATTCGCTAAGCAAAATGAGGCTATAATAAACCTACAACCAAAATATACATATAAAACCAACCAAAACCTTAATTCAAACCGGTGAGAGGGAAACCATCCAAGCTTGAGAGGTGTAAGAATGATGGACATTAGGCGCCTAAGAAAAAATAATACATAGCTCAAAAAAACATTAAAAAAAATCATCTATACCAAGCAAGTTAGCAACGCTAGCATCATAGGGGCATGGGCATCAAATTTTGTTGTTCAATAGTTGTCGCGGCAATATATAGGTATGGGATGGAGGGGAAATGGAATCAAGCCTAAGTCAACTGGAGCCTTGCGACTCACTGCATGTTTGAGTCTCGACAATCTACCTTTTATATTGAACCATAACAACAAAATAAGTTTGTTAATGGCTCAATTTGCAAAAATTCTAGATACATGAGTAATTAAGAGCTTGAGGCTCTATAATTTGATGTGTTTTTTTACCAATCCACGATTCAATGAATTCGTAGTCATTGGCATGAAATTTAAGTTATCTAAAGAAAGAATTAATGTATCTACCTCTATGTCGAAATTGTTTTCCATGTTGATGTGGGCCACTACCCTCCTTATTGTCTTACCAAAAGTCATGAGAATGAGGAAGAAGACTTAAAATTATGGACCTTAACATCAAATAATCCTTACAATCACATTGGTAAGGAGTGATAAGAATATCACAACAATCCAACGTGTCAAATATCAGATGATAGTGCCAATTAAAGACTTATATGGTAAATTTAATATAAGACTTACTTATAGTTGCCTCTTACTCTTTGCGTACACATTTGATAATTTATGGTTGTCTCTACGCCTTGACCCAAATGATATTATAAGGTGAGGAGGTGCATGCATAATAATCCTTAGTTATCACTATGCAATGAGGATTTAAATGGAAGATGATGTATATACTTAGTATTTAATTCATACTTCCTTATTTATATAATGTACTCATGAGATGATAAAGTATCATAGATGATTCTTTTTCTTGACAGTAAAAGAAATTTCATATGCAATACCTCCTCATACAATGATTTTTTAAGTATTAAGATTGATATGAGTTGACTTCATGTGAACATGGGAATGCGACAAATATAAATAATGCCAAAATTATTAACCAAGATAAGTTCATATAATTTGAACCATAAGATGACAAAACAATGGAATGAAGGAATGGTGATATAATTTATGGTTACCATTCATTAGACTTTCCAATCAGCACACAATCCAACCAACTAAGCAAATGCCACAATAACCAATTGTATGACCTATAGGAAACAAGAGGTAGCCTACTATCTTACATATGACCACCCACAAATTGTAGCTATCTTCTCAATGATGTGTTTTGATTGGTGAGGTTGGTACCACCTCTAGCTCAAGGAAATTACATGTGTATGCCACATCTATTTCAACAATCACTAGTTACAATTCATCTCATGGCTCTATGGCCATCCAATAATTTACATAGTTGGGCTCTTGCGTGTCCTCACCTACTGGCTAGAAAAAAACACCTTTGTGAGTGGAATTTCAATAAGATATAAACCAAGTTGGGGGTAATGGGAAGAACAAATGTCACTATCCCTTCCATTTCTCATTCCCAACATTCTCTCCTATTATTATTATTATTTGTTTCTCTCTCTTTTCCCTTTCTTACATTTTCTTTCTTTATTATTGCATTATATTTCCTTGTTTTCTACTTTCATTAATAGTCTAAATTGTTTATATGTACTGAGTGTTACAACCATTCAAGTTGTTTGGATCCATTTTAGATCTCACCTCCCTATTGAGAGGCTTTTTGGCCGTTTAAATATTTAAATGAAACCAACTCTAGATCAATATACCTTTTGTTTGCTTCTTTGGAACATGGCTCTAACTTTGGCTCCTAGCTATAGCTTTGGATCCAACTCACTGTTCTACTAGTTATGCCTATGGTTATAGCTCTAATTATAGCTCCACTTGCTCCCACAGTGTAGAAGTATACTCACTAACCCTCGACTCTAAGCAATATTCATATTCAAAATCTTCAATTAGAATTCATTCCCATCTTTGGTGTGCAAGCACCTCTTCATTATTAGACTTGGATACAATCCATCTTGGAAGTAAATGATAACCAAGTCAAATTCAGGTCTTTTCTTGTTCTATAAGATCTCAAAAAGCATATTCCATCATGCAACAAGTCAACTAAATGAAGTGTGGTATGCCCTCTTGTAACATACCCAATACTTGAGACATTTTATGTTTGTGGAAAAACATTACCTTAACTTTTATTGTAAAGTTTTATATTTGACCAAGTGTCAAGGATGATTGTAAATGAATAATACTATTATTCAATAAAATAAAATAGGAGACACTCACCCAAAGAGACTATTGAAAGAGTGTCGACTGACCCACTAGGAGGAATGGAATCTGGGGTAGAAGGAAATGGACAAGTGGCAGCATATGAACTCAGTAACTAGCTGTTGTTATGGGACAACTCCCTTATTTTGTGGTCAAGTTCCCTAGAATGTGGAACTGGAGCTTATGGCTCATTTATTGAAAACTGACCACCAAAAGACCTAGGCATCTTTTATAAGCCATTGAATTTGAGCAGAGGCTCACTTTTTTTGACGAGAAAATTTACCTTGTGGTTTTGATGGGAATTGCACACAAAAGATTCGATGAGGGGAAGCTATGTTTTGAGTTGCAGAGTAAGGATATCTTATTCCTACTCAGTGCAGAGGTTTCCTGTTGAGAGCATAGTTTTGATATGTATGCAAGTCTCCATTGATTGCTGAAGTACATATGTGAGGTGTATGCAAGTCTCTATTGATTGCTGAAGTACAACCTGAGTGCCTTGCTTCTACATAGAGACTTCTTCCTAGTGGTTCAGTAAACAAGCTCGGGGGTCCAAGGGAGCAAGTGATTTGGATGCTTCTTATGGAGAAGGTTGGGAGGAACATGCCTCTTTGGGTGTTTTTCCACCCTATCAAGTTATCAGGTTCTACTTGTTATATTTTATTTCTTTTCTGCACTGTTGAACTATGCTGAAAACTGTATGTTTACTTAGAGAACAATAGTCTGTTTTAAATGACTGATTTTCTGAACTGAGTATTATTTTTGTAAGTTAAATGAATGATCAGAACTCAAATAATGAATGATTGAAGATAAATAACTCCCTGTATTTTTCCTTTCACCCTAAGGTGATGTACTCTAGTATAGGAAGATAGTTCATTAACATAGATTAGATATGATCTCTAAATAATGATGAAAAGTAAATGCCTTGTATGTTTAGGATGTTATCTAAATTCTTTACGGTAGTTACAAAAGTAGCTCCTTAAGCTATCTGGGTTTGCATTTTTAAATAGTAGAATTCATAGAAGTAAATAATACAAAATAGGAAAATGATCTATAATGTTTGCCTATGATTAATTTATACCTATAGAATCATAAATTGAAGACACAGTTATATTGTATACATGTATATCATTATTTAAATGAAACCCTAAGTTGATATATAAATTTGACTTATAAACATAATCTCAATAGCATAATCAATACAAACATTTATGTGTTATACAGTTTTTTCGCAAACAAAACATAATATATTACAAAACTTAAATAAAAACCCTGGTATTATAATCTTTTCAACATGGCGTACATTCCTTTGTAAAAAATAATATTATATACTAAACATAACTAATACAAGTCATCTGACGAGATTATATATATTCACATAAGCATTATTATAAACCAACATTATATATAAATTGCATTGAACACTTAGTGCTGGAATTTACACCATCGATGCATATGAATAAATTTAATATAAAAACCATAAACACCAACCAAATACATTTATAATGAATAAGTCGATTATATCAAGTATCAAATCACTATACAGTATTGCTGTAAAATCATTTAAACATACAGTGGAAAGTTTAATACTCGTATTCAATTATGGGCTATTGCTTTCAAATATATCTAAGTTTAAAACCCTAAACTTCTTCTTCTTACTAGACGTAAGACTGTAGGTTAATGCATAGCATTTACAGAACTTAATATAATATAAATTTTACAATACATGAATAAATTTAGCACGAGTAACACTTCAGTATCTCTAGATGGTCATGGGTTTGATCCATGATAAGAGGCACGCCCAGGTTGGCATATATCACATAAATTTTTTAAAAGGAAAACAATAAGTTTCGGGATTGAGACCTATATAGGCTCATCCAAGGGTTCAATAGGAACCCACATCTTAAAAACAGTAATAAACCTTTAATAACTTCTAGTCTGCCTACGTTTAACAATACATAGGATTCAAACAAGAGTCAAGGGTTCGAGTCTCCATTTGGAGAACTCACCCTTATGTTGAGCGTATTGCTTAACAAATTACCAAACATAATCTCAAAATAGTGCTAGGCTCAAAGCCAGCGACCTCGAAATCAAATACAATGAACACTGAACCCACATTTTGAGATACATTAAAATACAATGCAAACATTTTATAATTATAAAAAACAAGGGTAGGGTTCAAGCTCGATAATGTTCTTTACTAGGCCAACTTTTTATAAAAACTCAATGTATTTAAAAACTGACAGAGCTGAGAGAAAAGCTTCATATTGTTTTTAACGGAGAGAATCTAAGAAACGAAGTGAACCATTGTTTTCATTTTTCATAAAGAAACTTTACATTGCAGTCCAACTACTTAAGAAAACCAAAATGGAAACCATAGTATCAAATAGACTGATACATTAACTTGGCAGGTGAAACCCCAGCTCGGGAGTGCCAAGGAAAAATCCTTCTATTGCAGCAACGCTGCTTTAACATTTCATATCCCTTTTAAAAACTCAGTATACACTGAAGAACGGCGAGACAAACTTTAAAACCCTTAAAAACGATGACAGAGGCATATTGGAATGAGCCTAAGACTTACCGGGACTCACAGTCAACAGGAACTAGGCACTTCTCTCATTGTGCCATCCCGAGGCCACAAACTGTCTCCTGCCATTGAAACCAAAATAGGATTAAAGGATGAATACCTAAAATTATCAGAATCAAATCTTAAATGTAAACATTTAAAGAATGGAGTGTTGAAAAGATTGATACCTTGCAGGGTTTCGAACTCGTGATGGAAAGAACCAGGAAGGTGAACTCATTTCACCATAAAGACCCACAACTAACACCCCTTCAGTTACAACCAACTTGCGGAGTGGTGCCACTAACCATGGTGGCCGAGAGGAGGAGAAGCTTAGCTCGCCAACACCACACAGACCCAACAAACTGCCAAATGACCAAACCTTGAAGCTTCGCGGTAGGTTTTTTTTTACCCAAGATATCATTAATGTCGATCACGTGAAGGAATTAAAGTCCAAGCCTTGTCATCCACCAACCGAAATACAAACCCATCACCCTATAGTTATGATTGCAAAGTATACGTGGAATTAATAGTTTGACCTTGTTTTGGAATACGATCCACACTTTGCATATAGTCTATAGTTGGTTCGCATGATCCTTGAATTAATAATCCTAACTTCCTTTCGATTATGACCCACATTTTTACATATTACATAGTTTATAAATGTCAACCTTGTTGATCATTGAGCCACCACGATATGTATAGCATATAGTTGGTGCACCTATATTCTAATAAACCATAACATTATAGTGATCACGTTATTGTATAAGTCTAGGATTTCAAGCATGGAGTAGGCTAAAACATAATCAACACTAGCACTTTCCCACTTAAAATTTAATGATTCTTGGTACACATCCTTTGCCTTGGAAGATGAACTTAAAACATGCAAACTATCTAACACTTTCCAAAATAAACCTATAACCTGAAACATGATAGAAGGATTTCATGCATTGGAATTTAAGCTAAGTAAGTCCCAGGCTTACGCCATAATGTCTCTTGTCAAGCTTTGGAAGTCGTATCTACGAATTTATAAGATGATAAACTCAACATACATTTTATAAGCTAAAGTAAGTACAAATGAATTTAAATATGTTGTAAGACACATTAATGTGAAACAATAACACAACTTCTCAAATAGATCTTGACTCATGCCTATATACAGAAGTATAAATGGAACCACAACGGTACTAACAACATAGAACAAATTAAATAAATGTTGACACCTTGAATGCTAGGGCCAAACAAAGTTAATATAACATACAATGATACTTATGGAATTCTGTAAACGTAACATGACAAAATAGGCATCATTATATCTTTCATACGTAAGATTATAGGTTCAATCCAATGTCGTTACGACATGCAGTTATGACAATTCTGAACTTAAGTATTATGATGCTATCTATTTAATTATCGTTTAGAAAATTAATAACTAATGAAAATCTATGAAGATGTTTTAATGTCGTATATTTTATGTATACAGTAAAAATAAATGCTGAAAACTCTTATATTTTATGTATACAGTAAAAATAAATGCTGAAAACTCTTACTTCTGCATAGCATTTAATGGCTAAAAGGCCACTTAGAAAATTTTAAATTTTTACGAATTTTTGGGATGTTACACCTCTTTTGCTAGGATCAATTTCTTATGACATGGAAACGATTCTCCAATGATTGCATCTCACTCAAAATTAAAGAGAAGGGTAAGGATATTGGTTCTATTGCATCATTTACTCCACCTTTGAAGTTGTGGAAACTCGAAATTGGTTATTAGGAGCAACCAAGCATCACAACAAGATACAAGAAATTGTCAAAATTTAGATGACACACGAGTGGGTTGTAGAAAGGCAGCACCGTAGCCATTCATTGAGCTCCTCTCTGTTTCAAGAATAATTTAATATTCTCTACTGAACATGGCTAACCACATGAAGGTGGAATTTCTTATGGCCCCTCCCCCCCCCCCTCACATCACTCTCAATTCCCCATACCCAATGCATGTACTTGAAAAAAAAATTACATGAAAATTCATACATATTTCATCATAAACAAACATCTACCATTCATTCAATAAAGGCTAACATTCCTTAAACCCTTGTTTTATTCAATCAACACATTCATTCAATAAAAGATAACATTAAATAAACCATTCATTCATTCAGTGAACACATTCATTCAATAAAAGCTAACATTCAATAAAGGTAACATTTTACTACACTGAATCATTAAACCATTAAACCATTCATTCATTCATTCGGCCAAAAATCATGGACGACATTTTATTATAAAAAATAATTAGACAATATTTTTTCAGTCACTTCTTTTTAATTCTTCTTATCTCTAGTACAAAATATCTAAGAAGATCATCTTATGGAACTTGTCCTCCAGTTCTTGGTTCTTCATCAGCTTTTTGTGATGTATGCATCCTAGAGTGCTCACGACATGGACTTTGCGGCAAGGGGTTCCGATTTGCTGCAACAATGTGAAAATGTTGCATCGATATATTTTTCTATTGTACTGACAAATATTTCATTTAAAAAAACATTACACAGGTGTTTTTTAACCTGTTGTGGCCACATCATGTTCTTCATTTTCTTGTCCAGGCTCAACCTGTACAGTGTGACCCTCTACATGCTCTGCAGTTGAAATATGGAGAAGTACAATTAATGTTCACCGTCTGCAATGCTATATATAAAATCGTAGCATATGAATAAATTCATTACCAGGATTCAAAGCATGATCTTCGATTTGTTGTTGTCCCTCCTCGACATTAAGGGGATCATTGCTTTTCTGCTCAAAACAGAGTCAATATTTTATGTCAATTATTTATAATGATTAGATCGCACGAGTAATAAATATTCATTAAACTATATAGATTTTATAAACCTGTGCACCAGATGGATCAGTACCAAAAGACTTTGTTTTCCCAGACAAGCTTTTTCGGCGTTCAACAACAACTCCAAAGCCGTGCTGGAATCCAAGCTTCAAGTCTTTCTCAGTGGGCACTTCTTTGAATCGGTTGACCTGCATAATTGCATAACGTCGTTAATTTACATTTTGCGGTGCAATAAAAGGAAAAATAATTTGCAATTTATTATTTGGATGCATTATTGGTTTTTCGAAACTTACAAATCGTGTTGGCAAATTGGACTAACCACCAGGCCCAAGCTTGTGCTGACCAATTTTTTCTAGTCTTGCCTTTGTGGCCTTTGGTGTGTCTGACAGCCTATGCAAGTGTTGAAATACGTTAGATGTTCCAAATTCTATAGAGAAATCAATAATAATAAGGTTTAGAATTACATTGTGGAAAGTATTGCATACCTCCCTGTGCTTGGTGTTATCTTTCCTTCTTTTCTTAGGCCCCTCTCCTTTCCATCATCCACTAGAGCTTTCCAATCTCTTGTTGGAATCATGGGAGGGCACTCATACCTAGGGTTTTTTTCTAGGTGAAACCTATATTGGTCTTAGAAAATATTCATATGTTGTCCAGCCTTTTTCATGACCGCGGCTCGATTGAAGGTCTCGTTGCCGAACATGCCAACCAACCGATTAGTGAGCTCATCTTTTAAATTTTTCAGTTTTCTATCCCACCTTGTGCGGATGGTGGGACCAAATATCTCCAAGGACAAATCATTGATAAATATGGTTGACCTTTTGTTCACTAGAGTTTTAGACTAGAAAAAGGAAACCCTCGTTTGGGTCTTCTAATGATAGGAAGTAAAGAGTTTTCTCTTTTGAAAGACATAGGCTCCTATGAAATTTTGTTGTCGTTAATGCTGAAAGCATATACTTGAACTTTATAGAAAATGTTCATCATGTCAGATTCTAGTAATGGTGTTAGAGCTTTGGAGTAGCTACTAAGTTAGTTAGATATAAATGCCCAAAGGGCTTGGGACTAATGTGGGGAGCAAGGATTTTAACACCATCCACCAAGATTCCATTCCCATGGGATTTTCTGGCAATTTAAGGTAGATTGTAGCCATAGGGACACCTAGATGTAGGGGCTAAACTTATGGAAATGTAGGTGCCACCCCTATTGGGTTGTGAAGCAATTATAAGGACCTAATCCCACCCACATGTTCTCATCAAGGCCTGCCATTTTTTTCCCATCGGGCTTGGTGAAGTTGCCAAAGGAACTTATTTCCATGCTAAAGAACAAGATTCTATTCCCTTTTAAGAACGAAAGTGAATGGGTTTATACTTTATTCCAATTGGCTAGATCCTAGTGCTTATTCTAGAAGTCTATTTATGATGTGGACTTGTGGAGAAGGGAAATCCATGCAAAATCGTGGCAGGGGAACTCATTAAGGATTAAGATGGGAGACGATTCAAAGGGAAATACAGGCAGAAATGAGTTAGGGAGGCTTATTAATGACCCAATTTGGAAACAATTTGACAAACCTTAAGTTATTCATGAAGTCTTGGGATAGACACAAATAATCGAGTGGAGGTCTTGGCACTCCACCCAGAAATTTTTTTTAGCAAAGGAGGCTGGCATGATTAATATTTTGTGTGGGAGATTCCAAATCATTAATTAACAATGAACATTATGTTATGAATAATAACTCATCACCTTATAGGTTAGCAGTTCAGAGTACATACCTCCAATTGTAACCACAAATAGATCTTCAGTTGGGCTTGTGAATCTCGACTTCAGCTCTGCCTGCAAATCTCCTTCAACTTCGCTTCTGAATCTCCTTCAGCAGTTGTAACCAGTGAACCTCGTCCTCGTTTTCCTCTGGGAGCCGACAAGTGTATAATCAAGGGAAAGAACACCGCGCAGTCAAGAAGATTGAACTGCGCAGTGAGTGATAATCTTCTTTTTCATTGCTCTGGATTGTGCTGAGCAAACCCACAAATTTTACTTCGCCGAACTTAACTTCATAGATTAACTGCGCGGCAGTTGGACTTCACATTGATGCACAGTTAAATTCACAATACTTTACTTCGTGGACTTCTCAAATATTTCGCGGATCACTTAAATAAAGTTTATCATGAAATATATTCTCTAAGGCATAACAACTAAAACATCTTATACAAAGTTACTCCTTGTTAAAATAGAACTTTCACTGCGGTGAACTATTTGTAAATCTTGATTTCTTTTACTGAGCGTAAATGTAAACAACATTCACACAAGTAAAAATGGAGAAGATGTGCAACTTGCAATATTAAACATTCTTGAGAATGAAACATAAAACTATAGACTTATACATTTACCATAGTAAACTGCGCAACACCTCAATACATGGAAATGAGTTTTTACTTGATCTTTTACTTTCACAGAGCTTGGGCTCTTGATACAATCTTCAACCACTTTCTTTCACTCTTGCTCTCGGCAATTTCTCTCATACACATCTTTCTCTGAGTTTCAACTACCTGCTTCTATTTATAGAGTTTCATAACAACTGACTTAAGATTGCTTCACCTGGAAGCTACAGGATTGCATTAAACACTGTAATTAATTCTTACCTAAGAATTCTTGACATGCGAACTACTAACACAATTACATTAATACTAACTTGACATGCGCCGGATTGGCTACGAACTTACTGACAGACTGACATTTCAGACTCTACGCACTGACACAAAACGACTGACAGAGCTGACACAGTTAGATATGCTATCAGCTCATAATGAAATATTTTCCAACACTCCCCCTTAATTATGAGCAGATGGGGATCATTAAACAAAATTAATTTTTTTACAAAAAATTTTCAGAGCTGAAACATGCTCTATGTATGACGAAGTTCACTACGCAGAACTTGTCACTCCAAAAAAATTGCGCAGATACTGAAATGGGTGCTTTTCCAATGGTTTGGTAAATATGTCTGCTACCTGATCTTCAGATCTGCAAAATTCTAAACAGATTTCTTTGTTGTTTATAAATTCTCTGATAAAATGATACCTTGTGTCGATGTGCTTGGTTCTCTTGTGGAACACATGATTCTTTGACAGTGCGATAACTGAATTGTTGTCGTAGTAAATGACTGTGGGTTCTTGCTGGTTCTGCAACAGATCACTTAACATCCTCTGCATCCAAACGGCTTGACATGCAGTGCTTTTAGTTGCAACATACTCTACTTCTGCTGAAGAAAGAGTTACTATTGTATGTTTATTTGAATCCCATGATACAACACCTGTTCCTAAATGAAATGTATTCCCAGACATGCTTTTTGTGTCATCTATGATGTCTCGATTGTCATTATCAGTGTATCCAATAATTTTGAAATTTTCTGAGGTTGAATACAAAATACCAAAGTCTTTTGTTCCACTTACATACCTCAGAATTCTTTTACATGCTTTCCAATGAGATTCTTTTGGTGAATCCATGAATCTTGAGATTAAAATGACTCCATACATGATATCTAGACTTGTTACTATAAGATACATAAGGCTTCCAACAAGCCTTTTAAACATCGTAGGATCTACATTGGATCCATCATCATCCTTGCTCAATTTCATACCTGTTATCACTGGTGTTGGGGCTGTATTGCAATTTAACACCTTAAATATATTCAAGACATCACTTGCATACTTCGACTAAGATATATATATACCCTTTTCAGTTTGTTGGACTTCAATGCCCAAAAAATAATTCATAAGCCCCAAATTAGTCATTTCAAATTCACTTTCCATGATTGTTCTAAATTCTTCTATGCCAAAATCACTACTAAATATTAAATCATCTACATACAGACAGACAATTAGCTTATTACCTTGCTTGTTGTATTTTTGTACAGCGTTGGCTCACATTCACTTCTATGAAATCCATTCTGAATGAGGTAAGAGTCAATGCAATTGTAACAAGCTCTAGGAGCTTGATTCAAACCATAGAGTGCCTTCTTCAACTTGTATACTTTGTGTCCTTGACCTGGAGCTTCATAGCCTTGTGGCTACTCCACATATACTTCCTCCTCCAAATAACCATTTAAAAATGCATACTTAACATCCATTTGGTAAATAGGCCATTTCTTATGTTGCCACGATGGCCAAAACTGTTCTGATAGTGTCCATTCGTGCTACAGGTGCAAGCGTTTAATTGAAGTCTATGCCAGGCTGATGTGTGAATCTTCTTGCTACCAATTTTGACTTATGCTTCTGCACATTTCCATCAGCATCTTGCTTGGTCTTATAAATCCATTTCACGCTTATCACATCCTTGTCCTTAGGAACATCAACTAATTCCCATGTTTGATTCTTCTCAATGCATTCTATTTCTTCATCCATGGCTTGTGCCCAAACCTTATCATCAACAACTTATTGAAATGTTAGAGGATCACTAACTTGAGAAAATAATGCAAAAACTAAGAATGAATTAGGTGTACTGGTCTCATATATCTCACACAAAGTTCTTGTCTTTGTCGGAGTTGTTGGTGTCGAACTGCGTGAACTGCTTGATGGAGTTTCCTGCGCACTTGGTGTGCTTTTCGGAGTTGCTTGAACTGGGACATGTGTCAGAGTCCCTTGTGCTGAAACATGCTGCACTGTCCTTGGAGTAGGCAGAGTTGCGAAGTTCTGATTTACATGTAGAGTCTCAACCACATCTTCTGCGATGTCATCATGTTCATCATGTGACACAATTTTAACATTTTTCTCTACAATTCCATCCCATGCTTCATTTTCAACAAGCTGAACATCGCGACTGATAATAACTTTTCTTGCAACAAGATCATACAACTTGTATGCTTTTGTGTCTTCAGAATACCCAATAAAAATGCATTTCTGTCCTTTATTATCTAATTTCCTTCTTAGCTCATCTGGAATATGTGCGTATGCTATACAACCAAAAACTTTTAAATGCGAAACACTATGTTTCATACCTGTCCATGCTTCCTGAGGAACTTTGTTCTTCACGCTCTTCGTTGGACATCGATTCATGATGGAAAATAGAATCCATTTTACAGGTTGAATAGCTAATTGAGTAGGATGGAAATACTTGTTTAACAGCAGTTGCCACTGCTTCAGTCCAGTATTCATTTGATAGATGCATGGCTTCCAACATACTGCACGCCATTTCCATAATGGTTATGTTCTTCCTCTCGGTGATACCATTTTGTTGCAGTGTATACCACGTAGTGAATCTATTATGTATGCCATGATTTTTGCAAAAAATTAAGAAATCATTTGAGACATACTCACCACCTCTATCTATTCTTAAGATCTTGATGCTGTGACCACTCTGCTTCTCCACAAGTGCCTTAAACTACTGAAAACAACTAAACGCATCAGATTTATGTTTTAGAAAATAGAACCGGTTTTCTTGTGAAATCATCAATAAATGTGAGAAGATAAGTGCATTCTCCCATGGATGGTGTTTGCATCGATCCACAAATATCAGAGTGCACAATTTCAAGTGTTGTGCGAGCTCTGTATGACTTTCTGACTGGAAAAGTCTCTCTATGCTGTTTCCAAAAATACATCCTTCACAAATTCTCTCCGGCTTTTCAATCAATGGCAATCCTTTCACCATGTCCTTCATGTGCAGTAGCTTCAGTCCACCAAAATTTAAGATGTCCAAATCTGAAGTGCCACAACCAGGATTCATCCTTTAATTCTGTTTGAAACACAGCTTGCATTGCGCTGTCTTCTTCTTCCTTTGCGCAATGAATTTCTGCTTCTTTACTTTCTGCTTTGAACGCAGTACCAAAATTCTCATTCTGACTTTCATGAGTAACTTGAGTTGTTTTTCCTTTTATGTTTGGCCTTATCCTCAAAGGAAACAAGTGATTGTTTGTCATCTGCACTTCGTCAATTAACTGATTGCTTGGATATATGTCTTTGATCACACAATGCTTTCCTATCATGTGAACTCTGTAACCTTTTTCCATCAGCTGTCCAATGCTCATCAAATTATGCTTCCAACCTCGAACATAATAAACATCAGGCATAAATTTCTTCTCCCCCTGTTTTGTTAGAATATAACCAGTACCCTTACCCAAAACAGTAACCTGAATATTGTTTCCAAGTGTGAAATCAGTTTGAACTGATTTATCTAGACTAGAAAATAGATTTAAATTACCAGTCATATGATTTCTACAGCCTGAGTCTAAATACCATATGTCATTTGGACTTTCTTGGATAGCATTGCATTCAAGTGGAGATGCACATGCTAAGAACAGTGAGTTGTTTGGAGTGCTGTTGTTGCTTGACTGTGTTTGGCCTTGCTTTCCTTGGTCATACTGCTTCTTCCTGCATTCATATGCGAAGTATCCATACTTCTTACAGTAATGACATTGAATTTTTGATTTATCATACCTTTGTCCACTTGATTGACTGGGGATTTGATTCTGACCTCTATCAGCGACATGTGCAGGGCTGCTGCTGCGACCTCCTCTGAAATAACTTCGTCCTCTGCCGCTAGAGTTTGATCTTCCTCTACCTCTTCCACGACTTATGGATGATTGTCCTGCGAATGCACCTTCCAGTGATGTATCTAAACCGTTGATTCTATGTCAATGATTGAGTAATGAGGCTTGCAACTCATCAATAGTAAATTGGGAAAGATCTTTGTTTTCCTCTAGGGTCACAACTAAAGATTCAAATTTATTTGGAAGAACTCTAAGAAATTTTTCAACAACTCTTTGGTCACCTAGATTTTCTCCATGAGACTTTATTTGATTAAACAGACCAATAACACGAGTATAAAACGATTCTACAGTCTCTGTATCTTTTATTGACAGAGATTCAAAATATCTTCAAAGAATTTGAAGTTGGACAGTCTTTACCTTATTCAAGCCTTGATAGGAAGTTTCCAGTGTGTCCCATGCTTTCTTAGCTGATTGCGCTGCTCCTACTCTTGGGATTATGGATTCATGTGTCGCTTGATGTATGTGGAACATCGCCTTTCCATCTTTCTTCCTCTGTTTCTTCAAGAAATCCTTCTCAGCTTGTGTGAGATTGTTATATGCTGCTAGGTCTACTGGTTTTGCATAACCATTCTGAACTATTTCCCATACATCTTGACCTCTAAACAAAGCTTTCATAGTTAGAGACCAATATTCATAATTTTTCCCTGAAAATATTGGAGTTTGCAAATTACCAGAAGTGGAAGCCATTCTTAACCGCTTTTCCCTTATAAATAGAATTCCTACTTTTTGTCAACCAGGCTCTGATACTAGATCAAGGGAAAAGCACACCGCACAATCAAGAAGATTGAACTACGTAGTGAGTGATAGTCTTCTTTTTCTTTGCTCTGGACCGTGCCGAGCAAAACCACAAATTTTACTTCGCCGAACTTAACTTCGCAGATTAACTACGCGGCGGTTAACTGCAGAGATTTCAACTTTTTACTACGCGGTTGGACTTAGCATTGGTGGACTTCTCAAATACTTCGTGGATCACTTAAACAAACTTTATCATGAAATATATTTTCTAAGGCATAACAACTAAAACATCTTACCGAAAGTTACTCCATATTAAAATAGAACTTTCACTGCAGTGAACTATTTGTAAATCTAGATTTCTTTAACTGAGCGTAAATGTAAACAACAATCACACAAGTAAATATGGATAAGATGTGCAACTTGTAATATTAAACATTCTTGAGAATGAAACATAAAACTATAGACTTATACATTTACCATAATAAACCGCGCAACACCTCAATACATGGAAATGAGTTTTTACTTGATCTTTTACTTTCAGAGAGCTGAGGCTCTTGATACAATCTTCAACCACTTTCTTTCACTCTTGCTCTTGGCAATTTCTCTCTTACACATCTCTCTCTCAGTTTCAACTATGTGCTTCTATTTATAGAGTTTCATAACAACCGACTTAAGACCGCTTCACCTAGAAGCTACAGGATTGCATTAAACACTGTAATTAATTCTTACCTAAGAATTCTTGACATACGAACTACTAACGTAGTTACATTAATACTAACTTGACCTGTCGGTGACTGACAGAGCCGACCTAGTTAGATATGCTATCAACTCATAAATACATATTTTCCAACATCTAATGGGAGTATAAAAGGGTGTGGGGTGTTGAACGAAGAAGGCCTAAACCAGCTCTACGCTTAATGCAAGGGAAGTAGCTATATATGCAAAATACGGACGAGTTGGAGGAATGGTGATTCGGTTGGGGAATTAGGCACCTGCGCGGTTATTGGGTGTTTTCAATGAAGCTACCGAAAGGGGATGTTGGCCACTTCAATGCAGAATTGACCCGGCGGTCGCCTTATCACCATCACCGGAGGAGTAATGTGACCACCCGTTCACCGAAAGAAATTTCACTAGAGGGGAGGTGGTCGCCATCATGGGGGGCTCACCATGCTGTCGTCAGTGGGTCACGCAGCCAGCAAAGGTGCATTCTGTTTCGTTTTTAGGATACGTCTTTAAGTTCTCTTTATTGATAAATTCATCTTTATTAAAAATATCAATAAAATTCATCTTTATTAAAAATAATGGACTAATATTGTCTTATACCGAAACCACCGACATATCCCATCTGATCCGACGTATCTGCTAGCGTCGGTTGATATTGATATTCAAATTTCAAATATCGGAGGACAGATGTATTTCTATTGTACTCGAAGATCTCTTTCAAAAAACAAAATGCTTCTACAAGTGATTTGAGAAACATGATGGAAGCTTCCCCCATCGACAATGGAAAGGATGATTGGTAGTCCTCGACTATGCTAAATTTGGTTGGGCATAATCAACTTTGGTTTGAATATTGACTATTTGTTGAATATTGGTTAATTATAGAATATTTGTTTACCATTGACTCGTGGATGATTAGTTGTTGACTAATGTCCACTGAATATTGGTTACCTATTAACTACGGTTGACTATGGTTGGCCATTGCTGTTGATGGTTGATTGTATACTATTGACTAGTTGTTGATTATTGACTCCTTCTTTTGAGTGGGTTTTTGGATAATCCACGGTCGGCATTTTAGTTGGCATCAATGTTTCGAATCCTAAGCTGGATTCATCTTCAGGAGAGAAAATGTGTAGAAGAGTTGCTCACCATGGGTATAAATAGTTAGGGATGTCTAGTCCTTTCCCATTCTAACCTTTCATCTTCTCAGAGAAATTTTAATAGAAACCTCCAAAATCATAAAACCCTAATGGATGATTATTACCAAAAATATTAATAATATTTTTTAGATTATTTATTCAAAAATGATAATATTAATCTTTCTTAAAGGAAAAAATGTAAAATAATAATAATAATTGATAATCATTATTAAACATCCTATTGACCAAATGTTTATTATAATCAAGGTCATAATAAATAAATAAATAACAATCAAGGATAATTTATGATTCATAAATTTTATTAAAAAGATATTCTTAAGAACAATCTTTCTTAAGGGATATTAATGATGTAAAGTTGTAAAATAATTCAATATAAATAATAATTAGAAATAATCCTTATCACACAACATACTTGGACAAATGTTCAACATGATGCTAATAATATCATTAAATTAAATTAAAGATACTCAAGGATAATCTTCGTTCAAATTATTAATAATTCCATAAAAAAATTATTAATAATTTCAAAAAAGATAATTATTAATAATTCTATAGAAATAATTATTAATAATTTCAAAAAAGATAATTATTAATAATTACTAATAATTACTAAAGGTAATAATCATTATAATTGGAAATCAAGGCACATTTATGATCATTATCAATGAAGACAAGAAGGAGGCTAGGTTACTGATAATGACAAAAACATTATGACGAAGAACCATTTGACCTCGTCTTTAGTAGCCTCGGATACAAGAATAAGGACATATATAAGGCTTGGAAAAAAGCAGAAAACTGGACTCAGCATACGAAGGAGAGAAAGACCTGTAAGGCTTTTCTCCCATACATCCAAGGAGTAACGGACAAAATTGCAAGAGTATTAGGGAGGAAAGAAGTTTGGACATCCTTCAGGCCAATGGAAACCATTAGACAAAAAATGAGGTCAGTTAAAGACAAGATTGACTGGCATCAATATAAGGGGGTGTACAAGGTAGATTGTTCTTGTGGAATGAGCTACATAGGGGAGATAGGTCGGTCCTTTCAAATAAGGTTAAAGGAACATGGGGCTGACATAAGGAAGGAAAGGACGAATACCTCCGCGCTTGTAGAACATTTTCATAGAACAAAGCACCATGTCTTCCTGGAGAACACGGAGATGCTCGCGATTGAGGACCACTATTACAAAAGAAGGGTGAGAGAGGCCTTAGAAATCATAAAGCACCTAAAAAACCTGAATAGAGACGGGGGGCTTGAAATAAGCAAGAGATGACTGCCTCTAATCAATAAGGAAGGTAATGGTTAGAACCAAGTATGTTCTACAAGCATAATTTTTTCGTCATTATGAGTAACCCTAGACTCCTTCTTGCCTTCATTGATAATGATCATAAATGTGCCTTGATTTCCAATTATAATGATTATTACCTTTAATAATTATCATTAACTATTAATAATGATCTTTTTTGAAATTATTAATAATTATTTCTATGGAATTATTAATAATTGTCTTTTTTGAAATTATTAATAGTTATTTCTATGGAATTATTAATAATTTGAACAAAGATTATCCTTGAGTATCTTTAATTTAATTTAAGGATATTGTTATCATCATGTTGAACATTTGGTCAAGTATGTTGTGTGATAGGGATTATTTTTAATGATTATTTATATTGAATTATTTACATCTTTACATCATTAATATCCTTTAAGAAAGATTAAGAATATCTTTTTAATAACATTTATGAATAAATTATTCTTGATTGTTATTTATTTATTTATTATGACCTTGATTATAATAAACATTTCAAAATAGGATGTTTAATAATGATTATCAATTATTATTATTATTTTACGTTTTTTTCCTTTAAGAAAGATTCATATTATCATTTATGAATAAATAATCTAAAAATTATTAATAATATTTTGGGTAATAATCATCCATTAGGGTTTCATGATTTTGGAGGTTTCTATTAAAATTTCTCTGAGAAGATGAAAGGTTAGAATGGGAAAGGATCGGGCATCCCTAACTATTTATACGCGTGGTGAGCAACTCTTCTACACATTTTATGTCCTGAAGATGAATCCAGCTTAGGATTCGCCATCTTAGGATTTGAAACATTGACCACAATTAAAATGCCGACCGTGGATTATCCGAAAACCCACTTGAACTTTGCAAACCAGGGAAACCTAAAATCCTCACTCCTTCTTTATTATTATTATTATTATTATTATTATAAACAAAAAAATTAAGAATTACTTATTAATGAAAACATAGAAAATAAATAATATAAGTAAATAGATAATAAATAAAAATTAAATAATTAATAATAATATAAGTTCAATTATTTATATTGTGTTTCATAATGGTTGACCTTAATCCATAGTTGACGCTCAACCAAGGTAGACTTTGAACCATGGTTGACCATTGTTTAGGCATGGTTGCATTTAGTGCTTCATGGCTAACATAACCAGGGGAACATTGGTGTTGACCATGGTTGACATAACCAGGAGAACATGGACAACCATTGTTTGACCATATTATGAAACCATATTAAGAAGTCAATCCACAGTTGAATTTGTAGTAAGGCTAACATCAATTTAAGGTTGACTTCTATCCAAGGTTGACATCAAACCATGGATGAAATCAATTAAATGTAGACTCCAAACCATGGTTGAATTCATTCCATAGTTGAATTCAATCCAAGTTTGACTTCCATGGTTCACTTCAATCCATATTGACTTCAATCAATGGTTGAATTCAATATAAGGTTCATCTTGAACCATGGTTAACTTCAATCCCCAACCACATTTTTAAAAGTGGATGATTGACTTTGAACCATGGTTGACTTCAATTGATAGTTGACTTGAATCAATAATTGACTTAGAAATTTTGACCTCATGCTAATGGTGACTTCAATCCATGGTTGAATTCAATCCAATGTTGACTTCAATCCATAGTTGACTTTTAAGAAAGGTTGACCTCAAACCAATGTTGACTTCAATCCATGGTTACCTTGAATCCTTTGTTGATTTCAATCTAAGGTTGGATTTAATCCAAAGTTGACTTCAATCCATGGTTGAATTCAACTTGAATCCATGGTTGACTTCAGCACTTGGTTGGCTTCAATCCATACTTGACTTCAACCCATACTTTTCATTCAATCCATGGTTGAATTCAATCCAAGGTTGACTTCAATCCAATGGGTGACTTCAATCCAAGTTCGAATTCAATCCATATTTGAATTCAATTCAAAGTTGAATTCAATATGTGGGTGATTTGAATCGAAAGTTATCTGAAAGGTTTGTTCCAATGGTTGATTTTAGGTCATTAATAATACCAACATTAATTATTTCATTTCATGGTTGACTTCAATCCATTTTTGACTTCAATTCATAGTTGACTATAAGTAAGGTTGAATCCAATCCATGGTTGAATTTTAAGCAAGGCTGACTTCAATCCAAGATTGAATTCAATCTATAGTTGACATCAATATAATGGTTGACTTCAACCAAGTTTGACTACAATCCTTGATTGAATTCAATCCATGGTGGACACTGTATCATGGTTAACTATTAGTGGATGTGGTTGAATTTGGTTGACTAATTGATTAGGGTTGACTTTCATTTAAAATGTTTGGTTGACCATGTTTACATTATTTAATTTGGTTGAATTTGGACCTTGCATTGTTTGGTTGACCATGATTGACCTTGGTTTACATTGTTTGGTTGACGATGTTAACATTGTTTGATTTGTTTGGTTAACCATGGTTGACTTTGGTTTACATTGTTTGGTTTTCCATGGTTCACTTTGGTCGACCTTGGTTGTTTGGTTCACTTTAGTTGTTTTGGCTGACTTTGATTAACTTTGGTTGTTTGGACATGGTTGATTGTGGTTGAATTTGGTTGACTTTGATTGTTTGGGCATGGTTGAATTTGGTTGTTTTGGTTAACTTTGGTTGTTTGGGAATGGTTGACTTTGCTTTAATTGTTTACATCATTTACATTATTTTGTTGACCATGTTTACATTGTATGCTTGTCTAGTATTGACTTTGGTTTACATTATTTCAGCATGGTTGACTTTTTTTTATTCGACAAGGTTGACCTTGGTTATTTTGATAATTTTGGTTGTTGTGGTTGACTTTGATTAACTTTGGTTTTTTGGGCATGGTTGAGTGTGTTGAATTTGGTTGACTTTAGTTGTTTTGGCATGGTTGACTTTGGTTGTTTGGGTATGGTTTCCTTTCGATGACTTTGGTTGTTTAGGCATGATTGACTTTGACTGACTTTAATTTACATTATTTGTATGAATTTGGTTTACATTGCTTAGTTGGCTATAGTTTATTATCTTTAACTATGGTTTACATTGTTTGGGCATGGTTGTCTTTGGTTTATTTTGAACGACTTTGGTTTTTTGGTTGACTTTGGCTATCTAGGCATGGTTGTCTTTGTTTGAATTTGGTTGTTTTGGTTGACTTTGGTTGTCTGGCATGGTTGTCTTTGTTTGACTTTGGTTGTTTAGGCATGGTTGGCTTTGTTTGACTTTGTTTGGGAATGGTTGAGTTTTTTTTACCAAGATAGACTATATTAATCCATTGTTGACCATGTTTAGGCATGGTTGACTTTAGTGCATCATGGTATCATATGGTTGCATCATAGTCGACTATGGTCAACTTTAGTTAACCATGGTTCACTATGTTTAGCCATGGTTGATGACATCTCATTTTTTACCATGGTTAACTTTGGTTAAACATGGTTCAGTATGGTCGATGTTGGTTAAACATGGTTGAATTTAGTGAACCATGGTTGACTTCAAATGGTTAGTTATGGAGGACCATGTTAAACCATCATTGAAAATGGTTGAAATAACCAAAAGAACCATGGTTGACTTCAATCCATGGTTTGCTTCAATCCAAGGGTGACTTCAGTACTTGGTTGAATTCAATCCATAGTTGACTTCAACCATAGTTTTAGTTTAAACATGGTTGTTTTGGATGACTTTGGTTGTTTGGGCATGGTTGGCTTTGGCTGTTTAGGAAATGTTGACTTTTGATGACTTTGGTTGTTTGGACATGGTTGACTTTGGTTGGCTTTGCTTGAATTGTGTGTATCGTTTAAAATGTTTGATTGACCATGTTTACATTGTATGGTTGTCTATGGTTGACTGTGGTGTACATTGTTTAGTTGACCATGTTAACATTGTTTACTTTGATTGACTTTCTCCGTTACATTATTTGGTTGACTATGGTTGACTTTGGTTTTCATTGTTAGGTTGAACATGTTTTCTTGTTTACTTTATTTTGTTAACCATGGTTGACTTTGGTTTATATTTTTTGGTTAACCATGCTTGACTTTGGTCAACCTTAGTTGTTTGGTTGACTCTACTTCTTTTGGTTGACTTTGATTAAATTTTATTGTTTGGGCATGGTTGACTATGGTTTATTTTGGTTGACTTCAAATGGTTAGTTATGGAAGAACGTGTTAAACCATCATTGATCATGGTTGACATAACCAAAATAACCATGGGTAAACATTGTTAGACTATAATTTACATTGTATGACAATGGTTAGACCCATGGCTGACTTTTCCTGGTTAGACCCATGGTTGACTTTCATTGTTTGGGTATAATTGAATATCTTTGACTTTGGTTGTTTGGTTGAGTTTGGTTGTTTTGGTTAACTTTGATTGTTTTGGTTGGCTGTGGTTGTTTGGTTGACTTTGGTTGCTTGTGGTTGTTAGGTTTACTTTGGTTGTATTCATTTGTTTAGGCATGGCAGACTCGGTTGTTTTGGCATGGTTGACTTTGGTTTACATTGTTTGGACATGGTTGACTTCGGTTCTTTGGGCATGGTTGAAGTTGGTTGTTTGGTTGAGTTTGGTTTACTTTCATTGTTTTGTTGACCGTCATTGATTGAGGTTGTTGGTTAATGTTGGTTGATTTTGGTTATTTAGGCATGCTTGACTTTGGTTGACCATGGTTGACTTCAATTAACCATGGTGTACTATATTTAACAATGGTTTACATTGTTTCGACATGGTTGACTTTAGGGTAGCATGGCTATGGTTGAATTTGGTTAACCATGGTCTACTATGTTTAACCATGCTTAAAAATAATATATTAACCATGGTTGAATATGTTTAACCATAGTCTAACATTGGATATAACAATGTTAGACTATGGTTAACCATGTTTGACCATGGTTGATTGGAATTGGTTGACTCTATATGACCATGGTTGTAAATTATTAACTAAAGTTTCTAGTGTTTGGCTAATGATTACTTGTGATGATTGACTATAGGTAACTTTTGTTAAATATGTTGACTTTAATTTTATTGTTAACCATATTAAATGATATAACCATATTAATGATTTAAATGCATTAATTATTACTATTTTAAATTAAAATTAACATTAATTATTAATGTTATTTTTTATTGTTGATATCAATACTACATTATTAATATTATTAATGCTATTAATTCTAATATGATTAATGTTATTAATATTAATATTAAATATTATTATAATATTAATGTTGTTATTAATATCAATATTATTAATAATATTAATTTATCATTATTAATATTAAAATTATGTCACATTATGCAATATAATTATATTTAAGTAGTAATAATGTAAAAATGATGATTAAGTATTATGCCAAATTTTAAAAGATTAACCATTTTATAAAAATTTTACAAAGTTATGTTGTATTTAAAATTAATACTCATGTTTGGTAATATTAATATTAACATTATTAAAAAAAAATGATATTGTAATATTAATATTAATACATTAAATACATTCTTTCATCACAATTTTAAATGTAATATTAATATTAATACCTCAAATACATTCTTTCATCTTAATCTTAATTAAATATAATAAATATGGTTTCTTTTAATCTCAATTTGAAATGAGTTTAAGTATAATCTTAACATTCTTAATGTTTAGACAAACTTACCATAATTGATTTTCCAAAACACATAATCTTACATAAAACCTTAAGCAATCAATATTCCACTTACTGAAACCTTACAATTATGTTAGTAAATTATTTTGTAACAACATAATTTATTTGATATAAATAAAAACCTTAGTTTCAAAATACTCATTCCTTCCATAACACATCTTTATTATAATATTTTATTATTAACTTTCATTTATTTTATAAAAATTTGACCACAATGCGATTTCATGACTTTCAAAACCATTTAATTATGATTTTAAATTTTAATAAGATTATTCTCTCCCTTTGCTTTGAGTATTGCATAACAGTGATTTTTTTTCGTGTATTATTTCATATATTTTCTCAGTTATCTTATTTGGTTTCTATTGTATAATTCAATTCAGTTATTTTATTTTGTTATTATTTTAAAGTCAATTTGCATTTAGAGTTCAAAGTTGACTTTAAGATGTAAATAATTTTCAACATTTATGAGATATTGTCATCAAATTTTACAAATGAGTTTAAATTGTATACAATTTTCAGATTTTAGGAGATATATCAAACTTTAGGTTTGAAGTTGGTTAAGGATAGTCCCAAAGATTTACATGTAATATGAAGTTAGAAGTTGGATAAAGATGATCCTACCACTAACTTCATATTACATCTAAATTATTAAGTTTGAAATTTTGTATAAATGTAATTAATGTTAGTGTGATTAACATATTATAAATATTAACTTTAATTTTTTTTAAATATTGTATTGTATACCATATTTAAATCATTACAATACTTTATATATATATGATAATTAAATTTTTAATTATATATATATATATATATATATATATATATATATTTAAATTTATAATTATCATATCTATGTCTTGTGAAATCTCAGCAAATGCAATGGGAACTGTCACAACTCTGCAAAAATCACAACGCTCGCGGAAGTGGAAGATTTTTATTGTCTTAGTTATTTTTACTACAGATCTCTTATCCTTTCTCCCTTTCTACTTAATGATTTTTCACGAAACTTTCAGGGGTGATTAGTTACCATACAATCATAATCCTGTTAATTACTCTATGTTTTTACGCAGGTTTCTGGATAAGAAGATAAAGGTGGCTACCACGTTGTCATATTTTAATCACCAAATTTTCAAGAAGATTCTTGATTATCGGTCCATTTGGCAAAGAATCAGTTAAAGAAGTTCAAGGAAATCAAGACATGGAGAAAGCCCAACATAAATTTGTGAGATCTAAAGAAAAGATTACTCGCATCCCACTTCGGGAGCACGAGCTAACTAATGAATATGATCATCAATCAGCAAATTGCGATAATACTGTTAGTTAAAAGATTGACGATTGTCAGGAGGAAGGCCATTGCCCCAAGTGAAATGAGGTGCTTTACAACTTAGTCTGGGGGAGATGTTGTAACCTGATGTAAAGCCTGTAACAAAAATAACTTTTGTAACAAAATAATTAAAAAATAAATAAAAAAATTCATGTCCACTCATAAAATAAAAATTTATGGAAAGTATTTAAAAAAAGTTCATAAAATAAAATATTATGAAAAGTTATTAAAACATAGATATTCGTTTATAAAATAAAAACTTAAAACTTAAACTCCATACAAGTTTAAAATAGATTGTTCTATGTACAAAGGAGAATTAAATTTATTCAATCCCTGCTCGTAGGTGTTTCCGCTTAGTTCACGAACTATGTATGCTTTATTTTTGAAATAAAATAGAATTCCATTTTCTGCATAAGTCTTCAGTTTATTTGTACATGAATGTCTTCTACTACAGGTTCATCCAAATTTGTATGCTTATCTATACTTTTTTTTTGTAATTATTTACTTTGCAATTAAAACTGTGATTGTGTTTTCTAGTTTTGTTATGAAGTTAAAATATTGATTTACTCTGATTATTTACATTGTATATTATGATTATTGTAAATAAATAAAATTATTTACTATATTTTATTTTAAAAATATAAAACCTAATTTTAAATATATAAAACCTAAAAGCATGAATGAGGAAAAAAATTGTTACATTGCAATCCAATTATCTTGCTGGTAATAAACCTAATATAAACCTATAGGCAATAGAACTGGTAACATTATTTATATCGCTATACCAATCCATTGGGTATAAGTGGCAATTGCAACGAGTGCTTGGCACATCTCAAATGTACAAGCAAACCGCACTCTACAATCCCAAAATGCTGTGATATGAAAAGTATTTCATCGATAATGTTTCTACGAACACAATGCATGCACATCAACGAATCACCAGAAGGCAAGACACAGGATCGAAATGGAAATCAGGTCGAAGAATTTTCAGAGGGCGCAGGTAATGCAAATGGTAGTGATAAAAAAACTATATAATAATTGGAGCCATAAGTGATGAAACTGGGGACTGGGGCTCCGAAAGTGTTTGGGTATTTGGGGCCACGACCCAGGGCAATTAAAACACAAACGAACAGAAAACAGGTTTACAATCTCTTGGTGCTCGATATATAAGCGCCAGAGTTTTGATTATAGAAATGGATTAATGTCTTCAATTACTCTTGCACTCTTGGGTACTAGGTTTATCTGTTTATGCAATTTTAACAACCCAATACTGTTTCAACCATTCCTACCGAATTTCTACAATAAAACTTTCGAGATATTCGATGCCAAATCATGTAGAGTTTAGCATATTACGATATATGCCAGGCCTAGATGCATCAAATATACTGGTTAGATTAATTATGCTTTGAAGTCCCAAATTAATGGAGCATTAAATCAGTAATATTTGTTGACTCACCCCGTTTCCTTGTTTTTATGTACAAGGAGATCGTTCAACAGCTTGACATCCTCGAACTCCCCAGTTGCCATAACATCGCACCAGAATATCTTAGCCCGTGTGTCCTAGATAGGTGTCTTTCTGACCTGTCTGCGTAGTGCTTCCAGAAGCCTTCGAGTAGGTTCGGCGCTTCGGCCCTTACCCAAAGATAAATGAGCCTGCGTGCATAAGGCAGAGGAATATTAGAAGTCTGAGAACTATTTGTAATCTGAAAGCTCTGTAATTATTCCGCTGCAATTAATATAAAGGTCTGGGTACCATTCCCAGTTTCGAATTTGTGCATTTCTGGTTTGTCTAAGCTGTATCACCCATTAGCCCGGGTCTGGAATTCCTTGCTATCTCATAAGATTCATTGTTCTGGTCGTGAATAGCAGTAAGTCACAAAGTAAGTCTCGAGGGAGCAGCAGTGCATGTTCGGCAAGTTAAGGAGCGATCGAAGAAAGATAGCAGGCGTGTGAGTTTCAGTCATTCAAGCCAGGAAAAGCAAGCCCGACGCTGGAAGTTGCTCTAGTCTACCAGGTGTAGAGGCCCCTGCGTACAATTGGTATCAGAGCCATCGATCATCTATACTCAGGTTCTCATGGATTCCCATATTCCTTATGATGAGTTGAGAAATAAATGTCTTACTGAATGTTCTACTTCCTCTATGAATGATTTATTTCCCAGTCGTGATATTCAATGGATAAATCATGGTAGTTCAGAGTTTGTTAATAATGATCCTACAAAACCTTTTGAACTACCCCAACTCTCAGCAGATCAGATATATAAGGATATGTCTATGTTTCATTTTAAGTCTAGACAACTTTTCCAAGTTCGTGAAGGTGTTTCCGAAGTAACTGTAAATAATAGTTCAGCCGGTCAGACCCTTGGTCTCCTTGACCCAGCAGAAGTAAAAAGTTATAAGAAAAAATATGGAAAGAATTTTGTTAATCTTGGTAGAGCCCTCATTGGCGTGGAACCTTTGGTCCGCCCTGGCATAAATGCCACAGCCCTTGTCTGCTGTTTGGATAATCGACACAATAAGTTCATGGATGCATTAATTGGTGGAGTCCAAATGCCACTCTCAAATGGCATTCAATATCTGGATATAATTCCTGGCTTTAACATCTCTCTGAATGATCCCTGGATTCACAAAGTATTAGAGGTCAAGATTTATACATCTGGTTTTGATATGAAGCCTGGAGCCTTAAACCTCCGGATTCATCATTCTCTTGCCCTACGATTCACTAATACTCAGAATCCCATCAATCAGTTATATCCCAGAGACCAAGACACGGCTGCAGTCTTGGTTCGAAGCGACCCCAGGAATGGTTCCCTCGTCCCTTCAAAAATTTCTTGGAACCAACTCAGCTTTCCTCCTGAGTGGGTGGTGGATGCTCCAAAACAGCCTCTTTCTCAGTCTGTCACCACCTCCGATATTCGTGAAGACTCCTCCTCTGCCGTTATCTCTTTCCCTCCTCCAACAGCCCAGCGTGGTGGGAATCTTCTACCCAGATCTACCTCTTTCCGCACAACTTCATCAACTTCCTCTGAACGCCCCATAAGCAGGACCTCCTCCGAAAAGGAACCTTTCTTAAGACGAGCCTGCTTACATAAAGAAGTTCCTGTAAATATTCCCTTTTCTGTTGTTTGTCCAAATTGTCAGGACTTAGTCCCTCCCAAACAACCAAAACCTAAAGAAAGTTCACATAAATATCCATGCCCAAATCCTGAGTGTGAACCTTCTCCTCTAAGTCAATATCCACATGAATCTGAATTCATGATGGCATCATCTCCCTCTAACTGGTGGGAAGAGAATTTCAAGAAAGCATCTACAGGTATCACTGAAATCCACAAGGATGAAATTTCTGATGCTACATCCCAGTTAGATCGTATTTTGTCTGTCCAGAAACCCCACCTGGATAAATCTGGCCTAGGATTCTGCCCACTCTCTAGCCAAACCAAAAAATTGCTAGACCTGCCTGCTCGAGAAATGGAAAAAGGTGAGCAATACAGACTTCAGGCTAGAGAACATAGGATTCAACAAAGAATGGCACTCCCGCCATCCAGAATGAAACCTTGTACCAGGAAAGACATCAAAGAACCCTCCTTGGGCCAGAAAGAAATATTTGAGATAATTAAGTTTGGCCATGCTCCTTTTGATCCCAAGGATAAGATTATGAAAAATCTGTTTTATTGGGATCTCTACACTCATCCAGAAGCTGAAGAATTCTGGAAACAAACTTTGCCCCCAGGAGAAAGGAGAAGAATGTCTGAAAGATGGCACTTTGAGATGGACCTAAGAAATGAATGGATTTCCTTCTATGAATGGCGGAAGGAATTCGAACAGACACTGGCCATGATGCAGTCCTCTGCAAAACCTGAGGACAAGAAGCCTGAGTCCAAAGGAGAAAGGACTCAGAAAGACCATTTATGGAAAAGTCTCCAGGGTGAAGAAATCTACACAGAAGCAAACTTCCCACCCTTCAGACCAATTAAGCTTGAATATGAAGATGGATCAGCTCCTGCAGCTCCCATCCTTCTGAATAATGAGAAAGCAGAACAAGCAAATTGGTCAAACTTGGCACTAAAAGGATTGGCCATCCAAAACATAGAAATACAAAATAAAATGCCAAGATCCACACAGGTTGATTCTCTGCAATATACTTGCAGAAAAATTCATGATGAAGTTCAGCATATTCGTTTAAATACTGTTGAACATATCCCAGTCTCTGCTCAAGAATTCAGAACGGAAAATGACTCTCTAAAGGATGATTTGACAGATTCCATATCTGACTTAGACAGGAATGTAGGGGAAGCCTTTTCCTACATCGCAGAGAAAGTCAATTACACTGCCAAAACAGTTGACAGGATCCAAGCAGAAATTGCTAAGCCAAAAATTGATGCATCTAAGCTTAGCCATCCTGGTGAATTATCTCTTGCTAGTTCACTACCCATCACACTTTCTGCTCCTCTCACTCCGAAGACCTCTGGCAAAGAAGTCATTCTCATGACTGCAGAATCAAGTTGGAATTATAATAAGCCACGCAAATTTGTGCCTCCAGATCTCCACAAAGAAGATTCAGGCTTCCAGGAATCTTTTAACCCAAAGAATTTTTATTCATGGAATTTGGATGATAAGAATGAAGGTGAAATATTAGATATGGTCATTAAAATGATGATATGCTTTCAAGCTTATATGTCTATAGGAAAACATGACCATGCAGAGGCAGTCAATGTTATTGTCTCTGGATTCAATGGCAATTTGGGTGTTTGGTGGAATACCCATCTCCCAAATGTTCAGAAAATGGAAATTCAGACCAGCACTAAAAATGGTGAACCAAATATCATTGGTGCGCTCCTGGCTGCGATCATTGCAGAATTCTGTGGCTATAGTGCTACGATTGCAGAAAAACATAAACAGATCCCGCTGCAACTCAGAATCAAGACAGTATCCCAGTATCACTGGTATCATAAGCAATGGATCAGGAGAATCTATAAGATTGAGTTTGATAGAGCAGAAGAAAGGGTTTTCAAAGAAAAATATTTTGCTGGTCTGCCCTCAGGATTCCGGGAACTCCTGTGTGATAAATTTGAAGAAGATCTGTCTCTCCACACATGGGGCCAATTCAGAGCTGCTGCAGAAAAAATCTTCTTGCAATATTGTGAAAATAAAAAGCTCGATAAAGACCTCTCCCACTCGGTCTCTTTTCGTGGCGGTAGGGAAGTCTGCCGGATGTAAGTGGAACCCAAGATGGATGCCACACAAATTGTGTTCTCGTCCACCAATTCTACATCTTTAACAGGGTCCATGATATACTAACACTCCCGCAGATTAACTTCCTTTAGCTCTACTTCAAAATAACGAGCAAATTTCTCCCAGCAGACCTACAATTGTATTTTGCAGCACAAATGTAAGTATGAAAAACTGATAAAAAAATTCCACAACATTTAACTGTACTTAAGCTGTATAAGTATAAATAGTTAGCCAAACCCACTTGAGCTAAACCCATCTAAGTCATGCTTTGATATACACAAGTTGTGAGCTGCGTATATGTAAACTCGGCTTCACAAACCTCCAGATGCATGCATATCAGACAAGAATTTTAATGGTTTTGGGTTTTAATCTAATTAAGAAACAATATCTATATTCATATCAGACAGAAATTTAGATGAATTTAGCTAATTTAATTGATAAAAAGCACATTTAGATGGATTTGGGCTAATCCAATTTATAAACATCAACTTATATAGATGGAGAATCTCAAGTTACCTACACATTTGCACCAGTAACAATGTTTGGCTTGTCATATGGCTTCCCCTCTGCCTTGCGTTTGTTTTTCCATTTGCGTTTGAATGCAAGGCCTGCCCAACATGATCGCTTCTGAAGATCCAACCGTACCCACTCCCACAGCTTCCTCTCCATCGCTGAGTGGAGCATTAAACAGATTGGCTATAATGTTCACACACAAAGCACTAGACACTTTCAGAATAAAAAATAAAGAAAAGAAGACAAACTAAATAAAAAATGCCCAAATAACTAAAATAGATTTGAAAGGGGATTTCAGATGATCTTGAGAGATTAGAAGCCGAAGATTATCACAGGGGCTGCCATTACCTGCAAATCTGTGGTAACCGGATACTCGTCCATGTCGACATAATTCTTGTTGATTGCCTGCGTCTGGAGCTTATCGCATTCTAGTTCCATCCATGTGGTGACGAAAGAAGCAAGATTGAGTCTGGGGTTCTCATCCAATATGAGCTCGTCGTTGATTCTCTGATAGGCTGCATCTATGGGAATCGACCTATCCGACATTCGAAACCTGCCAACACAAACATTCAGAACAACGACATCCAATCAAATCTCTACTCTATGTCCACAGATTTCTCTAAAATGGAAGCTCTACATACCGAGGCAAGCATTCGTGTACATATCTGGAGCCAAAAGTTGACTGTGCCTGGCCATTGGAAACAGGAGCAGCACTGCTCAGAACCATTTTGTCTGAAATACGAATGTAGAGAAGCTGATCTTCAAAGGGATCGCACTACACAATAGCGTTTCACAATATGTTTCACCAGCAAATTTCTCCCAACGGACCTACAATTTCATGAGAACCTTGGCTTAAACCGATTGAATTCAAACATTTGATCGTTGGAATTCTTGATCCCTTAAATTGAAACGTTTGATTATGGAGGATTAGCAGGAGTCATATAGTTCCCCCCGCGTGGCAAGAGACAAACAACTGCATTTTAACACTTCCCAACTCTAATTAATTAAAAAACGATTGATTAATAATTGATGTTTCGATGGCCTTTTTTCTCACAGCAAAGCTCCGCCCTTAGATGTTTGTGCTTGACGAATCTTTTTTAAAACATATGCAAAATCAATGGATCCTGGCCACCCATCCCTAATGAGGGATTAAAAGACCGCTGTCGCCCTCTATTTACATTTGTTCATTATTGCACCTATCGGCCAATTATAATAAATTAAATATTTAAATGAAAATGGTTAAGGTTCCTTGTCTTCCTAGCTAGATATGGATATTTGTGATATATAAGTCACTAAATCAATAAGTCAGAAATTATTGTGGTATATAATATCATATTTGATAGAATTTCTCAACGCCGAGACATTTGATTAATTTATTTCTTATATTATAAATTTGTTCCTACAATAAGTTTAAATTTAAGTTTTTAACATTATTAAATTAAATTAAGATTATGATAAAATTTCAATAAAAAAAAATCATAATACATTTATAAGACAATTTCCATATTATTGTTTTTTACCTATGTTGGTCTCGAATTTGAAAAAAATACTTATGCTATGAAATTTGAAAAAAAAAACTTCTGATTTCAAAATTTAGGAAAATATAAAACAACACTCCAATAATTTTTTGAATTATTGTATGAATAAGAAGCAAAATTGATCATGAATATGATATTAGGATAAGAAAGGTTATGTAGATGGAATACTACTTTTACCATTTTTAAGGTATTAATGGCAACAAATTGAAACTTTATGGGTTGTATTATACTTCAATTTGAAGCATTGGCCTTGGGAAATGACATAAAGAGGATTGCATACATTGCATACATTTGATTAATTTATTTCTTGTATAATAAATTTTCCTCGCAATAACTTTAATTTTAACTTTTTAATATTATTAAACTAAGTTTATGATAAAATTTCAATAAAATAAAAATTAGAACATATTGATGACAATGTGAGGAACCTGCAACAATTAATTGATAAAATACACAATATATGAGATCACATAATATTTTTATTGATCACAGGTTACTTCAGGGGGCAACCTCCTTTGAGAAAGATCAATACAAATAACTTCACGGTGCCTTCATTGGCCTCAACACACACTTATATACTAAGTCTATGCCCAATACTATGGGTCAATACCATGGAACATATAATACTACGGGACGACTTACAAAGCATATGCGTCCAACAACAATATACTAACAAAGTAAAGAGAAGTGTTGACACGGGTTCCTAACATCCCCTCTCCCTTAGAAAAAGCTTTGTCCTCATAACTTTAGATGTGGAAATTGATGCGGAATCTGAAGGAGTGGTTCCCCTATAGCATCCTCGAGTTGCATTCCATGCCACTGAATCGATACCTCTATGATAGATTGAGAGAGAAGATGACGCCTTTTGAGTTTCAAGGAGGATTACTTGGAAGGATGGAGACGAAGAAAAATCATATCACCTACTTGAAAAGTGTGCTCAGAATGGTGTTTATCGGCTTGTTGTTTCATCTGAATTCTGTCCATGTGAATATTGTCTTGCAAAATGAGAAGAATCTGATTATGGTTTCAAAGAACCGAGTCAATTGCCTGAACTGGGGAACTGTTGAGGGTGTATGGAAGAAGAACTGGCGGTTCCTGTCCATAGATTGCTTCATATGGTGTCATTTTATATGTGGTATTGTACCACCAGAGCGTTTCAAGGAAATCCATAGAAATCGTTGTCAAAATCTCTGTAGGGATGGGCAAGGGTTCGAGCAATCCTGAAAGGAGTGTCGTTTCACCCTTGTTGACCTAGAAAGTATCCCAGTCAGCCACCATCTGTTGAATTGTCATTTTTTGTCCCTTCCAAAAGAAGTTACACTGTTCTTGGTCATACGTTTTGAGGAACCCAAAGTGCTATGCCGATGGAGAAGCATGGAGTTCAGAGAAGACATATCCCTATTGAACAGATTGCAACGAATTTGGAACAAGTAGATAAATAGCTGTAAGAGAAACTAGTTATCAAATGTGCGAGAAAGAGCATCTGCCACTAGATTGTCCTCACCCTTCTCGTAAGTGATCGCATAGGCATAACTCATGAGTTGAATAACCCATTTCAGGTGTGCTGGGGAGGAGACCCATTGTTCCGAGAAATTTTCCAGACTTTAGTGAGCAGTCTTGATGCATAAATAATTCCCTAATAGGTATGGTTGCCACTTCTGTACTTCATGCAAAATAGCCATCATTTCCTTCTCTGACGTAGATGCAGCTAAATTCTTACCGGAAAGGCCTCTTGAAGGTGGCAAGCCCACTGGTTCAGCAAAGACACCTGCATATCTATCCAAGGAAGTAGTGGATACCGTTGATGGGTGCATCTGAATGAAATGGAGCTGAGAGATGACACCATGTAAATTCTTCTTAAGGATCTTTTCTAGGCGATGTGAACTGATGATGCGAAGAGACCCTAGTTGTAAGATTCTAAATTTGTGTTGTTTCCCATTGACTGAAAACTGCATCCAAAGTTCAACAAAATCCCATAAGATGGGGCCAAGTGTGCGTAACCATTTAATGCCCAAAACCACATCACATTAGCCTAAGGACAATGAAAACAGGTCAGAGCGCAGGTTATGATCTTACAGAGAGATACGCACATTGTGACACTTCCCCTTGAAAGGTAAGGTGCCCCCATTGGCAATCATGAATTCAAAGTTGGAGTAAGGATGGACAAAACAATCAACCTGTTGGCGATCCGATGGTTAATGAAATTATGAGTGCTACTAGAATCAATGAGTATTGTAAGAGGGATCTTCTTGAAGTAACCCCTGACCCACATTGTTTGTGGGATGTTGACTTCGGCTAAAGCATGGAGAGATATCTCTGGGTGGTCATCCAGAGACGGAGGGTCAACAGGCGGATGCTGACTGTCGAACTGATCATCTAGTGTATCTGGAGCTTCTGCACCAAGTTCAGAGGTAGGCAGAGAATCCACATCTAAGAGATAAAGCTGTTTCTCAACACATCTATGTCGCTGAGTGAATTTCTCATCACAATTATAACAAAGTGTTAGAATTCTGATAATTTCATTCAAAATATTATCTAGGATCCTACTAAGAGAATAACATGCATAGCACAACAATCATAGACACAAGAGACACAATGTTTCCTCGGGGAAAACCAAGAAGGTGAAAAACCCCGCAACTTCCTTAGAGATAGAATGAGCACCAATAAAAATATCACAAAGATAAAAACCCAAAAGATAGATGTCTTCAGCAGCTACTCCTCCACTTGTGAGCACTCCTCTCTCTCAACTATGTGAGTTGGATGAGTGAGTGAATGAATAGAATGAGAGAGTCACACTCTCTATCTATACTTTAACTTAACCTTCCTTTTACCCTAATTGGGACGACTTCCTAAGGGAGTCTAATAACCCTTCCACATAACTCATACAGGTTCGACCCCACCAAGGTGGTCTACTAATAAACCATCAAATATAAGTTACGACACTTACAATGTAACATGCGACACTTGCAAATACAAATGACGAAACTTCCAATCGGAGGAATAATACATCTCCGCTTGGGATACAATAAAGTACAAATGTAATACATACAATATACAAGTGAATATCTTCCGAAGTTACAAATACATCAACACTCTCTCTTAACTAGGAACGTATTCTCTTGACACAGGTCATCAATACAAATAGGCACAAGTCTTCTATACTGGAGTTGGACAATCATCACTGGATCATTGGAGAATCATCGTCACTGCTGTTGTACTCGTCAGCTCGATCACTGGTGCTATCTCTCAATTCTTCTCGTCATAGAAAGTTCTACAGAGCCAACCGTTTTTCATGCTAGATGTAGGCCTAGCCTCCATGTAGGTCTTCATCATCTCTGTGAGCAACCCATTCGATAGAATCTCAGGACTAATTATGTGCATCTGCAAAACCTCGAAAGAGCATCTCAGGACTGATTACGAGCTTACTGCTCAACCTATAAGATCTCCCAGGACTGATTAAATGCTACCAAGCAAAACCTCGAAAGAGCATCCTAGGACTAATTACGACCTTCCTGCTCAACCTATAGGATCTCCCAGGACTGAATTACATGCTACCAAGAAAAACCTTGAAAGAGAATCCCAAGACTGATTACGAGCTTCCTGCTCAACCTATAGGATCTCCCAGGACTGAATTACATGCTACCAAGAAAAAACTTGAAAGAGCATCCGAGGGCTGATTACGAGCTTCCTGCTTGGCCTATAGGATCTCCAAGGATTGAATTACATGCTACCAAGCAAAACCTCGAAAGAGCATCCCAGGACTGATTACGAGCTTCCTACTCAACCTATAGGATCTCCAAGGACTGAATTACATGCTATCAGGAAAAACCTCGAAAGAGCATCCCAGGACTGATTACGAGCTTCCTGCTCAACCTATAAGATCTTCCAGGACTGAATTACATTCCACTGCACAACCTGTAACATATCCACGGCCTTAGAGTATCATCCTGATACTCATGATCATACTTCTCATCCTCGCACGGAACATCATGCTGATGATAATGAATATACTGATAATAATCATATAGAACATCATCTGGATGTTTATAGTGGAGCATCGTCTTGATGCTCATCACACAGCACTTACATCCACATCCATGGGGAGGAACCTCC
The DNA here is from genome assembly GCA_027924585.1 of Larix kaempferi. NCBI lineage: Eukaryota > Viridiplantae > Streptophyta > Pinopsida > Pinales > Pinaceae > Larix > Larix kaempferi. Next base: position 1,441,248 of record BSBM01000013.1, read on the forward strand.
TACCACCATGCTTGGAAGGGCTCCTGCATCTGTGTCCCATCACTTCCTCCTGGAAGTATCTTCAATCTGAATAACACCAAGCCTCTCTCTGAAGTACTCAAACTTTACCCTAGCTAGTGGCTTGGTCAACACATTTGCTATATGCTCGTCCATCACAACATACAGGAGCTTCACTGCTCCTCTCTGCACCATATCCATGATATAGTGATATTTGATCTCGATGTGCTTTGAATTTTCATGGAATACTAGGTTCTCAGAGAACTTCACACAACTCTGGTTGTCACAGAAGATACAAGTAGCATACAATTGGAGATCAAACAAATCAGACAGTATCTTCCTTATCCATACTGCCTCACAACTAGCCGAACAAGCTGCGACATACTCTGCTTCGGTTGTACTCAGTGCTATGCATGATTGATTCCTACTAAACCAAGAGATCACACCTGATCCCATACTGAAGTAGCACCTCGAAGTGCTCTTCCTATCTGCAGCACTACATGCCCAATCTGAATCAACACAATCCTCTAGGTTAAACCTTTTGCATACTTGAGCCCATAATCAATCATACCCTCCAGGTACTTCACAATATGCTTTACAACAATCAAGTGAACATGTCTAGGTTCCGTTAGGAACTGTCTCAAAGTGTTCACAGCAAAGAAAATATATGGCCTCGCGTTCGTCAGGTACACCAATGACCCAATCATATGAGGATACATCGTAGCATCAACCGATTCTAATGAAGCATCACTCAATAGCTTCAGGTTTGATGCCATCGGTGTGGCCATGGCCTTGCAATCCATCATCCCAAACCGCTTCAGGATCTTTACTACATACTTCCCTTGCCCAAGGAAGATTCCATCTGCACTCTGCCACACCTCCATGCCTAGAAAATAGTGCATCATACCCAAGTCCTTCATCTCGAACTCGACAGCAAGCTTCCTCTTCGTATCAACAATCAACCCAATCTCATATGTCACAAACAGGTCATCTACATATAGTAGGAATATCACTGGATTTCCTTCCTCAACCTTGTAGTAAAGGTTGGAATCAGCTTTACTATTGGTAAATCCCAAACTAGTCAGGAAGCTATCAATCCTGCCGTACCATGTCCTGGGTGCTTGTTTCAAACCGTACAAGGCTTTCTTTAATTTGCACACATATGACTCCTTGTCATGTGTCTCAAATCTGAGTGGATGCTCCACATACACTTCTTCTTCGACTACACCATTCAAGAAAGTTGTCTTGACGTCCATCTGGTATATCTTCCACTTCATCACTACAGCCAGAGCAAGTACTATTCTGATGGAAGTGTATTTGGCTATAGGTGCAAAAGTTTCTTCATAGTCTATCCCTTCTTTCTGGGAGAAGCCACGAGCCACAAACCTTGCCTTGTATTTCTCTATGCTGCCATCTGCAGCATGCCTGATCTTCTAGATCCACTTGAAAGCCACAACAGACTTCCCTTCTGGTCTTGGGACCACATCCCAAACATCATGTTTCATGATCGACTGGTATTCCTCGACCATGACCTCCTTCCATTCTTTCTTTTCTGTCGCTTCTTCATAACTGGAAGTTTCTTTGCTCATTATGTCACATATTAAGGCTACATAGCTGGTGTGTGACCTTGTCCTTTTTCTTTCTCTGTGTTCCTCCTCTGGAACACCATACCTTTCTGCATCTTGGATGAGCTATCTTGCCCATGCTGGTTTCCTCTTGTGAGAGTTCTTCTCACGAGGTGGATCTACAGGTTCTTGTGGATCTTCTATTTCACGATCCTCTTCTGGAATTGCTTCGTTCATGGTGGTATCTTGTATTCTGGGTACTCTTGGTTCTTCATTGTATTCAAAAGGTGGTTTCCTGGATTTGATGTATGCTGAGTCTTAATCAAATGTCACATCCCTGCTGATGTCAATCTTCTTGAGCCCTGGAAAGTAGATTCTGTATGCTTTCGAATTCTCAGTATAACCCACGAATATACCCTTCTTTCCTGAACGATCTAGCTTTGTCCTCTTTTCTCTTGGAACATGTGTATATAACAGACAACCAAATATCTTGAGATGGCTAAATTCTGGTTTCTTACTGGAGAAAGCTTCTTCTGGTGTCTTGTTGTCAAGTATCCTGTGTGGTGTTCTGTTCTGTACATATACAACTGTCCTTGCTGCTTCTTCCCATAAATGCATAGGCAGATCTTGGTCATGAAGCATTGCCCGTGCTACTTCCATGATAGTTCTATTCTTCCTTCCCGCAACTCCATTTTGTTGTGGATTGTAAGGAGTGGTCAAGTCCCTCTTAATCCCTGAACCATTGCATAACTTACTGAAGTCTGCTAAAGTGATTTCTCCACCATTATCGGATCTAAAGGTCTTGATCTTCTTTTCATTGTGTTTTTCTATCAAGGCTTTGAATTCCTTGAATTTTTTGAACACTTCATCTTTGTTCTTCAAGAAATAAATCCAAGTCTTCCTAGAGAAATCATCAATGAAAGAAACATAATATACATACCCACTCAGAGAACTGGATGACATTGGACCGCATACATTAGAGTGGATAATTTCCAAGATTCTTTTTTCCTTGCTTTCACTGCTTGGAAATGCCTTCTTTGTGTTCTTTCCTTTTGCACATCCTTTGCAAACACCTTCATGCTTTGATTGGATTTCAGGAAGACCTTCTATTGCTTTTATTTCAATTGGTAGAGCTCTATAGTGCACATGTGCAAGCCTTTTGTGCCAAAGTTCACTTGGCTCCATGGATTCATGTACCATGACTTGTTCAGGTTGTCCCTTCAATTTGTACAATCCTCCCTCTTGCTCTCCAATCATTACTGCATCATCTATGGTATTACCTTTTGGCCACATAAGTACTTGGCCATCCACAAATGCAACTCTCATCCCTTTTGCATCCAAAGATGATATGGAGATAATATTCTTCTTGAGTCCAGGTACATATAGAACATCTTGCATCTTTAAAGACTTCCTAGAGTCTAATTTGTAGGAGGCTTCACCACTTCCTTTTATTGGGTATTGATAGTCATCCCCAAGTTTCACCTTATGAGGTGACTCATGTTCATATAGGTCCATAAGAGATTCTTTAAATCCCGTCATATGTTTGGAATCCCCACTATCAATAAGCCAATCATTACACCCATGTGTAATAGTACCTATGAGAGCAGATATTAGAACATATTCTTCATCACTTGAAGATTCTTCACTTTCTTCCTTAGTCTTCTTCCTGGGAGGTTCATCATCCTCAGCAGCATGAGCATGATATCTCTTCTTGTTTTTATTCTTCTTGTTGTTGTTGAATCATTTTCTATTCCTGGGACATTCTGAGGCATAGTGTCCCTTCTCATCACATGTGTAGCATCTAATGTGAGAGAGATATTTATTCTTTTGATGATGGTGAGAAGATTTCTTGTGATGAAGTTGCTCCCTCTTCAACTTACTTCTCCTGGTGTGAGTTGTGAGAGCTTGGTCTTCACTTCCCATCTTTTTTTCTCAGGACACAAGTCTAGCTTCTTCTTGTGAGAATTCCTCCCACAGTCCACTGAAAGAAATCAATTTCCTTCTTGCACATATTCCTTGGATGAAGGAGCCCCATGACCTAGGTAGGCCATTCAAAGTGGTCATCACAATTTCTCCATTCTCCACCACTTCATCCAAAACTTCAAATTGTTCTTTGATTTGAGAGACCTTAGTAAAGTAGGATTGGATGGTCTCTCCATTCTGGATCTTTACACTCTTCAATTAGTTCCGCAATGTCATCTTCCGATTTATATTCTTTCCTTCAAACAGCTTGGTCAAGGAATCAAACATATCCTTGGGTGTCTTTAGGAAAGACACATGTGGTATGATATGGTCTTTGATCAAATCTGCAATGATTCTCTTGGCCTTGACCAAGTTCTTCTTATGTAAGGCCTTAGCCTCATCTCCCTTTGGAAATGGAACCTCTTCACTTATGTAGGTGTCCAATTCATTTTCTTCTAGGATTAACCCAATCCTATACTTCCATGCTCGAAAGTTATCAGCCCCTTCAAGCTTATCCTAAAGATTGGTGTGGCGAGACATCTTAATGAGAAACTCAAATGGAAATAAAAGATTTATGTCTTAACACTTGATTTGCTGAATCTAGATCTAGAGTTGGCTAGGGTTTGACAGAGAAACCCTAAAAATCCAAACTTGGAATTTCAAACTTTTGTTTGGGCAGGGAGATGCAATTGAATGAGGCGAGCAAGCTGGTGTTCTCAGATTTTGAAAAATCCAAAAATTGACCCCTCAAATTTGACCTGCGAATTTCGGATCTGCAACTTCTGTCAAAATCTGTTTTTCTGGTAAAAAACCCGAACTAGGGTTTGATAGAACCTGGGGTTCTTCCCAACCAAAAAGTTTGATCTTGGTCTCTAAACTTTGATTTTTCCGAGGATATCAATCCTATGCTGAGATAACTCCAAAATTCCACTTCTGTCAAAAGCCCTAATTTCCCATAGTAGTGACAGGCCAAAAACTGAAAGTGCTCAGAATCAAATTCTGTCTCGACAGAAAGATGCGCCTTCCTTAGGAGAGTGAGCCTAGCCTCTTTCCTTTGATGATCTGTGGAGAGAGACCCAAGAATTAAGAAGCTCTAGCTTCCACAGCTGCACATTGTCTTCTTCTTAGTCCCACTCTGATACCATGTTAGAATTCTGATAATTTCATTCAAAATATGATCTAGGATCCTACTAAGAGAATAACATGCACAGCATAATAATCATAGACACAAGAGACACAATGTTTCCTCGGGGAAAACCAAGAAGATGAAAAACCCTGCAACTTCCTTAGAGATAGAATGAGCACCAATAAAAAGATCACAAAGATCAAACCCCAAAAGATAGATGTCTTCAACATCTACTCCTCCTCCACTTATGCACACTCTTCTTTCTCAACTATGCAAGTTGGATGAGTGAGTGAATGAATAGAATGAGAGAGTCCCACTCTCTATTTATACTTTAGCTTAACCTGTCGTTTACCCTAACTGGATCGAATTCCTAAGGGAGTCTAATAACCCTTCCACATAACTCATACAGGGTCGACCCCACCAAGGTGATCTACTAATAACCCATCAAATATAAGTTACGACACTTACAATGTAACTTGCGACACTTGCAAATACAAATGACGACACTTCCAATCGGAGGAATAATACATCTCCGTTCGGGATAAAATAAAGTACAAATGTAATACATACAATATACAAGTGAATATCTTCTGAAGTTACAAATACATCAACACAAAGCCCCTTTTCTCTACGTGCTCGCATCTCTGCTTTAGACAAATTCTTGATAGGAGTGGTGCGAGGAGCTGGCGTGATGTGAGGTCATTGGGAAACCATATTTCTGAATGGAACAAAAGTAGATTTGGAGCATTGTTGGGTTGTGATCTTGTCCTCTGCCAACTTAGTCAACCCTAGGACTTCCATCATTGTGTTAGGATGAAACATTTTAACCTCTGAGCGGATTTCATACTTAATACCACTGATAAAACAACTCCTGTAGAATTCATCAGACAATCCTTCTGTGTGATTGGCTAGTTTCTCAAATTCTATCTGATACTCTCTCACATTGCCAAATTGGCAAATTTTAGTGAGTGCTCCTGTGAAGTCATCAAAAGCACTAGGACCAAATCATTGCAAAAGGAGTTGGAAAAATCTGTCCATTTTGGCTCGTCATGAGCCTTGATGTACCAACGGTACCATTGAAGGGATTCCTATTCCAAATGAAAGGATGCAAGTGGAACTTTTTGGACATCAAAATACTATGCAGACTGAAATATTGTTCTTCCTAGTATATCCATCCAGTCGTATCATTACCATTGAAGCGAGGAAAATCAAGCTTCGTCCCACGATCAATTGCCAAGATGAATTGCCCATATTTCTTATCAGTTCCACATTGCTTCAATTGAAGGATAAGAGACTTGAAATTTGAGAAGAATTCTTGTAAGGTATCGAAATTATTTGGACTCTGTGAAACTAGTTCATTATCCAGTTGGTGGCCTCTCAATTCATCTGTCTTGCCAAAGAAGTTTTGGAGCTTCTCCCAAACTTAATTTGGAGTGGTAAGGCCATCTAGATGGAAAATGAGATCCCTGGATGTGCTGAGACACAAGAGACCATAAGATTCATCTCTTCTGTTGTGCCACTTTGTCTTCTCAATGATAGTAGTATGCTTAGTTTCAGTTGCCATAGTCACCCTGTAGAGGCCTTTGCTCCTCAACAGGATCTCCATCTATGCCTTCGAGTCAAATTTTTGAATGGAGTGAGGATGATTCGATGTGAATGATCCATGTAAGCTCTAAAATATCTTTTGTAGTGGTTTGGGTGTGCCCCTGTATGCTTACTTGTGACCTCTAGGTGAATGAATGCACCCCCTGGATGATTGGTTGTGCTCTTTCTCATACTGGTTCGATCCTATAGGACAAAAGAATGAGAATAGAATAGATTGAGAACTCTGATACCATTTTAAATTCTTGTACACACCAAGATCTACTCAAGCAATTACAAACTCTCACAAATTGCCTTGCAAAAACTAGTCATAGAACACTGAAAAAAGTCATAATTTGATGCAAACAATGTAACTCTATTGACTAAATCTACATCAGACAAACTTAGGAAATGTAATGGATGTACATATATATAATTACATCATATATTTTAAGGCTAAAGATACCATTCAAAATCCTCACAAAAACAGGTTTACTAAATCTATGAAAAACCCCCCTAGGTGCAAAGAGTGCTTTCCAAGTCACCTCTAAAGCTCACAAATTGGTAAATTAATGATCAGATGGTGATGTATGATGGAAAAAATCATCATAAGTTCATAATTTACCAAGAGGAAACATCATGGAGGATGAGTTGGCCAAAAAAACACTTAAGGAAAGTCAATTAGCTTTCACCTTTTCACAAAAAGTTGTAAAAATCAGTAAAAAGCAGAAATTTAGGCCATTGGATACATCTACATTATGTCAAGAAATTCAGGACATAGATACACCTAGATGTAGGGGTTAAACTTATGGCAATGAGGGTGCCACCATTGATGGGTTGTGAAACAATTATAAGGACCTAATCCCACCCACATGTTTTCATCAAGGCTTGCAATTTTTTTCCCATTGGGCTTGGTGAAGTTGTCAAAGGAACTTATTGCCATGCTAAAGAACAAGATTCTATTCCCTTTTAAGAGTGAAAGTGAATGGGTTTATACTTTATTCCAATTGTTTAGATCCTAATACTTATTCTAGAAGTCTATTTATGGTGTGGAGAAGGGCAATCCACACAGAATCGTGGTAGGGAACTCATTAAGGATTTATATGGGAGATGATTCAAAGGGAAATCCAGGCAGAACTTAGGGAGGCTTATTAATGACCCAGTTTGGAAACAATTTGACAAACCTTTAAGTTATTCATGCAGTCTTGGGATAGCCACAAATAATCGAGTGGAGGTCTTGGTACTCCACCTAGAACTTTTTTTTAGGAAAGGAGGATGGCATGATTAATATTCTTTGTGGGAGATTCCAAATCATTAATCAACAATGAACATTATGTTATGAATAATAACTCATCACCTTCTGACTACATACCTGCAATTGCAACCACGAAGAGATCTTCAACTAGGCTTGTGAATCTCGACTTCAGCTCTGCCTGCAAATCTCCTTCAGCTCCGCTGTTGAATCTCCTTTACCAGTTGTAACCAGTGAACCTCGTTCTCATTTTCCTCTAGGATTCTCCTTCAGCACCGCTTCTGAATCTCCTTCAGTAGTTGTAACTAGTGAACTTCATCCTTGTTTTCCACCGGGATCCAATAAGTGTCTAACGGGAGTAGAACAGGGTGCAGGGTGTTGAACAAAGAAGGCCTAAACCGGCTCTATGCTGAGAGAATAATGCAAAATGCCGAGGAGTTGGAGGAATGGTGATTCGGTTGGGGAATTGGGAGTTTTTAATGAAGCTACCAAAAGGGGACGTTGGCCACTTCAATGTAGAATTGACCTTGCCGTCGCCTTATCATCATCACCGGAGGAGTAACATGGCCACCTGTTCGCCGAGAGAAAGTTCACCAGAGGGGAGGTGGTCGCCGTCGTGGAGGGTCACCTTGCTGTCGTTGGAGGGGTCACGTAGCTAACAAACGTGCATTCTGTTTCATTTTTAGGATACGTATTTTAAGTTCTCTTTATTGATAAATTCATCTTTATTAAAAATATCAATAAAATTCATCTTTATTAAAAATAATGGACTAATCTTGTCTTATCCCGAAACCGACATATCCCACCTGATCCGACGTACCTGCTAGAATTTGTTGATATTGATATTCAAATTTCAAACCCTATAAATATTGGAGGACAGATATATTTCTACTGTACTCGAAGATCTCTTCCAAAAAGACAGAATAATTCTACAAGTGATTTGGGAAACAACATGGAAGCTTCCCCCATCGACAATGGAAAGGATGATGATCGAAACGAATCAAAAGAAATTCTGGAAGACCTACCCCGTAATAAATGAAACCGAAACGAATTCAAAAAAGATGATGATCCAAACCAATCAGAAGAAATACTCAAAGACCTACCTCCCAAGAAATGAATCGAAAATGAATCCGAAGAAATTCTGCAATACCTACCTCCCAGATTTAGAGATATTTCTGCCACTTCAATGACCATTGAACGCTTCAATCTCATGAACGATGATCTTATAAGTGATCGAGTCCTTTCCGCTCTTCACTATAGTCGTCGGCTCCCTCACATTAGCAACTCCATGCTGTGTGAACCTATTGCAAATAGATTTCCACATCTGATTGATAATCCACTGACACCACCAGATTGCTGTCTTTTGTTTCGTGTGTGTGAGTACAGTCCTGACAGTGGCAGATATGTGAATAAAATCAAGTTTATCGACTGCGCCATACGAGACAAGCGGGTACCATGATTACCCAATCAGGTATTGGAAAGACATGCATTAGTAACTTTCCCTCACACTATCTTTAGTTCCAATGGCGGCGATCACGCTCTCATTGCAGTTGAAGAGAAAGTGGTATACTGTGAACACTATTATCCTAGCAAGCCCTTCAGTTTTATAATGGATGCTACACATACTGATGACTGGGTTTTCAGGCCATTGGATACGTCTACAATATCTCCAGAAATTCAACGATGTGAAAATCAAGCCATGCATATCCCCGACACATAGAGAAATCAGTTGTTGGGCATCGTTTGATAGTGCTTTTAAGGTTCGAAGGATATAACACTATGCCCGCGTTGTGCTTGGATGTCAACACTGAAAGGTTATCACCATCGTCGAGCCAGGGTTATTGTGAAGAACCTGTAATAATTAATTAATGTAAATACACGAGATATCAGAAATAATAGAACTTAGAATCACTTTTATATTGATCACGGGCCACTTCGAGGGGGCAACCTCCTTTAAGCAAGCTCAATACAATTAACTTCACGGTCCTTCAATGACCTCAACACACACTTATATACTAAGTCTATGCCCAATACAATGAGTCAAAACCATGGGACATATAATACTACGAGATGACTTACAAAGCATATGCGTCCAATACTATGGGTCAATACTATGGGCTAATATAAACTATGGATCAAAAAATACTACGGGATGACTTACAAAGCATATGCGTCCAACAACAATATACTAACATAGTAAAGAGAAGGGTTGACACGGGTTCCTAACATCCCCTCTCCCTTAGAAAAATCTTTGTCCTCAAAGCTTTGGTTGGAGAAATTGCTGCAGAATTTGAAGAAGTGGTTCCCCAGTAGCATCCTCGGGTTTCATTTTGGGCCACTGACGCCTTTGGATTGTCAGGGAGGATTTCTTGGAAGGCTGTAGACGAAGAAGAACCCCATCAACTGTGCGGAAAATGCGCTCAGAATGGTGTTGATTGGCTTGTTGTTTCAGGCGAATTCTGGCCATGTGAAGATTGTCCTGCGGAATGAGAAGAATCTGATTGCAGTTTCAAAGAACCGAGTCAATTTCCTGAACTGGGGAGCTGCTAAGGGTGTATGGAAGAAGAACTGGCAGTGTCTGTCCATACACTGTTTCATATGGTGTCCTTTGAGATGTGGTATTGTACCACCAGAGCGCTGCTAGGAGATCCATAGAAATAGTTAGCCAAAGCTGTGTACAGATGGGCAAGGGTTTGAGCAATCCCGAAAGGAGTGTCGTTTCACCCTTGTTGACATGGAAAGTATCACAGTCAGCCACTATCTGTTGAATTGTCATTTTCAGTCCCTGCCAAAAGAAGTTACATTGTTCTCGATCATACATTTTGAAGAACCCAGAGTGCCCTGCTGATGAAGAAGCAGGGATTTTATAGAAGAGATAGCCCTGTTGAACATATTGCAACCAATTTAAAACAAGCAGAGAAAGAGCTGTAAGAGAAATTGGGTCATCAATTGTGTGAGAAGGAGCATCTGCCACCATATTGTCCTTACCCTTCTTGTAAGTGATTGCATAGGGATAACCCATGAGTTGGATAACCCATTTCAGGTGTGTTGGGGAGGAGACCCATTGTTCCAGAAAATTTTACAGACTCTGGAGATCAGTCTTGATGCAGAAATAATTCCCTAATAGGTATGGCTGCCACTTCTGTACTGCATGCAAAATAGCCATCAGTTCCCGTTGAGAGGTAGATGCGACTAAATTCTTACCGGAAAGGTCTCTTGAAGGCGGAAAGCTCATTAGTTCAACAAAGACACCTGCATATCTATCCAAGGAAGTAGTGGAGACCGTTGATGGGTGCATCTGAAGGGAATGGAGTTGAGCGATGATACCATGTGAATTATTCTTAAGGATTTTTTCCAGGCAATGTGAATTGATGATGCAGAGAGACCCTGGTTGTAAGCCCATTAATTTGTGTTGTGCCCCATTTACTAAAAACTGCATCCAAAGTTCCGAAAAATCCCATAAGATGGGGCCAAGTGTGCGTAACCATTGAACGCCCAAAACCACATGACATCTGCCTAAGGACAAGGAAAACATGTCAAAGCACAGGTTATAATCTTCCATAGAGATACGCACATTGTGACACTTCCCCTTGCAAGGTAAGGTGCCCCCATTGGCAACCATGACTTCAAATTTGGAGCAAGGATGGACAAAACAATCAGCCTGTTTGGAAATCCGAGGGTTAATGAAGTTATGAGTGCTACCAGAATCAACAAGTATGGTAAGAGGGAGCTTCTTGAAGTATCCCTTGACTCGCATTGTTTGTGGGGTGGTGACGCCGGTTACAACATGGAGAGAGAGCTCGGGTGGGTTGTCCTGAGATGGGGTGTCAACAGGCGGGTGTTGAATGTCGACCTGATCATCTACTGTATCTGGAGCTTCTTCATCAAGTTTTGAGGCAAGCGGAGAATCCACATCCAAGAGATAGAGATTTTGTTGAACACATCTATGTCCTCGAGTGAATTTCTCATCACAATTATAACAAAGCCCTTTTTCTCGCCGTGCCTGCATCTCTGTTTTAGACAAATGCTTGATAGGAGCTGGTTGCGGGGTAGGCGTGATGGGAGGTCGTTGGGAACCCATATTTCTGAAGGGAATAAAGGTGGGTTTGGAGCATTTTTGAGCTGCGATCTTGTCCTCTGCAAACTTAGCCAACCCTAGGACTTCCATCATTGTGTTGGGACAGAACATTTTGACCTCTGAGCAGATTTCATCCTTGAGACCACTGATAAAACAACACCTGTAGAATTCATCAGACAATCCTTCTGTGTGATTGGCTAGTTTCTCAAATTCTGTCTGATACTCTCGCACTGTGCCAATTTGGTGAAGCTTAGTGGGTGCTTCTGTGAAGTCATCAAAAGCACTAGGACCAAATCGTGGCAAAAGGAGTTGGCAAAAATCTGTCCAGTTTGGCTCGGGATGAGCTTTGAATTACCAACGGTACCATTGAAGGGCTTCTTGTTCCAAATGAAAGGATGCAAGTGGAAATTTCTGGACATCAAAAGTATTATGCGGATTGAAATATTGTTCTGCTCGGTATATCCATCTAGTCGGATCAGTACCATTGAAGCGAGGAAAATCAAGCTTCGGCTCGCGAAAATTGCTGGAAGAAGAGAACCCGGTGGCTGCAAAAGATTCTGGTTGTCGGTTATTGTTCATGGCCGAATGCTGAAGATGGAGGCTGAGAAATTTTTCATCTAGATCTTGGGGTTTGGTTTGGATGGCTGCAAGTGCTTCCTCCATGGTTTTTTTTTTTTCTTGGAAATGGATAGAAAAACACAAACAAAAGCTTATTTAGTAAAGGAATATTTGGATTTGGGAAAAACTCGGATGGGTAATTGGGGTTTGACTAGGTTTTGGACACTTTTTGATGGACAGGGAAGCAAAAAATGGAGATTTTAGAAGCAGGGTGAAAGAATGAGAAAATTTGGTAGAGAGGGACAAAGAAGCAGAATTAGGAAAGGAACACGGTGGCAAAATTTGACGGCGTTTGGGTGAAAATTGAAGGAGTTATGGCAAACCCTAAAAATAGACAAATGTGAGATTTCTGGTCTTGGGAAGTGGAATTTGGGACAGGGTCTTCAGGAATGAAATATGCAGGATGGGATTGCAGGGATGCCAGTGAAGTTTCAGGGATCCACAATAGATGGATCTGCAACAGCGTGGAAATGATCGAAAACGATGACTGGATCCGGAATGACTTTCATAATAGATCTGAAACGGTTGGATCTAGAGCGGAAGTGATTGGCAACAGTTCAGCTGAAAATAGATATGGACCCTAGGTGTGGCTTCCTATCGGTTCAGGGGATTCACTCGGCCACCAATGCTGTCTGACGACTTGCGTATTGGGGAATACCCCTCACTCCATGGCTCGAGTAAAACTGATAACCGCTTTGCCACAAATGACAGCTCTTGGTTTACCTCACGGGTGGGAACTGGTCAATCAGGTAGGGGTCGTTTCCCTTTTCGCTGGCAGGTCCTCTCAATGGGACAACTACTTTGGGGTTCCTGTGGTACTCCTCACAATGAGTTTTAGGGCTTATGCCCAAGTACTTCCCACAGTTAAGCGGATAGGGGTTATCCCCAGATCCGAACTTGCAACAGATGTGAAATTTTTTTTTGGTAGAAATTCCACCGAACGCGCCCAAGAAAGTGCTCTGATACCAGATGTGAAGAACCTGCAATAATTAATTAATGCAAATACACGAGATATCAAAAATAATAGAACTTAGAATCACTTTTATATTGATCACGGGCCACTTCGAGGGGGAAACCTCCTTTGAGCAAGCTCAATACAATTAAATTCACGGTCCTTCAATGACCTCAACACACACTTATATACTAAGTCTATGCCCAATACAATGAGTCAAAACCATGGGAAATATAATACTACGGGACGACTTACAAAGCATATGCGTCCAATACTATGGGTCAATACTATGGGCTAATATAAACTATGGATCAACAAATACTACGGGACGACTTACAAAGCATATGCGTCCAAAAACAATATACTAACATAGTAAAGAGAAGGGTTGACACGGGTTCCTAACAGTTATCAATCCATAAGTGGGTGCTAAACCCCCCATACAACTATCCTAATTTGTTAGCACTCCTCTACTCGTCCACACAACCCAAGGAATGTGGTTTCCTTCTATGAGGTAATAGACTCTCATATTTCGTTCTCTAAGATAACATTCCCTTGGGATATTCCCCATTTCCCTTCAACAGCTCTAGGATAGGTTTGCCAGGGGCTCTCCACGTCGGGACCCCATAGAACTCAAATGTAGTTTCCTTTGTGTTCTCAGCTATAGTTCTAGGCTATGGTACCATATGCTAACTCAATCATGAAGGGCCGAGTAACATTTCAAATTGTTAATTGAGGGTAGCATTTCCACTTCTCGATTTCTTAAAATTGGTTCCACATTTCTGCATTTCCGCATCGCATTCAAGATTGTGGGAGGATGAAATTGTTAAGTTTCGAAAATCATTTCATGACTTTCCACTTCTGCATTTTCATCATAGATTTGTTTTTAATATTGAGCATTGGTGTGTGTTAGATCTACGGTTATGTTTTAATCTTATTAATGACTTATTTTTGGTTTAAATACTCCAAATTAATTGTTCTTTTTACCATTTTTCGCTTCGATTTTTACCTTCTGCAAACAATTCTCACTGTGAATTTTACCCTGCTGTAGATTCTGGTTTTCTTCATCAATTTACACGTATCCATGAAACAAAGCCTAATGATTTGGTTTATGAAGGTGCAAATTCCTTTCAAGATGTTTTAAACATGGATTTCACTCAATAAGAAAATGAATTCATCCATCAATATCAGCAAGAGCTTAAGATGAAGGTGTTGCAAGATAAAAATCTCAAACTATCAATTGAAGAAGGGAAAAATGCTTGCAAGAAGCGGTGGTTTATTTCTGATAATCTTTTAGGTTTATTGGATTTTCCTGTTCTGAATCAGATAGAAACTTCTCTTCCATCTAAAATCTTGATTGCACAAGTTGAGGAAAAGCATATTCACTCCAAAGAACACATTGAATAGTTGGAGCACGTTCACATAAAAGATATCCAAGAGTTGGTTGAGTTACCAGTTTCTTTGAGGGTGAAAGTGAATGTGTTTTTACGAGAATGTCAAAGGAAAAGAAGAGGGAGATCAGAGCTTTCCTTTTCAAAACTCAACTGCAGCTCGAACATGCTCAATATCAGGATATTGATGATCTTTTGGATGTTTTTTCCAAGTGGAAATCTTCCCTTGGTAAATCTTAAGCAAATGACATGTAATCCCTAATTTCATGGGAAGTTAGTTTCTTTTGTGACTTATTGTACCTATTATTTAAAGAGACTTAGATCTCATGTTAGCGGGGGGGAGGGGGAATCGCCAGGGGAAAGAATTGGAGGCATATTGTTGCACATGGAGTATTGTATTTTTTTACAGTCTTTAATGAAATTCAGTCAGTCTTCTCTTATATTTTCTTCCTATTGATTTATTTATCAAGTGTTCTTGATGAGTATAGGTTTCCTTGCATTTATTCAATGATTCACTTTTCTATGGTTATTAAAAATCACAAGTATATGAATATGTATTTGATTTCTCATTTATGATTCATATAGAGATAAAGCAGCAGGAAATTATTTTCTTCGTTTCACATAATCTTATTCAATATTTTTGTAATTGCAGAATTGTCATTTTTAGATGTTAATTTGTCAATTAACATATCATTTTTAGAACAATCACATGATATAAATTTTTGATTGAGAACAAATTTAGTTTTAACTATTTTGTCTTGTATCAAAGAAGGTATTATTAGATTTGATTTAAATTGTGATTGGTTAGAGTGCTAAATACCACAATCCATTGATATGATTGCTCTGAGGATTCACAGCCTATAATTAGATTTAGATAGATCATATTTTTACTTGTTTTCTTTCTTCTTTCATTAACCTGTAATTAACCTTTGGGTCTTCCCTTAAGGAATATAGTTTCACCTGAATTACTCTCAGAGTGCCAACGGTGGCCTAATATCCGTCAGAGTTGGCTATACCGAACAATTTGAGGATAGGATAATACTTGTGTAGGATTATTTGAATCCTTTCAAATTGGGCTATCTCTTTTGCATTGCTACCTGGGGCATCTCCAACATATCCTAGGATTCAACAGTGAGATTATCCATATCCATGAAATATTGTTTTATAGATAAGTTATGTATCTTTATCTTCATCAATAGGGTCTAATGCTTCCACTTTCAATAAACTGTGAATGTGTTTTTCAATGCTTTCGGGCAGGCGCACAAAGTTGCTCCCCAAAACCGTTGCAACGGGGACATGCTAGCAGGAATAAAACAACTACGTGCATGAACCTAAGGCAGCGTGCACGCGCTACTAGGTTAGGTACCGAACCGAGGCGCGTATGTGTGGCTGGAGCGTGTGCGCTTAGGGGCGCGCATCGCTCTTGTTAAAAAAAAAATAGAGCCGAATTCCCCATTCTTGTCATTGGATCTGAGAGCGACTTCCCTCCGCATGCGCGTGACTATAGCCACCATAAGAGGCCATTTGCACTCCAAAACCCACAAATTCAATCCACCAACTCATCAACATGTCGATTGGATAGGTAGTTTCAAATTTTTTTGTCATTTTATTCATTCTTTGTGTCAATTTTTTGATTTTTTTTGTTTATTAAATTGTTAATAATTCCTAAATTTTTAAAACAATGGACCAATTATCAATTGCAGATTGTAAACCGAGACAATGAGTGAACAAAATATTAACATGGAGTCTGGTGGAACACAAGAAAACCCAAACCTTGAACCCAATGCCAAAGAAAACCGTTAACAAAATCCAAATGCCGAAGAAAACCAAAACCCCCAACCAAATGTTGAACAAGATGACCTTAACCATTATGTAAATGAAATGAGAGTGCACACTCGAGAACTTATAAGAAACACAGGGGAACCATCTCGAGTGTCTCTTGCCACGTCAATTGAGAGCTCAATTAACTCCCTCATCCATGCACATTTCCAATTAACTGACATGATTGAATATAGAGCTAGGATGCTGTGAAGAACCTGCAATATTTAATTAATGCAAATACACGAGATATCAGAAATAACAGAACTTAGAATCACTTTTATATTGATCACGGGCCACTTCGAGGGGGAAACCTCCTTTGAGCAAGCTCAATACAATTAACTTCACGGTGCCTTCATAGGCCTCAACACACACTTATATACTAAGTCTAGGCGCCAATACCATGGGTCAATACTATGTGTCAATACAAACTATGGGCTAAGTCTAGGCGCCAATACTATGAGTCAAAACCATGGGACATATAATACTATGGGACGACTTAGAAAGCATATGTGTCCAATACTATGGGCTAATATAAACTATGGATCAACAAATACTACGAGATGACTTACAAAGCATATGCGTCCAACAACAATATACTAACAAAGTAAAGACATGGGTTCCTAACATCCCCTTTGCCTTAGAAAAAGCTTTGTCCTCAAAGATTTAGATGTGGAAATTGATGCAGAATATGAAGGAGTGGGTTCCCTGTAGCATCCTCGGGTTGCATTCTGAGCCACTGGTGCCTTTAGAGTTTCAGGGAGGATTGCATGGAAGGCTGTAGACGAAGAAGAACCATATCAGCGATGTGAAAAGTGCGCTCAGAACGGTGCTGATGGGCTTGTTGTTTCAGTCTAATTCTTGCCACATGAAAATTGTCTTGCAGAATGAGAAGAAGCTGATCACGGTTTCAAAGAATTGAGTCAATTGCCTGAACTGGGGAGCTGCTAAAGGTGTATGGAAGAAGAACTGGTGGTGCCTGTCCAAAGACTGCTTCATATGGTGTCCTTTGAGATGTGGTACTATACCATTGGAGCGCTTCTAGGAAATCCATAGAAATAGTTGTCCAAATCTGTGGAGGGATGGGCAAGGGTTCGAGCAGTATCAAAAGGAGGGTTGTTTCACCCTTAATGACTTGGAAAGTATCACAGTCAACCACCATCCGTTGAATTTCCCTTTTGAGTCCCTGCCAAAAGAAGTTACATTGTTCCCGGTCATACGTTTTGAGGAAACTGGAGTGTCCTACTGATGAAGAAGCATGGAGTTCATAGAAGAGATAGCCCCGTTGAACAGATTGCAACCAATTTGGAACAAGTAGAAAAATAGCTGTAAGAGAAACTGGGTCATCAAATGTGCGAGGAGGAGCATCTTCCACCATATTGTCCTTACCCTTCTGGTAAGTGGTCGCATAGTCATAACCCATGAGTTGGATAACCCATTTCAGGTGTGTTGGGGAGGAGACCCGTTGTTCTAGGAAAGTTTCCAGACTCTGGAGATCAGTCTTGATGCAGAAATAATTCCCCAATAGGGATGGCTGCCACTTCTGTACTGTATGCAAAATAGTCATCATTTCCTGCTGAGAGGTAGATGCGGCTAAATTCTTACCGGAAAGGTCTCTTGAAGGAAACAAGCTCATTGGTTCAGCAAAGACACCTACATATCTATCCAAGGAAGTAGTGGAGACTGTTGATGTGGGCATCTGAATGGAATGGAGCTGAGCGATGACACCATGTGAATTCTTCTTAAGTATTTTTTCCAGGTGATGTGAACTAATGATGCAGAGAGAACCTGGTTGTAAGCCCATAAATTTGTGTTGTGCCCCATTGACTTAAAACTGCATCCAAAGTTCAGCAAAATCCCATAAGATGGGGCCAAGTGTGCGTAACCATTGAACGCCCAAAACCACATCACATCCGCCTAAGGACAAGGAAAACATGTGAGAGTGCAGGTTATAATATTCCATAGAGATACGCACATTGTGACACTTCCCATTGCAAGGTAAGGTGCCCCCATTGGCAACCATGACTTCAAAGTTGGAGCAAGGATGGACAAAACAATCAGCTTGTTTGGCAATCCAAGGATTAATGAAGTTATGAGTGCTACCAGAATCAATGAGTATGGTAAGAGGGAGCTTCTTGAAGTATCCCCTGACTCGCATTGTTTGTGGGGTGGTGATTTCGGTTACAGCATGGAGAGAGATCTCGGGTGGGTCGTCTTGAGATGGGGTGTCAACAGGCGGGTGTTAAATGCTGACCTGATCATCTACTGTATTTAGAGCTTCTTCATCAAGTTCTGAGGTAGGCGGAGAATCCACATCCACGAGATAGAGCTTTTGTTGAACACATCTATGTCCCCGAGTGAATTTCTCATCACAATTATAACAAAGCCCTTTTTCCCGGCGTGCTTGCATCTCTGTTTCAGACAATTGCTTGATAGGAGTTGGTTGAGGAGCAGGCGTGATGGGAGGTCATTGGGAACCCATATTTCTGAAGGGAACAAAGGTGGGTTTGGAGCGTTGTTGAGCTGCGATCTTGCCTTGGACAACTTAGCCAACCCTAGGACTTCCATCATTGTGTTGGGACAAAACATTTTGACCTCTGAGCGGATTTCATCCTTGAGACCACTGATAAAACAACTCCTATAGAATTCATTAGATAATCCTTCTGTGTGATTGGCTAGTTTCTCAAATTCGATCTAATACTCTCTCACTGTGCTAGTTTGGTGAAGTTTAGTGAGTGCTCTTGTGAAGTCGTCAAAATCACTAGGACCAAATCGTGGCAAAAGGAGTTGGCAAAAATCTGTCCAGTTTGGCTCGAGATGAGCTTTGATGTACCAACGGTACCATTGAAGGGATTCCTATTCCAAATGACAGGATGCAAGTGGAACTTTCTGGACATCAACAGTATTATGTAGACTGAAATATTTTTCTGCTCGGTATATCCATCTAGTCGGATCAGTACCATTGAAGCGAGGAAAATCAAGCTTCAGCCCACGAAAATTGCTGGAAGAAGAGAACCCGGTGGCTGCAAAAGATTCTGGTTGTCGGTTATTGTTCATGGCTGAATGCTGAAGATGGAGGCTGAAATTTTTTTCATCCAGATCTTGGAGTTTGGTTTGGATGGCTGCAAGTGATTCCTCCATGGTGTTTGCTTCTGTGCGAGTGACAACCATAACCAGTAATTTTTTTTTTTTTTTTGTAGGGGGGGGGAATGGATAGAAAAACACAAACACAAGCTTATTTAGTAAGGGGAAATTTGGATTTGGGAAAAAATTGAAGGGGTAATTGGGGTTTGACTAGGTTTTCGACACTTTCTTAGGGACAGGGAAGCAAAAAATGAGGATTTCAGAAGAGGTAACTCTATAGTAAAATTTGAAGGCAATCGGGTGAAAATTGAAGAAGTTATGGCAAACCTTAAAAATAGACAAATGTGGGATTTCTGGTCTTCAGGAATGAAATATGCAGAATGGGATTGCGGGGATGTCAGTGAAGTTTAAGGGAAAACAGAGTTGAAACAAGGGAGATATGGTTGAAAAACAGTTTTTTTATTTTTATTTTTTAGAAATGGATTGGCCGAAAAACATTTTTTTTTTTTTGTTTTTTTGTTTTTTTGTTTTTTTTCAGAAATGGATCGGCAAGAGCGGCGCGGAAGGGATCCGCAATAGATGGATCTGCAATGGTGCGGAAGGGATTGAAAATGGCTAGATCTAAAATGACGACTGGATCTAGAACGACTTTCAGAATAGATCTGAAACGGTTGGATCTGGAGCAAAACTGTTCGGCAACAGTTCAGCTAAAAAGAGATATGGACCCCAGGTATGTGCGGCTTCCTATCGGTTTAGGGGATTCACTCGGCCACCAATGCTGTCTGACGGCTTGCGTATTGGGGTAGTACCCCTCACTCCACGGCTCAGGTAAAATTGATAACCGCTTTTCCACAAACGGCAGCTCTTGGTTTACCTCACGGGTGGGAACTAGTCAATCGGGTAGGGGTCGTTGCCCGTTTCGCTGGCAGGTCCTCTCAATGGGCCAGCTACTTTGGGGTTCCTGTGGTACTCCTCATAATGAGTTTTAGGGCTTATGCCCAAGTACTTCCCACAGTTAAGCGGATAGAGATTATTCTCAGATCCGAACTTGCAACAGATGTGAAAAAAAATAAATTATTGGCATAAATTCCACCCAATGAGCCCAAGAAAGTGCTCTGATACCATATGTGAAGAACCTGCAATATTTAATTAATGCAAATACATGAGATATCCGAAATAACAGAACTTAGAATCATTTTTATATTGATCACGGGCCACTTTGAGGGGGAAACCTCCTTTGAGCAAGCTCAATACAATTAACTTCACGGTGCCTTCATAGGCCTCAACACACACTTATATACTAAGTCTAGGCGCCAATACCATAGGTCAATACTATGTGTCAATACAAACCATGGGCTAAGTCTAGGTGCCAATACTATGAGTCAAAACCATGGGACATATAATACTATGGGACGACTTACAAAGCATATGTGTCCAATACTATGGGTCAATACTATGGGCTAATATAAACTATGGATCAACAAATACTACGGGATGACTTACAAAGCGTATGCGTCCAACAACAATATACTAACAAAGTAAAGACATGGGTTCCTAACAGATGCGGGAGTATTAATCCACAGGCATTTCCAAGGAAGCAATAAAGATTTGAATATTACAAAGGCCCAATTATACAGTGTGTTCACCGATCCAAGAACACAACAACCACCCAACACTAGAAATCCGCATGTCTGCATGGATTGGTGTCATTACCAACCATGGAGGGACAATTGGATGCATAGGTGGTTCATGGTGCACGATAAAACTCCCTGCAATAATAAGGAGGTTCCTTAGTACTTCCTTCGGCAACTGTGGGCTGAGTTTATGCTCCGATTACATTTCAACTATTTTGACATAACTGAGTTCCAGGGTGTTGGGCGTGGCTCTTCCCAAGATCGACTTGCTTCCAGGAGGAACCCACTGAGAGGGCCACGAGCTCTTAGGCACAACCCAAACCCCTCTCCCCAACCCCTCTCCCGAGCCACTTGAGTTACCCCACAAGCTTGATCAGATCGAGGAGGCAGTGAGGAATGTTGCACATGGACTCCTCAGACACACCTCCTTTGTAGCTGTGACTACAGTGGAGAGGTTGGGTGACCTTCATAGAGATCCAGGTGCAGGGCCTTCACGACAGGGCCATGATAGACTGGTGACTGGTGGTAGCCATGCTAGGAATTCCATCTCGACGGGGACAATGCCACATCTTTGTCCCCATTGCGGGCACACTTGCCCTGGACTGATCGAGGGTTGTTATATGGATTAGGTCAGCAATTTTTTTAATGTGTTTTCAATCATCACTTGATAACTTGTAAAGTATTTTTGTTTGACTTAAACTATTATTTCAATGTATAGTTATTCAGAGCTGAGACACCAACATGGGAGAATGTAGGATCTCCCAACCTGGATGCAGCAATGTGTTGGGTCTAGGAAATGCCCATTTTTGGCTACCTTTATTACATCATTTTTCCCTGATTCCATCTTACTTTCATGAGCTATATCCATGTCTTTTCCAGATCAATCAATGATATTGACAGGTATAATTTGTTATTGCTTTATTTATTTTTATGCCTAAGATTGTGAAAGATTCGAGTCCTGACCTTTGGTTTATGCTAACACTTGCGAGTTTATTTAGTTCAAGTCTAAAGCGCAGGTGTATAAGCCAGGTAGCGCCATCTGTTACTCTTCCAAGCCTAATTCTTCATACTCCAAGGAACAACGCATCCTCCACGTGAGCTGTAACAGAATCTACTGAAACAGAACCTAGCTGCGACAGACAGGTCGCGTCCCAGTTGTTGAGTCTGTTGATCTATTGATTGCTCGAGCAACAACATTATTCATGGTTAATAGCCTTGTGTAACACGGCTGTATCAGTTAGCTGTAACTCCGTAGCATGAAGATCAGAGATCTTCATTATTGCACAATTTTAATGGATCTAAAACTGTCTTCTCTTTGTATAAATTTCAGAAGGCTCTCGTAGCCTGGGGTTGGACAATCATTACTGTGTGTAAGCTGTAACAGAGCACTGAGACTCACGATTTCCATTGAAATGAGAGTAGAGTTCTTCACTTCTGTGTTTTAATTAGCTGTGACTCTCGGCGTCTCTGTTAGAAGGCCAGGGCTCGCCTTCTCACAGAGATAGCCAGTTTAAGTAGGTAGAGTAGTTTAGTTTTACTTCTGTTGTGTGGTGTGGAATGATTGCAGACATTACTGGTAGTTGTAACAGAGTTATCTTTCCTTTCTGGTAGTTTACAATTGCATCTTGAATAGCTGTAATAGAGTGGTGTGACAGTCGACTGTGTAGGATAAATTACTTAATTTGCATGTGTGTTTTAATTAGTTGTGACAGCCAAGATCAATTCCAGTTATCTTCTAGTTGTTTATGCTTTCTAGTATTTCTAGTAATTATCAGTTAAAGTTCAAGCTTGTGTTTTAATTCTGGCTGTTGTTGTATCTTCAATCGCATTTATAGATTAGACAATTAATGGTAGAATTACAGTAGCTACTGGATAGATCATTTTGGTAAAGATTGAGTGTTTTAGTTTGATAATTATAGGATTTAACTTCTTGCAAAAGTAATCTAGTTTCATTTCATCATTTCATCATTAACTTGCTGGATTGATTTGTATAGGGAAGTTGTTTCATTTGGATTCTTTGATGTGTGAATTAGATTAGTATTTTTAAGGAATGAATTGGCTGGACACATAGGTAGGATCATCATTTACATTCAGTAAATCAATTGCTTGATTTGTTTATGCATAGACTGTGCTTATTGTATTTGAAATAAAAGACCTTCTTGGGTTTGACAATTTATATTGACCATTCTGTGTGTTAGCCTTAATTAACTGACATATAGAGTGACCAACATTTTGGCGCCATTGCCGGGGATGGTAATAGATAGATAGAGTTAGTAGTTGGTTTCATTTGATTTTATTTTAGTTCAATTTTTTACAGCATACATGAATACAAGAAAAACAAATCGGGAACCCCCTTTGAATCCTAACATTGCAGGTGGAAGAGGTCGAGGTCGTAATGTAGGCCAGGGAAGACACACATATATTGATGAGATAATTGCTAGAGCTGATTCTTCCACTAGACCATCACGAAACTCTACAGGCAGGAGAAATTCGATTCCTCCCAATCTTGAACATTCAACATCCACAGTGGAGAATGCAATGGGACCTTCAACTCTTGTTGCAGAAAGTAAACCTACTGAAGATAAGGGAAGTGCTGTAGGTGCACCAGATAGAGAGGAGATTTATCACATTGACAGAACCAAAGTTACTAAAGAGGTGTGGTTGGAGACTCGCATAATAGCATAGGAAGAAAGAAGGCAAAGAGAAGAGAGGAGAAAAGAAGAAGAAGCTAAAGCAGAGGAAGAACGCATAAAAGAGACTGTTGAATTTTGGACTAGAAACATGGCTAGTAGAGAACAGGGGGGTGAGAATGAGCATGAGGATCATCGAGAGGAAGAAGGAGAAAATAATCAGCCTAGTAATACTGTGGCTACATTAGAATTCCCTATCCTTCAGACACCTAGAGCAGCCCCTATGAAGAATATCTCACCATCAGTGCTCCCTAATTTTCATGGTAAGTCCTCTGAGGATCCTGAAGAGTTTCTTTTTGAGTTTGACATCCTCTGTCGCAGCTATGATTACACCTCTAGTGCTCAGAAGATGAAGCTATTCCCAGCCACCTTGAAAGGAAATGCTCTGCGCTGGTTCATGAGTTTGGGTCGTGAGACCATTACTACTTGGGACCAAATGAAGAATACCTTCCTTTCTAACTATCAAGAATATTGTAGAACTAGAGATAGAAAGGAAGAATTGTTTAAAATGGTCCAGAAGGATGAAGAGAGTTTGGAATACTTTGTGGAGAGATTACTGTACAATTTGCAAAGATCTGGTCATGCTGAGATTGGCAAGGATGTGCTCAAGATTATCTTTCTAAGAGGAATTAGAGAAGATTGCCTTGATATGTTGAATCTGCTAGGGAAAGGGGATATCTCGAAGGAACCTTTTGAAAAGATTATTGAATTATGTCGAAGGTACTCCAGGGGATCTTCCAGAACCAACAAACAAGACAAAGACCAAGACCAGGATGTCTTTAGTAGGACTCAGAAGTCAGCTAGTGGAGGTGCCACTCGAGCAGAAATAGGAAACCTACTGGAGAAATTTAAAACATATACGATGAGATGCTTTTCCTCAGAGCTGGATGCCATGAGGGAAAAACAGAAACAAGTAGTAGAAAATCTTACACTTGGAGTATTCTGTCCTAAATGTAGAAAGAAGCATCCACTGAAGGAGTGCCCGTTGGAAAAATTAGAGGTATGTAGGATATGTGAACTCAAGCATGAAACTAAGGAGTGTCCTTCATTACCTAAGGTTAAAGCAGTCCTACAGGCATCTATTCCGGATGTAGAGCCAACATACTTTATGGCATAGAAGAAACCATGGCAGCCTAGAAACCAAGGTATGAATCTCGATCCAGCATTTTTCCTGCATAATATGAATGGAATGAACAACATGCATAATATGAATACACAATTCCCTTCACATTATTCCAACAGCCAGTGGCATCCATCTCAGAACCCAATGCAAAATCCTAATTCATGGACACCATGGACACAACAGTCAAACCAAGCTCCTTGGAATTCCAACTGGAGAAACTCTTACCAAGGAAATAACTTTCCCCATCACCAGACTCAGTATCAACAGTACCCTCCTCAACAGTATCAACATCAGTAGTATCAGCAACCACAGCTCCCTTTCCAGAACAATGCCGCACCTATGAATGCACCACTTCGACCATAGCTACCTACACAACCTAACCCAGAACCAAACAATAAAGCATTCCATCAATTTGAGACTGCCATCATGCCTACGTATTCCATTACTCAGATTCCCTGCAACGATATACAATTACGATCAAGGAGGATAGTGGAGCCAATTATCACTGAGGATGTGTCGTCCCCAGTGATTGGAACTGGAGTAAATCAGCACTATTGAGCAAGCCCCATTATCGAGGATGCTGATACTCCTACTGAAGTAGCAGTTGAAAATCAGGAAGCAACACACAATCTGTCACAGCCTACACAGTTGAATAGAGAACCACCATATCCTGAATGATTGCAGCTGCAGAAAACAGTGGAACAATCCCGATTTGATCTTGTGGGAGAGTTGAAAAATTTATATGTTAAAATTCCACTATTACAGGCCCTTCATGATGTGCCCATTTATGCTAAGACAGTTAAAGATTTGTGTGTCAAGAAACCAGGGAGAAGGCCCAAGGATCCTCCCACTGTCCACGTGCTGGGAAAACTTTCAGAATTAATAATGGGAAAGGCCCCTGTGGAAAAGTATGATGACCCTGGGAACCCAACTGTTACAGTGCACATAGGGAACATACAAATTCCAAATGTCTTGGTGGACTTGGACGCATCTATTAACGTTATGACCATAGAAACTATGAAGAAATTGGAACTCACTAATCTTCATCCAACCCCTACTATTTTGGAACTTGCTGATAGATCAATGATCAAGCCTGAAGGAATCATAGATGACCTCATAATCTCAGTTGACTCATGGGAATACCCTATGGATTTCTTGGTGTTACAGCCAAAATCCCAGTTGGGGGGACACCCATTGATCCTGGGAAGACCGTGGTTGGCCATGGCTGATGCCTGTATCAACTATCGGTAAGGTTCTATGACCATCTCGGATGGGACTAAGATCAAGAATCTAACCCTGTACCCTCCAACTCGACCAAGCACAGAAGCATATACTCCATTATGGGCAAATTTGGAGGAGGAAGAGGGTGCACAACCACTATTAACCATAGCGAGAGCCTTGACATTTAAAGATGAAACAGAGGATGATGCCATCAATAGTTTCATCAGTGAGCCCACGTCAGTCAATAAGAATGTCTATCAGATCTTGGATAGTACTTTAGCTGCAACAAAACAAGAAAATCTTACAGAAGAAACTTTGATTGGTGATGACAGTGTAATTCCAATACTTAATAATTCGAAGAGTGTTCCAGTAGAAATTGGGCCAGGAAAAACATTAAATATCAATCCTAATCTGGCACCTAATGAGCTAGAATAGTTAGTCACTCTGCTGAAACAGTGTAGGGGAGCTTTTGCTTGGGAGTACACAGACATGAAAGGAATTCCTTCTCATATGTGCACTCATCACATCTATATTAAGAGCGACTCCAAGCCTGTATGTCAAACCCAAAGAAGGATGAACCCAAACCTAAGGGACATAGTGAAGGAGGAAATCCAAAAAATTTTGGAAGCAGGATTTATATACCCAATTTCAGACAGTGAGTGGGTTTCTCCACTTGTGATTGTGCCGAAGAAGAATGGAAAATGGAGGGTCTACGTGGATTACAGAGAACTGAACAAGGCAACACAGAAGGACCATTTTCCCTTACCTTTCATCGATCAAGTCCTTGATACCTTGTATGGGAAGAAGTATTTCTCTTTTCTGGATGGCTTTAGTGGCTATAACCAGATTCAGATTGCTCCAGAAGATCAGGACAAAACCACTTTCACCTGCCCCTAGGGGGCCTTTTCATACCGAGTACTTCCTTTTGGGTTGTGCAATATACCAACTACATTTCAGAGAGCAGTGATTGGAATCTTTTTAGAAATGGTGAATGATTGCATGGAAATTTTTATGGATGCCTTTACTCCATATGGTGACAGTTATGAAGAAGCACTAAAGAACTTAGAAAAGGTCTTGAAATGCTGTGAACAAAGCCATCTCTCTTTGAGCACTGAAAAGTGCCACATGATGATGAGTGATGGCATAGTGCTTGAGAATTTCATCTCTTCTGATGGTATCCAGGTAGACCCATCCAAAATCAAGGTAATTGAAAATATACCAACTTCTGGAACACAGAAGGATGTATGTAGCTTCTTGGGGCATGCTGGCTATTACAGAAGGTTCGTAGAAAACTTTTCCAAGGTAGCTTCTCCTTTGTTCATTTTGTTGATGAAGGATGCACAGTTTGTATGGAATGATGCATTCCAAATAATGTTTACTGAGCTAAAGAAAAGGCTGTCTACAGCACCCATCTTAATAGGGCCCAATTGGGCTCTGCCTTTTCACATTTCTTCAGATGCTTCAGACACTGCCATTGGATCAGTTTTGGGACAGCAGGAAGGTAATGCTCCTTATGCTATTTACTACATTAGTAAAAATCTGTCTCCTACTGAACTGAATTATACTGTCACAGAAAAATAATTTCTTGTCATTGTTTATGCCATCAACAAATTTAGACATTATATTACTGGATATTCTAATTTTGTGCACACTGATCATTCTGCTATCAAGTATTTAATGAATAAACCAATCACGAATGCTAGAGTTACTAGATGGCTGCTATTGTTCCAGGAATTTGATATTACAATTATTGATAGACCAGGAAAGGAAAATGTTGTTGCAGATTTCTTATCTCGACTTACTAACAGTGATTACAATTTTCCAGTCGAAGATTCCTTGCCTGATGAACATTTGTTTGCAATATCAGCTCATTCCCCATGGTATGCAGATATTGCTAACTTTTTGGCTGCAGGTAAGCTTCTAGCACATTTGTCAAACAAAGAAAGAAGAAAGATCATACAACAGAGTGCTAGGTATTGCTGGATTGATGGCCATCTTTTCTACACAGGGTTAGACTTAGAAATCAGAAGATGTGTTAGAGAAGATGAAATATTCAACATTCTTAAAGCTTGCCATGATGAGCCCTGTGGAGGACATTTCGCTGACAAAAGGACAGGTCATAAAGTTTTAAGAATTGGCTATTTCTGGCCTACATTGTTCAGAGATGCAAAGTAGTATGTTCAGGCATGTGATAGCTGCTAAAGGATGGGCCAACCCAACAGATTAGATGAGATGCCTTTACAGCCACAGCTTGTGTTTGAACCATTTGATAGGTGGGCTCTAGATTTTGTAGGGCCTATCAACCCTCCCTCAAAGCAGAAAGTTCATATCTTGGTTTGCACAGACTACATGACTAAATGGGTAGAAGCTGTAGCCTTGGTTAAGGTCAATGATCAGGCTGTGATTGATTTCTTGTATGAAGAGATTTTTACCCAGTTTGGAGTACCTAAGGAGATCATTACAGATGGTGGACCACAGTTTGTATCTCACAAGCTGGAAGCACTGTTGCAGAAATTTCATATTCAGCACAGAATAACCTCACCATATCATCCATAGGACAATGGGCAGGTGGAGAGCACGAACAAGGTTATTGAGGCTATTCTAACAAAAATAGTGAAGAGCCATCATGAAGATTGGGCTGAAAGACTTCCAGAGGCAGTGTGGGCCTATCGTACCACTTGGCATAACACCATTGGTTTTTCCCCATATGAGCTAGTGTATGGCAAGAATGCTGTTTTTCCAATTGAATTTGAAATTAGAACCTTAAAAACAATTGTTGAAGCAAATCTAGATTTATCAAAGGCACAGAGAAATCGACTGAATCAACTCAATGAATTGGATGAGAAGCGCATAGCTGCAGTGCATCATACAGCCTTAATCCAACAACAACGCTCTAGATGGCATGACAGATTTATAAAGAAAAGAGTCTTCCAAGAAGGAGACTGGGCACTGTTGTATGATTCACAATTTAAGAGGGACTTTAAAGGAAAATTGTGCACCCGTTGGTTGGGACCCTATCAGATAGATCGGGTATTTGATAATGGAACAGTCCGGTTGATCACCATTGACAAGAACAAGGTACCATTATTCGCAAATGGTCATCGACTGTGACTGTATCACAGGCCGATCTCGAGGGAGGCTTTTATTTCACAAGTTGCAGTTGATCCAGAGTATCAGTTAACATCAGGACAGGGATTTTTAAACCCTGTGGATTCTTAAAAGTTGCAGTTTCCACACATATTTTTGTACATAAATAATCAGTTTTTCTTTCATTCTGTATTTTATCTATTTTTAATTTTTCCTACACTTGATCGGCTTGTTTTGAAGAACTGTGTACAGGGACATATTGGATGAGCAGCAGCTGTGACTAGGCCAGACGATTGCAGACACCCCATACTTGTTCCTGATCTAATAAAGCTCTTTGATGAAGATGGATAATTCGTGGTCTTCCACATATAAAATTTTCTTATACTACAGTCTTTCGTAGCTGCGACTCTGCTACATTTTCCCATTCTTCCAAATTCTACCGCTGCGACTCCACTATCTCTATTTACCTTTCAAATTTCGTAGCTGCAACTCCGCCACATTTTCCCATTCTACCAAATTCTGCAGCTGCAACTCCGCTATCTCTGTTTACGTTTCAAATTTTGTAGCTGCGACTCTGCTACATTTTCGCATTCTGCCAAATTCCGCAGCTGTGACTCCGCTATCTCTGTTTACCTTTCAAATTTCGTAGCTGCGACTCCGCCACATTTGTCCATTTTGCCAAATTTCGTAGCTGCGACTCCACTATTTCTGCTTATCTTTCAAATTTCATAGCTGCGACTCCGCTACATTTGCCCATTCTGCCAAATTCCGCAGCTGCGACTCCGCTATTTCGGCTTATCTTTCTAAGTTGACAGCTGCTACTCCACCATTTCCACTTCATTTTTACTCCTTCTCAGCAGTTGAGACTCCGCTACCTTTGTCCATTCCGCTAAACATGGCATCTGTGACTCCACCATTTTCACTTATTCTGCTAAATTTCGCAGCTGATACTCCTCCAGTTTGTCTGCTCTTCGATCGGTGCTGCTAATAATAGTTTGATCGGGCGTCAGTCTCAGTCACTTGTTTCATCAGTCCAATCACAGTCCTTCATGAAGAAAATAATTTGGATATCGTGGTACCTGTCAGTTCGCATGGCGTGGCCACATCACTTTAGCACATGTGCATTTATGCTTGTTTTAAAAATGGAGATGATAATGAAGGTGGGCTATAATAGTTGGCGCACCATAATAATTACCTCGTGGCTGAATACATAAATGAAAGGTATGGTTCAGAACTTTTACATGATTTGGCAAGGAATTAAATACGACAATAATAATTATATGTTGTCTTAAACCTTTGATTGAATGAACCTATAATGTTTAATTATTGGAGAGTATGTCAGAACCACGTCTGTATTTATTCCCTGACACCACACCCGAACAGTACCAAAACACTCCAAATATGCCAATTTTCCATAACCATCCTATCTTACCGAAATTTTATGCCTACACCGACTTCCTAAAATACCCTATTTTCGAACTCCAACTATCGCTTGCATGTTCGTATGCTGCACCTCCCACGTTGAGTCTGGTGACTGTTGTATTGGTTCCGAATTTTGAGAAGAAATTAAGATGGGTAACCCGGTCCGACATGAACCAATAGACACAAAAGCTGTGCGTGCTAATGCAGAAGTCCTTCATATTTTTACAGCAGCAGGTTGGATGGAATATTTTGAACGATTGAACAGTTTCCATATAGAAACCGCATTGCAGTTTGCACTTAACCTGACTGATACTTACTCTGAGGTTAGAGGGCTACATGTGGATGTTGCAGAAGAGATTATATTAGAGGTTACTAGTTTACCCCAGGTTGGGAAGAAATTATTTGTACAGAAGGTGCATAATGCAAATGCTGTTAGAGAATTCTTAGCAGTTGGGGAGCATGTTCGTCCAAAGCATAGTGGGCTAGAACTAGCATCTTTACCACCACCCTGGAATCAAGTGGCAATCTTTGTGAAAAGATACATCTCCTGTGGAGGTAGGTACCAAACTGTTTCCTTCTCTGAAATCCCCTTACTTTCTCATTTATGCCATGGTAATTTGGTGAATATACCATTCTATCTGCTCAAAGCCCTACAAACCATGGCTAGTTATGCAAAAACCGCCCAACACCCAGTTTCCTCTCTTACCAATCATGGCCTAGTTAAATTACTGGTTTTAAGAGCCATTGTAAACCATAATTTAACTTGGGAACAATTTTTGGCTGGAGATGCGCCAATTATACAACCTATTTTGGAAATGGAGGGTGTTGGTGAAAGTAGTGAGGACCGACATTCCTCAAACCCAGTTGGGAGGGAGGCTGGAACAACAGGAAAACAGGCCTATGAGGAAGATGAAGTAAACAAGGGAGAAGCAGCAGTAACAGCAACCTTGTAGTTGAAGAAATTGTGATGGAAACTGTAATTGCAGAAGAAGTTGCTCAAATAAAGGAAGCTGAAACTGGAGCAGCTATAGGAGCTTTGACAATAGAAGCTACAGTGGCAGAAGCATGAATTCAGAAAGAAGGATATCAGATAGGAATAGTAGAAGAAGGCACTATGGAAGTTTTGGAAGTTGAATCCTCTTCAGAGATAAGGGGTACCTCGATTGAAGAAGAAAAGACTAAAGCAGGGACCCCTTTGTCAAAGAAACAACGAATAGGATCAAGGAACAGAAGTCAGACACCTACTGCAACAAAGAAAAGGAAAATTAGAACTATCAAAGCACCAATAGCAGTAGGTATGGAGGAACACTTAGTGGGAATGGTGAGAAGAAGGACTCGATCAACAGGATCAAAAGAAGCAGCCGTGATAGCAAAAAAACAGAAGAAGTGGAGACAATGGATGCAACTGGGGGTAATATTGAATCACCCCTAGCAGAGACAACAGAAGTAGCAGAGACAGCGGGAGCAATCATAGAGAATAGGGAATCATCCCGGGTGGAGGAAATACCTGTGATAGGAATAGATTTAGAGATCCCCATTTTGAACCCTAAGTCATCTACTGTTATGCAGGAGCCTCCCAGAGAAGAAACCCAAATTGAAAATCTCCTGCTGGAAAATGAACTATTAAAAGAAGAGGCACAGATATTGCGAAATGAGTTGGAAAAATGGAGGGGATTGGTTGGAAAATAGGCAGAAAAGAATTTGGATACATTAGCAAATGTTGCAAATTTATTTGAAAATCATCTTTTGCATTTGAAAATGAGAAGTATGGAGAGACTGTTTGTCCTGAGTGTGGAGACATATTTGCTGCAGCAGGACACAGGGTTGTTGTGTTGGGGGATGTATCACAGAAGCATGTACAGATATAGGATATTGAAGAAATAGTGCCAGAAATTGAATGGGTAGGGGAAAATGAGCCAGGAATTGAAGAGATCCCTGCTTTGAGTTTAGGAGAAGAAACAGTTCAGTCCCAACCATCAAGGGATACTGAACTTCTTCATTCCCAACTATTAGGGGATACTGAACTTTTTCAGAACCAGTCTCCTCAGTCAGAAAAATCTGATATAAACCAGAAACAATCTCAACAACTCAAAGAAATTGAGGAACAGGGGACTGTTACACAAGAACCAGTACCCTTGAAAATGTTTAGTGAAGCTGCAATTCAGATAGCAATGTCTAATATCAAGGACCAGGAGAAAAACACTGTTACACAAGAACCAGTGTTCCTAAAATTATTTGTTACAGTGGCAACACAAACTGAGATGGCTGAGATTGAAATGGAAAAGGAGGATGCTGCTACACAAGAACCAGCAGTCCTAAGAATATTGACTGAGACTGTAACACATACTGAGGGAACTGAGGAGAATATGGAAATAAAGAATGCTGTTACACAAGAACCAGCATCCCTAAAACCCATGGCTGAGACTGCACTACATGCACAGACCACTGCAACCCCACTAGAGGATGAAACTGTCACAATACCAAAGCAAGATAAGGAAGTCATTCACTTGGATCCTGATGATGAAGAGGAGGTATCAGACAGAATAATTCAACGACTGGAGAAAAAGGTTTCCTGGTTAAATCTTGAATTGGATAAATGGCTTAAGTGGATCAAACAGTTCAGACAAGGTATGATCTCTCTTCAGGAGCATAGGACTGTCATTAAGGGTCTAAGAGAGAAGTGGGCTAAGGAGTTATTCTTCCAGAAAATTTGGTGGGAGAAAATTCAAGAGAAATTGGATGGATTGAAGAAACTTAAGTCCCTACAACAAGAAAAAGATAAGATGTACACTCTTTCCATAGAATTGTTAAGTTGCAAGGCTCCATCCCCTTCTTACCTTGTTTTTCTCCATGAGCAGACAACCCTATTCCAAATAAGAGATCTTATGGATGGGAGATCATTTGATTTGGAAACATCTACTCAGTTTTTGGAGACCTTTCTGAAGAGTGACTTTGAGGACCAGCATTTGTTATGTGAATTATATTTACATGACAGGGCTTGCTACATTGACTTTCCATCTAACCCTTTACCTATTCTAGGGGATATTCAGCTAAGGGCATTTGCCTCCTTTGTCATTAACCATGTAAGATGGAGAGATGCTTTTCAAACCATCCTTAGGAATGAGGAGAATTCTACTCTTTGGATTAGGGGGGAACCTCAGAATCCATCAACATTCATGGAAAATCATGTTAAAACTCTTAGGGTTCCCTCAATTTCTCGATATTTTGAAAGATTGCGAGATAGACTCCTTACCACATGTGTCCCAATGATTCTCAATATGCAGCAGGATGCCCTAGAAGGTAGTGAATATAGATGGCTGTACTCTTCCTCATCTCTTAAAGAAATGGATCCATATGGCTTTGAAAATTTTAGGCAGGCTTTGATAAGGATTCCTAGATACGTGCGGTGCATGGAAAGGTGTGGGTCTTGGTGGCTTGCTTTGAGATTCAAATTTCCTCTCATTTGGTTTCCTATAAGCAATTCTTACAGAACCAGCTATGCTCTAACATTAGAAGAAGAAGAGATGTGGTGGGAGCATTGGGTATCCTGCTATGGGTTTGTTCCTCGAGGGGAGGCACCAGAACTTGCTTACAATCTTACAAATCTCCACAGATTCCATTCAGACTCAGATTCGGGTTAAGGAAGGTTGTTGCATGAGGACATGCAATTGGATAGTTGGGGGGAGATGTTGGGTCTAGGAAATGCCCCTTTTTGGATACCTTTTTTACATCATTTTGCCCTGATTCCATCTTACTTTCATGAGATATATCCGTATCTTTTCCAGATCAATCAATGATATTGACAGGTATAATTTGTTATTGCTTTATTTAT
This sequence comes from Larix kaempferi, assembly GCA_027924585.1. Lineage (NCBI taxonomy): Eukaryota > Viridiplantae > Streptophyta > Pinopsida > Pinales > Pinaceae > Larix > Larix kaempferi. The sequence continues at coordinate 1,475,678 of BSBM01000013.1, forward strand.
TTTTATGCCTAAGATTGTGAAATATTCGAGTCCTGACCTTTGGTTTATGCTAACACTTGTGAGTTTATTTAGTTCAAGTCTAAAGTGCAGGTGTATCAGCCAGGTAGCACCAACAGTTACTCTTCCAAGCCTAATTATTCATACTCCAAGGAACAACGAATCCTACACGTGAGCTGTAACAGATCCTCGCTATAACAAAATCTACTGAAACAGAACCTAGCTACGACAGATAGGTCGCGTCCCAGTTGTTGAGTCTGTTGATCTATTGATTGCTGTCTCATGGTTAACAGCCTTGTGTAACACGATTGTATCAGTTAGCTATAACTCCACAGCATGAAGATCAGAGATCTTCATTGCTGTGTGATTTTAGTGGATCTGAAACTGTCTTCTCTTTGTATAAATTTCAGAAGGCTCTCGTAGCCTGGGGTTGGACAATCATTACTATGTGTAAGCTATAACAGAGCACTGAGACTCACGATTTCCATTAATATGAGAGCAGAGTTCTTCACTTCTATGTTTTAATTAGCCGTGACTCTCAGTGTCTCTGTTAGAAGGCCAGGGCCCGCCTTCTCATAGAGATAGCCGGTTTAAGTAGGTATAGTAGTTTAGTTTTAATTCTTTTTTGTGGTGTGGAATGATTGCAGACATTACTGGTAGCTGTAACAGAGTTAGCTTTCCTTTCTGGTTGTTTACAATTGCATCTTGAATAGCTATAACAGAGTGGTGTGACAGTCGACTGTGTAGGATAAATTACTTAATTTGCATGTGTGTTTTAATAAGTTGTGATAGCCAAGATCAATTCTAGTTATCTTCTAGTTGTTTATGCTTTCTAGTATTTCCAGTAATTATCAGTTAGAGTTCAAGCTTGTGTTTTAATTCTGGTTGTTGTTGTATCTTCAATCGCATTTTAGATTAGAAAATTAATGGTAGAATTACAGTGGCTACTGGATAGATCATTTTGGTAAAGATTGAGTGACCATTTTGGTAATGATTGAGTGCTATAGTTTGATAATTATAGGATTTAACTTCTTGCAAAAGTAATCTAGTTTCATTTCATCATTAGATCATTAACTTGCTGGATTGATTTCTGTAGGGAAGTTGTTTCATTTGGATTCTTCGATGTGTGAATTAGATTAGTATTCTTAAGGAATGAATTGGCTGGACACATAGGTAGGATCATCATTTACATTCAGCAAATCAACTGCTTGATCTGTTTATGCATAGACTGTGCTTATTGCCTTTGAAATAAAAGACGTTCCTGGGTTTGACAATTTATACTGACCATTCTGTGTGTTAGACTTAATTAACTGACATATAGAGTGACCAACAAAATGGCAGCTGCAACTGAAATTGCGGCACCTCACACATAGGTATTTTCAGTACCTCACACAATATTGTTATTACTTATGGCATTTATATTACTTAAGTATTTATATTTATGGCATACACGTTGATAGTTCATACAATGTTTTTGAATATCTTGATTGCCTAAATAATGACTTGTTTAACATGTTCATGACATGCATGCTTTTTGGTGTCCACAGGTGTTCCCTAACTATGGTGATCAACTATCCCTGCCAGGGATTGGAAGATCACCATATACACAGGTACAATGTGTAGTAATAAGCACGCTTTTAATTTGAATTGTTACGACTTACTGAGGTTTAATTTATTGTTTGTTTACTAAATTGTGATATTACAAATGTATATGTAGGTGCCACCAATAGCTGCAGGTCCCCATTTTAGTCCTATGTTTCCATGCTCTCCCATGAGTCCCCCCCCTCACTTCCATATAGACCCCTCCCTCCGTCCACCCCCTCCCTTCCATCCAGCCTCCCCTCTCTGGCGATACTCCCCCCTCCATCCATCCTCCCCCAATTCTCCATGCCCCCCGATCTATACATCCTCCCCAATTTATCCACACTCCATTGTCTATCCATCCTCCCCCATTCGTCCACGCCCCCCTTCCTTCTAGCTTCCCCTCTTTGTCCACAACCTTCCTTTCTTCCATACTCCTCCCTCTATGCAGGACTGCCCTCCCATGCACCATCCCTCAACATCCCCCCTAGTCCTTTTCATTTGATACCCTCTATCGTACAACCGACAGGGGTTCATCATCCACAATGTCCTCCTCCACCCCATACCACGATGTCTTCTCCCACCATATCATCCCTACTTTCTGCCACTATTGTGGCATCTACTCTTCCAGTATCCTCATCTATATCTCCAGTGGTTTCACCTGTAGTGGCTTCCACTACATCTGCACCCCCCCCATGAATACATCGAAGTTGGTTGTCTAGCCATCTGCTCCACCTACTATCCCAGAAGCCCAGCCATGTCCATCATCGGAGGTGTTCACGGTGAGAATCAAGCTAATTTATGAAAATATTTTGATGCATTAACAAAAATTAATTTAAGCAATTATTACTTTTCAATGAAATGATTGTTGTAAATGTTGTAGGTTGGAATTGCTGAGAGGCTCCGCAGATCCAGGACACCCACCTCACATTTCCCACTCGCATCAGAGGTGATTTATTTAAGATTCGAATTCTACATTTGTTTTATAAATGTGGTAAATGATGCAAATGCTTGAAAATGACGGTATCTTATATCATTTGTTCAAGATCCCGGAGAGACGGTCTACTCCTAGATGGAGCAAGACCCGAGGCATTGGTAGCTCGAAGGGTAGGAAGATCGAATTTGGAGATGCGCCTGGGAGTGACAGGGGTGGTCACAATGCTTGACACACCATGTTATGTACATTAGCCATGATGTGGCGCTTTTTTGCACCAATTTCCATGTACTTTGTATCTACAGCACGAGTTGCCATGTATTTGGATGTACGACATGAGTTGTCGCATTTTCTATAGGGCACGAGTTGCCATTGTATGTACATTGGGAACCATGTTCCACTATTTGCCAGATTTTGTATATGTTTGGATGATTTTGTAGCCTTGATGTACATGGATTTTTAGTTATGTGATATATATCGATCTTGTCTATATTAGTATCTTGTTGTCTAATGTTGTTGTCTCATGTTGTGTGTATCATGATGTGATGTTGTCTAAATTTGGTTTTTACTTCTATCTGTCCATGGCATGCGGTATTAAATTTTGGTACCAATGATGTCCATGCATTAGTTGATAATGTGAATCAACCTGAAGCTTACCTACATCTTAGAAGAGAAGTTGGATATCATAGTTTAGATTGGTTTATCTTTCCCCATGTAAACGTTTGTGATGCTATCTATGTTAAGAAAACATTATAAACATAGGCTAACTGAAACAAAATCATGTGTGAGAATTAATCTAAAAACAAACTGAATAAATGGATGGACAAATCACACCTCATGGCACATAAGATATATATTGGGAACCTGAGTACTAGGAAAAGAATAATTAAAAATAGAAAATGTCCATTGTTGTCAAAAGGTTAAAATGAGATCCAACATGATTTTTGATAGCTCTACATAATGAGATCCAAAATGTCCATACTCTACATAACGAAATCGTATTTATATTGACCATTTTGTCTACTTAAGATCATGCAACAAATAAATAATCAATTTATGGAATCATTTCTTACTCAATTGTCACCATACAAATAGGACAACCTTGAGCACAATGTATAGCTAGCTCATTAATTCTCTCTCACGGATATAGCCACCTTTGATTTGATGACCATCACATCCACTACCATTTACAATTAGGACTTCCTTAATTTATCATTATGTGATATTGATCTAATATTATGTAGACACGTTGACTTAAACACATATAGTTGACATTACAATAAATGACTACTATGAGGTGTATTTTTGAGGCTATATCCACCTCAACACACCAACTTGTTACCCCAATACCCCAAATGATTTCGAATTTTGTCTGGAAGGGATTGAGGGGTATTAGGACATCCTAATTTATCTATTGGACACTCAGAAACTTGTTAAAGACATTTAGGACTTGCATTACATCAATGGAGTCACACATACACTCTCATCAAGTTGCATGCATCCATTAGTGCACCATCAACACTAGAACATGTAAGCATTACTACATGTTGGACTAAGCTTTAGTAATGTTATGATAATATTAGGTTTGCCATCCGTTGAGAAGTTTTTCATAGGTGTGCATATCCACCATATAAAAATCTTCATGGTACAACCAATTTCAAACCATTAGGTTTCTAAATTAGGTATTCGGTGGTAGGTACAACGGTTTTCTAGTTGATGATGGACCCTTGCTATATAGATGAGATACTATGCATATATGTGTATAATGATTTGGATTCAAATGTATGCACATGGATATACATGTACAATGAAAATGATTTAATTTTTATATGTATTATAATTTAGTGCTAGATCTTAGGCTACATAATAGGGTTTCATTGTGATTAGAATACAAACTAGGAGATACGCTACCAATTAGGGTTTTTAGGATAGGCTCTCGTGTTTCTAGGCTAGGATCCAAGCTCTAGGGTCACCATCTTAATGTTTAATTCCATTATCACGACATCATTATCACCAATACCATGCCCACTACTACAATCACCATCAAGCCTCTCAATCCCACTTTGTACATTTCCAATACTTCTAAGTTAAAATTTATAGGTCTTGTTGCTAAAAGCTTTTCACTTATCTATTCACATAGATAAATCCACTTCCATGAAAGATTTTTTGTAGCTTGGTATGTGCAAGTTCACATGCAATAATAATTGAGAAATCCAAAACATCCTATACCTTGGAAAAAAAACCTTATTAATCTTATTTTGACAAAGGAAGGGGAGAACATCATAGTACAGTATCAATAGCAATGTGTTTTTTAATGAACATCCTCTATAAAAGGCATACTATATTTATCTGGTCTTTAAAGCCAAGTTATTTGGAATAGAATGTCACAATTTCAATTACACCATTAATGCAACGTGTTCAAATTGAAAGTTTTGTTTTGTTGCATTACATGTGGCCAAACATTAACTTCCACGAATTATTCTTTAATAAAAAAAAATTATTAATTGATATTTTTTTAAGTCTAACTTCATTGCTGAAGGTTTATTTTGTCACTAACTCTTCGTGTCAAGGGCAATGTAAAAATTCAAAACATAAAAAAAATTAGTTTGAAGGGAGGAGATGAAATGAAATTCCAATGCAAAATGCCATTGCCAATAATTGAAATCTTCACATGATAAATGCTCTATGCATGTTGGCTTGCATGAGTATTTCATGTTGACCAACTTTTATCTACACATTGCTACAAATACATGCCAAGTCCAATTGATGCAAATGATCTTCCCATGCCTTGCTAAAAAGAAGAATGTCAACTAGATAGATGATCACAAATAAGTCAAAATACAATCTTAGCACTCTGTTCATTATCGTCATAAATTTCACAAAGCCAACAATAAGATTAGATGACATCAACACCATTCAAGCAATCCTAAGTTGGCAAATTTTAAAATGTTTCCCTCCACATATCCTCTTACTTGATATGGCTCTAATGATAATCAAACTTCAGGGTAATTTTACATAGATTCATCATCATTGTCATCTCTAGGTTCCTCGTGAACATCTCCATCATCATCATCATCATCTCCATCATCATCACCATCATCATCAATGTCTTCATCATAATCACCATCATTATCATCATCAACATCGTCATCATCATTGTCATCTCTAGGTTCCTCATCAACATCTTTGTCATCATCATCTTCATCATCATCTTCATCACCATCACTATCATTATCAACATCTTCATCATCATCACCATCATCATCATCATCATCATCAACATCTTCATCATCATTTTCATCTCTAGGTTCCTCGTGAACATTTCCATCATCATCATCTTCTCCATCATCATCATCATCATCTTCATCACCATCACCATCATCATCAGCGTCTTCATCATCCTCACCATCATCATCACCATCATCATCACCATCATCATCACCATCATCAACATATTCATCATAGTTGTCATCTATAGGTTCCTCATCAACATCTCCATCATCATCATCTTCTCCATCATCTTCATCACCATCACCATCACCATCATCATCAATGTCTTCATCATCATCACCATCATCATCATCATCATCACCATCATCATCATCATCATCATATTCTTCATCATCATTGTCATCTCTAGGTTCCTCATCAACGTCTCCATCATCACCATCTTCTCCATCATCATCATCATCATCTTCATCACCATCACAATCATCATCATCTTCATCATCATCACCATCATCATCATCATCAACATCTTCATCATCCGTGTCATCTCTAGGTTCCTCATCAAAATCTCCGTCATCATCTTCTCCACCATCTTCATCATCATCTTCATCACCATCACCATCATCATCAACGTCTTCATCATCATCACCATCATCATCATCATCATCATCATCATCTTCATCATCATTGTCATCTCTAGGTTCCTCATCAACATCTCCATCATCATCATCTTCTCCATCATCTTCATCATCATCTTCATCACCATCACCATCATCATCAACATATTCATCATCATCACCATCATCATCATCATCAACAACATGTTCATCATCATTGTCATCTCTAGGTTCCTCATCAACATCTCCGTCATCATCATCTTCTCCATCATCTTCATCATAATCTTCATCTTCATCACCATCATCATCAACGTCTTCATCATCATCACCATCATCATCACCATCATCATCATCATCATCAAAAACATCTTCATCATCATTGTCATCTCTAGGTTCCTCATCAACATCTCCATCATCATCATCATCATCATCTCCATCACCATCACCATCATCATCAATGTCTTCATCATCATCACATCACCATCATCATCAATGTCTTCATCATCATTGTCATCTCTAGGTTCCTCATCAACATCTCCATCATCATCATCTTCTCCATCATCATCATCATCATCATCATCATCACCATCACCATCACCATCATCAACAACGTCTGCATCATCATCATCACCATCATCATCATCATCATCATCATCAACATCTTCATCATCATTGTCATCTCTAGGTTCCTCATCAACATCTCTGTCATCATCATCTGCTCCATCATCTTCATCATCATCTTCATCACCATCACCATCATCATCAACGTCTACATCATCATCACCACCACCACCATCATCATCATCATCATCATCATCATCATCATCAACATCTTCATCATCATTGTCATCTCTAGGTTCCTCATCAACATCTCCATCATCATCATCTTCTCCATCATCATCATCATCATCTTCATCACCATCACCATCACCATCACCATCATCATCAACGTCTTCATCATCATCACCATCATCATCATCATCACCATCATCGTCATCATCACCATAAGTGGCCGGTGGATGATTTTCCAAAGTTGACCCCCGTGTGCAAAAAATGCACACTCCTGTACTGAGCAAAACCCTAGTTTCCAAAATGGACCTACAAGGTGACACCCGGGCCAGGGGACCAGAGGAGAGGGGCACCCCTAGAATCATCCCAACATCCTGAATCCAACGGAGTCGACGGTTTGTCAATCGAAGCTACAATCGTCATTCTATGGCTCGTTCCATCTCACATCCAAAAGGCCTTCAAGGACACCTGCTAGATACCTGCCGGGGGCATAGAACTCCAACCGTGCAACAAAACCGGGTTCTGGGGAGTTCTGTAAGTGTGTCTAGGCAAGTTCCAGCTGGGAATGCTAGCCATAAGTTCCCGGTGGATGATTTTCCAAAGTTGACCCCCGTGTGCAAAAATTGCACACTTTCGTAGTGAGCAAAACCCTAGTTTCCAAAATGGACCTACAAGGTGACACTCGGGCCAGGGGACCGGAGGAGAGGGGAACCCCTAGCACTATACGGACGTCCTAAATCCAACAGAGTCGACGATTTGTTGATCAGAGCCATGTTCATCATTCTATGGCTCGTTCTGTCTCACATCCAAAAGGCCTTCAGGGACACCTGCTGGATACCTACCGGGGGCATAGATCTCCAACCATGCAAAACAACGGGGTTTCGGGGAGTCCTGCAAGTGTGTCTAGGGAGGATATAGCTGGGAACGCTAGCCATAAGTGCCTGGTGGAGGATTTTCCAAAGTTTACCCCCATGTGCAAAAATTGCACACTCCCTTACTGAGCAACACCCAAGTTTCCAAAATGGACCTACAAGGTGACACCCGAGCCAGGATACTGGAGGAGAGGGGCACTCCTAGCACTATCTCAATGTCCTGAATCCAACAGAGTCGACGATTTGTCTATCGGAGCCACAGTTGTCATTCTATGGCTCATTCTGTCTCGCATCCAAGAGGCCTTTAGGGACAACTGTTGGATACCTGCTGGGGGCATAGAACTCCAACCGTGCAACAAAACCGTGTTCTGGGGAGTCCTGCAAGTGTGTCTAGGGAGGTTCCAGCTGGGAACGCTAGCCATAAGTGCCCGGTGGATGATTTTCCAAAGTTGACCCCCGTGTGCAAAAATTGCACACTCCCTTACTAAGCAAAACACTAGTTTCCAAAATGGACCTACAAGGTGACACCCAAGCCAGGGGACCAGAGGAGAGGGGCACCCCTAGCACTATGCCGACATCCTGAATCCAACGGATTCGATGGTTTGTCAATCGGAGCCACGGTCTTCATTTTATGGCTCGTTATGTCTCGCATCCAAAAGGCCTTCAGGGACACCTACTGGATACCTGTTGCGGGCATAGAGCTCCAACAGTGTAACAAAACCGGGTTCCGGGGAGTCTTGCAAGTGTGTATAGGCAGGTTTCGGCTGGGAATGCTATCCATAAGTTCCCGGTGGATGATTTTCCAAAGTTGACCCTTGTGTGCAAAAATTGCACACTCCCGTACTAAGCAAAACCCTAGTTTCCAAAATGGACCTACAAGGTGACACCCGGGCCATGGGACCAGAGGAGAGGGGCACCCCCAGCACTATCCCGACATCCCAAATCCAACGGAGTCGACGGTTTGTCGATCGGAGCCACGGTCGTCATTCTATGTCTCATTCCGTCTCACATCAAAAAGGCCTTTAGGGACACTGTTGGATACCTGCCGAGGGCATGGAACTCCAACCGTGCAACAAAATTGAGTTCCGAGGAGTCCTGCAAGTGTGCCTAGCCAGGTTCCGATTGGGAACACTATCCATAAGTGCCCGGTGGAGGATTTTCCAAAGTTGACCTCCATGTGCAAAAATTGCACACTCCCTTACTGAGCAAAACCCTAGTTTCCAAAATGGACCTACAAGGTGACACCCGGGCTAGGGGACCGGAGGAGAGGGACACCCCTAGCACTATCTCGACGTCCTAAATCCAACGAAGTCGATGGTTTTTATATTGGAGCCATGGTTGTAAGTCTATGGCTTGTTCCGTCTTGCATCTAAAAGGCCTTCAGGTACACCTACTGGATACCTGCTAGGGGCATAGAACTCCAACCGTGCAACAAAACCGAGTTCTAGGGAGTCCTACAAGTGTGCCTAAGAAAGTTCTGGCTGGGAACTCTAGCCATAAGTGCCTCGTGGATGATTTTCCAAAGTTGACCTCCTTGTGCAAAAATTGCACACTCACTTACTGACCAAAACCCCAGTTTCCAAAATGGACCTACAAGGTGACACCCAGGCCAAGGGACGGGATGAGAGCGTCACCCCTAGCACTATATCGACACCCTGAATCCAATGGAGTTGAAGGTTTTTCGATCAGAGCCACGATCGTCATTCTATGGATCGTTCCATCTTGCAGTCAAAAGGCCTTCAGGGACACTTGTCGGGGGAATAGAACTCCAACCGTGCAACAAAACTGGGTTCCGGGGAATCCTGCAAGTGTGCCTAGGAAGGTTCTGGTTGGGAACACTAGCCATAAGTTCCCAGTGGATGATTTTCCAAAGTTGACCCCCGTGTGCAAAAATTGCACACTCCCTTACTGAGCAAAACCCTAGTTTCCAAATTGGACCTACAAGGTGACACTCGGGCCAGGGGATTGGAGGAGAGGGGCACCCCTAGCACTATCCCGACGTCCTAAATCCAACAGAGTTGATGGTTTGTCAATCGGAGCCATGGTTGTCAATCTATGGCTCTTTTTATACCTTTTTCTCCAATATAACCACCTTCTCTGCATATAGAATGAATATTCTATCTATGAAATCCCTTCTCATTGTTAAAAGCTATCAAGGTCGCAGAAGCGCCTATGCCAGTGACACCTTCAGTTGTAATGACAAATTCCAATGAAGGTTCCACATGTGGTTCATAGTCATTGTCCCCTACATTCTACACCCAAAACAAAACACTAATCTTACCATGGAAACAGAGAAAACATATAAGATTATAAAATGACTACTAAAATTGTAACTCAGTAATTACTTGAATCAGCTCCATCAAAAAATGCACATCCCTAGTGTATAATTCAGCAGATAATTGTTTAACTGCTTGATGTAAATCTTCTATAAGTGGTTTTTCTTTTTCCCCAACACACAACTTGTCTTTCTCGATCTTTTCAATATGTTCCTTTATCACCAAACACAATTCACAGTAGAATCCTATTGGTAAAACATGTCATTAGAAAAATAAAAATAAAAACCCAGTTTAGAATAAGCGGACATGAAAATAAAGAATAGAGTCACTTCCAAGATGCAAGATCCTATGAACCACTTTTGAAAAACAAATGCTTACCAGATCATTTTCGGCCTCAAACGCCTCGACAATGGAGAAACAACTCAGGTTTCTACTCTGTTGTTATGTTTGGCCTCAAATTCATGAAAGGCCTAAGGATAAGGCCATACTTATCACACTGCAAGATACTCTTGGTCACTTCCAAGATGCAAGAGCCTCTAAACCACTTTTGAAAAATGAATGCTTATAGGATCGCCCAAACCGTTGCTCCGATTGCGAATCCGTCGATTCCCGTGGATTCGGGACACTGGGTTTCAGCTAGGGGACCCCCCACAGCATGCCTCGAAGACCTGGAAGCGGTGCTAATGAGACATCTCCGGAGCTAGGGTTTTGCTCAGTGAGGGCCGTTCCAAATTCGCTCAAGGGGGTCATTTCTCTTCCAGAGGCCCCCGGGCAGGTGTGGCCACCATGGACAAGTGGACGTGGCCATTGTGGACCTATGGGATCAGACGAAATCCAAGTCCACTCGCCGATTCGGGTTCCGTGGCACCAGGGAAAATCCTCAAGGTGTCCTTGAATGGCCCTGGGGTGCCCGCCTAGAATGCTTGTAGCAGCCAAACCGTGGCTCCATTTGTGAATCTGTCAATTCCGGTGGGTTTGAGGCGCTGGGTTTTAGCTAGGGTACCCCACACACTGTGCCTCGAAGACCTAGAAGTGGTGCCAATGAGCCATCTTCGGAGCTAGGGTTTTTCTCAGTGAGGGCCACTCCTAATTCACTTTAGGGGGCCATTTCTCGTCCGGAGGCCCCCAAGCATGTGTGGCCACCGTGGACAGGTCCACAATGACCACGTGGACCGGTGGGAGCCGATGAAATCCAAGGCCACTCGCCGGTTTGGGTTCTGTGGCCCCAAGGAAAAACCTTAAGGTGTCCTTGAATGGCCTCCGGGTGCCCGACTAGAATACCCGTAGTAGCCAAATCGTGGCTCTGTTCATGAATCCGTCGATTCTGGTGGGTTCGGGATGCCGGGTTTCATCTAGGGGCCCCCCCACACCGTGCCTCGAAGACTCGAAAGCGGTGCGAATGAGCCATCTCTGGAGCTAGGGTATTTCTCAGTGAGGGCCATTCCAAATTCACTCAAGGGGGGCATTTCTCATCTGGAGGCCCCCGAGCATGCACGGATAGGTCCACAATGGCCACGTGGACCTGTGGGAGTCAACGGAATCCAAGTCCGCTTGCCGATTTGGGTTACCTGGCCCTGGGGAAAATCCTCAAGGTGTCCCTGAATGTCCCTGGGGTGCTTGACTAGAATTCCTGTAGCAGCCAAACCATGGCTCCGTTCGCGAATCTGTCAATTCAGGTGGGTCAAGGATGCCGGGTTTCAATTTCGGGACCCCCCACACTGTGCCTCGAAGACTCGAAAGCGGTGCTAGTGAGCCATCTCTGAAGCTAGGGTTTTGCTCAGTGAGGGTCGTTCCAAATTCGCTCAAGTGGGCCATTTCTCGTCCGGAGGCCCCCAAGTGTGCGTGGCCACTGTGGGTAGGTCCACAATGGACACGCAGACCTGTGGGAGTCGACAGAATCCAAGTCTGCTAGCTAGTTTGGATTCCGTGGCCCTGGGGAAAATCCTCAAGGTGTCCCTGAATGGCCCCGGGGTGCCCGACTAAAATGCCTGTAGTGCAAAAACCGTGGCTTCGTTCGTGAATCCGTCGATTCCAGTGGGTTCAGGACGCCAAATTTCAGCTAGGGGACTCCCTACACTGTGCCTCAAAGACCCGAAAGCGATTCCAATGAGACATCTCTGGAGCTAGGGTTGTGCTCAGTGAGAGCCGTTCCAAATTCAGTCAAGGGGGCCATTTCTCGCCCAGAGGCCCCCGGGTGTGCATGGATAGGTCCACAATGGCCACATGGACCTGTGGAGCCAATGGATTCCAATTTCACTCGATGGTTTGGGTTCCGTGGCCTTAGGGAAAATCCTCAAGGTGTCCTTGAATGGCCCCAGGGTGACCGATTAGAATGCTCGTAGCAGCCAAACCATGGCTCCGTTCGCAAATCTGTTGATTCCGGTGGGTGCGGGACATCGGGTTTCAGCTAGGGGCCCCCCCGCACCATGCCTTGAAGACCTGGAAGCAGTGCCAATGAGCCATCTCCAAAGCTAGGGTTTTGCTCAGTGAGGGTCGTTCCAAATTTGCTCAAGGGGGTCATTTATTGTCTGGAGGCCCCCGGCTAGGTGCGGGCACCGTGAATAGGTCCACGTGGCCATTGTGGACCTTTCCACGGTGGCCACGCATGCTCGGGGGCCTCTGGACAAGAAATGCCCCCCTTGATCAAATTTGGAACGACCCTCACTCAGCAAAACCCTAGCGCTAGAGATGGATCATTGGCATCACTTCCGTGTCTTCGAGGCATGGTGTGGGGGGTCCCCTAGCTGAAACCCGGTGCCCCGGACCCACTGAAATTGATGTATTCATGAATGGAGCCACAGTTTGGATGCTATGGGAATTCTATTTGAGCACCCCAAGGCCACTCAGGGCCACCTTGAGGATTTTACCCGAGGCAACGAAACCCAAACCGATGAGCGGACCTAGATTCCGTCAGCTCCCACAGGTCCACGTGGCCATTGTGGACCTATCCACAATGGACATGCACGCCCAGGGGCCTTTGGATGAGAAATGGCCCCCTTGAGCAAGATTGACATGGCCTTCACATTGGGGTCAAATTTGAAAAATCGTCGACCGAGAACTTATCGCTAGCGTTCCCAGCCGGAACCTCCCTAGACACACTTGCAGGACTCCCCGAAACTCATTTTTGTTGCACAGTTGGAGTTCTATGCCCTCGACAGGTATCCCTGAAGGGATTTTGGATGCGAGACAGAATGAGCCATAGAATGAAGATCGTGGCTCCGATAGAAAAACTATCGAATCCATTGGATTCAGGACGTCAGGATATTGCTAGGGGTGCCCCTCTCCTCCGGTTCCCTGGCTTAGGTGTCACCTTGTAGGTCCATTTTGGAAACTAGGGTTTTGCTCAGTAAGGGAGTGTGCAATTTTTGCACATGGGGGTCAACTTTGGAAAATCATCAACCAGACACTTATGGCTAGCATTCCTAGCCTGAACCTACCCAGGCACACTTGCGGGACTCCTCAGAACCCGGTTTTGTTGCACGGTTGGAGCTCTATGCCCCTGCTAGGTATCCCACAGGTGTCCCTGAAGGCCTTTTGGATGCGAGACAGAACGAGGCATAGAATGACGAACGTGGCTCCGATCGACAAACCGTTGACTCCATTGGATTCAGGACGTTAGGATAGTGCTAGGGGTGCCCCTCTCCTCTGGTCCCCTGGCCCGAGTGTCACCTTGTAGGTCCATTTTGGAAACTAGGGTTTTGCTCAGTAAGGGAGTGTGCAATCTTTGCACACGAGGGTCAACTTTGGAAAATTCTCCACAGGGCACTTATGACTTGCGTTCCCAGCCAAAATATGCCTAGGTACACTTGCAGGACTCCCCAGAACCCAGTTTTGTTGCATGGTTGGAGTTCTATGCCCTCAATAGGTATCTAGCAGGTGTCCCTAAAGGCCTTTTGGATGCGAGACAAAACGAGCCATAGAATGACGACCGTGGCTCTGATTGAAAAACCGTCCAATCCGTTGGGTTCAGGACGTCGAGATAGTGCTAGGGGTGACCCTCTCATCTGGTCCCCCGGCCCGAGTGTCACCTTGTAGGTCCATTTTGGAAACTAGGGTTTTGCTCAGTACAGGAGTGTGCAATTTTTGCACACAGGGGTCAACTTTGGAAAATCATCCACCAGGCACTTATGGTGATGATGATGATGATGGTGATGATGATGAAGACGTTGATGAGGATGGTGGTGGTGATGGTGATAAAGATGATGATGAAGAAGATGATGATGATGGAGATGTTGATGAGGAGCCTAGAGATGACAATGATGATGAAGATGGCGATGATGATGAAGATGGTGATGATGATGAAGACGTTGATGATGATGGTGATGGTGATGGTGATGGTGATGAAAATGATGATTATGACGAAGAAGATGATGATGATGGAGATGTTGATGAGGAACCTATAGATGAAAATGATGATGAAGATGTTTATGATGATGATGATGAAGACGTTGATGATGATGGTGATGGTGATGAAGATGAAGATGACGATGATGATGATGGATAAGATGATGATGATGGAGATGTTGATGAGGAACCTAGAGATTACAATGATGATGAAGATGGTGATGATTATGAAGACGTTGATGATGATGGTGATGGTGATGAAGATGATGATGAAGATGATGATGATGATGATGATGAAGATGACGATAATGGAGATGTTGATGAGGAACCTAGAGATGAGAATGATGATGAAGATGTTGATGATGATGATGATGGTGATGATGATGAAGACATTGATGATGATGGTGATGGTGATGAAGATGATGATGCTGGAGATGTTGATGAGGAACCCAGAGATGAGAATGATGATGAAGATGTTGATGATGATGATGATGGTGATGATGATGAAGACATTGATAATGATGGTGATGGTGATGAAGATGAAGATGATGATGATGGTGATAGAGAAGATGATGATGATGATGGATATGTTGATGAGGAACCTATAGATGACAATGATGATGAAGATATTGATGATGATGATGATGATGGTGATGATGATGAAGACGTTGATGATGATGGTGATGGTGATGAAGATGACGACGATGATGATGGAGAAGATGATGATGATGGAGATGTTGATGGGGAACCTAGAGATGACAATGATGATGAATATGTTGTTGATGATGATGATGAAGAGATGACAATGATGTTGAATATGTTGTTGATGATGATGATGATGGTGATGATGATGAAGATGTTGATGATGATGGTGATGGTGATGAAGATGATGTTGAATATGTTGAAGAAGATGATGATGATGGAGATGTTGATGAGGAACCTAGAGATGACAATGATGATGAAGATGTTGATGATGATGATGATGATGATGGTGATGATGGTGATGGTGATGGTGATGAAGATGATGATGATGATGATGGAGAAGATGATGATGATGGAGATGTTGATAAGGAACCTAGAGATGAAAATGATGATGAAGATGTTGTTGTTGATGATGATGATGACGATGATGATGATGATGATGGTGATGATGATGAAGACCTTGATGATGATGGTTATGGTGATGACATTGTTTATAGTATTCTAGCTTAGTTTTCTAGTGTTAAATTAGTGTTTCTAGGGTTAGTTTAGCTTTCTAGGATTTCTAGGGCTAGATTATGTTTGTAGGGTTATATTAGTGCTTCTAGGGTTAATCATGCATGAATAAACAATCACAAGGCTATAAATCATAACTTAATCATAAATCAAACATCAAATAAAGGATATAAGATAACGATATCAAATAAAATATATAACATGAATAAACAATCACATGGCTATACTATGTACCTCAATCAATTAGGCCTTCTGGATCCTCTCTGTTTTTTATTGTCTCGAACAACCTCTCATGCTCTGCGTTAGGTAGTAAGTAGCATACCTTGTTTGATGTCTTCATTGACAGTGTTTGTAGTTGGATTTTTGTTTCAACAATTAGGTGAATAAAGTGATACACCCATGAACCTGGTCTATAATCTGTGTATGTGTAGACATTTCTCTTTGGTCCCTTTCCATCTACTGTAAGATATTCCCCCTGAACAACCACGGAGCTAGTCGAAAAGGTAATGCCTTCACTGTCGGTTAATGATGCAAGGAGGGTTTTCTTCCCCTGAATGCATTGTGCCAACCAACACTTCGTCCCAATTGCACTGTCTGTTGGGGCGACAACTGCGTAAATGTGTCCTGCAAAAATGCATTTTAAGGTCATATTCCAACAAGTAGTGGTTTGCTAACTTGGATAATTACAAAAACAAGGAGGAAACCGGGATATGCATGCATAAATGTTTACCTGGCTGTACAAGATTAGATATATGATCATATTCATTTGAAATAGAGGACTGGCCTTCCTCTAACTAGATTGTTTCAACAACTGCACGTGGGTCTACTGCAAGTGATACATGATCCCATTCATCAACCCAATCCATTGATTCACACTCATCCCACTCACAAATGCTGCAAGACCCACAAAAGAAAGCAATTTTTCGCGTCCATATTTCAAATAAGGGGTTGTTTGAGCTTTGAACTGAATGAAATCCATGAGTGCCTTGCACAGTACTACAACTATAAGAATGCGATCGATCTATATCAACTACATTCCAGAAATTTCTGACAACATGTCCTCTACCTGTTGGTATGTGTTGCTTCGTGGTTCGATTTGACATTTTTGCTTTGCACCATCGAACTATGGATTCGACATTCCGAATATGAGGTTCTCTCATGCACCTCGTCTCCTCCCTTCATAGGGAAGTTTTGAGACATGCTCCAGCCCCGTTGTGCTCTCCCTTTCCATTCCTGGTCTCAAAATAGTTCTATACATGTAGCACATCATAAGTCTTGTGCAAAATACTCAACCACTGGAAAATGCGTGCATTTTTGAACTAGACTACACAACCATCTGACCATATCCAATGCTGATCCATCTGTATACCTCTCTCCTTCAGCTGATCATAGAAAAGTTTGAAGCAATGCTGCACATAATGTAGGTCGTGGCACCTATCGTCACTGATATAGAATTTGGTCTCTTTCAATATTATCCTCATGTCATTGCTGCTCTATGGCGCGTGCCTATACGTGATATGGACCATTATGCTAACTTGGTATGAATGGTAGTATTGACTTTGAATCTCATTCCATGGTTGTAGGGTGTATTTTTCAGCAAAGTCCACAACCGACAATATTGTGCCATTGGGAAAGGTTTCCCTGCACTATCTGTACTGTTCATCCTGCCATCGTGCTACATGGACATGCTGTACATACTGCTCGGTCTTTTTATAGAATTCCTTCATAAAATTGCAAATTTGTACCTGGTACCACAAAACCAAGGGCATTAATACAACGCGACATTTTCAATCTGAATATATATGTACAAATTCAACATGTAGAGTATGAAAGTATGCAAACTTAGATTACCTGTGACTTCACCAATGCAATTTTTTTGCTTTCCTTCGAAATATCTACTTGATATGTTATGTACTGGAAGTTCTGCATTTCTACTGACATCCTCCCAAATTTGTGCTCTGCGGTTGCGTGGATGCAGTGGCTCAATAATGCAAATCCACTACAACTGGAACATGTCCCATATAAACATGATCTTTTATAATATTTTTGTCCTTTAGGTCTTGGACACATTATGATATGTATAAATTCTCTAGATGCATTCGGTGGTTGTAACGATGGGCAATCCTACACAATGTTAGTATGCAAATCACAAAATATATGTCTATATGTATAATAATAGTACTCAAATTCTACATGGTATCTACAACAACATGTATTGCGATCAATGCAAATTCTAACATACCAGGGTTTGCATATTTCAAAGGACCTTTGGCCCAAGTTCAATTGTGTGTGCTCATTCTTGAACCTCTCATAGAGTTTTGTTTGTGTCATGTCAAGGGAGTGCTTGACATGGGGTTCACCCCCCTTAACACCTTTATCAACTTTAAAACATCTATTTGATTTGATGACAGTCTAGTGTTATCATGCAAAAATTTTGCACTAGTTTTTTAACAACATCAATGAGCTTCATGTCTGAACGAGGTAACCTACCAACAAAGGCCCAACAATCTTTTTGGCCTGGGGTCTCAAGTTTTTCTCTAATGGAAGAATACTTTTGAAGAGTCTTTCTATCTAATTTAAATATTTTACATGTGTGTGATAGTAGGCGACATTGCCTTGTGGATTTGTCTACAATCAATTCCAACGGTACACGATGGCCGCATTAAAATTTTTTGTACGAGAAGTTTTTCTATTCAAATTAAATGTAGATTGTAGATTTCTAACAACATGATTGTTGGCCTCAGAACTTATAACTACCTTTATGCCCAAAATTCTCCTAACATGAGCTAGACAATGTGATTTTAACAAAGCAAGAAACAATTGACATTTTGCTGCATCGATTTTGGATTCAAAAAAAATTTCATTATCTTGCTACAATGGAAATCAATAGTGCATTTGGGCATCCTACCTTCAAGTCCTGAAAATGAACTTTCATCCACATGAATACGTCTGGGAGTTCTTTGTTGTTCGGTTGATAGTCGAGGCAAGGGAGTCGGCAAGGAAGTACGAGTCTCGTCAATGGTTTGTTGTGGCCCTTCGTTCACAAATTGGCCCTGCAAGGGAGTGTGTTCGCCATGTGTGTGCTCTTCTTGTGGAGGTTTCCAATTAAGAACTTGTTCAACATCCATCCCTTCATACTCAACATCAGGAAATATTTGATTGACTTCAACCACTTCGTCATTGCTTGTTGATGGATCTAAGGCACTAACATTTTGATTTCTACAGTTTTGCATGTACAACATGGCATTTTCCCTTATCTCATGGGCCTTTTTAGGGGGCAGCTCCTTCCTTCTAGACTTTCTTTTATTATTACATCTCTTGCCCATATTCAATGCATTTTTTAGAAAAACAAAAATAACACCCCTGCAAGAATGAACAACAAACAATATATTAAAACTCGCTGTGCATGATTATTAAAGCTTGATGTAGCAATTGATTATGTACACCAACATCTAGTGAGAATGTTTTCATATAATCTTAAAAGCTATTGGGAATGCCCTACATATAACTACAACAACACCTCTAGGAACTTAGTAGGATGGTATTGGATGGTGGTATGGGATGTTAGTATGAGCAAATTCCCAACAAGGGAGAAGCTCCTACTCACTTCATTTTCATGGTATGGTTGAGGGAAAATAGCCCCAAAAGATTAAGAGTTTTCAATTCTTTAGGTGTTTGTGTGAGTTGTTGTAGTGAAACCATGAGGAATTCAACAAATGTTTGTCTACTAGATGGAGGAATGTGATTATGAAATGTTATTGGTGGTGATGCAAGTGATTTTTTTTTAATATCTTCATGAAAGGTTGAAATCATTGCTTGGTGCATGTTGTAGTTTCTTTTTGGTAAGATGTTTTTATTGTCTATGTTGAAGATTAGGAAGACTAGAATAGATCTATCATACAATTCATTAGTAAAAACCAAAATAGATGCCATTCAAACAAGTGAATGAAGACTAAAATACATTTAACAAGATAAAATTGTCACCATACCTCAAGGATTATGATTGTTCTTTGCTTCAAATGTAAAATGCTCTTTTGATGTGTCCACTATGTGTAAGAAGAGTTCATGTATGTCCAAGTAGCATGATAATGCAATCCAAGGAGCCAAATAGAGTCCAACTATTGTGTACTCACTCAAATGATCCAAATAGAGCCCAAGAGGTGTGTATTCAATCCAAAGAGCCAAATAGAGCCCCAAATGTTGTGTATTCTATCCAAATGGTCAAGGAAGCACCAAATGGTGTATGAATTCAATCTAAAATGTAAATTCTTGTCGGACTGTGCATGAAAACAACGAACAAAATGCGATGAAGCAGGGAGAAAATGCGGGAGAAGAGCGCGAGTGTTTTTCTAAATTTCATGTTCAGCAGGGACGCACACGTGCTAGGAGCGTGTGCGCGCTGCTAACGCGTGTACATCCCTACTAAGCGTTGTATAGTTCGGTGGGTAACGTTCACTGCATTTATTACCAAACAAATCTAAATGTGTCGGTTTATTCCTAGAGCCCCTCCCCCATAAAATCCTTTAGGCCCTATTCTAACCCATAATCCCTAAGTGCATTTAAGTGCTTCTAGGTGTTTAGGGGTTTTGGGGTTAGGGTTATAAGGATTGTAGATTAAGAGTTAAAGGTTATAGGGATTATAGGCAAGTTATAGGGTTAAATGTCATCATCATCTTCATCTTCATCAACATCATCTAAATAGTTTTCATCATCATATGGAGCTTGTCTAATTTTGGATATAAGGAGGAATAAGATGATGATGATGATGATGATGGAGATGTTGATGATGATGAAGATGATGATGATGATGATGATGATGATGATGGTGATGGTGATGGTGATGGTGATGAAGATGAAGATGATGATGATGATGGAGAAGATGATGATGATGGAGATGTTGTTGATGATGATGATGATGATGATGATGATGATGGTGATGGTGATGAGGATGGTGGTGATGATGGTGATGATGGTGAAGATGATGACAATGGTGATGATGGTGACAATGATAAATATGTTGATGATGATGATGATAGTGATGTAAATGATGGAGATGATGATGATGATGGGTAAGATGATGGTGATGATGGTGATGTTGATGATGAAGGGGGAGATGTCAATGAATATGAGGATGATGATGCAGATGATGATGATGATGATGATGATGATGATGATGATGATGGAGATGTTGATGAGGAAGGGGGAGATGACAATGATGATGAAGAGGAGAATGATGACAATGATGATGAGGATGATGATGATGATGATGATGATGAGGATGATGATGATGATGGTGATGATGAAGAGGACGACGACAATGATGATGATGAGGATGATGGTGATGAGGATGATGATGGTGATGGTGATGGTGATGGTGATGATGATGATGATGATGATGATGATGATGATGATGATGATGATCGTGATCATCATCATCATCTTCATGATCATATTCACCACCATCATCATTATCATCCTCATCACCATCATCCTCATCTCCATCATCATCATCTTGTTCATCATCATCATCATCATCATTATCATCATCACCATCATCATCATCGTCACCATCACCATCATCCTCATCTCCATCATCATCATCATCCTCATCACCATCATCCTCATCATCATCATCATCGTCATCCTCTTTGTCATCACCATAATCATCATCATCTCATCATCATCATGATCATCTTCATCACCATCATCATCATCATCATCCTCATCACCATCATCCTCATCTCCATCACCATCATCTTGTTCATCATCATCATCACCATCGTGATCGTGATCATCATCATCACCATCTTCATCACCATCATCATTATCATCCTCATAACTATCATCCTCATCTCCATCATCATCATCCTCATCTCCCCCTTCATCATAAACATCTCCATCATCATCATCTTCTTCATCAACATCTCCATCATCATCATCATCATCATCATCATCATTATCATCATCCTCATCATCATCATCATCATCATCATCCTCCTCCTCCTCATCATCATCCTCCTCCTCTTCATCATCTCATCATCATCATCATCATCATCATCACCATCATCATCATCATCCTCATCACCAACATCATCAAGACCATCATCATCATCATCATCATCGTCATCACCATTATCACCATCATCATCATCATCATCATCCTCACCATCATCATCCTCATCACCATCATCCTCATCCTCATCATCATCGTCCTCCTATTCATCATCATTGTCATCCCCCTCTTCCCCATCAACATCTCCATCATCATCATCATCATCATCATCATCATCAGCATTACCATCATCATCATCATCCTCATCACCATCATCATCATCACCATCACCATCATCATCATCATCATCATCATCCTCACCATCATCATCCTCACCATCATCATCCTCATCACCATGATCCTCATCCTCATCCTCATCATCGTCCTCCTCTTCATAATCATTGTCATCTCCCCCTTCCTCATCAATATATCCATCATCATCATCTTCTTCATCATCATCAACATCATCCTCATCACCATCGTCATCATGATCAACATCTTCATCATCATCACCATCATCAATTCATCATGATTGATGATGATGATGATGGTAATGATGATGAAGATGTTGATGATGATGTTGATGATGATGATGATGGTGATGTGGATGATGTTGAATATGAAGAAGATGATGATGATGGATATGTTGATGAGGAAGGGGGAGATGACAATGATGATGAAGAGGAGGACGATGATGATGATGAGGAGGATGATGATGATGGTGATGAGGATGATGGCGAAGATGATGATGATGGAGTGAGGAAGGGGGAGGTGACAATGATGATGAAGATGTTGATGATGATGGTGGTGGTGATGATGATGATGATGAGATGATGATGATGATGATGATGATGATGGTGATGATGATGATGAAGATGTTGAGGATGAGGATGATGGTGATGAAGATGATGATGATGATGATGATGAAGATGATGATGATGATGATGATGGATATGCTGATGAGGAAGGGGGAGATGACAATGATGATGAAGAGGAGGACGATGACGATGATGAGGATGATGGTGATGATGATGATCATCATCACCGTGAACATCATCTTCATCATCATCATCATCATCATCATCATCTGTTGAAATATTGTAACTTCTAAGAATATTATATTTGTATTATTCTGGAGATGTTTCATTCCTCCGATGGGACATTATTATGTATTCGGAGATGTTTATTCCTCCAATGGATTATGGTAACTAGGGTTATTAGATCTCCCATGTGGGGGTCGGCCCTGAGTTAATTTATTAGGGGTTATTAGACTCTCTTAGGCGAGGTCGGCCCCATAGGGTAAAAAGTCAGTCCAGAAACAAGTATAAGTAGAGGAGGTTGTTCCTCACTTATCTCACACTTACATCACTCGCAAAGTAGTGCACAAGTGAGAGAGAGGTCTGCATAGGAGGTAGAGAAGGAGCTATAGTCTTGGACTACATCTTGTATTTGGTTGATCATCTTATTGAGGAAAGCTTTGCTGGGTTTTCTACCCCATGAGGGTTTCCCAGGGTAAAATCTCTGTCTATCTTGTGATTGTGTTTCTTTCAATGATCTTGCTAGTCAAATTAGTATAAACTTAACATGGTATTAGAGCTAGACTGAATAGGACATCTTTCACAAGGTGAAAATCTCTCTCTCTCTCTCCTCCGGTGAAAATTAGGGTTTCTACAAAAGTTGGTATTTTTGGATTCTGATTGCATGGTTGGATAGCCCTCCTCAAAATCAAAGTTTTAAGCCCTGGATCGAGGTTTTTGGTTGGGTAGAACTCTGGAAAAGTGAAACCCTAGTTTGACCAAAAGTGCGGAAAACCAGAAAACCAGAAATTCTGTTGCAGATCTATAAGGTGAAAAGTTGAAGTTTCTAGAAGCAGAGCACACCAAAACTTTCAATCAAGCACATCTCCTGGTAAGTGTTATTATATCTCTTGAAAAACTTCAATCTCTTTGACCCCTGAAGAAGATGGCTCCAAGCACTAAGCTTGAAGACAAGCTAGAGGGTATAGAAAATTTTCGGGCATGGAAATACAGAATTGGCCTCATTCTTGAAGAGAATGATCTTTCCCAGTATATCAAGGATGAGATTGCAGAACCTAGAGAAGATGAAGCCAAAGAGAAGTATAGTAAGGATTTGATTAGGGAAAAGAGAATCATTGCTGATTCTATTAAAGACCACTTGATTCCCCAAGTGGCATCCAAGAAGAATCCAAAGGAAATGTATGATGCCCTTTCCATAATGTATGAGGGAAAGAACATCAATAGGAAGATGAATCTAAGAGCTCAATTGAAGAGCACAAACATGAATAAAGGAGAATATTTTCAAGACTATTTCTTAAGGATCTCCCAGTTCAAGGAACAACTAGATGCTATTGAAGATACCCTTGATGAAGATGAACTAGTCATGACTGCTCTAAATGGTCTCACTAAACCATGGGAGTCATTTATCCAAACCATGTGTGCCAGAAAAGAGAGCATGAAATTTGATGTGGTATGGGAAGATTGCATCCAAGAAGAAGCTAGGGTAACCAACAGAGAATCCTTGCTCAAAGAAGATGACCAAGCCTTGGCTACATACACTAAGACAAGAAGGAAGCAATCCTACTTCAAGAAGGACAGTCACAAGGAGTCTCAATCTCCACAAAGATTTCATAAGAAAGGAAGAAGAAAACACTCTTCTTTCCAATGTTTCAATTGCCACAAAATAGGACACATTGCTAGACATTGTCCTTCAAAGAAGAAGAAAGATATTCACCATAGAAGACATAAAGCACATCTTGCAGAAGATGATAGTGAAGAAGAAGAAGAAGAAGAGGAAGAAAGGCCTCACAAGAAAAGATCTAGAAGAGAAGAAGAAGAGGAAGAAAGGCCCTTCTTCAAGAGAATATCTAGAAGAAATGAAGAAGAAGATGCAAAAGAGTATGTTCTATTCTCTGCACTCTTTGGATCTATAACACCTCGAGAAGATACATGGCTTATTGATAGTGGTGCTTCAAAGCAAATGACTGGACAAAAGAAGACTCTTTCAAAATTGGAAGAGAAGACCTACCCATAGAAAGTGTCATTAGGAGATGACTATCAGTATCCCATCAAGGGAATTGGTGAAGCAAACTACAAGCTTGATTTTGGAACCCCCATGAGGATGAAGGAAATATTGTATGTACTAGGATTGAAGAAGAACTTGCTTTCCATCTCAGCATTGGATAAGAAAGGTTATAGAGTTGCATTCATTGATGGACAAGTATTAATGTGGTCCAAAGGTAAATCTATTAAGGATGCAATTGTCATTGGTGAAGAGGAAGGAGGTCTGGACAAGCTCAAGGGCCATCCAGAAGCTGCCCTTGTACATGAATCCATTAGCCCAAATGAGCTATGGCATAGGAGGCTTGCTCATATTAATTACAAGGCACTACCTCATGTAAGCAAGGTAGTTATAGGTCTACCAGACTTAAATATTGATCATGATGGCACATGCAAAGGTTGTGCAAAAGGGAAGAATATCAAGAAACCATTTCCAAAGAGTGAAACAAAGACTAAGAGTATCTTGGAGTTAATTCATTCTGATGTATATGGACCAATTCCCTCCACATCCTTGAGTGGATATGAATACTATCTCACATTTATTGATGACTATTCAAGGAAGACTTGGATATACTTTCTAAAAGGAAAGAATGAAGTCTTTGGAAAGTTCAAGGAGTTCAAAGCCTTGATAGAGAATCATTCAGAAAAGAAAATCAAAATACTCAGGATAGATAATGGTGGAGAATATACTTCAAAGGATTTTGAAGATTTCTGTAAAGAAGCTGGAGTCAAGAGGGAGCTAACTACTCCCTACAATCCACAACAAAATGGTGTTGTAGAGAGAAAGAATAGAACCATCATGGAAGCTGTGAAGACAATGATACATGATCAAGACCTACCTATGTATCTGTGGGTTGAAGCAGCTAGGACAACAGTCTATGTGCAAAATAGACTATCCCACAGTGCTCTTGATTTCAAAACTCCAGAAGAAGTGTTCATAGGAAAGAAGCCTGAGGTAAGTCACCTCAAGATATTTGGACGTCCAGTGTACATGCACATTCCAAAAGAAAAGAGGACCATGTTAGATCCTTCTAGGAAGAAGGGAATATTTGTTGGATATTGTGAAGCATCCAAAGCATTTAGAATTTACATCCCAGGTTTTCATCATATGGAAATAAGTAGGGATGTGACATTTGATGAAGGAGCATCTATCAAGAGATCTAGGAAGTGCCAGTATGAATAAGTATATGAAGAAAATGCACCTCCCAGAACTACAGAGGTTGTACCCATCGTTGAAGATGTAACACCTGAAGACCATGATATGATAGAACCACAAGAACCCCCCCATTTCAAACATTTCAAGGAAAAGAAAGCCAGCATGGGAAAGATATATTATACTAGGAGCAGAAAAGTATGGAGCTATAGAAGGCTCCACTAGAGTAAGCAAGAAACCAAAGCCATTCTCCAACTATATGGCTTTGATGTGTGATCTTGTAGATTAAGAGCCTACTAGTTATGAAGAGGCAGTTCATAAGAAAGAATGGGTAGAGGCAATGACAAAGGAATACCAGTCAATAATGAAGAATGATGTTTGGGATATAGTTCCCAAGCCAAAAGACAAAAGTGTGGTATCCTCCAAATGGATATACAAAATAAAGCATGCTGTGGATGGCAGCATTGAAAAATATAAAGCAAGATTTGTGGCCAGAGGATTCTCTTAGAAAGAGGGAATTGACTATGAAGAAACATTTGCACCAGTTGCAAGGTACACTTCCATTAGAACCATCATGGCACTTGCATCCATGATGAAATGGGATTTACACCAAATGGATGTAAAGATAGCCTTCCTGAATGGTGTGATTGAGGAAGAAGTGTACATAGAACAACCACAAGGATTTGAGGTGGAAAATGGAAGAACCCATGTATGCAAACTAAAGAAGGCCTTGTATGGGTTGAAGCAAGCTCCCAAAGCTTGGTATGGAAGAATAGACAATTTCTTGACAAACTTGGGCTTTACCAAAAGTAAAGCTGATCCTAATCTTTATCTCAAGGTTATGAATGATGAACCTGTCATATTGTTGCTAAATGTGGATGATCTATTTCTGACTGGAAATGAGAAATGGATTATCGAGTGCAAGAAGAAGCTGTCATCAGAGTTTGAGATGAAAGATCTCGGATTGATGCACTACTTCCTAGGTCTATAAGTATGGCAAGGACCGAATGGAATCTTTCTCAACCAAGGTAAGTATGCTGTGGGAATCCTGAAAAGATTCAATATGTTGGAATGCAAATCCATGGCCACTCCCATGGATTCCAACTTAAAGCTATTAGTTGATGACTCTTCAGATTTAGTGGATGTGACTTTGTACAGATAGATTATTGGGTCATTAATGTATTTGATGAATACCAGGCTAGACATATGTTTTGCGGTGAACACTCTGAGTCAGTATCTATTGGAACCTAGACGAGTTCACCTAAGTGTTGCAAAACATGTGATGAGGTACCTGAAAGGTACGATAGATTTTGGTCTCTATTATCGTGGAGATCATGACTTTAGATTATATGGCTACATAGATGTTGATTGGGTGGGAAGTGTATCAGATAGGAAGAGTACATCAGGTGGATGTTATTGTCTGGGAGCTGCCATGAACTCATGGTTTAGCAGAAAGCAGTCAAGTGTGGCTCTCAGCACAGCTGAAGTAGAATATATAGCTGCCTGCTCTGCTAGTTGCGAAGCAGTATGGCTTCAGAAGTTATTATCAGGATTGTTTGACTTAGAGATGGACCCCACTGTGATTCTATGTGACAACGACAGCTGTATCAAGATGACAGAGAATCTAGTGTTCCATGATAAGTCAAAGCACATAGAGATATGATATTTTTATATACGAGATATGGTGCAGAAAGGAGCTATCAAGCTCGAGTATGTAGGCATTGATGAACAAGTTGCCGATGTATTGACCAAACCTCTGTCTCGAGTAAAGTTTGAGTATTTCCGAGACAATCTTGGTGTAGTTCAGAAGGACCCTCCTCGATACTTGTATTGGTATGGATACTTGTATTGATGATATTGAGGCTACCTGTTCCAACGATGAGGTTGATGATGAGGTTGCTTGTTCCGACGATGAGGTCGATGAAATGGTCCTTAGACTTTGTCTAAGTGGACAGTAAGAGGATTGTATCATCCGTGGACTTTAGTCCTAAAGTGATCCACAGAAATATGTCTTTGAGAGTAAGAGGATTGTATCATCCATGGATCTTAGTCCTAAAGTGATCCGTAGACAGATGTCTCCGAGAGTAAGAGGATTGTATCATCCCTGGAATTTAGTCCTAAAGTGATCCACAGACAAATGTCTCCGAGAGTGAGGGGATTGTATCATATTTGGACTTTAGTCCTAAAGTGAGCCGCAGACAGATGTCTCCGAGAGTGAGGGGATTGTATCATCCCTGGACCTTAGTCCTAAAGTGAGCCGCAGATAGATGTCTCCAAGAGTGAGGGGATTGTATCATCCCTGGACCTTAGTCCTAAATTGAGCCACAGACAGATGTCTCCGAGAGTGAGGGGATTGTATCATCCTTGGACCTTAGTCCTAAATTGAGCCACAGATAGATGTCTTCGAGAGTGAGGGGATTGTATCATCCTTGGACCTTAGTCCTAAATTGAGCTGCAAACAGATGTCTCCAAGAGTGAGGGGATTGTATCATCCCCAGAATTCTGTCCCTGAATTGATCCATAGACATATGTCTCCGAAAAGTGGTCCTTAGACTTTGTCTAAGTTGATGAGTGGACTGCATCGTCCCTAGACATGATATGGTGTCTTAAATAGATAATGTGTGTTGCAGGGTATGTTTCTATTGTGCTGTTGATCGAGAGGATCCAGTTGATGACGGTGATGCAAATCATGTGATGACGATGATGCAAATCGCGTGGTGATGATGCTGTGATCATGATGATCTAGATGACGATGTTGTGGTCGTGATGGTCTAGATGACGATGCTGCTGATCACGATGATGATGCTGTTGATCATGAGGATCCAGATGATGATATTGATCGGTAGATCCAGACGATGAGGTTGTTTATCGAGAGATCCAGATGATTATGCTGTAGCTGATACTTGTATTGGTATGGATACTTGTATTGATGATATTGAGGCTACCTATTCCAATGATGAGGTTGATGATGAGGTTGCTTGTTCCGACGATGAGGTCGATGAAATGGTCCTTAGACTTTGTCTAAGTGGACAGTAAGAGGATTGTATCATCCGTGGACTTTAGTCCTAAAGTGATCCACAGAAATATGTCTTTGAGAGTAAGAGGATTGTATCATCCATGGATCTTAGTCCTAAAGTGATCCGTAGACAGATGTCTCCGAGAGTAAGAGGATTGTATCATCCCTGGAATTTAGTCCTAAAGTGATCCACAGACAAATGTCTCCGAGAGTGAGGGGATTGTATCATATTTGGACTTTAGTCCTAAAGTGAGCCGCAGACAGGTGTCTCCGAGAGTGAGGGGATTGTATCATCCCTGGACCTTAGTCCTAAAGTGAGCCGCAGATAGATGTCTCCAAGAGTGAGGGGATTGTATCATCCCTGGACCTTAGTCCTAAATTGAGCCACAGACAGATGTCTCCGAGAGTGAGGGGATTGTATCATCCTTGGACCTTAGTCCTAAATTGAGCCGCAGATAGATGTCTTCGAGAGTGAGGGGATTGTATCATCCTTGGACCTTAGTCCTAAATTGAGCTGCAAACAGATGTCTCCAAGAGTGAGGGGATTGTATCATCCCCAGAATTCTGTCCCTGAATTGATCCATAGACATATGTCTCCGAAAAGTGGTCCTTAGACTTTGTCTAAGTTGATGAGTGGACTGCATCGTCCCTAGACATGATATGGTGTCTTAAATAGATAATGTGTGTTGCAGGGTATGTTTCTATTGTGCTGTTGATCGAGAGGATCCAGTTGATGACGGTGATGCAAATCATGTGATGACGATGATGCAAATCGCGTGGTGATGATGCTGTGATCATGATGATCTAGATGACGATGTTGTGGTCGTGATGGTCTAGATGACGATGCTGCTGATCACGATGATGATGCTGTTGATCATGAGGATCCAGATGATGATATTGATCGGTAGATCCAGACGATGAGGTTGTTTATCGAGAGATCCAGATGATTATGCTGTAGCTGATCGAGTGCTGCAGAAGATGAAGACTCAATACTGACGATGCTGATGTTCCAATATTGATTATGTTACGGTAACTATCTAAGTTACTGATGATGATGTATAAAGAAATCTTTCGATGATTTATAGATGTATCATGTATCATGTAGTCGATGAATCCTTGCTCCTACAAATGTTGTTATAATATCCTTCTCGTTAAGGGGGAGTGTTGAAATATTGTAACTTCTAAGAATATTATATTTGTATTATTCCGGAGATGTTTCATTCCTCCGATGGGACTTCATTATGTATCCAAAGATGTTTATTCCTCCGATGGATTATGGTAACTAGGGTTATTAGATATCCCATGTGGGGGTCGGCCCTAAGTTAATTTATTAGGGGTTATTAGACTCTCTTAGGATAGGTCAGCCCCATAGGGTAAAAAGTCAGTCGGGAAACAAGTATAAGTAGAGGAGGTTGTTCCTCACTTATCTCACACTTACATCACTCAAAAAGTAGTGCACAAGTGAGAGAGAGGTTTGCATAGGAGGTAGAGAAGGATCTCTAGTCTTGGAATACATCTTGTATTTGGTTGATCATCTTATTGAGGAAAGCTTTGCTGGGTTTTCTACCCCATGAGGGTTTCCCAGGGTAAAATCTCTGTTTATCTTGTGATTGTGTTTCTTTCAGTGATCTTTCTAGTCAAATTAGTATAAACTTAACATCATCTTCATCACCATCACCATTATCATCAACATCTTCATCATCATCATCATCATCATCATCATCATCATCATCATCATCATCAAAATCATCAACATCATCACCATCACCATCATCTTCATCCTCATAACCATCATCATCATCATCATCATCCTCCTCCTCTTCATCATCATCACCATCATCATCATCATCCTCACCATCATCATCATCATCCTCGTCATCATCATCATCGTTCTCATATTCATCATCATTTTCATCTCCCCCTTCCTCATCAAAATCTCCATCATCATTGTCATCTCCCCCTTCCTCATCAACATCTCCATCATCATCATCATCTTCATTATCATCATCATCTACAACACCATCGTTATCATCATCACCATCATCATCATCATCCTCATCACCATCATCATGATCACCATCATAATCATCATCATCATCACTGTCCTCCTCTTCATCATCATCATCATCATCATCATCATCATCACCATAATCACCATCATCACCATCATCCTCATCACCATCATCATCAACACCATCATCATCATCATCATCACCATAATCATCATTATCCTCACCATCACCATCCTCATTACCATCCTCCTCCTCTTCATCATCATTGTCATCCCCCCCTTCCCCATCAACATATCCATCATCATCATCACCATCATCATCATCATCCTCATCACTTCATCATCATCATCACCATCACCATCACCATCATCATCATCATCATCATCATCATCATCACCATCATCATCCTCATCACCATCATCCTCATCCTCATCATCATCATTGTCATCATCATCCTCATCATCATCATCATCAACATCATCGTCACCATCATCCTCATCATCATCATCATGATGTTGATGATGGTGATGATGAAGAGGAGAATGATGATGATGATGATGAGGATGGTGATTATGATGGCGAGGATGATGATAATGATGATGGTGATGAAGAGGAAGACGATGATGATGAGGATGAGGATGATGGTGATGAGGATGATGATGATGATGGTGATGATGAAGACATGATGATGAAGAGGAGAACGATGATGATGATGATGGTGATGAAGAGGAGAACGATGATGATGATGATGATTATGATGATGAAGAGGAGAACGATGATGAGGATGATGATTATGATGGTGAGGATGATGATGATGATGGTGATGATGAAGAGGAATACGATGATGATGAGGATGAGGATGATGGTGATGAGGATGATGATGATGATGATGGTGATGATGATGACATGATGATGATGGTGATGGTGATGATGATGATGATGGTGATTATGATGAATATGATGGTGATGATGATGATGATCATCATCGTGATCATCATCATCATCATCATCATAATCAACATCTTCATCACCATCATCATCATCATCATCATCATCATCACCATCATCATCATCATCCTCATCACCATCATCCTCCTCCTCCTCATCATCGTCCTCCTCTTCATCATCACCATCATCATCATCATCCTCACCATCATCATCCTCATCCTCATCCTCATCATCATCGTTCTCATCTTCATCATCATTTTCATCTCCCCCTTCCTCGTCAACATCTCCATCATCATCACCATCATCATCATCGTTATCATCATCATCATTTGCATCACCATCGTCATCATCATCACCATCATCATCACCATCATCATCCTCATCCTCATCACCATCATCATCATCACCATCATCATCATCCTCACCATCATCATCCTCATCCTCATCCTCATCCTCATCCTCACCCTCATCCTCATCATCCTCATCCTCATCATCATCGTCCTCCTCTTCATCATCATTTTCATCCCCCCCTTCCTCATCAACATCTCCATCCTCATCATCTTGTTCATCATCGAATTGAATTGAGGAGATTCAAAACTGCGACCTATGTCTAGTCCCAAGGCTACCACCTTCAAGCTTGAAGTGCAGTTGACAATGGACGACACAAGTTTAGTTTATTACCACCCTATTATGTTTTCGCTGCAAATTATATGTTTTCTCTAATTTCATTTGTCAACTTTACGTATCCCTTTGTATGTTTTCTTTAATTTACTTTGTCAACTTTATGTATCCCCTTGACACATGAAATTAAACAACGCATGCACGCATCTATGCGTGCGTGCTCTCTAACACGTGTGCATGCTCCTAGAGATGTGTGCGCGTATTTGCATGCACACATGACTAGATTCAAGTTTTTTTTGGTGCCCTTGCAGGTTTGGTATTAGCTTCAGATTGCCAAACCTTGAGGCTCGGTTTGATTTGGTCTGATTTGTGGCAGAACACAACAATTTCTGTAACTTCATGTTTTTCACGCCTAGTTTCGCATATGCTCCACTTGTGCACTACTGATGAAATTGCACACACTTGTCGAGCTCTGTGTGCAGATTCTAATTATATATTTTTTGAATAGATCTATAATTTTTTTCTATTTTTAATTCATTTTTAACTGCACTCATGTCAAATTTGTAAAAAACATAGGTCGTTTATTTGGCCTATAACTTTTGATTGACTTACCTATTTCGAGAACGGAAAATAACCCGCATAAGAGTACAAGAATACCTACAAGCTAATTTTTTTTTTTTGATTGTGTTCAGACCATGATATGGTGGCCCAACACTTGACCATGTCGTTTTAGGGCTTCACTGACTTTCGTAATTTAAAAAAAAATATAAAGTTAACTTTTAAAATTTTGGAAAAATAGTGCCTACGCCTCTACATATTTTTTTCCTCATAAATTGACAATATACATAACAAACAGGTGGCTCAATTAAAACATGTGTATTATGTTTTAGAGAAAAAATAACATACCAATCTTAAAATAATGAAATTTTGGGGTGGTTATACCACGTTTCCATAAATAAAAGTTATATATTCCGGAAGGTCATCCGTTATTCTATGTTTCATCTTCTTACACCTAATTCGAAAAAGTTTTGTAGGTACCTCTAATAATTCATTTTAATGATAATATTTTTTTTTTCCAACATGTCATTGCAACTAACGTGTCATAATTGGGTATCATTACCTTGCACCAGCCCTTTTGCTGAAAAAATATTTCCACTCATTATTGATTATAACACCTTTGTTTTGATAAAATTAAGTGAATTTCATAATCTATTAAGAGAAACCGTGACACTTCTTGGTCGAACATTACTAGATAAATAAGCATTCTTGTATTCCAATTTTCTCTTCCCTAGATGAAGATGTATATCTATATATTTTCTTTTAATGGTTTTTTCAAAACATTTGCATAGCAGTATAAATTCCAAAAATGTGATAGGGAGAACCTTCCCATGATTTATGTCCTCTGAGAACTTGTCCTAAGTCCTCTGAAGACATGGTCATTGTATTACTACTATTGGTTGAAAATTCCATATAGTTGGTAAAGAGGATTTGGCATATGTATCACAATGTCTTCATGGTAGTTCTTATGATGAACATAATTACAATCTATGCAAATTAAGATTCAACACTGTCTTAATTTGGATGAATTCTATTGGGACAGAGGAGCACAACTTGTATCCTTCCTTCATTCGTCGAATATTAGATATATTCCCACTAATACCTTGTTTAAAAGCCTAGCCACTAGGCAAGCTGGGCAAAAAATTGCAATGCCAAAACTATGATTGTTTGGGTATGAACAAAAGAATGCAAGCTAGGAGTGCAATAATGCTTGGTTGTAATTCTACATTACCATTTGGGGGAACATACTAGGGTGTGTATTTGTTAATGATAAAGCAACAATATTTGATAGAGTCACATGTACATTATATAAGCAAACACACTAATTCAATATATCATTTGGTGGTGGAAATTAACATCAATATAATATTGAAGCACATAACATACTATATGCATTCATCACATACACATAACACACTATATGATGTACTCATCACTTCTTCATCTAGTTAATTAGTAATTAGACCAACAAGACTAATCATAGTTGCATTAAGGTTGTTGAGAATACATTATTCCATTATCCAAGCACATTGAGTTACCAATACAAATGAAGAATTATGCTTATCATTCAACAATAGCGTGAGCATTCGAATTTGTCTCACTTCAATTTATTGTTTACAAGTAATGGTAAAAACAACATAGATTTTAGGGTGAACTTGGCATTGTGTCCTTACAAATATTATAAGCATATTTAGATAAACACAACCTATATCAAGATAGGTCATCATCATACACATACAAGATGTGCTTGCATACAAAAGTGTTGGTCACCCTTTTACTTACGACCTATTTTTATTCATTGTGCATGTGTGTGGTCCCTTTGTTTTGGCATTCGATTATGAATTCAATGAAGGGTGACAATATTTAGAGTTGTTATCCTTCCCTTCATATGGGGTGAGAAAGTTCTGTTTGTGACCCTTGCACCGTGTATTTTTATTTTTGAGCACATAGGGCTCTCCAATAGCATCCTCGATTAGCACATTTTGGAACTTTCCATGATCTACCCCAGTGCCACCATCTTTGCCACTATCTCCATATCTCCAATAAACAAAGATGTTTCTTTCCTAATGAAGACATTTTGTTTTGGATCCTCGCCACATTTTAAATAATATGGATTTGATATCAATGAAAAGTCATACAATGTGACATCCTCATCTTCACCAAAATTGTGTGTTTGAAAAGTTCCTTCTCCTTCTTGATAAATTCCTTTGCCGTCATTAAAAATCAATGAAGATGACTCACTGTAAGATATAACATTTCCCTTCCATTATAAGGTAATAATGTCAATAAAATGGAACTCATTGAGCTCTCTCTGATATTTAACAATACATGTAGGGTTTACAGAACATACACTGGGTGTCTCTTCAATAGAAAGGATATCATATTCATGACAATATGAAGAGATAAATAAATTTCTTTGTTGCAAGGAAAGAATGTTGAAAAAATCTTAGGTTATTTCTTTGATTTTATATCCAATCAAAAAACAAATATAGAATATTTGATCAGGAATTGAAATATATTACTGGAAGTGACCCATTAAATATTTATGTAACATTATCACATCTTTATCTTGGATAATTTTTTTATGAATAAAATTTTTGAGTGCATATTTTTTTCTTTCAACTATGCATCATATTCATAAACAATTCTTCTCACGCGGTCTAATGCATCCACGCTCAACTTCTGTGTGCACTTCACCCCCTATAACAAGAAAAATAAGAAGAAACCATCGATAAAGCATCAGTTAGTGAATATATTAGATAATAAAATATCAATAAAAAGAAACTTACTTCTTTTTGTACATCTTTCCGAATGACGACAGTTAAAATAGCCTTCCTATTCTTCTTGAACTGATATTCAACATCATAATTTTTTTGCTTACGGTATTTTTCCAATTTTAAAGGAGATCTAAGCTTGTAATTACAACCTTGTAGAGCACCAACATGCAATGATATGGGATCGCAAGAATGTACTTCCTCTCTATATTTATTGAATGTGTGACACTTAGTGCATCGTAGTCCATTACATTCAGTAGCCAAACATTAAAAGAAATTGCATCCATTATCATCCTTAGTTACTTTATAAGTTAAGTTTTCGTGAAATGGTTACCCAATAATATATTTAGCTCCTCACTAATAATATTATATTATCTACCTAGTAAAAAAAACTTCAATTGTTCGAATAGAATTGAAACCTGTAATATGACCATCTTATTTAAATATATGATGATGTGATTTATATCTAATGCCTCCATCCAAACAAAACCTTGCAAAAAATAACAAGGTACTATCTTAGAAATAAATATTATGCAAGACAATCAATCCATATATGGAATTAAAAGGTATTTAGCAAAGTTCTTGTTGATGCAGAATTCCTATTGGGGCAGAGTTCCTATCGTAGTTCATATAAGGAAAATTTCCTACTTGTCAGTCATTGTATCAAGGTGGAGTTCCTCTTGGATAGAATTCCATCCTAGGAGAGTTCCCAAGGGAAGAGTTCCAACCTAGAGAAGAGTTCCTCTTCCTTCCTGAAAATATCAAGTCAAAGTTCCTACTGAGGCAGAGTTCTAGGTAAACTTCCTGCCAAGCAAGGAAAAGTTCCTACCAGGTGGAGTTCCAGGTAAAGTTCCTACTAGGATAGAGTTCCAGGTAAAGTTCATGTGGATCAGGGTTGAGTTCCTCTCAAGAAGAGTTCCATCATGGGGAAAAGTTCCATTCCATGGAAGAGTTCCTCTTCCTCCCCAAAATATCAAGGACAAATTTATTGCTGGGGCATAGTTCCAGGTAAATTTCCTTCCAAGCAGGGTAGAGTTCCAAAGCAGAGTTAATGCCAAGACATAGTTTCTGGCAAGGTATATTTCCTGTCGGGATAGATTTCCAAGTCATTTTCTCAGGGAAAAGTTATTCTCGGGTATATTTCCACCACATGAGAGTTTCCTGGGGGAGAGTTCCAACCAATAGAAAGGAAAATTTCCTATTGAGGTAGAGTTCTAAGTCATTGTCTCAAGGAATATTTCCTCTCGGGGTAGACTTCCACTCCATGAGAATTCTATTAGGTAGAGCTACAACCAATATGAAGGAAAATTTCCTACCGGGGCAGAGTTCCAAGCAAAGTTCTTGTTGGGGAAGAGTTTCAGGAAATGTTATTGTCGAGCAGGGAAGAGTTCGAGTTAAAGTTCCTACCAAGGCATAGTTTCAAGTAGCAAGGAAGAGTTACAAGTAAATTTCTTGCGGAGTAGGGTAGAGTTCCTATTGGGCATAGTTTTATCCCAAGGTAGAATTCCATTCCAAGGAAGAGTTCCTCTTCCTACCCGAAAGATCAAGGAAAATTTCTTGCCAGGGTGAGTTCCAAGTAAAGTTCCTACCCAAAATATCAAGGAAAATCACCTTACTCAGTCCAAATGACATCATTTAATATTATATTAAGCTAACCAGAGTCAGAAAGGCACCCTCCTACTCAGTTTGACCTAATATGGTGTTATTTCAACTAAAAACCAGTTAACTGAATTCAAAAAGGTGTCCTCCCCTAATTTTGGGCATTCAGCTGAGTTCTGGATTCAGTTAGACTCAGTTTGACAGTTTCAGAGTCTATTAGAGTTAATTACATGGTAGTTAAGTGGTTAACTGATGTGCCGAGTGGTGTTAAATGACTAGTAAGCCGCTCTTATGCATTCAATTCGAAAGACCTCTCTAGGATTCAAATTTCTTGGCAATTATTACCATTGTTACACATTGTAATAATCTTCTAAGTTAATGATAATGCATGAACTGCTGCAAACCTTTTGCATCAGTGTTTTGACACACAATTTTCTGCATGCATCTCTAGTAACTGTTGTTATTGTTTTCTAGATCTGATGTGCTTTAATTTTACAACACTATGGCCTTAGGTTCTTTATTGTTGTCTTTAAAGATGAGGAATTCCTGCAAGGTGACCATCTCAGGATGCGCAACGATCTAATGCTTCTTTTTTATCTTTTGCATGATTTGATTATTCCTTGGGTTAAACTTATAAGAACTCATCTTATCTATTGAATTTCATCTGGAGGGGTTGTATATTACAATCCCAATCTCTTCAAAGGAAAATGTCCCATGGTGAGTGGGTTGTCAGAGCTAGCGATAGGCACATTGATATCCATGTCCTCTATCCAAACTTCTTGTGTTCCTTTTGTTTGTTCTAATTCTTCAACCATATTTAATTATCATGAGTGGGTATGCATATGATGTTTGGATGCATTTGATTAAATGCTATTCCATTAGGTATGGTGTGGTAGAGGAAAAAAAGCATTATACCTATATGACTATTTGGAATTTAGAATGCATTAATGTGAAATTAAATAGAATTCCATGTGTTTGTTTGTTATGAGTAAATCACCAAGGCAAACAAGAGTTTGTGAACTTGATATGGTGTTCATGAAACAATGCAAGGATTCATTGAGTGTGTGCAAATTATTAGATTGCATAAATATTGTAGTTATATACACATGTATGTGGGCATGTATGTTGAATGTGTTATGTGAATGCATTTTAAGCCATATTTCATTGCATAATATGTTTACAACCGAAATGTTGGAATTATTGGTAATGCATAATTCTAAGATTAATGCATGAGATATTGTGAATGCAGTGAAATAAGAAATGCATGAAAAAGTAGTCACATTGGATGGAATACATGAATGCTTTATCGGGAGAATAAATTTGTGTAAAATAAATAGATGTCTTGGACATGGTAATGAAGATGAGCCATAACAAAGATAGGGATTATTTATCACACCATTTAAAGCTAAGTATTATGTGTGGAACTTGTGTTATTAATAGGAATTTAATTATTGTAATAATGATTTCCAAGATTGATTGATAGATATAAGTATGATTCCTATTACAAGTATGTTTATGTTTATGAGATAGATGGATGGTGAATCTACCTACAATGGACCCACAATGGTAATTGTAAGTTGGGAATCTTGAGAAGAAGGCCACTACAAGGACACGAGAACCCTATAAGTTGTGCTCTTCTTGTGCAAGAAAGCATTTGTGAATGATGGATGAATCGAGCGACTGCTAACTCATAGAAGGGGATGGCAAAGCTTTGAGGGTGAGTGAATTCAAAGAAGAGGAAACTTTAATGAATCTGATATGAGCGATTCATGATATATTTAGAGTCCTAACATGGATATTCCATGGTCTTCCTATGTTGGAACCACACGGTTTTTACTCAGTGAACTTCTTACATAGCACGAATGTTTGCAGGATATTAAAGAATATCCATAATTTCACTAAATATTGGAAAATGCCTCCCAAAATTGTATTGTTGAACCCCCTCCCCATACACCTGTTGATGTATATGTAACTTTAGAATGTATTTCACCCATGTATTTCATATATGTATATTGTACTCCTATAGAGATGGTATTATTCCTCTATACGGAAGTGTTTGTATTCCTATAGAGATGTTATTATTCCTCTATATGGAAGTGTCGTCATTTATATTGTAAGTGTCGTAACTTATACTTGATGGGTTATTAGACCACCCTATTGGGGGTCGGCCATGTGGGTCAAAGGGTTATTAGAACACCAAGTGTGGGGTTGGCCCGGATTAAGTTAACCATGGGTTAAGCTAGACATGTAGGCCCCATTAGTTTATTGGGTAGGACAGAACAAGTATAAATAAAGATTGGGAGATCTCTATTTTATCATTCATTCACACACTTCTCTCATTCGAAAAGTGGCACACTTGTGAGGAGGAGGATCTGCTGCTAGGAGAATACTATCTCTTGTATTCTGGTTGTATCATTGCTCTATCTATCTTTGAGGAAGTTATTGGGGTTTTTCACCTTTATGGTTTTCCCCAAGTAAACTCTGTGTCACTTGTGTGCTTGCATTATTGTGTCCATGATTGATATGCTATAGATTTGCTGTACATGTTGTTCTCTCAGTTATGATCCTAGATCATATTGAAGTAAATTCTGAAAATTTAACATGGTATCAGAGCTAGCCTGAAAGAAGGAATGATATGGCATGTATGACACTTGTTGCACTTACGATGCTAGGGCTTGATATAGAAAAAACCACTCATCGTAGCACTTTCTTTATAAATACATTTTGGTGAATTTTTTGGATCTGAAATTGTTACAAGTCGAAGCTAAGATCCCCATGTACCTTGTGTACAAAGTAAAACCTCTAATTCATTGTACTTTGTGATTTATGATCTGTACAATATAGGGTTTCTGCCTCTTCCAGATCTCAGTCATAAATAGGTGACCTTGGAAAAAAGGTCATAACTTGGGATAGGAATCTCCAAATGAAATTCGTAAAAAGTGACAGGTAGTGTATGGACTGAAATTTCCCAGGTAACGTTTTTAGAGGCCGAAACTGAACCAGTGACACGTGGCACACCATACAAGTTCACTCTCCTGTTTTATCCCATAAATACGTCACATTGCAACACTTCGCAGAACTCTCTCTCAGAGAATTCATTTGAGGTCAGACCTATGGGTTTGGAAAGATGACAGGTCAAGATATCATAGAAAAAATTTCCAGACTCTATGCATCGAAAAGTTTGGAGTTACACCAGAAACAATCAGGTACATATTTCTGTCAAAACAAAATTATTTTTGAGCACCTTCATTCATCGCTTCCGGAATTTAGGGTTTCGGAGAAAGTTGGATTTTTTGTAATCAGAGACCATGGCTGAATTCTACTCATCAAAATCAAAATTTAGAGGCCAAGATCAGAATTTTTGGTTGGGCAGAAGGCTGGGCTTGATCAGACCCTAGTTCGAGACTTTGATAAAAAAAGTGGAAAATTAGGTCTTCTGCAAAAATGGGAATTTTTGAAATCTGTGACCACAGCTAGAAGCTCCTCAGAAAAATAAAATCTTAGAGCTTTGGATCGAATCTTTTGATTGGGAAGAAGGGTGGGATTTATCAAACCCTAGTTCGGGGTCATGTCCAGTGAATCCAGAAGTTTCAAAGGAAAATTTGAGGGGTGAAACTTTGCAGTTTTCAAATTATGAGTATACCAGCTTGATCAGCTCATCAAGGCGCATATTTCTATCCTTTCGGTAGTTTTAAATTCAAAATTTTAATTTTTAGGGTTTCTCTAACAAACCCTAATCTAGCTCTAGATCCAATTCCTACAAATCAAGTGGATTGGGTTAATCCTAGAAGAGAATGGATTGGTCACCTGCATAAGTGAAGAAGTTCCTGTTTCAGAGAGAGATGAGGCTAAGGCCTTACATAAGAAGATTACAATCAATCTCGATAGGTATGACTTATCTAGGTATGTTTCGATATTCGTTCATGATTAAGTTTATGGTATGTTTGTCTTCATGTTATTACGGTTAGTACAATCTTGATTAAATTTAGACTTGTCGTATCACCTTAATAAAATTATGAATGCATGATAGAAGATATTGATTGATTAGGGTGTTGACACTTATGATTGTACAAATGCATTATGGTGTTGTATGAGGTTTATGTTGTCCGCTAACATGAAATGTACACCAAGAAAGACAAATCATGTTCTAGTTCAAGAACATATGATCATGATGACATGAAGACAAAGATTCATCCATTGTCATGGATCACTTAGAAGATCTATTTGCGAGGTATGTATAACTTGGTTCTATAATGGTTAACCTATGAGATATGCAGGCTACTAGCACCAGTCATTGAAGAGAACAAGTAGACATCATGTGGGTATGTTAGACATAACTAGCTAACATACCAATCCAGGTACGTTTTTCCTATATCAAGTTAGAATCCTACCTTGTGTTAGGATCCCTTATATAAGTATACTTGGTATGATTGGTTATGTTTATTCATAAAGTTAGAAATGTAAGTAATCAAGGGTTTATGCATTTTATGTCTCTTATCTTGATTGATGATTTAACTAACCAGAAGAGTCCTATGATCAAATAAGAATATGCATGAGTAAAAGAAGACTTCCCTGAAACCTTGAATAATAATGTTTATTGTCTCTGTTTGAAATGATCATGACTATACATGTTTAAGATTATTGTGTTTTGATAGTATTAAGATTATACTAATGAATGTGTGATTATGTATAAGTCCTCGAGGATGACACAATGATGATACTAATAAGCATGCATAAGTGATGGATATAAGTTCAAGGACAGGTAACCCAGGAAACAAAGATCAAGAGGGAGCACACTCTAGTTGTTCCTGCAAGGGAGCAAAGACCAAGAAGGAGCACACTTCAGTAGTTTCTGTAAGGATGCAGATATTCAGAGGGAGTTGACCACTTCTCACAATCCACATCAGAATGGAGTTACAGA
Source organism: Larix kaempferi (assembly GCA_027924585.1). Classification (NCBI taxonomy): domain Eukaryota; kingdom Viridiplantae; phylum Streptophyta; class Pinopsida; order Pinales; family Pinaceae; genus Larix; species Larix kaempferi. Next base: position 1,518,262 of record BSBM01000013.1, read on the forward strand.
AAATAATCAAAGACTGAGAGGGAGTCAACCCAACAAACAAACAAAGATAAGTATTTGAATTATCAGTCTTTGACTATTTTATTGTTTAAATAATATTGTTCAATAATGTATATACTCATGTTCCTAGAATTAGGTTGTGTATTATGCATATTAGAATAGCTGCATTGATGAACAGTATTCTATTAATATACATGGGTAAGTGGCCTATGGCATTGTACAACATTCCATTGCTACTTATCTAGAATGAAACCTCTTTGCTGACATGTTGGGAGTTGTGCACACTCTTAACAATGTTTTGGTAGAGATTGGAAGGCATCTAGAAAGTTACGGGATATGGATAAATGTTGTATTGAAGCATTGGCTAAGATAATTGCATGATTGTATGACATATTTATTTATGTGTAAGAATTTGTTCTAAAAACTATGAGATGTTTTATAATCATGCAATTTAACTTGTTGTGTAGGAAAGATCATATACCATCACCTACAAAAGAAGGATTACAACATTTGTTCAGCAACAAAGTTATCTATTGAAAATATTGAAGATATTGAAGTTCCTAGGATCTGGGAAGAATGCCATGATCGAGGAGTACCAGTCGATCATGAAGATGTTTGGGATGCAGTCCCAAGACCTGAAGGCGAGTTTGTAGTGACTTCCAAGAGGATCTACAAGATCAAGCATGCTGCAGGTGGTAGCATAGAGGCTTTTGCTCCTATAGCCAGATACACTTCCATTAGATTCGTTCTTGCTCTGGCTGTAGTGATGAAAGGGAAGATACACCAGATGGATTTCAAGACAGCTTTCTTGAATGGTGTAGTTGAAGAAGAAGTGTATGTGTAGCAGCCACTTGGTTCTGAGACACACGACAAGGAGTCATATATGTGCAGAACTTGGAGATGATGCACTGTTTTCTAGGCATGGAGGTGTCGCAAAGTACAGATGGAATCTTCCTTGGACAAGGGAAGTATGCAGTGGAGATCCTGAAGAGGTTCAGGATGATGGAATGCAAGGCCATGGCCACACCTATGGCATCAAACCTGAAGCTTCTGTGTGATGCTTCATCTGAGCCCATTGATGTCTCTATGTATCGTCAGATGATTGGGTCCTTGATGTACCTAATGAACACAAGACCAAATATTTGCTTTGCGGTGAACACATTGAGCCAGTTCCTGACGGATCCAGGGACTGTTCACCTGGTTGCTGTAAAGCATATTCTGAGGTACCTGAAGTGTACAATTGATTATGGGCTCAAGTATGAAGCAAATCAAAAGTTTAACCTGCAGGGTTACGTTGATTCAGATTGGCCAGGCAGTGCTGCAGATAGGAAGAGCACTTCTGGGTGCTACTTCAGTATGGGATCAGGTGTGATCTCTTGGTTTAGCAGGAAGCAATCCTGCATAACATTGAGTACAGCCGAAGCGGAGTATGTTGCAACTTGTTCAGCTAGTTGTGAGGTAGTATGGCTTTGGAAGCTACTGTCTGAGTTATTTGATCTACCGCTAGAGGCTATCGGTATCTTTTGTGACAACCAGAGTTGTGTGAAGCTTTCTGAGAACCCAGTGTTCCATGACAGGTCAAAACACATAGAGATCAAATATCACTATATCAAGGATATGGTGCAGAGAGGAGCAGTGAAGCTCCTATATGTTGCGACATATGAGAAGATTGCAGATGTGCTGACGAAGCCACTAGCCAAAGTGAAGTTCGAGTACTTCAAAGAGAGGCTTGGTGTCCTTCAGATCGATGAAACTTCAAGGAAGAAGTGATGGAGACATTTGTTGAAGCCATTCCAAGCATGGTGGGAGGAGGATCCTTCACATGGCTATGGATGTAAGTGCTGGATGATGAGCATCCGGATGATGGTCTAGTTTCTGCTCTGTATGATCAGTTGGATCATTTATGTATGTATGCATCAACTAGGATGGTAGATATGATCAGTTGGATCATTTATGTATGTATGCATCATGTTGGATGTTGGATATGATCAGTTGGATCATTTATGTACGTACGCATCATGTTGGATGCTTGGACCATGTATCTATATATGTATCAGGTGGATACATTGTATGATCAGGTAGATCATGTATGTTGATATGTATCAGGTATGATCAGGTGGATCATGTATTTGTATATGTATCAGGTGGATACATTGTATGATCAGGTAGATCATGTATGATGATATGTATCAGGTAGATACTTGGTATGCATTAGGTAGATGCATTGTGTGATCAGGATGATCATGGATGACGAGCTTCAGGATGTTGCTCCAGATGACATGCATCAGGACGATGCAATGATGATGATCAGGATGATCATGTGTACATCAGGATGATGTATGGTGAGTATCAGGTTGATACTCTATGGCCGTGGAACAGGCTGTGCAAATAAGCATATAATTTGGCCCTGTGATATTTGTAGATAGTCTTTTGAGGTTTTTCCTATGGCATGTAATCTGGCCCTGGGATATTTGGAAAATGCTCTTTCGAGGTTTTTCTTTGGGAGGACATATAATTTGGCCCTGGGAGATCTACAGATATTCTTTCGAGGTTTTGCCTATGGCATATAATTTGGCCCTGGGATATCTAGCAGATGCTCTTTCGAGGTTTTGTCCTATGGCATATAATATGTCCCTGGGATATGCGATAGGTTGGGCTGTGTACTCGTAATGAGTCTTGGGATGCTCTTGCGAGGTTTTGCCATGACCACATGTAATTTGGCCCTGGGAGATCCTATAGGTAGAGCTATGTGCTCGTAACAGCCTAGGATGCTCTTGCGAGGTTTTGTGGTGACCACATGTAATATGTCCCTGGGAGATCCTATAGGTAGAATTGTGTGCTCGTAACAGCCTGGGATGCTCTTGCGAGGTTTTGTGGTGAGGTCACATATAATATGTCCCTGGGAGATCCTACAGGTAGAGTTGTGTGCTCGTAATAGCCTAGGATTCTCTTGCGAGGTTTTGTGACGCACGTAATAAGTCTTGAGGATTCCACAGTATGGCTAGTGATGAAGACCTGCAGGTGGTGGGCCTACATCCAGTATGAAAAAGGACTGGCTCTGTAGAACTTCCTATGACAAGTAGATTCAGAGATTGATTGAGATCGCAGCAACAGTGATGATGACGATGAATCAATGACAATTATCCAATGACGATGATCCAGAGAAGAAGACTTGTGCTAGAAGACATGTGTCAAGAAATACATTCCTAGTTAAGAGGGAGTGTTGATGTATATGTAACTTTGGAATGTATTTCACCCATGTGTTTCATATATGTATATTGTACTCCTATAGAGATGGTATTATTCCTCTATACGAAAATGTTTGTATTCCTATAGAGACGTTATTATTCCTCTATACGGAAGTGTCGTAACTTATACTTGATGGGTTATTAGACCACCTTGTTGGGGTCGTCCCTGTATAAGTCATGTGGGTCGAAGGGTTATTAGACCACCCTATTGGGGGTTGGACATGTGGTTCAAAGGGTTATTAGACCACCAAGTGTGGGGTCATCCCAGATTAAGTTAACCGTGGGTTAAGCTAGACATGTAGGGCCCATTAGTTTATTGGGCAGGACAAAACATGTATAAATAGAGATCGGGAGATCTCTATTTGATCATTCATTCAATCACTTATCTCATTCGGAAAGTGGCACACTTGTGAGGAGGAGGCTCTGCTGCTAGGAGGAGGAGGCTTTGCTGCTAGGAGAATACTATCTCTTTTATTCTGGTTGTATCATTGCTCTATCTATCTCTGAGGAAGTTATTAGGGTTTTTCACCTTTATGGTTTTCCCCAAGTAAACTCTGTGTCTCTTGTGTGCTTTCATTATTGTGTCCATGATTTAATGCTGTAGATTTGCTGTACATGTTGTTCTATCAGTTAATATCCTAGATCATATTGAAGTAAATTCTGAAAATTTAACAACACCTTTCCAATAAATTAAAAAACTAGTTTCACCAAATAAAGTAGGTATCCATTTTTATCTACCCATTTTTATTTGTATCATATTATCAAGTTGCAACAAACAGGATCCTTGAGGCACCCTAGTATAAGCAAACATGAGGCTAAATAAAACAATAGTATAATGCTAATAATGATCCCACAAGTTGCAGGGGTAACCGATCGATTTGTAGAGCTAGATTGTGGAAGACCCAACGAAATGATATTGGGGAAGGAAAAATACATAAAAAAGAAATCCAGTCAAGAGGTCAATGTAATAAGGAATGTCAAATAATGATAGTCCAATATTCAGTGCAACACTAAGAAAATATGAGATTTGCATATGTTTCACACCACAGCTTGCCAACCTACCAATTTTATATCATGTAAATACAAGGATGGCCATTGAGAGCTCATGTTTTCTATAAGCTTAATAAATTAAACTCCATAGAAATGAAAATTGAAACCCTTTCTATTTAGGCCTCCCTACCTTCCTATAAAAAAAAAACATCATTGATGTTTGAACCCAAACGAACATAAAAAAATTCCACTTGCTTTCCAATAACACCATATGATCATGTGCATAGCTTGGAATTGCGTCATTTACAAGATGCAATGAATTGCATCCACTTTGCATTTATTCTTGCAATCAAGGGAATTAGCAACATTAGTTACCTTTTATTGGGTTATATCTAGTCTTTTATATCTTTACAGGAGAGGGAAAAATATCCATTGTTAAGTTTGAAGCATGCAATAGTTATAAAGATACACAGATGGTGAAACTTATATGATATAATTTCATGGTAACGATAACACATAAGGTATGTGAATAAGGATTTATATTTTCACCTATGTTCATGTCAATTATAGTACAATATTAATACAGATTTCTTACATATAAGAATTTTAATTACAATTTTGAATGTGCCAAATATTCAATCTAACAACTATTCCTAATTGGCAATGTCAAAATGTTGAAGAAGAATACAAAAAGTTGAAAGAAATAATTAGTCAAAAAAGATTGATCTAATTTTTCTTGCTTCTAGTGAGACAAGAAATATTGCTCTCACTTTTCTTGGTTTCCATAGGGAAAGGATTGATTGAATCTCAGTACCCACCCCAACCCCAACCTAAAATAAGAAGAGTTAGATCTTTTATTAGAATTCTTAGAAAAATACAACACAATTGTTCAACTCCAGAACTTTTGATTAGCTATATCTCTTAACTTTGGAGTTGATTAGGAACCAAATGCATATTCAAGCATACCAGATAGTGTCATACGCTGCAACGTGACATATATATAGAAAATAAACACACTTTGGACATTGGCCTCATATAGAACAACAATAAGTATAATGTTACAAGACTTCCTCAATTTTCACACTCGCAAATTCAAACACGCCGAATAAAGGAAATAAAAAATATATTATATATCATATGTGGTTGATGAATCCAAAATCACAAAAAAAAATCATAGTAAATATAGTTGTCTAGGCTCATTCAACTCAACCTCTTCTCAAGGCAAAGTGCTAGTATTCCCACCAATTGTTTCAAGATAATTTCTCCCTACGAAAGATTTTTACTTCAAGATGATATTGGCAGGCAATGCAATAACTCCTCCACTAAAGAATATGTTCATCACTTTTTAAAGTTTTATGTGAACTTATTAGGAGAATATGGTTCCATATTTAAGATCCTAAAACTCCTCCCCCATTTCCAAGGTGACCTTTCTCTTTTGATGGTGATGGATATCACCTATGGTTCCTTTATAGAACAAGTTTCAAATGTAAAGGATGAAACCAAATACATGACATGATCATATGTGTAACCAAAAGAATGTAGATCCTAAGTACACTAATGCTTTTGTATTAAAATTTTCACCCTCTTCACATTATTCATCCTTACAATCTAGTTGTTGATCATTTTTTTAATTTTATTGAAGATAATGAAATCAAATGACAATACAATTCAACACTTCAAAAAAGGCATTTCTTTTCCATCAAGAAAAGTTAAAAAACATAAAGCAAAAGGATTTCAATGCTAACATGTTCAAATGTGATCATCTTGACACGAAGATGCTTCACCTATATAAAATCGCAGATTTTCATGCAAATCCAACCACAAAACTACTCTATTATTTTCATTTAAAGATTACAATTAAGCTCAATGCTCCAACCTCATAATTTTCCGTCATTTCTATCTTTAACAGAGATGGACTTTTCTACTTAAAATCTGATAGTTGCAAGATATACAACAACATATTTTCCAGTTCCCACCCTTAATTCAATACTAAAAAAGACAAACCCCAATGCAATGTTTAGTTTAGTGACTAGAACAGACATCATCAATCAACAAGATCCTTCTCTCAAGAAGAGACATATTCATATAGAAATTCATGAGGGGTTCCTCATCCATATCTACACAAAAAGTTGAACTCTATATAAATTATTGATGTTGGCTATAATTTGGGGCCGTTGTAGCAAATAAAAGGGTAGAAAGTCATTCGTTTTTCTTTTATGTATCAAGTAGCATTTCCATGATCGATAAGATAAAGAAGGGTCCAAACAAGGGAGGCATGGGTGGCTTACTAAATAATGAAACCAATTGTAATCGACTCTCCTCATATATAATGGATTCCTCCCCATTCACACATGGATCCTTCTGATGATGATTTGAACTGGGATTGAAATATGCCTTTGTTGTGTTGTTCTGTTGGGTGAGCCATTCTGCATCACAGACATGTAGTATGCATATAGTTAAGCTCCTAAATTATGCAAAAATATTAAATCCAAATGGGACAATCTAATTTTATCCTTTCTAGAACCGCAATACTTTAATTTCCTCGTACTAGCTTTTCTTGGATAGAAAATTTTCATGATATTCTTACATAGAATTTTTGTAATTATTGACTAAAAAAATCGACCTTTTTTTCTATTTTTAATAGCCTGTGAACCTAATAAAGCATATAATATGCATAATAAATAAATAAATCATATTATTTATGTTATATTGTAAGAGTATGTCCCTAGTCACTTGTATTATTTATATGTGGTGATTTCCATTGATCTACCTTTATCACTAGTGGACATAATTTAGTATAATTTAATTTTATTTCTCACACTATATAGTTGTGGACTCTGTAGTTGAAATTCTTATATATATGTTCTTGGCCATTTCTAGGAATATTTTCATCTAAGTTAAATTTGAGGTTTCAAAATTGTACTCACCTAGGTACCATTAAACCATTTCGAAAAAGCTAAGTTCCAAAGCCCTAGTTACAAACTCTCAATAAATTTATCTTATAGCTCTGACTCAATTGGTTATAGATCATGGAAAACAGTAAAGCACCATAGCCTAATCTGATTTTATTTTTCTTCTAAGGCATTCACCCACACTTAACATAATAGCTAGTAACTCATATATTTCAACTACACACTAGTTCATTTGGGTCATTTTTTTATGTTTACCTAATTCATTGAAATATAAATCTAGGAAACAATCGCGCCACATAAAAAAATTGAAAGAATCATAAGAAGAGTCTAACTCAAGTTGAAATGTAGAAAAAAATCTCACCAATGGGATCCTAGCATCAAATGCGGCTAATCTAAGAAATTTTCTCAAGGATGCTTTATTTTATGCTTTTCCATTTAGATCATTGGCAATTTACTAGAAATCCAAAAAAAGGATCTGTTGATGGGTCCCATGCCTTTGTTTCAATCCCATTTAATACTCCAAATAATTTTTTTGAATGATCAACTACAGTCAAATGAAGTCCTCTACCACCCTGTAGAAAAGAACCACCACATTAGTTAATTAAAGCAATACAAACAAAAATTGTGACCAACTTTTAACAAGCCATGCTTGTAGAAATATTGCATTACAAAGAATTCTAATGCTATCTCAAGACAATGAACCAAGTTTAGAATCAATTAACACAAAATATGATTTCAAAGCACTAACAAAGCGTTTATTTCCTTTTTAGTACTTGATCTTGCAAATATGTCCAATCATAAATTCACATGAACATTAGCATCAAATGGCCATAGAGATTTATAAACTCAATATTCACTAGAGATATTTAGTTTTAGTCCCAAACTAGATCCTATGATATTGATTAAGATCCTAAGTACCAAGCTACTTCAAAGCAACAAATATTTACTATCAAAAGTATTGCTCGAACAAGCATACCTTTCAAATACTAACAAGAGGTCACTAGCTTATGAAAACTCATTTCAAAGAAAAAACACTAATCCACTTCCTTAAATTCATTAGATAATCAAAGAAATTCCAAAATATAGGCTCACAAAACCATCATCACTACTTAAGCTTATGATCATATTTACTAAGTGGTCGAATTAGGCCTTCGGAGACATGTTAAATTTTGAGCATTAATTCACAATACTCTTGGATCTTTACTGAGAGAATAACATATGTAGTATATCAATGCATAACAATCACAATAATCATGACAAGCATCACAAGAATCAAAAGCATGAGAGACAAGAGACACAGAGTTTCCGTGGGGAAAACCCTAAGGTGAAAAACCCCACAACTTCCTCAAAGATAGAGAGAGCAATGGCTCAACCAAAGTACAACCAAAATACACTTGAGATAGTCTCCTGGAGTAGATGATCCTCCTCCTCACTAGTGCACCACTTTCTGAGTGAGAGAGATATGACTTTCCAAATGATCTAAATAGAGATCACCTGATCTCTATTTATACTAACCTGTTTGCCCAGTGACCTTATGGGGCTGACTTGTCTATCTAGATACATCCACAATATAATATATATTTCAGGGCCGACCCCACACATGGTGGTCTAATAACCCATCGGAAAGTACACACACTTGCTACACTTATCAATCCACATGACGACACTTCCTTATAGAGGAATAACACATCTCTAATAAGGGTACAATAAATATATATGAAATACATAGATGAAATACATTCCGAAGTTACATATACATCAACACTCCCTCTTAACTAGGAAGGTATTTCTCGACACAGATTTTCTAGACAAGTCTTCTTCTCGGGATCATCGTCATCGTCATCGTCATTGTTGCTGCTATCTCAACCAATCTCTGACTCTACTGGTCATAGGAAGTTCTACAGAGCCAGTCCTTTTTCATACTAGATGTAGGCCCACCACCTGTAGGTCTTCTTCATCACTGGCCATACTATGGAATCCTCAGGACTTATTACGTGCGTCACAAAACCTTGAAAGAGCATCCCAGGCTGTTACGAGCACACAGATCTACCTATAGGATCTCCCAGGGCCATATTATATGTGACCTCACCACAAAACCTCTTAAGAGCATCCCAAGTTGTTATGAGCACACAACTCTACCTATAGTATCTCCCAGGGACAGATTATATGTGGTCACCACAAAACCTCGCAAGAGCATCCCAGGATGTTACGAGCACACAGCTCTACCTATAGGATCTCCTAGGGATAGATTATATGTGGTCATGGCAAAACCTCGCAAGAGCATCCTAGGACTTATTATGGGCACACAACCCAACCTATTGGATCTCCCAGGGCACAAATTACATGCCATAGGACAAAACCTCAAAAGAGCATCTGCCAGATATCCCAGGGCCAGATTATATGCCATAGGAAAAACCTCGAAAGACTATCTACAGATCTCCCAGGGCCAAATTATATGTCCTCCCAAAGCAAAACCTCAAAAGCGCATTTTCCAGATATCCCAAGGCCAAATTATATGCCATAGGAAAAACCTCGAAAGACTATCTGCAAATCTCCCAGGGCCAAATTATATGCTCATCTGCACAACTTGATCCATGGCCATAGAGTATCAACCTGATACTCACCATACATCATCCTGATGTACACATGATCATCCCGATCATCATCACTGCAACATCCTGCTGCATGTCATCTAGAGCAACATCCCGAAGCTCGTCATCCATGATCATCCTGATCATACAATGCATCTACATGATGCATACCAAGTATCTACCTGATACATATCATCATACATGATCCACCTAATCATACAGTGTATCCACCTGATACAAATACAAATACATGATACATATCACCATACATGATCCACCTGATCATACAATGTATCCACTTGATACATATACAGATACATGGTCCAAGTATCCAACATGATGCATATACAAAATACATACAAATGATCCTACTGATCATATCCAGCATCTAACATGATGCGTACATATATATACATATAAATGATCCAACTGATCATATCCAACAACCAACATGATGCATACATACATATACATATAAATGATCCAGCTGATCATATCTAGTATCCAACATGATGCATACATACATATACATATAAATGATCCAACTGATCATACAAATCAGAAACCAGAACATCATCCTGATGCTCATCATCCAACGCTTACATCCACAGCCATGTGAAGGATCCTCCTTCCAACATGCTTGGAATGGCGTCAGCAAATGTGTCCATCACTTCTTCCTCGAAGTGTCATCAATCCAAAGAACACCCACCCTCTCTCTGAAGTACTCAAACTTCACCCTGGCTAGTGGCTTCGTCAGCACATCTGTAGTCTGCTCATCTGTCACAACATACAGGAGCTTCACAGCTCCTCTCTGCACCATATCACTGATATAGTTATATTTGATCTCTATGTGTTTCGACCTGTCATGAAACACTGGGTTCTCGGACAGCTTCAAACAACTCTGGTTATCACAGAATATACCAGTAGCATCCAACGGGAGATCAAATAACTCAGACAGTAGCTTTCGTAGCCATACTACCTCACAACTAGCTGAACAGGCTGCAACATACTCTACCTCAGCTGTACTCAGTGCTACGCAGGACTGCTTCCTGCTAAACCAAGAGTTCACACCTGATCCCATACTGAAGCAACACCCAGATGTGCTCTTTCTATCTGTAGTACTGCCACCCCAATCTGAATCAACATAACCCTGCACGTTAAACTTTTGATTCACTTCATACTTGAGCCCATAATCCACTGTACCCTTCAGGTACCTCAAAACATGCTTTACAGCAACCAGATGAACACTCCTCAGATCTGTCAGGAACTGACTCAATGTGTTCACCGCAAAGCAAATATCTAGTCTCGTGTTCGTTAGGTACATCAAGGACCCAATAATATAACGATACATAGAGACATCAACTGGTTTAGATGTAGCATCACATAGAAGCTTCAGATTCAATGCCATAGGTGTGGCCATGGCCTTGCAATCCATCATCTCGAATCTCTTCAGGATATCTACTGTGTACTTCCCTTGACCAAGGAAGATCCCACCTGCACTCTGCCACACCTCCATACCTAGGAAATAATGCATCATTCCCAAATCTTTCATATCGAACTCAGCAGCAAGCTTCCTCTTAGTATCACACCAAATTCTGGGAGCTTGCTACAAGCCATACGAGGCTTTCTTCAATCTGCACACATGTGACTCCCTGTCAGGTCTTGGGACTGCATCCCAAACATCTTCTTCAAGCTCGACGGATCATGGAATTCCATTTCTTCATCCCAAATCCTGGGAACTTCAATATCTTCAATATCTTCAATAGATATCTTTGTTGCTGGAACAAATGTTGCAATCCTTTTGTAGGTGAAGATATACGGTCTTTCCTACAAAACAAGTTAAATTGCATGATTAGAAACATCTCATAATTTTCAGAACAAATTCTTTACACATAAAGAAATATGTCATGCCGTCATGCAGTTATCTTAGCCAATGCTTCAATACAACATTTATCTATGTTCCACAACTTTCTAGATGCCTTCCAGTCTCTACCAGAACATTGTTAAGAGTTTGCACTACTCCCAACATGTCAGCAAAGAGGTTTCATTCTAGATAAGTAGCACTGAAATTTTGTACAGTGCCATAGGCCACTTACCCATCACATGCATATTAGTAGTATACTGTTCATAAATGCAATCATTCTAATATGCACAATACATCTCCTATGTCTAGGAACATAAGCATAATATGATTTAAACAAACAAAATATGCAAGAAATGATAATTGAAATACTTATCTTTGTTTTTTTGTTGGGTGGACTCCCTCTGAGTCTTTACTTCCTGGCAGGAGCTATTGAAGTAGCTTCTTCTACACCTTTCTGTTGTGGAATGTAGGAAGATGGTCAACTCCCTCTGAAAATCTGCATCCTTGCAGGAGCTGCTGGAGTGTGCTCCCTCTTGATCTTTGCTTCCTGGATTACCTGTCCTTGAACTTATATTCATCCTTGCTGACATCAATCTTCTTGAACCCTGGAAAGTATATTCTATAAGCCTTTGAGCTTTCATTGTAACCCACAAAGATACCCTTCTTTCCTGAAGGATCTAGTTTGGTCCTCTTTTCCTTTGGAACATGAGTGTATACTGGAAAACCAAATATTCTGAGATGGTTGACTTCAGGTTTCTTACTAGAAAAAACCTCTTCTGGTGTCTTGTTGTCCAATATCTTGTGGGGTGTTCTGTTCTGCACATATACAGCTGTTCTAGCTGCTTCTGCCCATAGATGCATAGGTAGATCCTGGTCATGCAGCACTGCCATTGCTGCTTCCATGATTGTTCTGTTCTTCCTTTCTGCAACTCCATTCTGTTGAGGATTATAAAGAGCAGTCAAATCCCTCTTAATCCCCGAATCACTACAAAGCTTCTTGAAGTCAACTGAGGTGAATTCTCCACCATTGTCGGATCTGAATGTTTTGATCTTTTTGTCAATTTGATTCTCCATTAAGGTTTTGAATTCCTTGAACTTATCAAACACCTCATCTTTGTTCTTCAAGAAGTATACCCAAGTCTTCCTGGAGAAGTCATCAATAAATGAGACATAGTAAACATACCCACTTAGAGAACTGGATGACATAGGACCACATACATCTGAGTGGATAATTTTCAGGATATCTTTTTCCTTGCTTTCACTGCTTGGGAAAGCCTTCTTAATATTATTACCTTTTTTCACATCCTTTGCAAACACCTTCATGTTTGGTCTTGATTTCAGGAAGACCCTCTACAACCTTGCTTGCAATTGGAAGTGCCCTATAGTGCATATGAGCAAGTCTTCTATGCCAAAGTTCACTTGGCTCCATGGATTCATGCACCATGGCATGTTCAGGTTGTCCCTTCAATTTATACAAACCTCCCTCTTGCTCTCCAATCACTACTGCATCATCCATGGTCTTTCCCTTTGGCCACATTAGGACTTGGCCATACACAAATGCAACCCTCATACCTTTTGCATCCAAAGCAGAGATGGAGAGTAAGTTCTTCTTGAGCCCAAGTACATAAAGGACTTCTTTCATCTTCAAAGATTTTCTAGAATCTAGGTTGTATGAGGCTTCACCACTTCCTTTGATTGGGTATTGATAATCATCGCCAAGTTTCACCTTATGGTGTGACTCATGTTCAGATAGATTCACAAAAGATTCCTTAAACCCAGTCATGTGTTTGGAAGCCCCATTATCAATCAACCAATCATTACAACCATGGGAGATAGTACCTGTGAGAGCAGAGATTAGAACATACTCTTCTTCACTTGATGAGTCATCATCACTTTCTGCCCTAGCCTTCTTCTTTGGAGGTTCATCATCCTTGGCAGCATGAGCATGGAACTTTCTTTTGCTGCCCTTCTTCTTCTTGCTGAATTTGTTGTTATTATCCCTTTTTTTCTTGGGACAATCTGAAGCAAAGTGACCCTTCTCATTGCATGTGAAGCATCTTAGATCCTTCTTATTCTTTTGATAAGATCTTTTGTAGCGAGAGTGCTCCTTCTTAGGCTTGCTTCTTTTGGTGTGAGTTGCGAGAGCTTGATCTTCACCTCCCATATTTTCCTCACGAGCTACAAGTCTAGCTTCTTCTTGAGAGCATTCCTCCCATAGTTTACTGAAAGAGATCAATTTCTTTCTTACACAAATTCCTTGAATAAAGGAGTCCCATGACCTAGGTAGGCCATTCAGAGTGGTCATAACAACTTCACCATTGTCCACTACTTCATTCACAGCTTCAAGTTGCTCCTTGATCTGAGAGACCTTGGAGAAGTAAGATTGAATGGTTTCTCCATTCAACATCTTGACCCCTTTCAATTGATTCCGTAGAGTCATCTTCCGATTTATGTTCTTCCCTTCAAATAGCTTAGTCAAAGAGTCAAACATCTCCTTGGATGTCTTTAGAGAAGACACATGGGGTATGAGATGGTCTTTGATAGAATCAGCAATGATTCTCTTTGCCTTGACAAAGTTCTTCTTATGCAATACCTTGGCCTCTTCATCCTTTGGGATAGGGATGTCTTCTTTTATATATGAGTCCAACTCATTCTCTTCCAGGATTAACCCAATCCTATACTTCCAAGCTCGGAAGTTATCAGCCCCTTCAAGCTTATCCTCAAGCTTGGTGTGGTGAGACATCTTAAAAAGTACTTCAAATGTAAATAGAAAAGATTTAGGTCTTACCACTTGAAATGCTGAAAACTGGATCTGGTCCCCGATTAGGGTTTGTCGAAAAAACCCTAAAAATTCAAAATGTGAATTTCAATTTTCTGAAAGGATATAAAGATGCACTTTGGTGAGCTAATCAGCCTGGTGCATTCAGAATTTGAGATCAACAAAGTTTTACCCTTCAGATTTTCCTTTTTGTCCTCCCGGGTTCACTAGGGAGAGCCCTGAATTAGGGTTTGAGTTTCCCGGATATCTACCCAGCCAAAAATCTCGATCCAAATCTCTAAACTTTGATTTTTGCAAGGAGCTTCTAGCTATGTATTCAGATTTCAGAAATTCCTATTTTTATGGAAACCTTAATGTTTAGGGCCAAATCTTAAAATGCTCAGAATTGAATTATGATTGGACATATGGATTCTCCTTGATGAGTAGAGTCAATCTACTATACTGCTTTTCCAAAATCTGTGGAGAGAAACCCAATAAACAAGAAACTCAAGTTTCTGTCACTACAAAATGTCTTGTTCTCAGGTTAGCTCTAATACCATGTTAAATTTTGAGCATTAATTCACAATACTCTTGGATCTTTACTGAGAGAATAACATATACAGTATATCAATGCATAACAATCACAATAAGCATGACAAGCATCACAAGAATCAAAAGCATGAGAGATAAGAGACACAGAGTTTCTGTGGGGAAAACACTAAGGTGAAAAACCCCACAACTTCCTCAGAGATAGAGAGAGCAATGGCTCAACCAAAGTACAACCAAAATACACTTGAGATAGTCTCCTAGAGCAGATGATCCTCCTCCTCACTAGTGCGCCACTGTCTGAGTGAGAGAGATATGACTTTCCGAATGATCTAAATAGAGATCACCTGATCTCTATTTATACTAACCTGTTTTCCTAGTGACCTTATGGGGCCAACTTGTCTATCTAGATACATCCACAATATAATATATATTTCAGGGCTGACCCCACACATGGTGGTCTAATAACCCATCGGCAAGTACACACACTTGCGACACTTGTCAATGCACATGACAACACTTCCTTATAGAGGAATAACACATCTCTAATAAGGGTACAATAAATATATATGAAGTACATAGATGAAATACATTCCGAAGTTACATATACATCAACAAGACAATCCTTTTCAATGTGATTTATTTTAGCTTCAACCCAGGAATATATTGTAACTAAAGTGAAATAATTAGAGGCATCAAGATAGCTAATATGTGAAATCTAATACACATACCATAGTAGATTTAATAAGGTTGTTTCACCATAGTGGATTAAGTTGTTGTAATTACCATTAGTTAGCGTCACAAAAATTTGTGCTTATTTTATGCTTACAGAGATGACATAATACTAGACCAAACTCCAATAGTAGTGTGATGTATAACAATAATATTTGCAACCCAAGACAGAGGTAATGGCAATTCTTTAATCCACAAGTGAAAATGAGATTTGATCTAAATAGATAATGTACGAGCAACAAAAAACATCATTCAAATTTGAGTCAACAAATGATGATTACTCATCCATCAAAGAAGGGTAAGACAAAAAGTTAACCAAGTATAGATCCAACATTTGCAAATGAATATCATTTCCTCTAGGTGTCTAATTTTCCAATTGTATCTCAAAATTAATAGTAAATAGGTGATCAATAAGATTGTATTCAGATTTGAGATAATGGAAGGTTTTAGATAATTCAGATCTTTAAGTACCATTAAATTAGATTGGTTAAGTTTGGTTGCCCAGTTAGGAATAGTAACAACATCAAATGAAATGGTGATAAGAGGGCCAATAAGGTCACTATACGACTATATTATATTTAATTATCTTAACAAATCCAAATGAAAATGACTTAAAGTACTCATTTTCCCATAGTCACAACTAGAATCAGATCTTAAATGTATTCGGAACTAATTTAATCTTATATATAGTGATTGCATCATCAATGGATACCTTGTATAGGTTAAAATTTCACTATGATGATTTATGTTAATCAAATCATTGAGATAAGTGAACATAGCATTTAAAAGTTGCATTTCAATTAGCCTTTGAACACAGGATCTTGGTGTCAAAATTTGGTATTAAGATGATAATAAACAAAATATCCTTCTAGGCATCTAAGATCTAAAAAAGAATTAAAAACCTTTATTAGCATATTCTAGTAATTATATATCTATATCTATATCTATATCTATATCTATCTATCTATCTATCTATCTATATAACGATTTGAAGTTTTATGCCAAATGCACCAATCAAATATGATAATACTTAGTATACTAAAATTTTGTGACCCAAAGAGCAAGTGTTTGTTAAATTTAAATATGTATTATATCTAAAAGTAAATCTTAGGACTAACAGTATTGTTATCAGACACTTAGAAATAACAAATCAAATGATGTTGAATTTATTGATCCTGCAACAATGGCTATTTGTAGATGAAAATTTCCTCTGGGACAAAACTAGCATGTTTTTGCAACTTATGATTCAGTTTCTCCTATGCAAGATTTAGGAAATTCCAATTATAGCCAGTCCTTGCTTGGATTTAGAGATTCTTTATTAGGATAGGAAAGTACTAGGGATTATGATGCTAGACTATAGTTGTTGAAGCAAAAATAATTTTATGCCAATGGCAGTATGGAAACTTTCAGGAAACAATTAAAATTTTCATGACCAAGTTGGGGGTGCTTTGCATCTTACATTTCCTGTCAGAATGACTATGTGATGTCATCCAAGAGGATGGACCAAGCAAAAATGCACCTTGATTCTCCTTACTCTCAGATATCCTAATTCAACATTTAGAAAACTCTTTTGTTGAAACAAATGGATGGGATGGTTGGAATACATTATCCTCTACACTTGAATCTGAAAACTATGATAAGATGGAATATGCTCGAGGAATTAGCTTTGTTATGGTTAGAATATAGTTATCTACGTAAATCTTTTTTTTTCTATTTTGAGCACATTCGATCCTTAAAATTTAGATCTGAAAATTGTTTTGAAACCCCTGTATGATTATAAATATGGGAACGAAGATAGTAGAATTGGTTGGCCTTTTTTTTAAAGGGTTAGGAGAAATTAAGCTTGTTCTGCAACACATATGTATTGGTTTCCTGTAAACTTATTTGGAGACTGTATTTTGGAATGATATACATATATAATATGGGCCAGTTTTACTCATTATCATAGTAGATTCTTTGATCTGTTTGATTACCCTACTTATGATTTCATTTTCTGATAAAGTGTTTATCTTTAAATGTTCCTGGGTTGGTGTGATTTACTATATTTCATGTCCAGAATTTTTTTATGTTTATGATATTTTTACTTGATATTTGTAGATAATATATTCTTTCAACTATTAGATTTTTAAATATGGTTTATGATTATTATTTATTTCATGTTCACACAGTCTCCGACCTTGTTTACTCATTTACTCATCACCTGTTGCTGATTATTTTTTCTTATATTTCATTACACTGATCCTCACTCTTTCCTTATAACTTATAAAATGCAACCAGCTTTAGATCCTATTTATCTATGATGTCTGGGCTTTCCACTTCCGTAGTCTAGGTACAAAATCTAGTGCAAACATATTTTGGCGGCATTGCCGGGGATGGAGGAACGAAGTTAAATTTCTTCCCTGGGTATTAATATCTTTAGGTATGATTTTGAAGGTGAACAAATCATTACAACTTTGTAGACTACATTTTCACCTGTCCTTCAAAAAGTAATTGTGGCTCCCAAGAAGATCAGGACTAGGGGAAATCCTACATCTCCATTGCATTTAGGGGTTTCAGATCCAAAACATATTTTGAGGGAGGCCAAAAAAACACTCAGTTCTACATCATATGGTAGATTTCAGTATTCTTCAGCTCTAGAAATACTAGGTGAGTTGAATCATAGTTTTCCTTCTTCATATTTGTCAACTTTTGAGGAAGAAAGGAAGCAAGATTTGTATATTACTATTCCTGAGTTTAAATCATACCACTTGAGTTGATAATTGTGAATTCTATACTAATTCTTTGTCATCCAAAAAAACAAAAGAAGAACTCCTAAATTCTAGACAATTTGACTTCTTAAAACCTCACTCATCACCTTACACAACTCTCACAACTAAGATTCGAATTATCCTATTTCAGGCTAAACCACCACTTTCTCCATAAAGTCAGATTGTCCCAAATATGGATAGTCAACCCCCTAATAGAATGGATTCCATAGTGGCTTCTAGATGCCCCATTAGTTTTACCTCATCCACTTAACGACCTTCCTGGAGGAGATTATCATAAATATCTTCCAATGTTTAATGGTCAAGGTGAGGTTACAGTAGAAGAACGTTAGAATGCTTATTTTAGTTATGCTGACAACCAAAATATTGAATATCAGGATTTTTGGATGCAAGCCTTTGTCCAAATCCTATATGGGGAGGTGAGAAAATGGTTTAGATAATTTCCAACTAATTCTATAGATGGGATTGAAGCTTTGGAAGAAGCTTTTATGATATAGTGGGGAGATACCAAGGACTATATTTATTACATAATTGAGTTTGGAGATTTGAAAAGAAAACAAGGTGAGATAGTCATTGATTTTACCAAGCGTTTCAATAAAATGTATAGTAAGATCCCTGTGGAGATTAAGCGTACTGAGAAATTTGCAAAAATTACTTATGCAAATTCTTTTGACATCGATTTCTCCTTGTTATTAAGAGAAAGAAGATCTATCACTCTTACAAACATGCAAGAAGCATCCTTGGAGGTAGAGTCAAATTTGATGGCAACAGGCAAGCTTAGGGATAAACCAGAATATCTGGAGGAAGAAAAGAAAAATAAAAAAGAATTAGTACGATCTACTTCAGGGCTAAAAGCAATAGATAGTAAGATGGATGAGATGACCAAGCTCATTAAGAATTTATCTTCAAAAATCAGTAGACTGGAAATGGAGAATAAAACTCAAAATAGACCTTCCCAGGAAGGAGATAATCGAAATCCAAATCAGTTCAGACACCCCTTTATTCCTAGGGAAAGAAGAAATAATGATGATCAAATAATACAACCTCCTTTCCAAAATAAATTTGTGGATGAAGTTGAGGAGATATAAGAGTTGGAGTTGGAAGATCCAGATCAAGATATAAATAATCTGGAAGAGGAGTCCTCGAATGGTTTTCTTACTAAGTTTGATTATCAATGATCTATGTATTTTGATCAAGAAAGCAATAATTCTCATCAGCAGAATGTTTTAGATCTAACATATTCAAATAATGTTTATAAAACAAACCCTTAGAAGTCTTATAATTTAAGATCCGGAGCAAAGCAAGTTTCCCAAAATATTAAGAAAAGGGTGGTTAATCTTGTAAAGCAGTCACTTGATTCTTCTGTTGAAAAGAAGTAGAGTCAGCAGGTCAATAGAGAAAATCATGTAGAAGCTGAAGAAACAAATAAAGTTGTCCAAGGATTTAATTTTGAATATGATATTAGTAAAATTAAAATCCTTTTCCCATTAGCAGAGTTTATGAAGACTCACTTATGTAGGGATCCTGCTCTTAAGATGTTAAACTAACAAACCAACCAATTCCTTTATGATGTTATTAACTTGCAAGATGAACATCCCACTATTATTTTTGTTCCTACGTCACTGGATAAGTATGAAAATAAATATGATTTCCCTCCACCATTCTATGTTACTCTCACAGTCCATGATAAGATGTTACATAATTGTCTATTAGATTCTGGTGCTTCCCATAATATCATGCCCAAAGATGTGATGGAGGCCCTATCAAAACTGAATACAATGATGAAGCTGTCAAGTGAATTCGAATTAGCCAAAGGTGATTCGAATTCTCCTCAATGTGTGGCTTGGATAGCATTGGAGACATCACCCAATCAGTGGTAGTAGTCAGAAATAGTAAAAAGTCAGTCAAATGAGTCTAATTGAGTCTAACTGAGCTATGTGAGAACAAATCAATGGATGCATACTCCAAGGAGGGTGCATGAGGCTTTCAGTAGGTCAAGTGGCACTTCGATACAGACAAATGGAAGCTACAAGTAGTTAAACTGAGCAATAAATGCAATAATTGGTCAATCAATGCTGAAACTGACTGTTAGGAATCCAAGTAGTGTAGTAGGGCACATATGTCATCCAGGTGAGAAAAATAAGGTGCACTAGGTAGGTGGGAAGGCTACTGAGGGCTGGAAATAGGATCTAGGGGGCTGAAAATAATCTTCAAGTGTTGGGGAGACGACCATACTAATGACTGGATGCATGCATGCATGCAGAATATAAAAAATGATGGTGAGAATATTCCAACACCCCCTGCAAGCTATACTATGAGGAAATAATTGAAAACTAGTAGTAGGGCCCTAGTGACTGAGACCAAAGGTCACCCCGTACAAAAATCTAAATAAATACGGTGAGGAAAGAGGGAAAACCAAATGGGAAGAAAGCACCCCCCAAAAAAGAAAAAATAGACTGAAGGATGCTAATGTAGCATGGCATCACGCACCCCAGAAGGAGGCAAGTGACCTTCTTTACCGAAGAAGGATCGATCCACAATAAATGGGTCACTACGTGAATGATCAATGTGAGAAGGATGAAAACTTCCATTCTGAAAATCAGATTTGGTTCTCCTTTAATCAAGTGGATCACCAACAATATCTTCCATAGATCTAAGAGTAATGGATGCCTATATTTGAAGAGGAGGATCATAAGGTGCAAGATCATCAGGTTCTTGTGGATATGGGTCTTCCATTCACTCATATTCACTGTCAGTTGCTAGATCTTCAGGTTCTTGTAGCTGTGGATATAGAATTCACTCAAAATGAGTTATCTTCCTCTTGGGAAGAAGTGGATCATGCTCCAAAAAACATGCGCTTGAGTTCTCCAACAATGGATGCAATTGAATATGGAGGCTTCCTGAACTTGCTCTTCCTACCAAGCATGGTGAGAACAAATCCAAAAATATGAAGATCATTATGGAGCATGTGATTCGAACCAACTGAGGTAGAGTTAACTCCATGAATGTGTATGTAGTTCTTTGATATATCCTTTGAACCAACATAGGTGAGATCATAACCAAATGAACTAATACATGATGGTGGTATCTTGGACTTCAAATCAGCTCCAAGAATTGATAAATGGTTTCTTATAATATCCTTTGAACCAGCAAGGGTGAGATCAAAACCAAATGAACCATGACATAATGGTGATGGCTTGGACTTCAAATCAGCTCCAAGAATTGAAAAATGGTTTCTTATGATCTCCATTGAACCAATAGGGTGAGATCAAAACCAAAATCAGAAGGATATGCATGAGACTTGAACCCATGCGAATGATGGTGTCTTCCATCTTTGGTGAAACTCTGAAAACATGTGCCAATGACCAAATAGGAGTCCATAGGAAGCATTTGATCAAGGAGGGTGAATGCATCACTTCCAAAATCTGATTTTTCCTCCAAAATACTCAATAGGTCATCATCTTGCACATCAGCAAGCTCATGGGAAAGTAGATATTTCAAAATTCTCTTCAACTTCTAGAGTAGTAGCGGACATATCTTGCTCATAATTTGAATTAGAAAATGGATCAAATTCATAAGTGCTTTTTACTTTCATGCCATATCCTACTCTCTTCATTTGCATGTGTGTCAAGAGCAGACTGATTGGAGAGAGGTAGAAAGTGGGAGAACTCATAGAGTTTCAACTTGTGGTTTGCAACACCTTTTTCAATGATATTTCCTGATACCATGTCTTGTATTTCGACTTCATCTTGAACAACTTCATCATGAGAGATGATAGAGGCCGGATCATGAATAGAGAGAGCACTAGAGGAAGTACTACTGGGCTTGTTCTACAAATGGATAACATCATCCTCTTCTTTCTTTCCAAATAATCTGTCCAATATGATTCAGTTTTCACAGTGCCAACTCACATTTGATGTATGATTATACTGCATATTTCTCCATTTCCAAGTTCATGAGTGATTATTGACTCAATTATTATTCTTCTCTGCAATTCTTGAGTGATATTAGTGAGTTTTTCTCTATCTGTGAGATCTATCCTGTAGGGATCAGCTTCATCAGTGGTTTTACTTTCATGCCATAGCCTACTCTCTTCATTTGCTTGTGTGTGAAGAGAAGACTGTTTGGAGAGAGGTAGAAAGTGGGAGAACTCATAGAGTCTCAACTTGTGGTTTGCAACACCTTTTGCAATGATATTTCCTAATACAATGTCTTGTGTTTCAACTTCATATTGAACAAATTCATCATGAGAGATGATAGAGGCCGAATCATGGATAGATAGAGCACTGGAGGCAATACTACTGGGCTTGTTCTCCAAATGGCTAACATCATCCTCTTCCTTCTTTCCAAATAACCTATCCAATATTGTCCAGTTATCACTTGGATGTTCTGTAGGATCAATGAGGTAATCCATATTGGAAAGCATAGCAGTACATATTGTTGCCGAGGCTCTATCACAATCATCTAGCCAATACACAGATTTCAAAAATTCCATCTGTGGTCATAGATTTCAATATGTACTGCTATGTATTGCTATGCACTACTATGCTTTCTAATACACATCGAAAAGACCATGTCTCTTCAGGTATGCTATAATATTTGGTTTCCATTATTCATAGTTGTATGAAGAGAGAGAAGGAACTACTTTCAGATTCATGGAAGTTGTTTTTGAATTCGAATCAACTACTGCAATTGCAAAAAACTGCTGCAACTGCAGAGAACTACTGCAATTACAGAGAACTACTGCAACTGCAGAGAACTTTGAATAACCTACAAAAACAATGGAGATCCATAGTAGCTGTTGAATTTGAATGATGGAATAAACCTGCAAAACAAATGAAATTGTTGATGGAGATCTACTGCAAATCGAGAGAACACTGCCTTAGGACAATGAGAACATGTGACTGGATCCTTCACACCTGGCTAGACCTCATTGGATTTCTCCAGTGAATTCAAGACAATTGCACCAGGAATAATTGTGGAAATCCAGAGGCTTCTGGTGCTCAATGAATTGTTGTAACTGCTACAATTCAAATAGCTGACTCCATCTCTAATACCATGTGATAATCTATAGGATAGATTTCACAACTAGAGAAAAAATCACTAATCTCACTCAAGAATTGCAAAAAAGAAGAAGAAGAATTGAATCAATAATCACTCATAAACTCATAAATAGAGAAATTTGTAGTATAATCAAACATCAATTGTAAGATGGCACTGTGAAAACTAAATACAATGATGAATTTTTCAAGTGAATTCGAATTAGCCAAAGGTGATTCAAATTCTCCTCAGTGTGTGGCTTGGATAGCATTGGAGACATCACCCAATCAGTGTTGGTTGTGGAGATTGATCTCCAGATATAGAGATATTATTATTCAGACGTGTATGTACCCTAGGTTTGGTTATGATCTTGGTAGTACCCCCGAGAAAGGGGGTTTGGTGGCAGAGCCCCCGAGAAAAATTTTTGGGGCTGTTTTCACCACCAGTTTTTGGGCCCATGGTTTTGGGTAACCCGTGGTATTTTCCCATTGTATTTTCCTTATAAAAGAAAGACATTGTAACACGGCTAGGGATGATGTATTAGGTTTTATTCATTGTAAAGATCTTTGAGATCAGGAAGAGAGACTGTGAGACAGTGAAGAGGAAGTGCAATGGTTGTGCTGTAGGTTGTATCCCTTCACTTTGTTGGATAGAATAATAATAAGGAATGGAAATTTCAGTGTGGACATAGCCCAAGTTGGCGTGAACCACGATATATCTGTGTCTCTTTTGTAATGTGTATGTGTGATTATATTTTCATTTCTATTTACTGTTATTGCTCCGCGATCCTGTTTTTTCTAACAATTGGTATCATAGCCAAAGGTCTATTTGGTATATAAACCTACAGGAAGCTAGGGTTTCTGGTTCGATTGGGAGCAATGGCAGAAGAAGGAAAGTTTAAGGTCGAGAAGTTTAATGGCCAAAACTTCCAGTTATGGAAAATGAAAATGGAGGACTATATGTACTAGAAGGATCTATTCCTACTATTGGGAGGAAGAGAAAAGCAGCCGGTGACCATGAAGGACGAAGAACGGGAGGTTCTTGATGGAAAGGCTCTAGGAACAATACGACTGAGCTTGGCTTCGTCAGTGGCTTTCACTATCTCAAAAGAAACGACTATGGAGGGTTTGATGAGCGCATTGGGTAAGCTTTATGAAAAACCCTCGGCCTCCAACAAGGTATTTCTAATGAAGTGTTTATTTAATATGAAGATGTCTGAAGGTGGATTTTTTATTGATCATTTAAATGAGTTTAATACGGTTACAAATCAGCTAAGTTCTGTAGTGTGAACTTTGATGATGAGGTTAGGGCTCTTCTAATCTTGTGTTCATTGCCAGAAAGTTGGAATAGCTTGGTCATGGTTGTAAGTAACTCTGTCTCTGGTTCAAACACCTTGAAATTTGATGATGTTATTGGTGTTATTCTTAGTGAGGAAATGCGAAGAAAAAGCACAGGTGAGACATCAGGTAATGTGTTGACCATGGAGAGCGGGGGAAGACAAAAGGAGAGAGGAAAGAGCCAAGGTAATTGCAACAACTGTAAAAAGGGAAGATCCAAGGCCAGACTGGGAAAGATAGAGTGCTGGAATTGTGGAAAGAAAGGACATCTAAAGAAAGACTGTAGATCTCTTAAGAAGAAAGGAGATGCACAGAAGGAAACTACCTAGGAAGCAAATGTAGCAGGTGATGTGTTGCAAGATGCTTTGATTCTTGCATTAGATAATACAAGTGATTATTGGGTAGTAGATTTAGGGGCTTCATGTCATGCTACACCCCATAGGAAATATTTTCATGATTATGTTCCAAGCGATTTTTGAAATGTTTTATGGGGTGATGATGAGCCATGTAAAATTGTTGGAATGGGTAAATGTTGTAGCCACAAAAGATCCCATGCTTAGCTAAGCACGGAAGCCCCCAATTTTAATAAACGCAAAGGTGTTTGGGTGAGTCATCTTGAAATTTTTAGATTTTGATTTTACCTCTAAGATTCTTCACCCATGCTTTTGGTCTGCTTGTTTGTAAGGGTTTGATTATTTCTTCCAAAGTGTTTCAGTCTGAAAAGAGCCAAAATTTTGAGTATTTTGTTGACTGTTATCATCATCCCAAAACCCGACATTTGGAGAACCCGAAACCTGCAATCCGATAGGTGTAGGTTGCAGCACTGTTGATTTGAAGCTTTGGTTTTGATAATTCCGAAACCCGAAACTCGATGACTGCGGGTTGCCGAATCATTCTTTAATAAGATTGAGAAATAATTACCTCGAACCACGCAATGGCGGCATTCGAATTTTGGGATTGCGTTTTTTTTTTCGTTTATTTAGTGTGTGTTCCCGAAACCCGCAACCCATAATTTCGGGATGCAGCTTTCGGGATGGTTATTTCGCTTCACAGTTTAACGTTCCGAAGCCCACCATCCACATAGTCAGTTTTTGGCTTTCAAAAATCCCTTTTTTACTTCCATTTTGCATACCTGCAACCTGCAAATCCGTACTTTCGGGTTTCGGCTTGCGGGATCTTTGAATAAGAACTTCATGAAAATACTTGAACTTGATTCCACATCCCGCTCCTATTAATCTCAGTCGTCCGTCTGTTATGGTCTCATAGTCATGTCGATTTTGGGTCCTCAGTTAAGTCAGGTTTTCCATTTTTTCTTTTAAAGCTGGTTCTGCCAAATTATCATTTTTCTGTGGAATTCATGACGGTGGACACTATTACAAGTCTATCAGTTACTTCATGTTGAATGGATGCCATCTCTCCACCTTAAGTTTGCCATGTCTGGACTCGAGCTTTGGCATCTTTTCATTTTTTGTTCCACCTCTTAACGATCGGATTTGTTACGTGCGAAGAATCGATAACCTGTGTACTGGAACTCCTAGTCGAGACCTTTTTGCACATCAACTCTATCACCATAACCTTCATCTCCATTATTAATCACCAGTCATAATTATTGATGGAAGATTGCGTTTAATGATGTGATCGTAAAAGCAATTCAAAATCATGCGGGTAGTAATTGAACTCGTACTTCACACAAGCTTTGATCCAACTGGCACATACCTTGTCTCTTTTCATTACAATTGAAGTAATGATAATGAATTGACTGGATAAGTTTAATCATTGCAGATTTACCTCGCCCGATTATCATCGACCTACTTATTGGCCTTTAAATAGCAATTAAAATGAAATCCCCAGTTCATCCCTTGCCTTCTGAAAGATGTAAGACTTTGTGTGATATTTTTTGCGTCTTACAATTCAAAACTCATTCAGAATGAGTAATATTCATGCAGATGGTGAATTTTCTAATGTTCATGTTTAAAATGAAGAACTCTACCCCATGTTGTATCAAGAAATGTTGTCACCACCGTTTGATGCAGGTGTTCCTTATTTTAGCAACGGTAGCAGTGAAGAAGACTTGGAAACTTTGTCTTCCTGCATGCAAAAACCCGAAGAGCAAAGGAAGGAAATTTTGGAGGAATCAACTGATCTCGATATTGATGTTATACAGGACTTTATAATCAATGAAGAACCTCTCGTACCGGCTACTGTTCCTGAAGTAAATCCTCTAATGGATTTCTCTATTTTTGACAGTTGGTTCCCCGACCCCGAATTTCCTACAGCGGATGCTCTGCAAGCCACACCATCTGTCGATGATAGTGAACAATCCGTGATTGAATTTTTATGGTGCCACGATACCTTATTTGATTAAAGAACAAGTCTTTCTTTTGTGAAAGGTGGCGAAAAATATTTTAAGCTTAAAAATAGCAAGATTTCTTGGATCGATGGTTAGATCCGATTTTGTAATCCCGATTTTGTCGAATTTCTCCTTTTGGAAATCTTATGTAAATTTAGTATATAAGGAGGAATGTTTCCCTTAGTAAAGGGTTGGGAATTTTGGAATTGCAATTCAGCAGGAGATTGGATTGAAGATACTCTATTTATTAGAGTCATTGTAATTTTTGTACAAGACTTCTCTATTCAGGAAAGTTATCTTTTAATCCACCTTCTAATGTTTTTCAAATTTATTTGAGAATTGCTGAGTTAACATTTCAAATTCGTCATCGGTTATGTGTTCAATATTTTGCAGGACATTCATTAATGCATAAGATCTCTCATATTGATTTCTCTGTATGTCTGGATTATGCTCAAAATTATTCCATTAAATTTCTTTAATTGAACGTTTTCACTTTTATATTTATGCAAATGATTCAATGCAAATAAATATGTATAATCAAATGTTATTTTTCAATTAACACAATGATTACATATCAGATATTTGAATAGGCTTAAACACTTTGAAGAATTGTCACTTAATTTTTATTAACTGATAAAACTTTAATTAACAAGTTAAGAACCCAAAGACATTTATGTTTAAGGTACTTAACTACTTGTTCATCACACTTCAAATCTGATCTGCATAGCATCAACTCTTCCTTTTAGGCTAGATCTGACTTACAATAGGTTCTTTCCTTAGATAGGTTAAGTTAGATTTTGGTAGCTACTTTTTACTTAGTGTTCCTTGATAGGAAAACCGATCTTTCAAGATCAAATCTTTTACTCATAGAGTGCCAGCGGAGGCCAAATATTTGTGGGTGATCACCACACCAAACAACTCGAGGATAGAATTGCCCTTGCACAGGGTCTTTCGAAGCCTTTGGCTGGGTTTTCATCCCCTGTTGTGTGCCTTGGAACCCATTCCAACACTTTGCACTTACCCTGCACCCCCGAGGAATCAAAAAATGGCGCTAGAAGGAGGGCCACTAGTAAAACATTCCTAAGAAGATATTAATAAACCTCCTCCAGTAAGTACTTCAACGGTTCAAACCCAAAGCCAGACTACGGCTTTAACATCTTGTTAAATTTTTAGAATTTACTTCAATCGGATCTAGGATTTTAACTGAGAGAACAACATGTACAGCATATCTACAGCATATCAATCATGGACACAATAATGCAAGCACACAAGAGACACAGATTTTACTTGGGGAAAACCATAAAGGTGAAAAACCCCAATAACTTCCTCAGAGATAGATAGAGCAATGATACAACCAGAATACAAGAGATAGTCTTCTCCTAGCAGCAGAGCCTCCTCCTCCACAAGTGCGCCACTCTCCAAATTGTGAGTGAGAGAATAGAATGTGTAAAATGAGAGAGACACACTCTCTATTTATACACTAACTTGACTTGACCTTTACTTAACTAGGTCAGCCTCAACTTAACCAATTAACATAAATCTGACTGGGCCAACCCCCACAAGGGTGGTCTAATAACCCTTTGAACCACATGGCCGACCCCCAATAGGGTGGTCTAATAACCCTTTGACCCACATGGCTTATACAGGGCTGACCCCAAAAAGGTGGTCTAATAACCCATCAAGTATAAGTTATGACACTTACAATATAAATGACGACACTTCTGTATAGAGGAATAATAACATCTCTATAGGAATACAATATACATATATGTGAAATACATTCCGAAGTTACATATACATAAACACTCCCTCTTAACTAGGAAGGTATTTCTCGACACAGGTCTTCTAGCACAAGTCTTCTTCTTTGGATCATCGTCACTGGATAATCGTCATCGAGACATCATCATTGTCACTGCTGCTCCTATCTCAATCAATCTCTGAATCTACTTGTCATAGGAAGTTCTACAGAGCTAGTCCTTTTTCATACTAGATGTAGGCCCACCACCTGCAAGTCTTCGTCATCACTGGCCATACTATGGAATCCTTAGGACTTATTAGGTGCATCACAAAACATCGAAAGAGCATCCCAGGCTGTTACAAGCACACGGCTCTACCTATAGGATCTCCCAGGGCCATATTATATGTGACCTCACCACAAAACCTCGCAAGAGCATCCTAGGCTGTTACGAGCACACAACTCTACCTATAGGATCTCCCAGGGATAGATTATATGTGGTCACCATAAAACCTCGCAAGAGCATCCCAGGGTGTTACGAGCACACAGCTCTACCTATAGGATCTCCCAGGGACAGATTATATGTGGTCATGGAAAAACCTCGCAAGAGCATCCCAGGACTTATTACGGGAACACAGCCCAACCTATTGGATCTCCCAGGGACATATTATATGCCATAGGACAAAACCTCAAAAGAGCATCTGCCAGATATCCCAAGGCCAGATAATATGCCATAGGAAAAACCTCGAAAGACTATCTGCAGATCTCCCAGGGCCAAATTATATGTCCTCCCAGAGCAAAACCTCAAAAGATCATTTGCCAGATATCCCAAGGCCAAATTATATGCCATAGGAAAAACCTCGAAAGACTATCTGCAAATCTCCCAGGGCCAAATTATATGCTCATCTGCACAACCTGATCCATGGCCATAGAGTATCAACCTGATACTCACCATACATCATCTTGATGTATACATGGTCATCTTGATCACCATCACTGCAACATCCTGCTGCATGTCATCTGGAGCAACATCCTGAAGCTCATCATCCATGATCATCCTGATTATACAATGCATCTACTTGATGCATACCAAGTATCTACCTGATACATATCATCATACATGATCCACCTGATCATACAATGTATCCACCTAATACAAATACAAATACATGATCCACCTGATCATACATGATACATATCAACATACATGATCTACCTGATCATATCTAGCATCCAACATGATGTGTACATATAAAGAGTAGTAACTAGAGCATCATCCTGATGCTCATCATCCAGCGCTTACATCCATAGCCATGTGAAGGATCCTCCTTCCAACATGCTCGGAATGGCCTCTGCAAATGTGTCCATCACTTCTTCCTTGAAGTGTCATCAATCCGAAGAACACCAAGCCTCTCTCTAAAGTATTCAAACTTCACTCTGGCTAGTGGTTTCTTTAGCACATCTGCAATCTGCTCATCTGTCACAATGTACAGGAGCTTCACAGCTCCTCTCTGCACCATATCCCTGATATAGTGATATTTGATCTCTATGTGTTTCGACCTGTCATGAAACACTAGGTTCTCAGACAGCTTCACACAACTTTGGTTATCACAAAAGATACTAGTAGCATCCAATGGGAGATCAAATAACTTAGACAGTAGCTTCCGTAGTGATATTGCCTCACAACTAGCTGAACAGGCTACAACATACTCTACCTCAGCTGTACTCAGTGCTACGTAGGACTGCTTCCTACTAAACCAAGAGATCACACCTGATCCCATACTGAAGCAGCATCCAGATGTGGTCTTCCTATCTGCAGCATTGCCATCCCAATCTGGATCAACATAACCCTGCAGGTTAAACTTTTGATTCGCATCATACTTGATCCCATAATCAACCGTACCCTTCAGGTACCTCAGAATATGCTTTACAGCAACCAGGTGAACATCTCTTGGATCCGTCAGGAACTGGCTCAATGTGTTCACCACAAAGCAAATATCTGGTCTCATGTTCGTCAGGTACATAGAGGACCCAATCATCTGAAGATACATCGTGACATCAATCGGATCAGATGAAGCATCACACAAAGGCTCCAGGTTCGATGCCATAGGTGTGGCCATATCCTTGCAGTCTATCATCCCGAACCTCTTCAGGATTTCTATTGCATACTTCCCTTGTCCAAGGAAGATTCCATCTGCACTCTGTCACACCTCCATGCCAAAAACAAATAGTGCATCATCTTCAAGTTCTTCATATCGAATTCGACAGCAAGCTTCCTCTGCGTGTCGGCAATCAATCTATCCTTACGTGTTACAAACAGCTCATCCACATAGTAGTATCACTAGATTGCCTTCCTCAACCTTGTAGTAAAGGTTGGAATCCGCTTTATTCTTGGTAAATCCCAAACTAGATAGAAAGTTGTCTATCCTACCATACCAAGTTCTGCACATATATGACTCACTGTCATGTGTCTCAGAACCAAGTGGCTGCACCACATACACTTCTTCTTCAACTACACCATTCAAGAAAGTGTATCTTCCTCTTCATCACTGCAACATGCTTGATCTTGTAGATCCTCTTGGAAGTCTCTACAGACTCCCCTTCAGGTCTTGGGACTACATCTCAAACATATTTGTGATTGACTGGTACTCCTCGATCATGGCATTCTTCCCAGATCTTGGGAACTTCAATATCTTCAATATTTTCAATAGGTAACTTTGTTGCTGAACAAATGTTGTAGTCCTTCTTTTGTAGGTGATGGTATACGATCTTTCCTACACAACAAGTTAAATTGCATGACTAGAAAGCATCTCATAGTTTTCAAAACAAATTCTTACACATAAAGAAATATGTCATGCAGTCATGCAATTATCTTAGCCAATGCTTCAATACAACATTTATCCATATTCCATAACTTTCTAGATGCCTTCCAATCTCTACCAGACAATTATTAAGAGTGTGCACAACTCCTAACATGTCAGCAAAGAGGTTTCATTCTAGATAAGTAGCAATGGAATGTTGTACAGTGCCATAGGCCACTTACCCATGTATATTAGTAGTATACTGTTCATCAATGCAACTATTCTAATATGGATAATACACAACCTAATTCTAGGAACATGAGAATATACATCATTGAATAACATTATGTAAGAAATGACAATTCAAATACTTATCTTTGTTTGGTTGTTGGGTGGGCTCCATCTGAATCTTTGCAACTCCATTCTGATGTGGATTGTGAGAAGTGGTCAACTCCCTCTGAATATCTACATCCTTGCATAAACTACTGAAGTGTGCTCCTTTGCTTTCTTGTAGGAACAACTGGAGTGTGCTCCCTCTTGATCTTTGCTTCCTGGATTACCTGTCCTTGAACTTACATCCATCCTTAATCACTATGCATGCTTATTAGTATCATCATTGTGTTATCCTTGAGGTCTCATACATAATCACACATTTATTAGTATAATCTTAATACTATAAAAACACAATAATCTTAAACATGTATAGTCATGATCATTCATAGATAATAAACATTAGTATTCAAGGTTTCAGAGAAGTCTTCTTTTACTCATGCATATTCTTATTTGATCATAGGACTCTTCTGGTTAGTTAAATCATTAATCAAGATAAGATATATAATATGCATAAAACCTGTGATTACTCAAACCTATACCTTCATGATTATTCTGGTTAATCATATCATCAATTATGGTAAGAAACATAATATGCATACAACCATGACTATTCAAACCTATGACTTCACGAATAATCATTATCAACAACACAACAGTATAAGATCCTAACACAAGGTAGGATTCTAGCTTGATATAGGAAAAACATACCTGGATTAGCATGCTAGCTAGTTATGTCTAACATACCCGCATAATGTCTTCTAGTTCTCTTCAATGACTTGTGCTAGTAACCTGGCTGTCTCATAAGTTATCCATTGTAGAACCAAGTTATACATACCTCGTAAGTAGATTTTATAAGTGATCCATGACAATGGATGAATCTTTGTCTTCATGTCACCATGATCATATGTTCTTGAAGTAGAACATGATTTTCCTTTCTTGCTGTACCTTTTATGTTAGCAGACAACATAAACCTCATACAACACCATAATGCATTAGTACAATCATAAGTATCAACACCCTAACCAATGAATATATTCTATCATGCATTCATAATTTTGTTAAGGTGATACGACAAATCTCAAATCAAGATTGTACTAACCATAATAATCATGAAGACAAACATACCATAAAATTAAACATGAACACATCTTGAAACACACCTCAATGAGTCATATCTATTGAGATCGCTTGTAATCTTCTTATGTAAGGCCTTAGCCTCATCTCCCTCTGAAACAGGAACTTCTTCACTTATGCAGGTGACCAATCCAACTTCTTCTAGGATTAACCCAATCCACTTGATTTGCAAGAACTGGACCTGGAGCTGTATTAGGGTTTGTCAGAGAAACCCCAAAAATTCAAACTTTCGAAAGGATAGAAATATGTGCCTTGATGAGCTGATCAAGCTGGTATATTCAGAATTTGAAAACTGCAAAGTTTCACTCCTCAATTTTTCCTTTGAAACTTCCGGATTCACTGGATGTGACCCTGAAATGGGGTTTGATGAATCCCACTCTTCTACCCAATCAAAAGGTTTGATCCAAATCTCCAATCTTCTATTTTTATGAGGAGCTTCTAGCCGTGGTCACAGATTTCAAAAATTCCCATTTTTGCGGAAGCCCTAATTTTCCACTTTTCTGATCAAAGTCCCGAACTAGGGTCTGATCAATCCCAGCCTTCTGCCCAACCAAAAATTCTTATCTTGGTCTCTAAATTTCGATTTTGATGAGTAGCATTCAGCCGTGGTCTCCGATTACAAAAATTCCAACTTTATCCAAAACCCTAAATTCCGGAAGCCATGAATGAAGGTGCTCAAAAAGAATTATGTTTTGACAGAAATATGTACCTAATTGTTTCTGGTGTAACTCTGAACGTTTCGATCCACAAGGTCTGAAATTTTTTATTGAGATAGCCCGACCTGTCATCTTTCCATCCCAATAGGTTTTACATCAATTGGATTCTCTAAGAGATCGTTATGACAAGTGTCGTAACGTGACCTGTTTATGGGATAAAACAGGAGAGCGAACTTGTACGGCGTGCCACGTATCAATGGTTC
The DNA here is from genome assembly GCA_027924585.1 of Larix kaempferi. Classification (NCBI taxonomy): domain Eukaryota; kingdom Viridiplantae; phylum Streptophyta; class Pinopsida; order Pinales; family Pinaceae; genus Larix; species Larix kaempferi. The sequence goes on from BSBM01000013.1 coordinate 1,552,314, forward strand.
AACTTCGGCCTCTGAAAACTTTTCCTAAGATATTACAGTCTGTTTACTACCTATCACGTTTTATGAAATTTCATTTGGAGATTCCTAGCCCAAGTTATGACCTTTTTCCCAAGGTCACCTGATTTTGACTCAGATCTGGAAGAGGCAGAAACCCTATATTGTACAGATCATAAATCACATAGTACAATGAATTAGAGGTTGTCCTTTGGACACGAGGTACATGGGGATCTGATATTCGACCTGTAAAAGTTTCAAACCTGAAAACTGTTCCAAAACGGATTTATAGCGAAAGTTCTATGATGACTGGTTTTTTCTATATCAAGCCCTAGCATCGTAAGTGCAACAAGTGTCATACATGCCATATCGTGCCTTATTTCAAGCTAGCTCTGATACCATGTTAAATTTTCAGAATTTACCTCAATCTAATCTAGGATTTTAATTGAGAGAACAACATGTACATCATATCTACAGCATATCAATCATGGACACAATAATGCAAGCACACAAGAGACACAGATTTTACTTGGGGAAAACCATAAAGGTGAAAAACCCCAATAACTTCCTCAGAGATAGATAGAGCAATGATACAACTAGAATAAAAGAGATAGTCTTTTCCTAGTAGCAGAGCCTCCTCCTCCACAAGTACGCCACTCTCCAAAGTGTGAGTGAGAGAATAGAATGTGTAAAATGAGAGAGACACACTCTCTATTTATACACTAACTTGACTTGACCTTTACTTAACTAGGTCAGCCTCAACTTAACCACTTAACATAAATCTGACTGGGTCGACCCCCACTAGGGTGGTCTAATAACCCTTTGACCCACATGGCTGACCCCCAATAGGGTGGTCTAATAACCCTTTGACCCACATGGCTTATACAGGGCCGACCCCAACAAGGTGGTCTAATAACCCATCAAGTATAAGTTACGACACTTACAATATAAATGACGACACTTCTGTATAGAGGAATAATAACATCTCTATAGGAATAAAATATACATATATGTGAAATACATTCCAAAGTTACATATACATCAACACATCTGAACAACCACCTAGTACAGAACCTACGATTCTCCCTGTCGTGTCCACACAACCTGCGGTTATACTTGTCACACCTGTGATCCAATAGGAAAATAGAGGAGATACCATTTTCACATCACCTACAAGGGGACCCATCTCGCTCGAGCAGATATTGAAAACATCTGCCGATAGGGTTTTAAGAGAAAAACAACGACTTGGCGAACAAAGAAGATGCGGACTGACAACTCTAAATTTGAAAGGTATCTTGCAAGCTAGTGGTAGGGAAGATCAGCAAGTTCCCACCTCACAGACCACTGACCCACAGGTTCAGCATACCAATAGTTTTAACATAGAGGATCAACATACAATTGATCAACAATATGAAAACCAAGACCTAGTTAATCGACTAGATTCTCCTGAATATAACTGTGAGGCCACTCTCGTAGGAACACAAGGTCAACCAAATCTTGGAGCCGATGGTCCACCACCGTCCGCTCCTTCATCTTCATCATCTTCCTCAGATGAAGATAATTCTTGTAGTTCGTCATCTGAAGAAGAAGAACAAGAACATCCAATGGATGGAGAAGGTCTAAATAGACCTTGGCTTGACCAAGGTGTAGTTTTCATATTAGGTGATCAACATAGATTACCAAAGAATCCTGAGAAATGGTTGCCTAAATACAACCCTGATGATAAGATACCCGTGTTGGATCACATAAAAACTTTCATGCAAGAAATCGGGCTCAGAAGCGTGGTACATGAGGATGTAGTATGCAGACTTTTTCCATACACCTTTGAGGGTAGAGTGGCCACTTGGTATTTTTCTTTATCGGCCCAATCTATAACTTCCTGGGATGAATTCGAGAAACATTTTACCCAGAAATTCGGGGATGACAAAACACCGCAAGATCTTGTCTTAGAATTGTCCTCCATGAAAATCAAAGGAAAAGAAAGGGTAAAAGACTTTAACCAAAGGTTTTCATATCTCAAAAAAAAAATTTCTATCAATCTTCTTCCTGCTGAAGAATTGTTGGTGGCTTATTATGAAAAGGGTCTGCCTCCCCCTATTGCAATATGGGTCAAAAGGGCACAGAAGGGTACTTTACTGGAAGCATTCAATGAAGCAATCCAATTTGATGAGGACATCTTTTGTCTGGAAGACAGCCCTAAAGCTTCAGAAGGACAACCTTCCACTTCCAGGATGAAAATTGAGAATGTCCCTAAGCCCACAGTTCAGAACAAGGATCCATTTGATATGACTGACATGAAAAAATTCCTTCAAAAGATGTCAAATGAGATGGTGGATTTAAAGAAGAACACTAATGATAATCAGAATCAGAACAAAGGTTTTGTAAGGCCACTGTTTAGGAGACCTTACCAGCCTCCACAAAATCCACCACCACCAAATCCGGTAGATTCACTCACAAACAATGAACTCTTTTCTATTTTTAGAGAATTGGCAGCAGAATCCCAAGTCACCCTTGACACTTCCAACGATCAGACTACCCCGTATCCTCCACTACCTAAATAAGAAGTAGAAGATGATCCACAGGTTGATGCTATGGGTTGCTTTTCGGAACTTCCTATGTGTGAAGAAGAAGAAGAACCTGAGGCGGTGTTTAACACACAACATCCTTATGATACAAGGTCAAGACCACATCCACCTCAAGAACCTTTATCTTCTCCCTTGGTTCCCACAAGAAACAAGATTGTCCCACAGAAGGATACAGTCCTCCCAGAAATGGAGTACAACCTGGTTGAAGACTTAAAAAGAGTCAAAGCAAACATCTCTCTATTTGAGCTACTCAAGATTCTTGTTATGAGGGATTCTTTACCTAAAAACATGATAGTCAAATAGCCTAGAGAGTCATAGAATAATAATCTAGACTTTGTCACTAAAACTGATGATCGAAAACCGACAAGTAAGAGAAATCCTCCTTTCTTGCTTACTTTTGAGATTTTCAACTGGAATGTACAAAAATGCATGATAGATTTGGGAGCATCATCAAATGTGATGCCCCTCTCTATTTGCAGAAAATTGAATGCAACGTGGGAACCTTGTCCAAACTAGATTGTGCAACTTGACAGATCCAAAGTCAGAGTGGTTGGGAAATTGAGAAACGTTCTGCTCACACTGTCAGCTAATCCCAGGATCCATCAGACAGTGGACATTGTGATAGCTAACATTCCAGAAACCTATGGGATGTGGTTAAGAAGGGACTGGTCAGAGAAACTTAAAGGTTACTTTGCAACCGACTGGTCCCATTTATGGTTTCCTTACAATGGTCAATCGAATAAAATTGAGATTAGCAGAGAACCTTTTATGAAACAGACAATTACTGATCTTAATGATACAAGTGAACCTGCTAGTTATCTCACCTCTCGTGCAGAGAAATATACATTCGATACCTTTTTCGGTGAATTCCCAGCTGATGTCTCGCCTGAAGAAAGCATCCGAAATGAATCACATATCACTCAGGTCACTTCTGTACCTTTTTTTGGTGAAATTGTGCATAATGTATATAATGTGAATACGAATTTTAGATTAGACCCTGTCTCATGGACCTTATTTTTCGATGGCTCCAAGTCCAAGGAGGGAGATGGAGTGGGTTGTGTTCTTATCAATCCTAAAGGAATGAAAATCATGATTGCTTGCAGGTTAGAATTTGATTGCAGTAATAATGTAGCCGAATATGAAGCTCTTGTGCATGGGATCAAGAAGGCCATTGATTTAGGTTTACAAGAAATAGAATGCTATGGAGATTCCGAAATTATAGTCAAGAAAGTCAGGAATAAAATACACTGCTTATCTCCACATTTGGCTAATTATCAAAAGTTGGTAAGGGATCTAACCAACTCATTTTCAACATTCAATATTGAATTAGTTCCTAGGTCACAAAATTTTGATGCAGACCTATTAGCAAATACAACATCTAGACTGATCCCACCAGAAGGTCTGTCTCCTCAAACGTTTTCTATCGAATTGATGTATAGACCATCCATTCCGGATAATGTGACTAATTGGAAATTGTTTGATGATGACCGACAGATACTCAACTTCCTCACTACTTAGGATACGTTTCAAGACGTGGCCATCGATGAAGCAGAACATGAAAAGTCTCTCACTAATCCCTCAAATGTCATCCCAAAGTCTGTATTCAATTTGGAAAATTTTTATGATGTATAGGACAAGTTCAAATCTCAAACTAATTGTAAAAATCAAAGCTCATCCTTGAACTATTAGCGGGTCAACCTAGGCACCGAACAGGAACCTCGTTTCATCAATTTGGGAGTTGATTGTACCCCTGAAGAACGTAGAGCCATTATTACATTGTGTAAAAAATATAAGGATGTTTTTGCTTGGACGTATGACAAGTTGAAAACGTTTGACACTAGTGTCATGTTTCATAATATACCCATGAAACCAGAGGTTAAGCCATTTCAACAAAAGCTGCGGAAGATGCACTCCAGTTTGGAGCCTTCTGTAAAAAAGGAGCTGGAGAAGCTTCTCACTGCTCAAATTATCTTTCCAGTCAGGCACACTCAATGGATCGCTAACTTAGTACCCGTCTGTAAGAAAAACGGGGAAATTCGGCTGTGTGTCGATTTCAAAAACCTAAATGGGGCTTTTGAGAAAGACAATTATCCTATTCCACCAATGGAGCAGATTCTTCAAAAGGTAGCTGGGTCAGAGATTTTTTCTCTCCTAGATAGTTTTTCGAGGTATAACCAGGTCATGGTTGCCCCGGACGATCAATTGAAAAAAAATTTTAGAACCCCATGGGGTACTTTTTCCTACAGACGGATGCCTTTCGGGCTGATCAATGTAAGAGATACTTTTCAAAGAGCTATGGATATAGATTTCCGAGGGTTAATACATAATTATGTTGTAGTTTACCTTGAGGATATCACTATTTACTCTAAAAAATGACATGAACATGTGTTTTCTTTGAAACAAGTTTTTGATCACTGCAGGAAATTCGGTATTTCTCTCAACCCGAAGAAATCTATTTTTGAAGTAACAGAAGGAAAACTTTTGGGCTTCATTGTTTCGAAAGAAGGTATGATTATCGATCCTGAACATACAGAGGCTATTTCAAAGATTGGTTTACCAGGCTTGTGCAAAGCAATGCAATCCTTCTTAGGTAAGATTAATTTTGTACGTAGATTTGTAGCAAATTTTGCCCAGATTGTTAAACCACTACAACTTTTGGTCAAGAAAGATGTGCAGTTTACTTGGGTGCAGGAACAGAGAGATGCGTTTATCCAAATTCGAAAGGCCATTGCAAAAGCTTTTGCTCTCATGTCCCCAGATTTTGATAAGGATTTCATTCTTTATACTTTTGCCACTGATTTTTCTTATGCAGCCGTCTTAACTCAAAATCATGACAATGATACTGAAGTCCCGATCTCTTTTATGAGCTCAACATTCAAAGGTGCAGAGCTTAAATACTTGCAGATCGATAAGCAAGCCTATGCGGTCTATAAATCCATCAAACATTACAGATCCTACTTTCTAAAGTCTCAAACCAAAGTCATTGTTCCATATTTTGCTATCAGAAATATCCTTATCCAGAAAGAATTGGGGGAAAAGAGGGCCCATTGGATGATCGCTCTACAAGAATATGATCTTGAGATCAGGCCGGCTAAAATTGTCAATGGACAAGGTCTTTGTCTTCTAACTGCACAATCCAATGACCCCACATAGTAGTAGTCCGAATGGGATCACGAGGAAGAAATTCCCCAAGGTGTTGTTAACGTTATCGATGCCCCGACATTGGAATCGTACAACGATATCAGATTTTTCCTGAACCATGGGTTTGCTCTCGAAACCCTTGATTTTAAGAAAAGAAGGGCTTTAAGACTGAAATCTGCTCCTTATCAATTCAGTGATCAAGTTCTTTTTAGAAAAAATTATGATGGAGTATTTCTTAGATGCTTGGAAAAACATGAAACTGATGACATTTTGTTTCAATTTCATGCAGGTCCTGCTGGAGGCCATTTTCCAGGAGAGACTACAGCACATAGGATTCTTAGGGTCGGGTATTATGGGCCCACATTGTTTAAATATGATTATGCTTATGTGAGGAAGTGTGAGCCATGCCAGAAATGCACTGGGAAGTTTAGGAAACCTGCATTTCCTTTACAACCGATTACAATTCAGTTTCCATTTCAATAGTGGGGATTGGATTTTGTTGGGCCTATAAACGCTCCCTCATCCCTCCAGCATAAATATATTCTCACAGCCACAGACTATTTCACTATATGGGTGGAGGCAGCTCCTCTCAAACAATGTAACACTGCCCAAGTAATCTCTTTCCTGGATAGCCAGATCGTCACACGCTTTCGTGCTCCAAAATACTTAGTTTTCGATAATGCATCTTACTTCTCTTCAATCAATATAACTGAATATTCCTTTGAGATGGGGATTAAGCTTAAGTTTTCTGCCAATTATTACCCGCAAGGAAATGGTTTGGTGGACTCGTCAAACAAAAACCTGATAAACATTCTCAAGAAGACTGTAGCTTCTCATCATAGAGATTGGCACACATAGTTGTATAATGCGTTATGGGCAGATAGAATTACCCCAAAAGCAGCAATTGCAAATTCTCCCTATTGTTTGGTTTATGGTAAAGAAGCCATCCTTCCCACTAATCTTACCATTCCTTCACTACAATTGGCCCAGTCTATCCAACAAGATGATTCTTCTCCCCTCCAACTAAGAATTAACACCCTCTTGAAGCTAGAGGAGGACAGGGAAATAGCCAAGAACAAGTTGTATCATCATCAACAGATGGTGAAGAGATGGTTTGATGAAAAATCTTCATTTGACAGGGAATTTTCTGTTGGTGACCTGGTTCTAAGGTGGGATAAGCAACATAAAGATAAGAATCAGTACACCAAGTTTCAGCGCCTTTGGCTAGGACCTTTCATTATTACAGAGAAGATTGGTCCCAGCACTATTCGATTACAGATGCTAGAGGGAGTTGTAGACACCTTCCCAATGAATGTGTCTCTTCTCAAAAAGTATTTTGTTTGAACAATCTGGTGCACTTGTACATAGGTGTGGTTTGTTTTTCAATCATTTGTTTTATTGCATTGACATTTTGATTGGTTTTCTTGTTTTGTTTTGGTTTTCATTAATAAGGCTTCACACTTGTGGTAATGGCTTATGATCACTTTTCTTAGCAACAACTGCTTCTGAAGTTTCAGCATCTTTATCAATCTTACTTTCTGGATTTTGATTAGAATTTGCTCTGAAGAATAAACAGTCAAATAAGTGTAGTGCCTTTGGATACTTTTCACTTTGATCATTATCTTTCACCATGCTTTATTTGTGTAATTGAAGTATGGACGATGGTCATCATTTCTCTATCTGGTGTTTCATGGTTGAAGGACATATCATAATAACCTGACCAGTTCCGATTGCTCATGGATCCTTTTACAATCACTTTGAATATGAATTTTGTTTAAAATTATAAGTTACAAGGTGGGTGGTCTTGTTATCAAGCCAGCCCATTAGGTTCATAGGTGTTTAAAGTGGAATGACATTTTCACATCAAGCCACCACACTTGGAAGATGACCTTCAGTTTTGCTGGAAGGTGGAAGATCCTATTACAGGTCGATCCATTCATGATCCGCAAAGCACTGGTGAGTAACATTATCACTATATGGCCACCAAGCCATGGTTTTTCCTTGTAGCTTATGCCAAAAAAAATTGTTTTTTTTTCATGGGATTTTTGTTGTATACAAGAACAGGGGGGTCTTATCACAAGCCAGCCCTGCTATGATCATGGGTTTGATATTGTACTGGAGTTATCACAATATGGTCACCAAGCCATGATAATTTCTTATGGTTTTACAATTGGAAGACAAGGAGTCTCGTCATCGAGCTAGCTTGACCAGTTTCCAGATCAGGCCTGTGAATGGCACTGTTTCATTTGATCACCAAGTCAATATAGTGGTCTTGTATCAACAAGGTTTTATGTATAAAAATAAAAAATATAAAAAAAAAGAGAAAGAAAAGATAAAGGAGTATATATATAATCCATAGAGGATCACTGAATATACATATAATTAATAAACCAAGGCAATCTGTAATTAGGATATCCATGAGCATTTCTGAGGCTATTCTCAGGTGCAACACAAGCTGGTTTTCAATGATTACATCATGGTAAAGATTCAGTATTACTCTCTAAATCTCCTTACCTGTATTGGAGAAAACTCACTATGGCTTGGGAATACCACAACAGACAAATGACTACTAGAAATCTACTCAATTCTCAAAGAAATGCTATTATAAATGACAATGTTAAAATAATGGAGAAATGTAACCAACCTCGATCCAACGTTTGATGTAGATCCTCGTTGGAGCTTTCAATCCGCGCACATCCAAGCACTTATAATCTGCAAATTAGTCTTGGCAACCAATATCTAACAAGTACATGTGATATATAAATGACATTAACATTATCAATAACAATGGTCCATAATATCATAAGCAAATGTAACCTAATGTATAATAAACAACATTCACACCATGAATGGACGAGAAGATGAGTATTTCTATTAATGAACTAGAAGAAGTACAAAGAGATACGACCTCTTGCCAGCAACCAATCTGAACCAAGATCTAGATCAATCCACTTGTGCCTCCACCACTTCAATCCTCCATGAATGGAAAACTCAAACTAGAAAGGAGTTTGGAACGTGAACATAACTGGTTCACAACTACAAGGATCAATGAATACAGACTCAAGATAGGGAAAAAATCCACTAGAGTGACTCTACTATTCTCTTCTTCCTCTCGTCCATAAGCCATATGTGCTCAATATATAGTCCTCTCAAAGGTAGGTGAAAGGACACATCAAGACGTTACTTGGGCAGATGGAGAGCCAAAGGTCACCCAATGATAGCTTTTTGGGAGTAAAAAGTAATTAATAGTGGTTTTTACCCTTTTACTTGATACCTACGGGATATAGTGCTGTAACTCGTGGGTGCGCATGCTATAGTGATGCAACATGCGGGTAGTAACAAAAATAGGGAAAACTGGTATCACTGAAGGATAAAAATGGATCTGAGTCACTAAAATGGATCTTACAGGCCAAAGAATGTTGATGCTCACAGGGTGGAATATTTCTGTGTAACAGATGCCCCCTAATGTGTGAGGTCAGAGACTGAAATGTGCTACGATGGCCGAAATGCATTATAAAACTCAGAACTGGAGTGATGGAGACACAAGTGGAAATAATGGTTCACTCGTCATAATACAATAATATCTCTGAATACATGTCGGTATAGTATAACAATCTGATACAATGGCCATGAATAGGCAGTACATAAGTAGATACATGTCATAAGTGATCATAGCCATGATCCCTCTACAGTAAGATATGGTCTTCTACTGAAAAGAAGACAACTGGTGCAAAATTGGAGGTACAAACTGCTGAAATCTGAGAGGTGATATCTCAGATGTAAAGTCAAAGTCATATGTAGCATACTGAATGCCACAATCGCCTGGGGTATTCTACACAAGTCTTCGACGGTGCAAGTCCCATCAAGTGAATAAAGGAGTTGGGGTCGAACTTGATGAGACATCGTCTGATTACTGGTCAATGATGTATACCGTTAATAGACACGGGATGACCCACCAATAATGAAAATGGGCATCAAGGCACAAAGTACAATCATTAGAGTGTGAATAAATGGGTTGAAGTCGAACACTAGGATGAATCCATCGATCAGGGGACATTGATGTATTCCCAAAACTGTCGATGGCAAGAGAACCTGCCACTAATGACTGCAAGCCTCAAGGTACTCAACCGAACTCTAAGCATCAAGTCCCGGAATAAATGAGTTGAAGTCGATGAAACGAGACTCTCTGGAAGGAGGGCATTAAGGCATCCCCCATCAACCAGCACGAGGTACCAGCAATGCTAAAATATTTGGAAGATCTCAGGTGAAACGGATTGACTCAATAAGGATGGCCGACATGCAATACTTAAGAGATCTGAGGAGTGGCCGACACTGGTTTCAGGACTTCCTTTGAACAAGAGCATGAGCAGATGGATAGACTCAGGAAGCATAGACTTGTCATAAACTGTGCAATGCAGGAGGCATTACAAAGGGCTCCATAATGACTGGAAGCTTAACCAATCGGTGGAGAAAACTGAGAAATAAGTACAGCTCCTAAGGCCCAACTATAGTCCCAACTCATAATGTATAGAGTGGAATGAATGCTATGTTCAAAGGCGACACAATAGCTGCCAACAAGAAATAGTGACCATAATCCTGTCCGACTTTTCGGAATATTTTATTTTTTTGGTCTTTTTCATATTTGGGAAAAGCTTGAAAAAGAATAAAATTGCTTATAGTACAACAAGTGAGGGAAAGAGTGTCAAATAGCTAGCAGACTAGTCCCAAGCAGTGGAACATACCTATGCTCAATGCAAGGAAGTGCGTGCAGGATGTGGACACTTAGGGGTGTGTTCCCTTAGGGTCAAAAGGTCATCAAATTGTGAAGGGAAAATATAAGCTCTGCAGGGCTCGACAGGGGAAAAGTGCTCAAGCACCAGGCTATCAATTGAGTAAACGGGAGCCAGTACAAGGTTCAAGTGGAAAGCAGGATGATGCAATGCAATCACAACATGATATAACTGAGGGGAGTCCTTTTTCATAAAGTTAGTCTCCTCACCCGAAAAAGTGTAAAACAATGAGAGAAGAACTCTTCTAGTCACGTATGACTAGAGTATACCTTTTTCGTAATTAATCCACAAAGGTCTGGAAAAGGGGTAAACTTATACCTAAGTGGATGTCGCTTCAAATCCTTTAACGAGTCTGAAATAACAAGTATACTCAGCAATATAGTTTGATTTTGAAAAATTCTAACAAGGGCTTAAAAAAGACTTTATAAAAATCTTTTCTGTAAAGGTTTAATGAGACCAGAAAAGTAAACTCGTGACCTCCTTACTGTTTTTAACGAGCTCAAAGGAGATATGGAAGAATGCTCGTAATGGGAGCAAACAAGTGTCAGGGACATGCGAGACTAGTTCCAAGCGCATGGGTCAAAGCTATGCATAATGCAAGGAACATGAGCAAGATAAGGACACTGAAGGGGTGTCTACAAATTCAGATAGTAATAGGTTCAAATGCATCATAACAATGGGGAGTCCTAAACCTATATGCAAGGTTCTGAATATTCCTACTATGGCCAAACCAAATGTCGAAAAGGACCAATAAACAAGTATAATTCCAGCTAAGAATCCTGTCTCCAAGAAACATAAGTATCAAGATCATCTCTAAAACGTACGTAAAGAAAAATTTGATACAAGTCACTGCGGTATAAACATTTTCAACTTCACTATTGTTAACCTCAGACATAACGCAGGTAGAGCTAACCACTAAAGGTGCCATAGTACCAATACCTGAGGGATCAAAATGATCATCTTCAAAATCAAGAGCAAAACTGAAGGATGTGGAGGAATCCGCAGTGGCAAATTCATCATCATGGGAGTTGGAAATTCTATAAGTAGAATCGAACTCATTAGGATCACCGGTTTGGGGATCTATAGGAGAGTCTACAGACTCATCACTAGGGAGATCATACTTTAATGTCAAACCGGGGCTAGAAAAAACTATGCCTGGATCAAAATGTATGGCAGACTGTATACTAGACTCATCTTGTTCAATAAGATCAAGGGTAGGAGGGGAATGAGATTTATGATAAAGATCCCCCCATGGCTTGTCATCACCACTCATGGCCTCAATAAAAAATTCATCTAAAGGTAAAATACCATCAAGGCAATCATGTGAACAAGATGGGTCAACTACACATATGGGCAACATAACAGGATCTTACTCTACTATCCATGAAGAAGAGAGATCCGAATCTGCAATGGTTTGTTGGATGTGATCGTAAGTGAGCTCCGCTATAGATAAGGGCATAGACATCCCGACGTGCACAATGTCTCTAGACATAGAATCCGCAGATGGAAAAATCAATGGATCATTACAATAGGAAGTCCGGAATGGAATACTATTCAAAGGAGGAGGTGCACAGTCAGAAACGGTTCCAATGAAATTCACAGGTGCAGAATGGTTAAAAGTTCCCATCAACAAGGGGTACATTCCAACACCTATGTTCCCAGTTTCCGGCTGAGAATTAGAAACTTGCGGGACTAAAGATCCTGCAGATGCTGTGGAAGGAGTTCCAACATAATCCAGTTGATCGATCGTCACAATCTTGCCTTTGTGGGAAAAGCAAATAACTCTAAATATAGTAGACATGACAGACTTCATAGTGTACATCCAGTTCCGACCCAATAAAAGGTTGTAGTCGATGGGTGCATCAACCACTTCGACTTCAATAGGCATGGACTTACCTCCCAAGGAGACAACAAGGGAAGGGATAATTCCATGCGGCGTAAAAGACCTACCATCGAATGCAGTGAGTGTAGTTCTAGACACAAGTAGAGGAGGAGAGCCAAGAGCTTTCCAACAAGTTAACGACATTACTGACATGGAAGCACCTTCATCAACCATAGTACGTTTGACAAAGCTCTTAAGGCAAACCACCTGGATTTGAAAATCCACGTGGTAAGGCAAGTGAGGTTGGACATCAGTAGTATCGAACTTGATAACAATAGGACTTTGCCCATCCTGAAATCCTAACACACTCAAAAGGGCATGCTTCTAAGAAGGAAAAGCTTGCAAAAATTCAAGAGCCGACATGGCACACGGGGTTTGGCCCAAATCTTCTACGATGGAGTAGTTTTGGGCAGCTTGAGCATTAGGATTATGCGTGGAGTGCTTGAGAACACCTTTCGGTATCCGTGGTATAATAGAAGGCTTCTCGATATGTAAGGAACTATCAGGAGGAGGGGGAGGCTCATTCCCCAAATTCGATTGTGGTGCACCATAATCACATTGACAAGTAGCAACACAAACCTCCGACTGAACCATATTCACACATCCATAACCACTAGTATTGGAAGAAGACGTTTCATTTCATTAGTACCATAACCAGTGGTGGGAGCATGCGAAGCCATATTTTGATGATGAGGAAGGGGATCCTTCAACACAGCTGGGCTCTGTGCCAAGTGCTTCAATGCTTCTTCAATTCGAGGACATAAGTGAGTAAGATGATTGTCCCCACAAAGCTTGCAAGGGAATTTCACCTTACGCCTAGGTTTATGATCCTCGCCATCATTACCGCCTTCTCGAGGAGGGTTGGCATTCCCTTTATGAGGAGTATTACGATTTCTATTGTTGTTACTTCCATTGTTTCCACCCCTAAGATTGTTTCTCCACTTTTTCTTACCACCAAGTTGCTGGTTACTCGACGGTTTCGTTGATTGCACATTGTGTACATCAGACGACAGAGTGGAAGTGGACAAGGTGTGAACCTGTCTAGGGGAAGACTGGTTTAGATACAAATTTTGCATTTGATTAGCTACCAAGTCTATAGGGTGAGTGCATGCGGACCCCACGATGCCATCGGCATGTGGTCCAGGAACTGGCGTGGGCTCATGTCTTGTTCTCGGTGCATCAGGAATAATGTCATATAAAATGCCAGACTAAGAATAAAGTAGATCTAACTGCTGGACTTTCAAGATAGCTTGTTCCTCAGTCACAATGCCGGACATCGAAACATCCTTAGCATTGTATGGGAGTAAAGACTTAAGGAACCATTCCAATAGGAACTCTGGAGGAATGTTGGCTTTCACTAATCTCTTCCGCCAACGCCACTCTTGAACGTGGTAAAAAATATGTGTGGCCTTATTTTGATAGAAGGTGGACAACAACTCAGTACCAGTATCATAACGAACTGACAACTGGAAATGGTCTAAGAAAACCAAAGCAATCCCGTTGAATCCCCTATAGGTGTTTCCTAGCAACTCCACATACCACTTCGCGGCTACCCCCATGAGGGTGCGTTGAAATAGGTGTAATCGAATGGAATCATAATTCAAAGAGTTGGAGGAGCACCAAAGGTGAAACGTCGTGACATGATCTCCCAGGTCCTCACCACCTTTCCCTTCAAACTTCGGAATGTCGGAAGGGAGCTTGGTAGGGACTAGAGGCCAAGTAGGGTCGTGACACACCGGATCATTCGTGAGCTTTGAAAGATCCAGGAGATTCAAGCATGCAAGGAATGAGAGCTGAGGCTGGAAAGCTTGATTATAAGCTCCCATAAAAGGCTGGTTAAATGGAACTGTGTTATATGACGGACCAAAAGCTTGACCATGAGGATTAAATTGCTGATACTGAGGACCTGATGGCCCGTAAGCTTTCCCATGGCCATAAGATTGATAACCTCCTCCTGGATGACCCATTTGAGAGTAAGCAGGTATATGCGTTAAGCAGGTATATGCGTGTTTTGAGCACCATACTGGGGTGGTGGGTGATATCGGGGGCCAGCACCGATTGTGTTGTAGTAAGGGTTGCCACCATGAGTATGGGGCATGTATGTACTATTCATAGTGGGAACCATGTTGTATTGACCCTAATGGTATGGTATGTTCCCACCCCCAACATTAGGATTAGCTTGAGCAGTCGTGTGGTGACCAAAAGCATGAGACGTATTCCCAGCTCCAACATGGGTGTGACCAGTTGTTAACACCTAAAAAGTGCTCACTAGCTCATTACCTTACTCACATGACCCATTTGTCCACTTTTCCACCATCTGAGCCTCTGAAACCAACAAAAGGTCACCAAAAGACCTTAGTACACCCCTTTTTCCATTAAAAAAATATTATTTTTCCAAGAAAATCATAAAAAACCCTCAAAAAGGGTCCAAATTCCCAAAAATATTAAAAAGGGAATTAAAATATTATTTTTATTCAAAAAAGGAAAAAGGAGGGAAAAGTACCTAAACCATGTTGGTCAATACCATTTGGTTTTCACAAAACCACAGATGGTATTTCCCACAACCAAAACCTATAAAAAGGTGGTAGGGGCTCCTTATTTCACATCCTTCCATTATCTCATCCTTATGCTGCTGAAATATCCCCTGAGCACTTTTAGCCATTGAAGCAACCTTGGAGAAAGAGACTTATTGGAGTTTGGAGCTACTCATCTTGGGAGTTGCTCAACATCAACCTTCACCATTGAAGGTAATATCGCAAGCACTTGCTTGCCCCCCACTTTTCAATACAAAAAATTATTTATTATGTTTCTTGTTCTTGATTTTGAAATGTTTACATTATTTGCTTAGATTCTTGTTTAGATCCATGAAAAGTATTGTTTATTTAGTTTATTGTTTTTATTTCTATTGAAACTGCTGCTACTAGTTAGCAGGTGCCCATAGCACTAAGCCTGGTTGCAAAACCGGGCCAACAGTTTTTGGCGACTCCGCTTTGGTTTGAACTTTAGATCTCTAGTTTTGCCCTTAAATCTTAGTTTTTATGACTTTTTAACCTTTAGATCCATAGATCTACCATCTTAGACAGCAGATCTATTGCTGTTCTAAGATTTGGCCCCATAAACAGCCCGAAATTTTCAATTTTCGGGTTCGTTTCTCGGTTTCCGTGCACGGCTTCCGCCTCGCGGCTTTTTGCCAGACAGTCGCGCGGTCCATCGCGACTTTTCTGCGTTTTTTCGCGCGGTCCATCGCGGCCTTTTTTCCAGACAGTCGCGCAGTCCATCGCGACTTTTCTGTGTTTTTCCGCGCTGCACACCGCGGCTTCACGGCCTATTTCCACGCTGTCCATCGCGACTGTGCACCCAAAACCCGCGCGGTCCATCGCGACTGTGCGTCCAAAACCCGCGCGGTCCATCGCGACTGTTCGGCCAAAACCCGCGCGGCCCATCGCGGCTGTTCGTCCAAAACCCGCGCGGCTGAATTTTTCATTCGGCCATCCTGATTTTGAAAAATATTTTTTACTGTACTTTCTGCCCATAGCACATTTTTTACAGTATTAAATTCTGCATATTTTACAGCTTTGAAAAATTTTTTTTACTATTTAAAAGTGCAACCTAGAAATCTTTTTAAAAATTTTCAAGAAAGTGAAAGAAAGACTCATTTTGCATTTTCATCTAGATTCAAATTTTTTCTTGTTTACTTCTTTAGAATCTTGCCCTTAGCAATTTTTCTTGAAACGAAGAAATCCATTTATTTCTTTTAAAAAGGAGTTTATTATTTGCTTTCCTAAATCCAAGAAATCCTTTATTTTTTGAGTTATTTTTTGAAAAGCATATTAATTCCTTTTAGTGAAAAAAGTCTTAAATATTTGCTTTGTATTTTCGAAAAGTCCTTTATTTTTTGAAAATTTCCCTTAAAGCATTTAATTTTTTCAAGTTCAGTTTACAACACCTCACGTGCACTCACACGATCACTTAATTGAACTAAGACTTAAAACCTACCCTAATTTGAACACACTCTTAACCCCACTTGGGGAACACTAAAAGAATTCTTGTAGCTAGGTAGTATTGGGGGGATAGGTGTTCCAATAACACCCCTCAGTTCATACATCTGAGACATAGAAGTTGTCCAATTAGGGAGCTAAAATCTCTTAGTACTTTTTGGCGCGGTCACAACCGGTTTGTGGGAAGGCCTCTCCCCTAGGAGGGTTGAAGTCGCGAGGATGGTTCCGGAAGCCTGAGTGGGATACCGAAACCCATTCAGTAACCGAAGGGCTACCATTCGCAGTTCTCGGGATATCCCTGTATTGGGATATTGCGATCAAAGGACCAAACGGCAGATTTACCTTTTCTCGACGCGTCATGAACGGAGTATCCTAGTAGCCTGTCTTTTTAGGATTGATTACCCGGTGTCCCTCCCGGTAGGGGGATATCTAGCCGTTGTCTCAACATTCATATTGTCTGACTTGGATTTCATCACCTTGCAGAGGATATCGTCTGTTTGAGTCACAATACTTTTAGATTAGGTGTTTGCATGATCTTTACCACCTTTTGAGTCTAGTTACACCTATTTTTTCTAGGAGCCGCTTGCATGTTGGTATTCTGACCAGTTGTTGCATTCCTCCACTTATTGTAGCATAGCTGCTAGAATAAGTGCATTTTTTGAGGATTGATTTTTTGGCCTGTGAGCCTTCTTTTTTCACTCCCCTTCTTGCACCCTTGGTTGCATTTAGGGTTTTGAGTCTTTTACATACATATCACCACCTGATACTTAAAACAAATTTTTACATAAAAAACATATTCTCACCATTGAGGACTCTAGACGTTCTCGTCGTCTACAGGGCGAACTCCCAGAGTTTAGTCCACTTGGCTCTCCACGTCACGGACGCAGAGCATTATCCCTTGATTCGACACATCGTCAATCAATTAGACGGTCATCCGATTCTGACATACCCCACTTCACCTTTGATTTGGAGGTAGAATCCGAAAACCCCACCGAGTTACCACCAACCACAATTATGTCTGGAACACCAGTTGATCCACTTTATACATTAACCATAGGTCAGACATCCGCAGACCCTTCTGCGGGAGTACCATCAACGGCAACAGCCACCCCCTTGGGTATGCCCAATATGGGTAACACTCCACATTTAGGAATGCCTAGCACAGGACCACCACCTGTCATGGGCATGCCCAACATGGGGGTCATACCCCCTTCGGGTTCCACAAACCCTATCCCAGGAATCCCTAGTGCGATTCCTAACCCAAGTGTAACCCAAGTTGCACTTGGGAGCGCTAACCCATATCAGGCCACACCTTTTGGAGGGCACATACCCTCCATACCTAGCATACCTATAGGCGCTACTGGACCCCTACACCATACCACAATGGCTAGGCAGGTCCCGGTTCCGGTCACCACATCCGCTAGTCTACCATACATGGCAAGTCTCAACCTGCCAGATTTAGCTAGGCTCACAAATGACCCCATCAGGCATGATCCTGCTTGGCCCCATATTCCCACTAAGCTTCCCTCTGACATCCCTAAATTTGAGGGTAAAGCCGGAGAAGACCCCCAAAATCACATCATGTCATTCCATTTATGGTGTTCCTCCAACTCCATAGTGGATGACTCAATCCGCCTACGGCTTTTACAACGCACCTTCACTGGCTCCGCAGCCAAATGGTACATCAAGCAACCCCATGGGACGCATTCCACATTTACCTCCCTTGCCTCGACCTTTCTACAATTCTTCCAGCTACCTGTCCGCTACGATGCGGGCGTCGAGATCCTACTGTCTTGCAGACAGAACACGGCCACGCATATCACTGACCATATTCATGATTGGCGTCGGCGCCGAAGCCTATGCAAGATCAAATTAGACGACCGAATCTTTTTAGACTAGTTCCTTAAATCCCTCCTTCCTCTCATTGCGAAGGATGTAGCATCTGAAAGACCCCAGTCTGAGGAGGAGGCCATCCTTAAGGCCCAACAGTTTGATCTTATCTATGCCCAGTCAGGTTACCTATACACAATCATACCTGACGCCCCACGAGGTGACTCTGCACGCGGTGACACACCGGGGGCATCACATGCCGCTGATGGCATTATTGGCCAAATTACACCGCAAGCAAAACCTTTCAGTATGGTGAGCACCAGGCCCGCCCCAGACCTTTCTAGGGCTACATCTAGCTCTGGGGCGACAAATTCTTATGCTCCAACAAACCAGACCCATCACGTTCATGGACCCTCTTGTCCACAACATTGTTATGGCCAAGCGCCATCAGCATATGTACCCCCTACATACTATGCTCAACCTACGGTACAAAACCCCATGCAGTTCCAACAACAGCCCATGCATTACCCACAACCGGTTGCACCGGCTAACCTCACACCTCCACCAGCTCAGGGGTACCAACAACCCCAGCAGGCAACTGGACCACCTCCAGCTCCACCAGCGTACTATCCACCGCAACCTGCTCCCGCACCTGCGGCTCCTCAGAATCCCCCCAATGCTCAAGGGCATGTGTACGCACAACAACATCAGCCCCAATACCAAAATAACCAACGCAACCAGGGTGGGAAACCAAACCGCGGAAGAGGACGCAACTGTGGAAACAATCAAAACCGTAACCAAGCTCCACAACCTACCCATCCTCCGCAAGAAAATAACGCGGCGCCCGCTCATCAGAACCCTGATCGGCCACCTAAGCAACCCAAAAATGCTAATTTACGAACAAACCATCCTTGTTCCATTTGCGGTGTCTATGGCCACTATACCCACGCTTGCCCACATCTCGAGCGAGCTCGACAACTATGGACAAATGACGCCCATCGTCAAGGGCAGGCGGCTCCTCAGCCACCACCCAACCCCCCACCACCTCCACAACAACCTTTGGTACTACAAAACCCTTTTCCAACACAAGGAGTGGTGAACACTCAGCCGTTAGCCCCCCCACAGGGCAACGTGCAACCACAACAAATTACCTACGCAGCTCCTGACCAACCCATGTTTGATTCAGGAACCCACCACTTATTGATGATGTCCACTGCCGACGTCAATATCCAAACCCGTCGAAACCAATACGGACCGACTGCTGAAGCCCCCCCCGCTGAAAAGGATACTAATGCTCATCCCACTGATCAAACATTGCGTATCCCTCAGGTTCCACTCGACGGCGCTTCTAAAGCACCTCGCTTCCCCCTACGCCGAATCAACAACAACCCCAATGCACGGGCTGCGTCCAACTACAACATTGTAGATGACTTAGCTCAATCTCCCGCATCCATGTCTGCGTTAGAAGTCTTAAAAACCTGTCCTACTCAGCGCAAGACTTTACTTTCCGCCATTGGGGCGATTGACCCAAATGATTCGAACTTGATGACCTTTGATTTAGACCAATCTGAACCACGGCTGCCTTCTACAATAGCAGTCCAAGTTTCCGTTTCTATTCGGAATCTTGTCATCCATCGATGTATCATCGACGAGGGTGCCTCCACATGCGTCATGTCCACTTTTGTTTGGCAGAAGTTGGGATCCCCTGCTCTCCAGCAATCCACCACTGCCTTGCGGGCCTACGACGGCCGGTCAGCTCAACCTCAAGGTTTATTACCCAAGGTACCCGTCCAATTAGGTGGGAAAACTGTGCTCATCGACATAGAGGTCATTAACGCCCAGCTCGACTATAACCTTTTACTTGGCCGCAGTTACATGTACGCCATGAAAGCGGTCGCCTCCTCCGTTTTCCGCACCATGATGTTCCCCCACGAGGGACGCGTGGTCAAAATTGACCAACTCACCTACTATGATCCCAACGCCCCTGCAGCACCCGAGAATGTTCTTCCCATGATTGAACAACCCGCTTCTAGTGCAGTTACCTCCTTTGTGTCTTCTGTGGCACCCGGACTTTATTCGGATACACCAATGACCTCTACATTCCAGGCCATTCCACCACCGTCACTGGAGACCCAGGTCGCAAACCTCTGTACTCTTTCGCAGAATACGCAAACGTCCAGTGGTCAACCACCATTGATCCCCAGTCACATTGGTGTTACACCCATCCACACCATCCCCTTCTTATTTCCTCCTTCAGGTGTAGTAAGCGCCCCGGTTATGGCTACCCTTAGCCTACCCGGGCTAACATTGGGATTACCCGTGTGGTATATTCCGCCTCCTGTTCGACCACCGACACCAGACGTCATCCTCCAACCGGTACAACCTATTGTTACCACAAATCAGCCTCCTCCTGGTGTCGCCATCCCTTCGTCGTCAACGACACCTCCTCCTAACCTCAATATCCCTTCGTCGTCAATGAAACCTCCTCCTGGCCTCACGATTGCTTCGACGTCAAAGGATCCCCCTCTTCTTGCTAAGTCCACTGGGGGCAGAGGTCCACAACCATACACTGCTATACCACCTCCTAAGGCAGCCAAACCCCCACCGGTGTTTCGAGCTCCCCCCAAATGTTCATTATGCGATGAAATTGGCCATCCAACTCATCAATGCCCACATTTACCGGCACTCCAAGAGCATATGAATATGTTGGACGATGACATCGGCATCCCAGTAGTCAGATTAGAGCCACCTCTACAGCCTCGCGACAAATCACTGCGCACTAACCATCCTTGTGCGATATGCAGTGTTTAAGGCCACTACTCTCACCATTGCCCTGATCTACCTGACTATAGAGCAGCGTTGTACGAGTTAAACAATGCCGACTTAGAGATATCTCCTCCCCTCATCGAGGAGATCCACCCCCCACCATCATCCTCGTCAGAAGAAGTCAATACGATATATATGATTTCAACAACCTTCAAACCAGAACCCCTTGATTTATGGTCTGACTACTTCAATACTGATGAGCAGATTTTGGAGACACTCACTGCACCCGATTACCCTTGGGATGATATGCATCATCGCTCGTACTTTCTCCCGGAAACATCTACCTCCACCGCATCCAACCAGCTATCAGTCGAGTCGAAAGACTTCATACCCGCTAAGGTCGATTGGTTAAAGGACCCTATCCCAGCACCGGATGCCTTTGAAGAAGGGAACATGTCAAACATTTCCCCCACTATACAGATAGACATTTCCATAACACCAGGGAAACCTGAGCTCATCTCGCTGGGCGCATTTTGCACTCAAGCAGAAACTCAGGCATACAAAAAACTCTTTCAAGAGTTTCGAGACGTCTTTGCCTGGTCTTATACCGAGATGCCTGGTCTCGACCCCGCCATTATTGAACACCACATCGATACATGGCCGGAAGTACCCCCTGTTCGTCAGAAACAACGACCTATTCACCCTGCCAAGCTCCCCGCTGTTAAGGCTGAAGTCGAGAAACTTCGAAAAGCAGGTTTTATCTACCCTATTCCGTACACCACCTGGGTGTCGAACCCCGTTCCAGTCAACAAAAAGAAAGGCACCCTTAGAGTATGCACTGACTTCCGCGATCTAAACCACGCTTGTCCAAAAGACAATTTCCCCATGCCATTCATTGACCAACTCATTGATGAGTGTGCGGGCCATGAGGTCCTATCCTTCATGGACGGGTTTTCCGGATATAACCAGATTCACATCCGCAAGGAGGATCAGTACAAGGTGCCACTTTCTAGCAAGCCATGACCTATTGCTTTCACGACTTGGTCCATATCTTGCGAGTCTATCTTGACGACCTCACAGCCCGTTCCCGAAAACGATCCGACCACCTTAACGACCTCCGGCAAGTTTTCCTGCGTTGTCGCAAATATAAAATCCGCTTGAACCCACACAAGTGTGTCTTTTGCGTCCCAGCGGGCCGGTTGTTGGGTTTCATTGTTTCCCAGGATGGAATCACTGTCGATCCCCTGAAATTCAAAGCCATCTTAGAACTTCCCCCTCCTCGCACGCTTCGACAGCTTCAGAGCTTGCAAGGGCGGTCCAATTTTCTTAGGCGCTTTGTCCCTGATTATGCCACCAAAGTCCACGGGTTCTTACGCTTACTTCGTACCCACATACCCTTTGTTTGGGACGAGCAAGCAGACACGGCATTCGAAGCCCTCAAGAAAGCTCTCACACAAGCCCCCTTGATATCCCCACCGGATTTCTCCCAAGACTTCACCCTTTACGTCTCGGCATCTGAACATGCCGTGTCCGGAGTTTTGGTCCAGGAAGATGCCTCCCACAAAGAGCATGTGATTTATTACGTCAGCCAGACCTTATCTGGCCCACCTCTACGTTACCCATACGAGGAAAGATTAGCACTAGCTGTAGTCTTTTCCGTACAAAAACTGCGACACTATATTTTGCTTAGTCATACCACGGTTGTTGCCGACTCCAACCCCATGGTCTACCTCCTCACCCGGCGGCTCCTTCAGGGTCGTGTCGCTAAATGGGTCATTATCCTCCAGGAATATGACCTTACTTTCAAGACTCCCAAAAGCACCAAAGCCCTCACGCTTGCTCACCTCATTACAGATCTCCCATCCTCTTCAACATCACCCGTCATCCAAACGGACCTGATTGACGAGCAGATCTTCGTCATTTCGTCTGACGACCCTTGGTACGGAGACATTTTGACTTACCTTCGTACGCAAAAATTCCGACCACACATCGATCGTGATGGACGTCGTCGCATACGACACCACGCCCCCCGATACCTACTTATTGGGGATGTACTTTATCGATGCGGCGTTGATACTATCTTACGCCGCTGCCTATCCCATAGTGAGGCAGAACAAGTCCTCAATGATTGTCATAGCGGTGCCTGTGGAGGCCATTTCTCCGGCATGGCTACCGCCCAGAAAATCATTCGGGCCGGTTATTTTTGGCCATCATTGTTTACTGATTGCATCACCGCAGTCAAGCATTGCCAGAACTGCCAGCTATTTGCCCCCAAAGAAAGACCCCCCCCTGCCCCCCTTCATCCAGTCATCACTGTTGGACCATTCTGCAAATGGGCCATAGACTTCCTCGACTGCAACCCCCCGTCAGCCGGCGGTCACAAACACATCATTGTGGCCGTAGATTATTTCACCAAGTGGGAAGAAGCCATGCCAACCTATAATTGCAAAGCCGACACTGCGGCACGGTTTTTCTTCAACCATGTTATCGCTCGTTTCGGAGTACCACAACAGCTAGTTTCTGACCACGGCTCTCACTTCGAAGATGCCGTCTGGAAGGAATTATCAACCATGTTGAAATTTGAACACCATTTCTCTTCCGCTTACTACCCCCAAGGAAACGGCCAAGTCGAAGCGATCAATAAAATCTTGAAGACCATTCTCCAATGCACTGTAGACAAGCACAAATCCAATTGGCATCACATGCTTTTCCCGGCACTCTGGGCCTACCGCACATCAACCAAAACCGCCACCGGTTTTACCCCGTTCCATTTAGTTCACGGTGTCGAATCTGTCCTCCCTATTGAGTGCCAGATCCCTGCTCTAACCATCGCCGTTGAGCTCCTACCGGATACTTCCCCGATCGAGCAACGTTTACTACTCCTAGAGCAGGCCGATGAAGATCGGCGCACCGCCATTCAAAACATGGAAGCTACTAAACAACGATCGAAACTAAGTTACGACAAACGCGTCCACCCAAGAACCTTTTCAGAGGGAGACCTTGTCCTCGCTTACGATCAAGCTCATGATAAAACCGGAAAGGGAAAGTTTGTGTCTATGTGGCAAGGCCCCTACATCATACACACCTGCCTCGGGCAGGGGGCATACATTCTGACCGATTCAGAAGGCAACACCCTGCGCAACCCACGCAACGGGTTATACCTTAAAATATTTTACCCATAGAAAATCTCATGGACACCATCGTCCATTTTAGTATAGGCATACATTTTTTCACAAAAAATTTTCAAAAAACCTAAATATTTGTTTTCTCTGCATGACCACAGATGGAGCCTCTTCCACTCTGCCATGTCGGTTTCGCTGATGGTGCAAGCCGTTGGTCTCCCAATCTCGCCTCCGCAGCTTGGGTAATATACTCCCCTTCACATGAGTTAATTCACATTGATGGAGTATGTTTAGGTGCCGCCACCAATAATCAAGCTGAATACGATGCCGTGACCGGTCTCCTGGCCGCTGCTCTCCAGATGAGCATACGTCACCTCAACGTTTTCTTGGACTCACAGCTCCTAGTTTCCCAGCTCAACAATGATTACCAGGTACGCGATCCCTGTCTGTTCAGAAAATTCCTGCGCACTAAACAAATGGTTAGACAGTTTGAATCCATTACATTCACACATGTCCCAAGACACCTCAATAGTGTAGCAGGTAATATGGCCAACAGTGTCCTCGACTGGCACACCAATCACATCATGTCATATCCATAAACAAAAAATGCATCCATGTGCAAAACATGTGCCTCCATGGGCATATACAAAAACCAAAAATGCATCCATGTGCATAACATGTGCCTCCACGGGCATAAAAACAACCAAAATAATGCATCCATGTGCATAACATGTGCCTCCACGGGCATATATAAATCAACAAACAAACTGCATCCACGTGCATAACATGTGCCTCCACGGGCATATACAAAAGACAAATGTGCATCCACGTGCATACACGACAATATATCCACAATATATATCCACATATATATACAAATCAAATAGTCAGTTCATAAGTGCCCCCAGCACTCAATATACAAAAAACACATCTGTCATACACAAAATGCTTCCCCATATGCTCATGAGCATTTGGGGGCAAGTACAATGTCGTCTACTCATCTGGATCCTCAGGATCCTCGGGCTCCTCCTCCGGCTCCTCCTCCGACTCCACCTCCGCCGGCCCAGCCGGGTCAGGACGACCCCGAACTCGCCGCTCTGCTGGCCCTGCTGGATCATCCCTCAAACGGATCCTCCCCTGAGCCGGCCCTGCCGGAGCATCTCCTCCACCACCCCCGTGCCTCGCCGCAAGCACCGCTGTCCTCAACAGGAGCGACTGCCACTCAGGTGGCGCACCAAGACATCCCTGCAAAACATCCCGATCCAGATCCCTCCAACCATCCTCAGGGAACCTAGCTAGGATCCGGGCAAAGGTACGCCGGACACCATCTATGGCGTCACCATCAGGGCCAACCCCTCGCCCACGATCTGCATATCCTCCACCACGCGGAGGACGTACAGGTACTGGGGGACGAGCGACCACCATCGCCCGCCCCTGCCGAGCCACACAGTCAGGTGGTGGCACTGGACCCACATCTGCACAAAGCAAGTAAACCATTAGACACTATATAACAAAATCATCATAAACCAAACAACATATGATACATCATCAAATAAAACACAAAACATACCGTCCAAGCCCCAGGCCTATCCTGGGGCACGAGGCATCTCCGCGTCACCTCTGTAATCCATGCCGGCGTAGGGATAGTCCTCGATCACCAGAGGCATCTGCTCCCACTGCTGAAAAAAGTCCTCTGTGAAATAGCCACGGATACCACCGCCAGCACGGGGCATCATCTGCCCCCACCTCATCATACGAGGCTCGCTCGGCAGACCAGCACGAACGGGTACATGTGGCCGCAAGGTCGGCACCCGCTCGAAGAAAAAACAGCATAAAAAAGAGGCGTAACAAAACTCGCCCCCCTCTCTCACGGCCTTGTCCAGATCTCTCCGGACACCGGCCAAGAACATCTGCGCCCAAGCGTAGTAAGTACCCCGTAGAACGGAGTCCACCATCATCGTCTGCCCCCCAGACATACGATGTGGGGCAGCAGCACCCAAAACCCTCAGAACACAGGCACCAACATCCCGCATATCCCTCTCACGTAGGAAATTCAGACTAATAGAGCTGTTTACCAAAACAGCGTCATCCACACAGAAGGTCTGTAAGAGGTCCTCCATATCCACACCCGGAGGCAACCTCGGAGAAATATCACCCACCTCACCTAAGCGAGGCAAACCGGTCAAAAAATATACATCAGTGAGAGTAATCTCCAACCTCTCACCACCAATAATGAAGGCACCCTCTGCCGGCACCCACCACTGCACGAGCTTGTTCAGGAGTCTCCTCACTGAACGGATAGGAGGTATCTGAGCGAACTTCAAGAGTCCGCTCATGGCTAGGGTCTGTCTCACCCCTCCATCATTCTCAATCCTCAGCATCAGCTCACCATCAATCTCTCTCTCCCGCCACACAGACTGAGGTCTCCGCAACATCCTGCCCAAAAACAGAAGAAATTTTTAGCCCCAGCATAAAAATTTTAGAAAAATCCCATCGCGGCTTTTACACAAAAAGCCGCGATGCCCATCGCGGCTTTTCCACAAAAAGCCGCGAAGACCATCGCGGGATTCATGCAAAAACCCGCGATGAACATCGCGAGTTTTGTCCAAACAGTCGCGATGAACATCGCGACTATCACCCATGAACACGCGATGAACATCGCGGGTTCCGACCTCACAGTCGCGATGAACATCGCGACTGTGATTCGAAAACCCGCGCGGTTCATCGCGGGTTCAGCCCCGAAACCCGCGCGGTTCCACGTTGGAGAGTCAACGTGGAGTTTCGCGGCCTTCGGGGGCCCACCACCAACCAAAAAAGACATAATTGACAAGGTTAAGGCAAATAGAGTTACCTGCAACTCGCTAAATCGAAAACCAACGGTGAAATCTCCCGGAAATCAAGAAAGAGCTCTGACAGCTCTATCAAACTCGCACGTAACAATGACAAGTCATATTGGGCCCCACGTCCTATTTATAGAAATTCCACAAATTTCAAACAACCATTGCGGGGTCATACGAAGTCCATTTCTCAAACCGTTGATACCGTTGGGATCAGCACAGCGAGAACTTCATAGAGGTTCCTTCCGTTTCCCGTTTTCACGGGGTCCATTTTTTGACCATTTTTTAGCCTCCCTCGTCACCTCGGTTTGCGTGCCACATCGGCCGTTCTCCGTTTTCGACGTGCCTTATATCGCCGGATTCAGTTTTCCGCGCTCGTGACGATGCTTGAGATCATTTCTCGCTCTCACCTTTAGATTTTTCGGGCATTTTTTCCACGCCTCCTCGTCGCCTCGGTTTGCGTGCCACATCGGCCATTCTCCGTTTTCGACGTGCCTTATATCGCCGGATTCAGTTTTCCGTGCCCGTGATGATACTTGAGATCATTTCTCGCTCTCACCAGGACCAATATCAGCATTGTGTCCCGACCCCTCGTCACCTCGGTTTGCGTGCCACATCGGCCGTTCTCTATTTTCGACATGCCTTATATCGCCGGATTCAGTTTTCTGCGCCCGGGATGATGCTCGAGATCATTTCTCGCGCTCACCTCTAGATTTTTCGGGCATTATTGCCTTGTGACCCCTTCGTCACCTCGGTTTGCGCGCCACATCGGCCGTTCTCCGTTTTCAACAATCCTTAGGTCACCGGATTCAGTTTTCCGCACAGATGACGATGCTTGAAACCTTTTCTCGCCCTCATCAATCCATTTTTGTTCGGTATAATTTTATCCCTTTTTCGGGCCGAGCAACCCCTTTTTACGAAAAAGGCACTTAGGGAGTTTCTGTTAAGCTCTTTTCTGACTCCTAAAACAATGAAAAGATCGCCGAGCAATCTTGCTTCCTTTCATGCTCGCTAAACGTATCTGAAAGGGCGTCTACCTGGTATAAGTTTACCCCTTTTCCGGACCTCGTAGACTAATTACGAAAAAGGTATACTCTAGTCACATCGGCTAGAAGAGTACTCCATCCGCATCATTTTATGCTTTTTCGGGCCTTGGAGACTAAACTTACGAAATATTCCCACCCCCTACATTAGAATTACTAGTGGCGGCGGTGGATGCAAAAGTATGCGGTATGTGTCCACCCCCGTGGTTGGGAGGAATGGTATCATGTGCAAAAGCAGTCCTAGGTTGACGAGTAGTGATGCATGTATTGGGTTTTGGATGGCGAGTCGTGTTTCAAACAACATTTCGGCTAGGTTGTGTATTCCTAGGAGGTGGTCGTGCTCCAACATAAGCATTGTTAGAAATATGACCAGTCCCGATATTATGTGAGTGGGTGGAAAACGTAGTGCCCACAGTGGGCATAGTATGGCTAACACTTTGACTAGTGCCAGCATGAGTACCAACCATAGTGGAAGGTTCAACAGTATTGTGACTAGGCATACCAAAAGAGAGTGCGGTGGGGTTGATCATAGGGCCGGAATCATTATGAGTCTCAAGCCTCTCGTATCTAAAATCACGTGGAAATGAAGGAATGAAAGGCTCGTCCTGTTCTTCCCCCTCGGGTAAGTCGGGCATTCCGTAAAGATAATTATTTGGATTCGAAGGATCAAACGGATCCCGGTCAAGTGGATTAGGCCAAATAGAACCAAGTTGAGTCTTAGGTGGATCACCTCCCCAATCCTCATGAGGAGTATGGGGATCGGAAGTAAGGTCAACTCTACCCAAAGGAGTAGGAGGGTCTTTCCCAATATCAGGATGTGCAGGCATGTAATCTTCAACGTAAGTCTCGTATGAATCCATAGACTCAGAGGGAGCCCTCCGGTGTCCCCTAGAAATACGGTGTGTAACCTCGAGTGGCTTTAAACTAGCCAAATGACAGGACCGACGGAGAGTAGGGCTCCACGGCACGTTCTCTCCGGAGAGAGACACAACGTCTCCTAAAGGCCAACTATCGATCAAAAAATAGTAAATCAAAAGCACACACCTAGAGAAACTATAGCCAAGAGCAAACAAACAGAGTGGCTAAATGAGCTCCCGACACTAGAGCCGGTATGTCTCGCCTAGGAGAGGCTTGAGACTCCCAAACTATAGCCAGAGGTAACAAAATAAGATATAGAGACACCCAGGCTTCACTGTGTCGACAAGGTCAAGTCCACTACACGAGCACAACTGTGCTGTCCAATCCCTATCTGAATCAGGACACAAATAGCATAACCACTGCAAGTACCCTGTGTGGTACCTAGGTAAGGAAACTATGTTCACCACAATATAACCAATGCTTAGGGGGACAATCACAGGTGGGACCCATCGTATGGGCAGGGTAGCTAAGCCCGAAGCACAAGAGGAAAAACCTCCGGTACCCCCAGATACGAACAAATACTGGATATATCTCCCACGTTCAGCCGGTATCAGAGGGATATCTCCTCAACCAACCTCCCGTGACCTCATGCTTAACTCTGGATTGAGTAGAGCTTCTTGAGAGCATCGATCTATACCATGTATTCCTCCACTCCCTGGTCAGACACCTAATGTTTTGTCTAGTATTCTTGGATTGTTAACTCACAATGATCTATTCCAAGACTCTAAACCTATGATAGTTGGTGTACCCTATAAAATAAAATTAGTCTAATAAATTTTAATGATTAAGCGTTAATTTTAGTGGCTGTGATTACTCAAAGGATATGGTCATGAAACAAGTGATGTGTAGACTCAATAGTATGCAACATCGTCCCTAGACTCATCTATCCAATAAAACAATGACACTAATATGCACAGTCAACCAACAATTCCAAAATAAAGATGCAATCTTTTATCTTTTCGATGCACAAGAAGAACCTAAGATGAAGGCAACAAGCACTCAATGCAATATGCAGTACATGGAAATAAAATATTTTTGTATTTTCGCTTATAAATGAGAAGGAAGATGCAAAAAACTAAATGAATATTTTTGTATTTTTTCAATATAAATGAAATGAAAAAATGCAAGCAAAATCCTACTATTCAATCACTGAAGTGCCGAGAAGATCACTAAGACAACCCAACAGATCCTAAATAGCAAGACTCAGCCAAATGAAAGATCTCAAAAGGAAGAAACCAAGACGCTAAAACCAAAGATTGGTAAAAATCCAAGAAGGCTCAACCAAGATAAACGAAGAGATCCGGTCACAACCAAGGCATGAAACAGTCAAGAAAGAGGCCAACAAAGACTCAGGAACCAACCAAACTCACCCAGCAACAACCAATAGCCATAAACCAACAAAAGCTAGAGTTACACGCTACTGTCGAAGGAAATCCTGCGGGTACCCGCGAGCAGTAGACTAAACAAAGGAGGGTATACGTGGGCAGAGCTAAGCTAGCCCGTGGGCGAGGAAAAGCAAATGGTCAAATAAAGAGTCCAGAGGCTCAGAAAAAGCAAGTTTTCTAAAGTGTATCTTAACAGCCAATCAGTGACACAAAGCTTTGATAAACAACAACTCTAATTATGGACTAATGCTCAAAATTTTTCCAAACATGGATGTTTTCCCCAACGGAGTCGCCATTTCTGTATTGGAGAAAACTCACTATGGCTTGGGAATACCACAGAAAACAGATGACTTCATAAATCTACTCAATTCTCAAAGAAATGCTATTATAAATGACAATGTTAAAATAATGGAGAAATGTAACCAACCTCGATCCAACGTTTGATGTAGATCCCCGTTGGAGCTTTCAATCTGCGCACATCCAAGCACTTGTAATCTGCAAATTAGTCTTGACAACCAATATCTAACAAGTACATGTGATATATAAATGACATTAACATTATCAATAACAATGGTCCATAACATCATAAGCAAATGTAACGCAATGTATAATAAACAACATTCACACCATGAATGGACGAGAATATGAGTATTTCTATTAATGAACAAGAAGAAGTACAAAGAGATATGACCTCTTTCCAGCAACCAATCTGAACCAAGATCTAGATCAATCCACTTGTGCCTCCACCACTTCAATCCTCCATGAATGGAAAACTCAAACTAGAAAGGAGTCTGGAAGGTGAACATAACTGGTTCACAACTACAAGGATCAATGAGTGCAGACTCAAGATAGGGTAAAAATCCACTAGAGTGCCTTTACTATTCTCTTCTTCCTCCCATCCATAAGCCATATGTGCTCAATATATAGTCCTCTCAAAGGTAGGTGAAAGTACACATTGAGATGTTACTTGGGCAGATGGAGAGCCAAAGGTCACCCAATGACTGCTTTTTGGGAGTAAAAAGTAATTAATAGTGGTTTTTACCCTTTTACTTGATACCCGTGGGCTATAGTGCTGCAACTCGCGGGTACGCATGCTATAGTGATGCAACATGCGGGTAGTAACAAAAATAGGGAAAACTGGTATCACTGAAGGATAAAAATGGATCTGAGTCACTGAAATGGATCCTACAGGCCAAAGAATGCTGATGCTCACAGGGTGGAAGATTTCTGTGTAACATTACCGGATGAGTGTTATCTTTAAAATGGTCATTGTTGAGATCTATCCATTTTCATGTTCATTGTTTGTTGGCTGTTATCTTTTGAGTATTTTCTTTGAATTGAGTTTCACGAATTTGGTTGATTAACATGTTGTCTTTAGATGGATTTGATTGCAGAGATAACTAGTTCTTCCCAGCCAGTTGCCATTTGTTGTAGCCACAATAGATCCCATGCTTAGCTAAGCACGGGAGCCCCCAATTTTAATAAACGCAAAGGTTTTTGGGTGAGTCATCTTGAAATTTTTAGATTTTGATTTTACCTCTAAGATTCTTCACCCATGCTTTTGGTCTACTTGTTTGTAAGGGTTTGATTATTTCTTCCAAAGTGTTTCGGTCTGAAAAGAGCCAAACTTTTGAGTATTTTGTTGACTTTTATCATAATCCCAAAATCCGACATTTGGAGAACCCGAAATCCGACATTTGGAGAACCCGAAACTCGCAATCCGACAAGTGCGGGTTGCGGGACTGTTGTTTTTAAGTTTTGGTTTTGATAATTCCGAAACCCACAACCTGAGGGCTGCAGGTTGCGGAATCATTCTTTAATAAGATTGAGAAATAATTACCCCGAACCCCGCAATGGTGGCATTCGGCTTTCAGGATTGTGTTTTTTTTTTCGTTTATTTGGTGTGTGTTCCCGAAACCTGCAACCCGTAATTTCGGGATGCGGCTTTTAGGATGATTATTTCTCTTCACGGTTTAACGTTTCGAAGCCTGCCACTCGCATAGTCGGTTTTCGGCTTCTGGAAATCCCTTTTTTACTTCCATTTTGCATACCCGCAACTTGCAAATCCGTACTTTGGGGTTTCGGCTTG
This sequence comes from Larix kaempferi, assembly GCA_027924585.1. Lineage (NCBI taxonomy): Eukaryota > Viridiplantae > Streptophyta > Pinopsida > Pinales > Pinaceae > Larix > Larix kaempferi. Next base: position 1,584,694 of record BSBM01000013.1, read on the forward strand.
CGGGATATTTGAACAAGAACTTCATGAAAATACTTGAACTGGATTCCGCATCCTGCTCTAGTTAATCTCAGTCGTCCATTTGTTATGGTCTCACAGTCATGTCGATTTTGGGTATTCAGTTAAGTCAGGTTTTCCATTTTGTCTTTTAAAGCTGGTTCTGCCAAATTATCAATTTTCTGTGTAATTCACGACGACGGACACTATTACAAGTCTATCAGTTAGTTCATGTTGAATGGATGCCATCTCTTCGCCTTAAGTTTGTCATGTCTGGACTTGAGCTTTGACATCTTGTCGTTTTTTGTTCCACCTCTTAACAATTGGATTTGTTACGTGCGAAGAATCGATAGCCCGTGTACTAGAACTCCTAGTCGAGACCTTTTTGCACATCAACTCTATCACCATAACCTTCGTCTCCATTATTAATCACCAGTCATAATTATTGATGGAAGATTGCGTTTAATGATGTGATCGTAAAAGCAATTCAAAATAATGCGAGTAGTAATTGAACTCATACTTTACACAAGCTTTGATCCGACTGGCACATACCTCGGCTCTTTTCATTACAATCGAAGTAATGATAATGAATTGACTGGATAAGTTTAATCATTGTATATTTTCCCCGCCCGATTATCATCGACCTGCTTGTTGGCCTTTAAATAGCAATTAACATGAAATCCCTAGTTCATCCCTTGCCTTCTGAAATATGTAAGACTCTATGTGGTATTTTTTGCGTCTTACTATTCAAGACTCATTCAGAATGAGTAATATTCATGCACATGGTGAATTTTCTAATGTTCAGGTTGAAAATGAAGAACTCTACCCCTTGTTGTATCAAGAAATGTTGTCACCACCGTTTGATGCAGGTGTTCTTGATTTTAGCAGCGGTAGCAGTGAAGAAGACTTCAAAACTTTGTATGCATGCATGCAAAACCCGAAGAGCAAAGGAAGGAAATTCTGGAGGAATCAACTGATCTCGATACTGATGTTATACAAGAATTTATAATCAATGAAGAACCTGTCATACCGGCTACTGTTCCTGAAGTAAATCCTCTAATGGATTTCTCTATTTTTGATAGTTGGTTCCTTGACCTCAAATTTCCTACAACAGATGCTCTGCAAGCCACACCATCTGTCGATGATAGGGAACAATCTATGATTGAATTTTTATGGTGCCACGAGACCTTATCTGATTAAAGAACGAGTCTTTCTTTTGTGAAAGGTGGCGGAAAATCTTTTAAGCTTAAAAATAGCAAGATTTATAGGATCAATGATTAGATCCGATTTTGTAATCCCTATTTTGTAGAATTTCTCCTTTTGGAACTCTTATGTAAATTTAGTATATAAGGAGGAATGTTTCCCTTAGTAAAGGGTTGGGAATTTTGGAATTGCAATTCGGCTGGAGATTGGACTGAAGATACTCTGTTGATCAGAGTCATTGTAATTTTTGTACAAGACTTCTCTTTTCAGGAAAGTTATCTTTTAATCCACCTTCTAATGTTTTTCAAATTTCTTTGAGAATTGCTGAGTTAATATTTCAAATTCATCATTGGTTATGTGTTCAATCTTTTGCAGGACATTCATTAATGCATAAGATATCTCATATTGATTTCTCTGTATGTTTGGATTATGCTCAAAATTGTTCCATTAAATTTCTTTAATTGAACGTTTTCACTTTTATATTTATGCAAATGATTCGATGCAAATAAATATGTATAATCAAATGTTAATTTTTCAATTAACACAATGATTACAGATCATATATTTGAATAGGCTTAAACACCTTGAAGAATTGTCCCTTAATTTTTATTAACTTATAAAACTTTAATTAACAAGTGAAGAACCCAAAGACATTTCTATTTAAGGTACTTAACTACTTGTTCATCACGCTTCAAATATGATCTGCATAGCATCAACTCTTCCTTTTAGGATAGATCTGACTTACAATAGGTTCTTTCCTTAGATAGGTTAAGTTAGATTTTGGTAGCTACTTTTTACGTAGTTTTCCTTGATAGGAAAACTGATCTTTCAAGACCAAATCTTTTACTCACAGAGTGCCAGTGGAGGCCAAATATCTGTGGGTGATCACCACACCAAACAGCTCAAGGTTAGAATTTCCCTTGCGTAGGGTCTTTCGAATCCTTTGGCTGGGTTTTCATCCCCTGTTGTGTGCCTTGGAACCCAGCACTTTGTACTTACCTTGCACCCCCGAGGCATCAACAGTAAGGTATGGATAAAAATGAAGAATGGAACTGATTGGTTGTTGAAAGATGTTAGGCATATTCCTGCTATGAAAATAAATATGATCTCAATAGGGCAGTTGGGAGATGACATCTGTCTATTTATGTTCGGAGAAAAGTGGTGGAAGATCACTACAGGATCAATGGTGATAGCAAAAGGAGACAGGGTAGGTACGTTGTATTTATGTCCTCATAATATTGACCATTCTATCTCTTTAGCTTCCACAGGAATAGATACAACATTGTGGCATCATAGGCTTGGCCACATGAGTGAGAAGGGGATGCAAATTCTCCACTCAAGGAAGTTGATACCAGATTTGAAGCAGGTAAGTTTGGAATTCTGTGAGAACTGTGTTTATGGAAAACAGAAGAGAGTCAGATTTCTTAGGGTTGGAAAATAGAAGAAGAATGAAAAGTTAGAGCTAGTTCATACAGATGTATGGGGACCAGCTCAGGTACAATCTCTTGGTGGCTCTCATTATTATGTTACATTTATTGATGATGTAACCAGGAAAACTTTGGTTTATTGCATTAGACAGAAATATGATGTGTTTGCTACTTTTAAGAAGTGGAAAGCTTTGGTTGAGAATGAGACAGGAAAAAGGTTGAAGTGTCTCAGATATGACAATGGAGGTGAGTACTATGGCAAGGAGTTTGATAATTACTGTTCATACCATGGGATTTGTAGATAGAAAACAGTCCCAGGAACACCACAAGAAAATGGTGTGTCAGAAAGGATGAACAGAACGATCATGGAGCATGCAAGGTGTATGAGACTACATGCAGGGTTGCCCTTACAGTTTTGGGCGGATGCTGTCAACATTGTTGTTTATTTAATAAACATAGGACCTTCAAGTGCTTTTGATGGTGGTATTCCAGAGGAGGCATGGACAGATAAAAAGCTAAACTACTCATTTCTGAGAACGTTTGGTTGTGAATCATTTGTCCATATTGATAAAGAAAATAGAACAAAGCTTGAAGCTAAATCTAAGAAATGTACCTTTATTGGATATGGGGTTGATGATTTTGGTTATCGTTTATGGGATTATGAAAATAAAAAAATCATTAGAAGTAGAGATGTCATATACAATGAAAAGTTTATGTATAAAGATTAGTTGCAGGGAAAGAAACAGGAAAAGAAAAACACAGAGTACACAGTACTTGATGAAATTCAAGAAAAGGAAGTTCCAAAGGTGCCAGAAAATCAAGAACAATAGCAAGTACCTGAAACTCCTGCAACTGCAAGAAGATGTACCAGGTTAAGTAGACTCCGTGAACGATACTCTCCTTCAATGTATTATTTGTTGATGACTAATGCTGGTGAACCATAATGTTATGAAGAAGCAATGCAGGTGGAAACTAGAAAGAAGTGGGAGCAAGGCATGAAGGAGGAGATGGACTCATTGGTAGGAAACCAGACTTGGGATTTGGTTCAGTTGCCTTCTAGTAAAAGAGCATTGCAGAAAATTGGATTTACAGGTTGAAGGAAGAAGAAGGAGGTAAGAAGTTGTACAAGGCAAGACTTATTGTAAAGGGGTTTGCACAAAAGAAACGTATAGATTGTGATGAAATGTTTTCTCCTGTTGTTAAGATGACTTCAATTAAGAATATCTTAAGTCTACTGGCGGTAGAAGATTTGCATCTGCCTTTCAATTAGGAATATCTTAAGTCTACTGCCTTTCTCCTGGTAGAAGATATGAAATAGCCTTTCTCCATGGGGATTTGGAGGAAGAGATATATATGCAGCAGCCACAAGGGTATGAGGTCAAAGGTAAGGAGAACTTGGTATGCAGGTTGAAAAAGAGTTTGTATGGCTTGAAGCAAGCTCCAAGGCAGTGGTATTTAAAATTTGACAGGTTTATGACAGAACAAGGTTATAATAGATGTCATTCTGACCACTGTGTTTATTTCAAGAAGCTAGATAATGAAAGATATATTATCTTGTTATTGTATGTGGATGACATGCTTGTTGCAGGGTCTAACATGCATGATATAAATGTACTCAAAAGGAAGCTAGCTAATTCATTTGCGATAAAGGATTTAGGTGTTGCAAAGCAAATCCTTGGTATGAGAATAACGCGAGATAGGAAAAATCGCAAATTGACATTGTCTCAGAGTGAGTACATACAAAAGGTGTTGGAGAGGTTCAGAATGCAGAATGCAAAATCAGTAAGTACACCTTTGGCCAACCATTTCAGTCTAAGTAAGGAAATGTGTCCCAAGACACAGGAAGAGACAGTTTACATGTCCAAGATTCCCTATCAATCAGCAGTTGGCAGCTTGATGTATGCCATGGTGTGCACAAGACCAGATATTGCACAAGCAGTGGGATTTGTGAGCAGATATATGAACAATCCAGGTAAAGAACATTGGAAGGCAGTACAGTGGATTCTCAGGTATTTGAGAGGTACTACCACTCAGGCATTATGTTTTGGAGGTTTGGACACTGTTCTACAGGGATATGTTGATGCTGATATGGTAGGTGATAAGGATAGCAAGAGGAGCACCACAGGGTATGTGTTTACTATAGGTGGAACGACAGTAAGTTGGATTTCAAAACTGCAGAAGGTTGTTGCACTTTCAACAATAGAAGCAGAGTATGTTGTTGTTACAGAGGCTAGTAAAGAGATGATTTGGTTGCAGAGGTTTATGGAGGAATTAGGTAAGAAGCAGAAGGATAGCAGGTTGTACAGTGATAACCAAAGTGCCATTCATCTTGTAAAGAAATCAACATTCCATTCCAGGACTAAACATATATAGCTCAAGTACCATTTCATATGCTGTGTTCTAGAAGATGAACTGTTGAAGTTGGAAAAGATACACACTAGCGAGAATCCTGCAGACATGTTCACAAAGGTAGTGACCAGAGAGAAACTGAGTTCCTGCTTGGTTTTAGTTGGCCTTCTAGCATGAAGGTGAAGAGGAGAAAGTTGCCAAGTCCAAGTCCAGCAGTGGTGGAGTTGTTGTGATCAGTCTCCAAGTGGGAGATTGTTGGTTGTGGAGCCTGATCTCCAAATACAAAGATATTATTATTCAGCCATGTCCGTACCCCAGGTTTGGTTATGATCCTGGTAGTGCACCCAATAAAGGGGGTTTGGGGGCAATGATCCCGTCGGGGCTTCGGGGGAAACACCCCCAAGAAAATGGGGGTTCGGGGGTGGATCCCCCGAGAAACATTTTTGTGGTTGTTTTCGCCACCAGTTTTTGGGCCCATGGTTTTGGGTAACCCGTGGTATTTTCCCATTGTATTTCCCTTATAAAAGAAAGACATTATAACACGGCTAGGGATGATGTATTAGGTTTTATGCATTGTAAAGATCTTTGAGATCAGGAAGAGAGACTATGAGATAGTGAAGAGGAAGTGCAGCAGTTGTGCTGCAGGTTGTATCCCTTCACTTTGATGGATGGAATAATAATAAGGACTGGCAACTTCAGTGTGGACGTAGCCCAAGTTGGGGTGAACCACAATATATCTGTGTCTCTCTTGTAATGTGTATGTGTGATTATATTTGCATTTCTGTTTATTATTATTGCTCTGCGATCCTGTTTTTTCTAACAATTAGTGGTAGTAGTCACAAATAGTCAAAAGTCAGTCAAATGAGTCTAACTGAATCTAACTGAGCTATGTGAGCACAAATCAAGGGATGGAGACTCCAAGGAGGGGGCATGAGGCTGTTAGTAGTTCAAGTGGAACTCCGATACAGACAACTGGAAGCTACAGGAAGTTAAACTGAGCAATAAATGCAATAACTGGTCAATCAATGCTGCAACTAACTGTTAGGAATCCAAGTAGTGTAGTAGGGTGCATATGTCATCCAGGTGAGGAAAACAAGGTGCACTAGGTAGGTAGGAGGGATACTAAGGGCTGGAATCAAGCTCTAGGGGTCTGAAAATAGGCTCCAGATGATAGCGACACTACCATACTGATGTCTGGATGCATGCAAATGCATACATGATGAATGGATGCATTCAATATGCATGCATGCATGCAAAATATAGAAAATGATGGTGAGAATATTCCAACAGAGATGCAACTTGCTTATCTGGTAAGTGATAATGATAATCCAACAAATTACCCAATTTATGCAATTGAAGAGGATATTGGATCTTGTATGTTGCACTTGAATGATGATGCTACAGGTGGTGTTTTACAAGTTGAAAAAGGGACACTGGTTCAACACAGTATTGAGATTCAAGACAGTTTGTGGAAGATGTATTTTGATGGTTCATCATCCAAAGAAGGAGAAGGGGCATGAATTGTACTCATTTCTCCAAGAGGTGGGATAGTATATTAGATGTATAAACTGAAATTTCAGACAACCAATAATACCGCTGAGTATGAAGCATTAATTCTTGGTTTAAGGGATGTAAAAGATTTAAATATTCAACAGTTGGTTGTTTTTGGTGACTCCGAGTTAGTGCTTCAACAAGTAAAGAATTTTTATCAAGTAAAACAACTGTTGTTAAAATTTTATAGGAATGAGGTACGTGATATTGTGGATAATTTCTTTTTAGCTTTCAACATATCTTTCATTCCTAGATATCATAATCAGACAACAGACTCTTTGGATTTGGAAACCACTTATTTTAAAATTCCTTAACAAACTTAGCCCAGATATCCAATTGAGGTTAGATATAGACCTTCAGTTCCAGATAATATCAAGAAATGGAGGGTGTTCCATGATGATGCAGAGATTAAAAAGTTTTTAGAATTGACAGGTGAGTTTCCCACTTCAATAATTGATCAAGATCAAGATGCTGGGTTGGATGAAAGTTTTTCTTGTTCAAAAAATTTAATTAGCAATCATAAAATAATTGAATTAAAGGGAAATTTCATTCCCAAAGGAGTTGTTCCTATGGAAAGATTTTTTTCAAAAGATGATACTTTATTGAATCCCACTATGCAATCTTCTAAAGAGAATGTTTTGAGTTGTAATATTGGTACTGTTGATGAACCTAAGATGGTTAAAGTATCCAAGGCACTTTTAGATGAAGAAAGGAACATGTATGTCAAACTTTTGAAAGAATTTGTTGATATTTTTTCTTGGTCATACAAAGATATGAAAACCTATGACACCAACATAATTCATCATAAGATTCCATTAAATCATAATACTAAGCCTTTCATACATAAACTTAGAAGAATCAATCCAACATTGCTACTAGTTATTGAAAAAGAGGTTAAAAAATTGTTGGATGAAAATATTATATTAACTCTTAGACATTCTTCTTGGGTAGCGAATTTAGTGCCAGTTGTAATACCCCTAGTTTTGACTTGGAATGTAATTATCCAAAATTATGTAAATGATGTAAATATGCAAGTGTGAATTCCTAGTGCGGAGCTCAAGGCCAAGGCCTGACTAGTGAATGTTTAGGCATGTATGATGTTTATATTTTATTTGGACTGTTTGGTTGGATTTTATGTTGATTTAAAATATTATGTGCATAAATAATAAAATGGTCCAACAATGGTTGTGTAAAGAGAACAAAAGGGACTATGATTCCACTAGAGGGAAAGAGGAAAGGGGGCCCATGAGTGACTAAATCCTTACTACCAAGTGTCAACCTCAAAATTATGTCATGTGATGAGAATAAGCCAATTATCTCCTTTTTGACCATGTTCCCAATCATTAATGCATGTGTGTGGTTGGTGGGAAATTTCATCTCATGTAGTTATTGAAGCATGGTACTGACTACACTTTTGTGACAGTTCTGTCATGACAGAATCAATTTGCAGCTGCCAGGAGTCCTTTCTCTACTACCAAAATTTATGTCAGTTTTTCTTTTCTCCATTTTCCCATATCCTTTGGATTCAACCCTCATTGCTCATTATTCTTTCACGCAGATTCTTAGATGTAGAGCTCTCCATTGTTTTCCATGAACTTACCATGCTGTTTTGAACCCAAAAATTTGAATTTGGAGACCATGCTGCAGATTGGGAAGTGAAAATAGTTGGTTGTAGGTGAGCGGATAGGTTTGGAAAGCTAGGAACCCTTACCCATGGCGTTCTGCTACTTGTAGGTGCTTGAGAATCCACACATTGAGGCTACAGGTGGTTCTATAGAATCCATAGCAGGTTGGACTTCTTCTATGCACACACTGGAAGCACCCGGCAATATAGCCTAAGAGAATCATGAATCAATGAAGGGGATGCCTAAGCTAGAAGGGTGTTGTGTGGGGCACATATTGTGGAAGCTGCCAAGGCTGTGAGGGCTGAGTGAGACCCCTGTAGAGCTCTGTATGAGCATTTGTCTAAGAAAAGAGAGAAGAATGGGTTGCGGGTTGGCAGATAGAAGCTTGTAGGTGTTTCCTTCATCCTGGTGGCCTCATATCCCATCTTGGAGGTGGCCTCCAACAAAAAAAGTATATGCTGGATGGAGTGCCTATGGTTAGCTGAAAAAGTGCTCTTACACAACCAATTTCTTGGATCTACGTTGGATAAAGATAAGTATTCTTATGCATTTGATTCTGAATTGTTTTTATTTCATGCCTGTAATGTTATGCTTGTGTATTTGCATTCTAGATGTGCGTGGATGGATTTTAATTCCGTTGTGCATGTTTATTTACATTTATACACACATTGCATTTGTTGAAAATCACATTATGAGATTGGGGCGAAATTTGAGTCCCCGAGTTTGTTAGTTTTTCATCATTTAATTCAATAGATCTAGGATCTTAACTGAAAGAACAACATGTACATCCTATCATGCATAAGAGACAAGAGACACAAAACATTTCACCGAGGAAAACCAAGAAGGTGAAAAACCCCGCAACTTCCTCAAAGATAGAATAAGCATCAATACAAGGATCACCATGATCAAACCCAAGAGATAGATATCTTCAGCAGCATGCTCCTCCTCCACTTTTGCACACTCCTCCTCTCTCTCACTAATGCGAAGTGAGTGAAGAATGGAATGTGTAAAATGAGAGAGACACACTCTCTATTTATACACTAACTTGATTTGCCTTTTAACTCTAACTAGGTCAGCCCCAACTTAACCACTTAACATAATACTAACTCTGGGCCAACCCCACTAGGGTGGTCTAATAACCCTTTGACCCGCACAACTCATATAGGGACGATCCTAGCAAGGCGATCTAATAACCCATCAAATATAAGTTGTGACACTTACAATAATACTTGCGACACATGCAAATACAACTAACGACACTTCCAATCGGAGGAATAATACATCTCCGTTGGGGATACAATAAAGTACAAATACAATATACAAGTGAATATCTTCCGAAGTTACAAATACATCAACACTCCCTCTTAACTAGGAAGGTATTCTCTTGACACAAGTCATCAATACAGATAGGCACAAGTATTCAATTCTTGAGCTGGATCATTGTCATTGATCAAGGAGCATCATCGTCACTGCTGTTGTACTTGTCATCTCGATCATGGGGTTATCTCACAATTCTTCTCGTCATAGGAATTTCTACAGAGCCATCCCTTTTACATGCTAGCTGTAGGCCTATCCTCCTATAGGTCTTCATCATCTCTGCTAGCGGTCCATCCTATGGAATCCTCGGGACTAATTACGTGTGTCAAGAAAACCTCGAAAGAGTATCCTAGCACAGACTATAAGATCTCCAAGGATCTTTTACATGTGACTGTCATAAAACCTTGAAAGAGCATCCTAGCACAGACTATAGAATCTCCCAGGATCTTTTCTATGTGACCACCACCACAAAACCTCGAAAGAGCATCCTAGCACAGACTATAGGATCTCCCAGGATCTTTTCTATGTGTTTAGGAAAAACCTTAAAAGAGTGTCTTACACAAGTTTTCAATTCTAGAGCTAGATCATCATCACTAGATCACAAAGCATCATCATCATCACTGTTGATGTACTCGACATCTTGATCACTAGGCTATCTCTGAATTCTTCTTGTCACAGGAAGTTCTACAGAGCCAACCCTTTTTCATGTTGGATGTAGACCCACCTCTTGTAGGTCTTCATCAACACTGGCCATACTGTGGAATCCTCGGGACTTAATACGTGCATCACAATGCCTCAAAAGAGTATCCTAGGATCCTTTATGTGCCGAAGCACGACCACCAAGATCTCCCAGGTCTACTTACATGTGACCATCACAAAACCTTAAAAGAGTGTCTTGCCTAGCAAGTTCTCTAAAGAGCATCTGAGGCCTTTTATGTGACTAGCACAACTTGTTTGGATCTCCAAGACGTATTACATGTGACCCCCACCACAATGCCTCGAAAGAGTATCCTAGGATTGATTACGAGCGTACTGCTCAACCTATCGGATCTCTCAGGTCTAGTTACATGTGGTCATGGAAAAGCCTTGAAAGAGCGTCCCAGGGTTGATTACAAGCGTACTGCTCAACCTATCGGATCTCCCAGGTCTAGTTACATGCCATAGGACAAAGCCTCAAAAGAGAATCCCAGGACTGATTATGAGCGTACTGCTCAACCTATAGGATCTCCTAGGTCTATTTACATGTCCTCCCAGAGAAATGCCTCGAAAGAGTATCTAGGACTGATTACGAGCGTACTGCTCAACCTATCGGATCTCCCAAGTCTAGTTACATGCTCATCTGCACAACCTGTCCATGACCAAAGAGTATCAACCTGATACTCACCATACACCATCCTGATGTACATGATCATCCTAATCATCATCATAGCATCGTCTTGATGCATATCATCTAGAGTATCATCCTGATACTCATCACACATGATTATCTTGATCATCATCATTGCATCATCTTGATGCATATCATCCAGATTATTGTCCTGATACTCATCACACATGATCATCCTGATCATCGTCACTACATCATCCTGATGCATGTCATCCAGAGCATCATCCTGATACTCATCACTGCATCGTCCTGATGCATATACATATACATGATCTAACTGATCATACAAAGCATCCAACTAATGCATATACATATACATGATCCAACTGATCATACAAAGCATCCAACTTATGCATATACATATACATTATCCAACTGATCATACAAAGCATCCAACTGATGCATATACATATACATGATCCAACTGATCATACAAAGAATCCAACTGATGCATATCCAAAGAAGTAACTAGAGCATCGTCCTGATGCTCATCACATAGCGCTTACATCCACAGCCATGGGAAGGATCCTCCTCTCACCATGTTTGGAATGGCTCCTGCAAATGTGTCCCATCACTTCTTCCTCGAAGTATTTTCAATCTGAAGAACACCAATCCTCTCTCTAAAGTACTCAAACTTCACTCTGGTTAGTGGCTTCGTCAACACATCTGCAACCTGCTCATCCATCACAACATACAGGAGCTTAACTGCTTCTCTCTGCACCATATCCCTTATATAGTGATATTTGATCTCAATATGCTTCAACCTATCATGGAACACCGGGTTCTTAGACAGCTTCACACAACTCTGGTTGTCACAGAAGATACAGGTAGCATCCAACAGGATATCAAGTAACTCAGACAGTAGCTTCGTAAGCCATACTGCCTCACAACTAACTGAACAAGCCGCGACATACTCTGCTTCGGCTGTACTCAGTGCTACGCAGGACTGCTTCCTGATAAACCAAGAGATCACACTTGATCCCATACTGAAGCAGTACCCAGAAGTGCTCTTCCTATCTGCAGCACTAGCTTCCCAATTTGAATTAACATAACCCTCCAGGTTAAACTTTTGATTCACATCATACTTGAGCCCATAATCAATTGTACCCTTCAGGTACCTTAGAATATGCTTTATAGCAACCAAGTGAACACCTCTGGGATCTGTCAGGAACTGACTCAATGTGTTCACTACAAAGCAAATATCTGGTCTCGTGTTTTTCCGGTACATCAAGGACCCAATCATATGATGATACAATGTGACATCAACCGTCTCAGACGAAGGATCACTCAGTAGCTTCAGATTCGATGCCATAGGTGTGGCCATGGCCTTGCAGTCCATCATCCCAAACCTCTTCAGGATATCTACTGCATACTTCCCTTGTCCAAGGAAGGTTCCATCTGCACTCTACCACACCTCCATGCCTAGAAAGTAGTGCATCAACCCCAAGTCCTTCATCTCGAAATCGGTAGCAAGCTTTCTCTTCATGTCGTCAATCAACCCATCCTCAGCTGTCTCAAACAAGTCATCTAAATACAATAGTAGTATCACAGGATTGCGTTCCTCAACCTTGTAGTAAAGGTTGGAATCCGCTTTACTCTTGGTAAAGCCCAAGTGGATAGAAAGCTGTCTATCCTACCATACCAAGTCCTAGGAGCTTGCTTCAAGCCATACAAGGATTTCTTCAATCTGCACACATATGACTCCTTGTCATGTGTCTCAAAACCGAGTGGTTGCTCCACATACACTTCCTCTTCGACTACACCATTCAAGAAAGTTGTCTTGACATCCATATGGTGTATCTTCCACTTCATCACTGCAGTCAGGGCAAGTACTGATCTGATGGAAGTGTATCTGGCTATAGGTGCAAAAGTGTCTTCATAATCTATCCTTCTTTTTGGGAGAAGCCACGATCCACAAACCTCGCTTTGTATTTCTCTATGCTACCATATATAACATGCTTTATCTTATAGATCTTATAGATCTACTTGTAAGTCACAAGAGACTTCCCTTCTGGTCTTAGGACCACATCCCAAACATCATTCTTCATGATCGACTAGTACTCCTCGATCATGGCATCCTTCCATTACTTCATCCTGAAACCTGGGAACTTCAGATTCTTCAATATCTTCAATAGATAGTTTTCTTGAACTTCGCTGCTGGAACAAATGTTGTAGTCCTTCTTTTGTATGTGATTGTACACGATCTTTCCTACAAGTCAAATTCAATTGCATGATTAGAGACTTCTCATAGATTTTCAAAAACAAATTCTTATGCATAAAGACATATGTCATACAGTCATGCAATTATCTTTAGCCAATGTTTCAATACAACATTTATCCATATCCCATAACTTTCTAGATGCCTTCCATCTGTACCAGAACATTGTTAAGAGTTTGCACTCCTCCTAACATGTCATCAAATAGGTTTCATTCTAGATAAGTAGCAATGGAATGTTGTACAGTGCTATAGGCCACTTACCCATTACATGCATATTAGTAGTATACTGTTCATTAATGCAACTTTTCTAAAATGCAAAATGTACATCCTAAATCTAGGAACATAAGTATGTACATGACTGGACAACATCATTTAAGTAATCATGTATACAAGAAATGACAATTCAAATACTTGTCTTTGTTTGGTTTGTAGGGTGGACTCCCTCTCAATCTTTGCTTCCTTGCAGGAACTACTGGAGTGTGCTCCCTCTTGATCTTTGCTTCCTGGATTACCTATCCTTGAACTTATATTCATCCTGGACCACTATGCATGCTTAAGTGTGCACTAGTGTCATGATTGTGTCATCCTCAATATCTCATACATAATCATACATTCATTAGTATAATCTCAATACTATCAACACATTATGATTCTAAATAATCTTAAATATGTATGGTCATGATCATTTCATACATAGGTAATAAGCGTTAGTATTCAAGGTTTCAGGGAAGACTTCTACTACTCATGCATATTCTTATTTGACCATAGGACTCTTCTGGTTAGTCATATCATTAATCAAAGTAAGAAACATAGTATGCATAATCCCATGATTACTTATAACCTCATGAACAATCATCAATCATACAAAGGTATACTTATATAAGAGATCCTAACACAAGGTAGGATTCTAACTTGATATAGGAAAAACATACCTGGTTATCATATTTGCTAGTTATGTCTAACAAACCCAAAAAATGTCTTCCTGTTCTCTTCAATGACTTGTGCTTAGTAACCTACATAACTCATAAGTTAACCATTGTAGAACCAAAATTATGCATACCTCATAAGTAGAGCTTCTATAATGGCTATGGATGAGTCTTTGTCTTCATGTCACCATGGTCATATGTTCTTGATCTAGAACTTGATTTGTCTTTCTTGATGTACCTATATCTCTTCAAGTCATACCTGTCGGGATTGCTTGTAGCCTTCTCATGTAATGCCTCAGCCTCATCTCCCCCTGGAACTGGAACTTCTTCACTTATGCAGGTGTCCAATTCATTCTCTTCTAGGATTAATCCAATCCACTTTGATTTGCTGAAACTGGATCTGGAACTAGATTAGGGTTTGTCAGAGAAACCCTAAAAATTCAAAGTTTGTATTTCAAACTTTTGATTGGATGAAAAGATGTGCCTTGTTGAGATGATCAAGCTGATATACTTCAATTTTGAAAACTTCAAAATTGCCTTTGAAACTTCCGGATCTTCTAGACAGGATCCCGAACTAGGGTTTGATAAAGCTCGGCCTTCTGTCCATCCAAAAGGTTCGATATTGTACTCTAAACTTTGATTTTTCTAAGGAGCTTCCAGCCATGGTCGTAGATTTAAAAAATTCCAACTTTTGCAGAAGCCCTAATTTTCCACCTTTCCGATCAAAATCCCGAACTAGGGTTTGATCAAGCATGGCCTTCTGCCCAACCAAAAAATTCGATCTTGGTCTCTAAATTTAGATTTTGATGAGGAGCATAGAACCATGGACTCTGATTCCAAAAATTCCAAAGTTCTCTGAAGTGCTAAATTCCCGTAGCAGTGACAAGCCAAGAATGAAGGTGCTTAGAATCCAATTATGTTTTGACAGAAATATGCACCTTATTGTTTCTTGTGCATCTCTGAAATTATGAATACACAGGGTCTAAAACTTTGGCCTGTGGTAGCCTGACCTGTCATCTTTCCAACCCCATATGTCTGACCTCAATTGGATTCTCTGAGAGAGAGTTATGCCAAGTGTCACAACGTGACCTGTTTATGGGATAAAACAATATAGCGAACTTGTACGGAGTGCCACGTGTCACTGGTTCAATTTCAGCCTCTTAAAACCTTACCTGAGAAACTAAACTCCATTCTATTACTTTCTCTTTTTACAAAATTTCATTTGGAGCTTCCTAGCCCAAGTTATGACCTTTTTTCCTAGGCCACCTGTTTATGATTGAGATCTAGAAGAGGCGAAACCCTGACTTGTACGGATCATAAATAAGAAAGTAAAGTGAATTAGATGTTTTTCTTGGGATACAAGGTACATGTGGATGTTATCTACGACCTGTAGAAGTTTCAGAACCTGAACCTTTGCCAAAATGTATTTATACCAAAAGTTCTACAATGACTAGTTTTTGCTATATCAAGCCCTAGCTTCCAATTTGTCGCAAGTGCAACAAGTCTCATAAATTCCATACCATGCCTTCCTTCGGGCTAGCTCTGATACCATGTTATTTTTTCATCATTTAATTCAATAGATCTAGGATATTAACTGAAAGAACAACATGTATAGCATATCAAGCATAAGAGACAAGAGACACAAAACATTTCACCAGGAAAAGCCAAGAAGGTGAAAAACCTCACAACTTCCTCAGAGATAGAATAAGCATCAATACAAGGAACACCATGATCAAACCCAAGATATATATATCTTCAGCAGCATGATCCTCCTCCACTTATGCGCACTCCTCTCTCTCACTAATGTGAAGTGAGTGAAGAATGGAATGTGTAAAATGAGAGAGACACACTCTCTATTTATACACTAACTTGACTTGCCTTTTAACTCTAACTAGGTCGGCCCCAACTTAACCACTTAACATAATACTAACTCTCGGCCAACCCCACTAGGGTGGTCTAATAACCCTTTGACCCACACAACTCATACAGGGCCGACCCCAGCAAGGTGGTCTAATAACCCATCAAATATAAATTGCGACACTTACAATAATAATTGCGACACTTGCAAATACAACTAATGACACTTCCAATCGGAGGAATAATACATATTCGTTGGGGATACAATAAAGTACAAATACAATATACAAGTGAATATCTTCCAAAGTTACAAGTACATCAACAAAGTTTTCCCAGCGTCCCCTCCCGATGGTCGGATTGGGTGAGGGGGACGTTACACCAGTGCGTAATAAAAATGGTGAAATGAGGCTTCATGTATATTTTTAGAATCTTAATAGGTATTCCCTTAAATACAATTATCCATTTCCTAAGATTGAAAATATTTTACAGAAAGTGGTCGGTGCACAAATGATATCTATGATTGATGGATTCTTAGGGTACAATCAGATTGTTGTGCATATAGATGATAGAGAAAAAACATCCTTTACTAATCCTTGTGGAACATTCATGTACGAAAAAATGACATTTGGTCTCATGAATGTAGGTACAACCTTTCAGAGGGATAGGGATATAGATTTTGTTGGAGAAAAGGAGAAGTTCGTGGTAATTTATTTAGATGATATTACGGTTTTTTCTAACTCTTATGAAGCTCATCTCAAACACCTTAAGCAAACATTCCTAAAATGCAGAAAATTTGGACTATCTTTAAATCCTAAAAAATCTCATTTTGCTATTCAAGAAGGAAATATTTTAGGCCATATAGTTTCAACTGATGGAATTAAGATAAATCCTAAACGTGTAAAAGCCATTCTAAAGATAAATATTCCAAGAAGTAAGAAGGACGTTCAGTCTTTTGTTGGGAAGACTAATTTTTTAAGGTGGTTCATTCCAAATTTTGCAGAGATGATCAAGCAAATAAAAACAATGTTGAAAATATATCAGGAGGTAAAATGGATAGCTGAGGCTAGATCATCTTTTGAAAATATAAAGTAGGCTCTCACTGAAGCTCTAGTGTTGATAAGTCCGGATTTTTCAAAAGAATTTTTGACCTTTTCCTTCGCTTCTGAAGATACTATAGCAATAGTTCTTTTACAAAAAAATTCAGAAGGCTTAGAGAAACCAATTTATTTCTTCAGTAAAACCTTGAGGGATTGAGAACTCAAGTACATTATATTGGAAAAGCAGGCTTACACATTAGACAAAGCTTTAAAATTCTTTAGGATTTATATTCTACATTCTAATATTGTAGCTTATGTACCTAATGCTGTAGTCAAAGAAATTTTAGTTCATCCCGATAGTGAAGGGAAAAGAGGGCATTGGATAGCTAAAATTATGAAGTATGATGTTGAGATCAAGCCTACTAAACTGGTGAAAAGACATGGTTTGGCCATACTTCTTACAGATTCAAATTTTGAATCATTAGGCCTTCATTTGGTAGCCAATCAGTCAGCACAAGATGAATTGCAGACATAACAAAATAAGGAGAACATTTATGACAAATATGCCGAGTCTCCCTGGTATGGTGACATAGTTTATTTTCTGTTGTATCTGCAATGTCCCTCTCATTTAGATAAAAGAGAATGTAGGTCATTAAAGCTAAAAAATACAAAATATTGTTTGGTTGACCAAATATTGTATTGGAGATATCCAGGAGGGATTCCTCTTAGGTGTTTGGACAAATTTGAAACTGATTGGGTCACTACAGAATCGCATGAGGGTGCATGTGGGGGGCATAAATATTGGAAAGCTACAACCTTCAATATCATGAGATCAGGATATTATTGGCCTACCTTGTTATCAGATGTATATTCCCAAGTTAAGCTTGTGTGCAATGTCAGAAGTTCGCTGTTAAACAAAAGCTTCAATCTTTTCCTTTAAATCCCATTGCAATAAATGCTCCATTTGAGCAATGGGGGTTAGATTTCATAGGTGATATTAACCCTCCTTATAGTGGACAACATAAATGGATCTTAACAACCACTAATTTCTTCACCAAGTGGGTAGAGGCGATTCCCACTAGAAATCCAACTGATAAAGTTATATAAATTTCCTCCAAGAAAATATTTTGAGTAGATTTGGTTGTCCAAGAAAATTAGTGATCAATCATTCTCATGCTTTTAAATCTACAACTATGACTGATTTCTATGAAAGAAATGGCATCATACTCAAGAATTCTACACCCTATTATCCTCAAGGAAATGGGATAGCAGGATCTACAAATAAAAATATCATTAATAACATTAAGAAGATGTTGTTTTAGAAGAAGAGGTCTTGGGACACTATGCTGAAATATGCTCTTTGGGAAGATCGGATAACTACTAAAAAATAAATTGGTATGTATTCCTTCCAACTTGTTTATGGAACTGATATGGTTTTCCTTGTTCAGTTGGGTATTCCGGTGATGAAGTTTATACAGGATAGTGAGGATGATCCAAATGAAATTCAAAGGAGGATTTTTCTACTAATTGAATTACAACAGGAAAGGGAAGCATTGGCAGAAAGGGAACATGCATACATAAATAAGGTAAAGGAAAGGTTTGACAGAAGAGTTAAAGTAGATACTTTCCTTCTCAGTGATATGGTGCTCGGGTGGGATACACGCAGGGATGAAAAAGGAAAACATGGGAAATTGATAATCTGTGGTTGGGACCTTTCAAAATTTTAGAAATTCCAGGAAACAATACTTTTGTGCTGCAAAACTAGGAAGGTGAGGAAATTTCTGGCCCAATGAATGGGCATTTTTTAAAACATTTTTATACTTAATGAAGACAGTGGTGTCCTCATTCATTGTATATATTGGTGATTTTTGGTTTTTATTTAATAAGACTCCAGCCCAATGGATTTGTATATAATTTTACTTCCAGTTTATGTTAGAACAGTTTCAGTTTCAATTCCAGGAGGCACTAGTCTACGTGTTCTTGGAGCCTCACAAGGAGGAATCCATCCCCTAGTCAGAGCCAGATGTTAGTACTGGAGTTGTACCCTTAGTTTTTCCATGTATTGTTTTTATTTTCTTTTATTTGTTCACTTTCTCCCTACAAGTTTAACCATAGTATTTAGACCTTTTTCTGTCTTGTTTATATTTCTTATTTACATAATGCATTTTATAGTTAATGAATTAAAATTTGGATCATATTTATTAAAATATTCCTTCTTCAAATACGTGATTTCACATCATTGCTAACTCATCTTATGGATACTTATTAATTTTTTTATAGATTTTGTGATTTGACACATTCCAACATCGTAATTGATGGAGGCTATACAGACTGGCACTGCCAAAACAGTGAATCGTGAGAATTGGTGGCTCGATGCTTGTCTCAAAATCATACATAGCTTTTAATGGATGAATTTGGGCAAGATTTGTATTAGAAGCGATTGTACATCTGTCAAACTCATGATTAAGTTAGATAGAATGAATTTAATATATCATGGGTTATTATTAATTTTTCCCTAGTTTTATGATCTCGCTCGCTTCGACAGTTCGGGACATCTGTTCTTAGTTGGGTTCGAACTCGTTCCAGAGGATTATGGTTTTATGATCCACCCAGCAATTGGCATTATTGTTAGATTACAACATCGACTTCGACAAGTTCATCAACTGCGACAAGCACCGACTTCGACATGCATCATAGACATTTGTGACTGACGAACTACGACATATTGTTTCTCTGTCTTCCATTCGACCGTAACGGTTGAAATTTTGAAAACGTTCTAAATTCTCTTGTAACTGAATGTAACGGGAAGACAACCCAATCGTTCTCAACACTCTATTTAAGCATGTAAATTATTGTAATATACACACATAGAAGAAGCAAGAAGAAGAGATTTAGTTCGCATTCATGCATATTGTCTGTGTGTCTGTGTTTATGTGCGTAGTGTATTTCTTTCTTTTCTCATTGTTATGCTTCCACCATAACAATATTGATTCATTCAATCAAACTATTGTCCCCATCATGCACTTGGGCGTGTACAGATCATTGGTATCAAAGCTTCATTCATTCATAGCTTTGTTCATGCTTAAGTCTTGCATAGACACTTCCATTGAAGATACTTGACTTATGCTTATTCAAACATGCCCTCAAACTCAGTAATCCAAGCAGACACTACCTTCGAAGATGGCAGGAGAAACATACAATAGACATGCAATTGAGGAGACAAAGCAACTCATATAGAAAGTGCTAGCTCGACAATGAACTGAAATGTTCTCCTGCTCAATGAGATTCTCACGCGATTTGCTTCGACATCAGGAGGATTTTTGACAAGATCTAACTTTGACAAAATTAGTTCATTCAAGGTGCAAATGAATTTGTACATACTCAATCTAGAAGGAAAGATTGACATGGAATCCGTCAACAATTGGGTACAACAATTGGAATCCTATTACTCTGTGAATCAACTCTCAGAAATTGAAAATATCACCATTGCATCCTTAAATATGTCAACATTTGTGCACTGATAGTGGGAGAACCTATCGACAAAGATGGAGAAAAGTGGAGACCCCATAGAAACATGGGAGAAATTTGTCGAATATGTCCGAAAGGAGTTCTACATGCCCAAGTACGTTGAACAACAGTATAAGAAGTGGCATCAACTAAGGCAATGGAAAGACTAGTCCGTATAAAGTTACACCGACGATTTTTACCGACTAATGCTAGACTTGGCATTCAAGAAGAAGAGAAATTGCTTGTTCTGAAGTACGTCAACGGATTGTCCCTGTACATTCAGTAATAGATGGAATTTATGGCTGTCAATATGCTTGCAGATGCATTCCCCTATGACAGTAAGCTTGAAGCCAAACAGAAAGTAAAAGCATGCTTCTACAGCTTCCATATATTCAGAAGAAATCCCTCCTCTTTCTCCATTCAACTATGATGAATGGAAACCAAAAATGATAGCATATTTGAAGAGCTATGATCTCTTTGATTATTTTTTTGAAAGAGAGATAGAATCCTCTGAAGAAGAGAATGACTAGTTAAATAAAGGTGACAGTGTCTCTGGAGAAATGTTGTTTGCTATGTATCGTTGTATGTTTATCCACTTCATTGATTCTGTTGAATCTCCAAAAGAGCTATGGGTCCATCTGGATGAAAGATTTGGCAAACAGAATGAAGGGATTGGTCCAAACCCTTTCGAGAGAAAGCCTAGTGATGCATTCCCCCTCCTTGATGATCTCATTTATCATGAATCAATATCAAACATATCTCATATTGAAGTTGTCCAAAAAGAAGAAGAACTTGTAGATTCTACACTCATGCTCCAAATTTCTTCTATTTTCAATTTTGTGCCAGCTCACACTCTATAAATTGCATAGGTTCCTAAATCCTCTCTTGCACCAGAGTCTGTTGGTTTGAATCATGATCTCATGAATGTTTTGGAGGTTAAATCAGCCATTAGAGGTAATGCATTCGCTCTCCTTGATCAATCCACTCTTATTTACTACTGTAAGATCATTATTTCATGCTCTCAGAAGGTTATTGAAGATGATGGCCATTTCCATTCACTTGGGATAATTTCTCATGCATTTTATGGTTTATATCTCACCTCAAATGGTTAAAAGGAGATCTTAAGAAACCAATTTTCAAGTCTTGGATTTGATTTGGATTCCAAGCAATCACTGACATTTGATGGTTCTTTTGAGCATAATCTCACCCATGATGGTTCAAAGGAGAACAAAAAATACTATCTACACATTCATGGTTTTGATCCTACCTCAGATGATTCGAATCACAGGTTCAAGGATCATACTCATACTTTTGGATTTGTTCTCATCACATTCGATTTGAAGAGCAAGTACAAGCACATGCTTTTTGAGCATGAACCACTTCTTCCCAAGAAGAAGATACCTCCATACATATGACCAAGCATCACACCTACTTGATTTTGGATCATCTCTTTTTTTTGTGTGCCCTACAGTCTATTTTGAGGGGGGGTTTTTTTCCCATGAGGTTTTCCCCATTTCCTCGGTTTATTGACTGCTATTATTATTTGTATTGGGTGACCTTTGGTCTCAGTTACCAGGGCCCAGGATGGATTAAGGGGGGGTGTTAGGGTATTCATATACTCCATCCTAGTCCTACAATAATTTTCATTATTTGCATTTTCAATCTTGCATGCATCCCAGTCATCAGTCCCAGCACCTAGCCCTCAGTTAGCTAGCCCTGGGAGCTTCTCACTGATCAATTTTAGCCCTCCTAGTGCTTAGTGCACCCAGCATGTAGTTGCATGCATCTCATGCACCCTCTCTCACCTACCACTCAGTTGCACTTTAGTTAGTTGAGTTATCTTTAGTTCTTTCCTTGATTTAAGGCTAGACTGACTCTCAACTGACTATATCACTCTGATATACCTCCAGTGAGACTAGACTGCCCGTTCTGACTCTAGTTAGCTCCTCATGCACCCTCCACTGAACCTCCTTCATTCAGTTAGTGCCTCCATGTGCTAGTTACACCTACCACACTCAGTTAGATTTAGTTTGACATCTAGTTGACAGTTACTTGTGTATTGATGACTCCACTAATGATGATGAGGACTTCTAGTTGTGCTTTGATGACACTCTATTGATCTGATAATCACTCTATGAGAGGCTAATTTGAATTTTCACCTTGGAATTCAAATCCTCTCCACCATTGTACTATTTATTCTTCATATTTGTTATTAATGAATCGGTGTGTGTGAAGTTATTTTGATTCTATCCGAGTTCTATTGTATTATTATTCTGTTGCTCATTTACACTGCATGGACCACTCTTCTTCTATCTTCCTGCTTAATCATAATCTTTCTTGTGAGGTATACATCAACTCTTAGATCTGCTGTGAGGATTTTCACATGGTATCAGATCATGTTGAGAGTTTTGTTTATCTCTAAGAGTTTTTTGCAGGTTATTATCAATATTTCGAGTGTAGCAGTTTCTGCACTTTTGCTGCAATAGCAGTTGTAGACTTTTTCTATTGTTTTTGCAGGTCTTCTACAGCTTCCATGTATTCAGAAGAAATCCATCCTCTTTCTCCATTCAACTATGATGAATGGAAACCAAAAATGATAGCATATTTACAGAGCCATGATCTCTTTGATTATTGTTTTGAAAGAGAGTTTGAATCCTCTGAAGAAGAGAATGACTGGTTAAATAAAGGTGACAGTGTCTCCAGAGAAATGTTGTTTTCTATGTCTTGTTATATGTTTACCCACTTCATTGATTCTGTTGAAACCCCAAAAGAGCTATGGGCCCATCTGGATGAAATATTTGGCAAACAAAATGAAGGGATTGGTCCAAACCCTTTCAAGAGCAATCCCAGTGATGCATTCCCCCTCCTTGATGATCTCATTGATCATGAATCAGAATCAAACATATCTCATATTGAAGCTATCCAAAAAGAAGAAGAGCTTGCAGATTCTACACTCATGCTCCAAATTTATTCTATTTCGAATTCCCTGCCAGCTCACACTCTAGAAATTACAGAGGTTCCTAAATCCTCTCTTGCACCAGAGTCTGTTGGTTTGCATCATGATCTCATGAATGTTTCGGAGGTTAAATAAGCCATTGGAGGTAATGTATTCGCTATCCTTGATCAGTCACCTCTTATTTACTACTGTAAGATCATTATTTCATGCTCTTAGAAGGTTATTGAAGATGATGGCCATTGCCATTCGCTTCAGATAATTTCTCATGCATTTTATGGTTTAGATCTCACCTCAAATGGTTCAAAAGAGATCTTAAGAAACCAATTTTTAAGTCTTGGATCTGATTTGGATTCCAACCAATCACTGACATTTGATGGTTCTTTTGAGCATAATCTCACTGTTGTGGCAACAACAGATCCCATGCTTAGCTAAGCATGGGAGCCCCCCATTTTTTTTATAGACACAAAAGTATTTTGGTTCAAGTCATCTTAAAAATTTTAGGTTTTTGACTTTACCTCTAAAAATTATTCACCCATGCTTTTGGTCTGCTTGTCTTTAAGAGTTTGATTATTCCTTCCAAAGTGTTTCGGCCTGAAGAAAGCCAAAATTTTGAGTATTTTGTTAACTGGTATCATCATCTCGAAACCTGACATTTGGAGAACCCTAAATCTGCAACCCGACAGGTGCGGGTTGTGGGACTATTGTTTTTTAAGTTTTGGTTTTGCTGATTTCGAAACCCGCAACCCGACAATAGCGGGTTGCGGAATCATTCTTTAATAAGATTGAAGAATAATTACTCTGAAACCCGAATCCCACAATGGCGGCACTAGAATTTCGGGATTATGATTTTCATTTATCTGGAGTGTGTTCCCGAAACCCGCAACCCGTAATTTCAGGCTGCGGCTTTTGGGATGGTTATCTTATGTCACAGTTTAATGTTTCCGAAACCTGTCACCCGCACAGTCGGTTTTCGGCTTTCAGAAATCCTTTTTTTTAACCTCTATTTTACATACCCGTAGCCCGCAAATCTGTACTTTCGGGTTTTGGCTTGCGGGATCTTTGAATAAAAACTTCATGCAATTTTTTGAACCTGATTCCATGGTACGCTCTGGTTCATTTCCGTCATCCGTCTGTTATAATCTTACAGTCAAATTGATTTTGGATAATCAGTTAAGTCAGGCTTTTCCATCTTGTCCTTTGAAACCTGGTTCTTCCAAATTATCATTTTCTATGTAATTCATGACAGCAGACACTATTACAAGTCTATCAGTTACTTTATGTTGGATGCATGCCATCTTTCTGCCTTAAATTCGCCATGTCTGGACTTGAGCTTTCACATCTTGTCATGTTTGTTTCCCATCTTAATGATCGAATTTGTTACATGCGAAGAATTGATAGCCTGTGTAATGAAACTCTTAGTCGAGACCATTTTGCACATCAGCTTTGTCACCATAACCTTCATCTCCGTTATTAATCACCAATCATAATTATTGATGGGAGATTGCTTATAATGATGTGATCGTAAAGGAAATTGAAAATCATGCGAGTAGTAATTGAACTCGTACTTCGCACAAGCCTTGATCCGACTGGCACATACCTCGGCTTTTTCATTACAATTGAAGTAGTTATAATGGATTGAATGGATAAGTTAATCATTGTACATTGCCCTGCCCGACTATCATCGACCTGTTTGTTGGCCTTTAAATAGAAATTAACATGAAAGTCTCAGTTCATCCTTTGCCTTCTGAAACATGAAACACTTTGTTTGGCTTTCTCCTTATATCCTTTTCAGAATGAGTAATATTCATGCAGATGATCATTTTTCTAATGTTCAGGTTGAAAATGAAGAACTCTATCCCTTGTTATATCAAGAAATGTTGTCACCACATTTTGATGTAGGTGTTCTCGATCTTAGCAGTGGTAGCAGTGAAGAAGACTTCGAAACTTTGTCTGCCTACATTCACAACCCTGAAAAGTAAAGGAAGGAAATTTTGGAAGAATCAACTGATCTCGATACTGATGTTATACAGGACTTTATAATCAATGAAGAACCTGATGTGCCGACTATTGTTACTGAAGTAAATCCTCTAATGGATTTCTCTGTTTTCAACAGTGGGTTCCCTGACCCCGAATTTCCTACAGCGGACATTCTGCAAGCTACACCACCTGTCGATGCTAGTGAACAATCTGTGATTAAATTCTTATGGAGCCACGAGATCTTATCAAATTGAAGAACAAATCTTTCTTTTTGTGAAAGGTGGCGGAAAATATTTTAAGCTTAAAAATAGCAGGATTTCTTGGATCAATGGTTAGATCCGATTTTGTAATCCCCATGTTGTAGAATTCTCCTTTTGGGACTCTTATGTAAAATTAGTATATAAGGAGGAATGTTTCTCTTAGTAAAGGGTTGGGAATTTTGGAATTGCAATTCAGCAAGAGTTCGGACTGAAGATACTCTGTTTATCAGAGTCATTGTAATTTTTGTACAAGACTTCTCTATTCAGGAAAGTTATCTTTTAATTCACCTCCTATTGTTCTTCAAATTTCTTTGGGAATTGCTGAGTTAATGTTTGAAATTTGTCATTGATCTTGTGTTTAATCTTTTGCAGGATATTTTGTTAATGCATAAGATCTCTCATATTGATTTTTCTGTATGTGTGGATTATGTTCAAAACCATTTTGTTAAATTTCTTTAATTGAATGTTTTCACTTTTATATTTCCGCAAATGATTTGATGCAATTAAATATGTATAATCAAATGTTAATTTTTCAATTAGCACAATGATTACAGATCAGATAGTTGAATACGCTTAACACTTTAAAGAATTGTCACTTAATTTCTTAATTGATAAAAATTTAATTAACAATTGAAGAACCCGAAGACATTTCTGCTTAAGGTTTAACTACTTGTTCATCACTCTTCAACTCTAATCTGCACAACATCAACTTCTCCTTTTAGGTCAGATCTAATTTAGAATAGATCCTTTCCTTAGGTAATTTAAGTTAGATTTTGGTAACAATCTTTCACACTTAGTTTTCCTTGATGGGAAAACTGATTTTTTGAGATCAAATCTTTTACTCACAGAGTGCCAGCGGAGGCAAAATATCCGTGGGTGATTACCATCCCAAACAGCTCGAGGATAGGGTAACTCTTGCGCAGGGTTAACTGAAGCCTTTGGTTGGGTTTTCATCCACTGTTGTGTGCCTTGGAACCCATTCCAGCACTTTGCACTCATCCTGCACCCCTGAGGCATCAACAAATGGTACTAGAAGGAGGGAAACTAGTAAAACATGCCTAAGCAAACTACTAATAAGCCTCCTCTAGCAAGTACTTCAATGGTTCAAACCTGAAGCCAGACTAGGGCTTCAACATCTGAACAACCAACTTATCCAGAACCTACAATTCTCCCTGTCATGTCTACACAACCTGCGGTTATCCTCGTTACACCGGTGATGCAACAAGAGAACAGAGGAGATATCATTTTCACATCACCTACAAGGGGACCCATTTCGTTAGAGAAGATATTGAAAACATCCGTTGATAGGGTTTTAAGACCAGAACGATGACTTGCCGATCAAAGAAGATGCGTCTTAGCAGCTCTAAACTTAGAAAGTACTTTGTAGGCTAGCGGTCAGGAAGACGAGAAAGTTCCCACCTCACAGACCAGTGATCCACAGGTTCAGCATACCAATAGTTTTAACACAGAGGATCAACATATAACTGATCAACCATCTGAAAACCAAGACCTAGTTAATTGATCAGATTGTCTTGAATATAGCCATGAGGCCACTCTCATAGGAACACAAGGTCAACCAAATCTTGGAGCCGGTGGTCCACCACCATCCCCTCCTTCATCTTCATCATCTTCCTCAGACGAAGAGAATTCTTCTAGTTCGCCATTTGAAGAAGAAGAACAAGAACCTCCAATGGCCGGTGAAGGTCAAAAAAACCCTTGGCTTGACCAAGGTGCAGTTTTCATATTAGGAGATCAACATAGATTATCAAAAAATCCTGAGAAATGGCTGCTTAAATACAACCCTGATGACAAGATACCTGCATTGGACCACATAAAAAATTTCATGTAGGAAATCAGGCTTAAAAGTGTGGTACATGAGGATGTAGTATGCAAACTCTTTCCCTACACTTTTGAGGGTAGAGCAGCCACTTGGTATTTTGCTTTGCCGGCCTAATCTATAACTTCCTGGATGAATTCGAGAAACATTTTACCCAGAAATTTGGGGATGACAAAACAACGCAAGATCTTGTCTTAGAATTATCCTCCATGAAAGCCAAAGGAAAATAAAGGGTAAAATACTTTAACCAAAGGTTTTCATATCTCAATAATAGAATTCCTGCCAATCTTCTTCCTGCTGAAGAATTATTGGTGGCTTATTATGAAAAGGGTTTGCCTCCCCTTATTGCAATATGGGTCAAAAGGGCACAGAAGGGTACTCTATTGGAAGCTTTTGATGAAGCAATCCAAGTTGAGAAAGACATATTTTGTCTGGAAGACAGCCCTGAATCCTCAAAAGGACAATCTTCCACTTCCAGGAAGAAAATTGAGATTATCCCTAAACCCATAGTCCAAAACAAGGATTCTTTTGATTTGACTGACATGAAAAAATTCCTTCAGAAGATCTCAAATGAGATGGTGGACTTGAAGAAGAACACTAATGATAATTAGAATCAGAATAGAGGTTTTGTAAGGCCACCGTTTAGGAGAGCTTACCAGCCTCCACAAAATCCACCATCACCAAATCAAGCAGATGCACTCACAAACGAGGAAATTTTTTCTATTTTTAGAGCATTGGTAGCAGAATCTCAAGTCACCCCTAACAATTCCAACGATCAGAATACCTCGGATCCTCCACTACCTGAGTAAGAAGCAGAAGATGATCCATAGGTTGACGCTGTGGGTTGCTTTTCGGAGCTTCCTATGTGTGAAGAAGAAGAAGAACCTGAGGTAGTGTTTAACACACAACATCCTTATAACACAAGGTCAAGACCATAGCCACCTAAAGAACCTTCATCTTCTTCCCCCGTTCTCACAAGAAACCAGATCGTCCCACAGAAGGATACTCTCCTCCCTCAAATGGAGTACAACCTGGTTGAAGACTTAAAAAGGGTCAAAGCAAATATCTCTCTGTTTGAGCTACTCAAGATTCCTGCTATGAGGGATTCTTTACCTAAAAACATGATAGTCAAACAGCCTAGAGAGTCGCAGAATAATAACTTAGACTTTGTCACTAAAACTGATGATCAGAAACCGGCAAGTAAGAGAACTCCTCCTTTCTTGCTTACTTTTGAGATTTTCAACTGGAATGTACACAACTGCATGATAGATTTGAGAGCATCATCAAATGTGATGACCCTCTCTGTTTGCAGAAAATTGAATGCAACGTGGGAACCCTGTCCAACCTAGATTGTGCAACTTGACAGATCCAAAGTCAGAGTGGTTGGTAAATTGAGAAATGTTCTGCTCACACTGTCAGCTGATCCCAGGATCCATCATATAGTTGATATTGTGATAGCTGACATCCCAGAAGCTTATGGGATGTGGTTAAGTAGGGACTGGTTCGAGAAACTTAAAGGTTACTTTGCAATCGACTGGTCCCATTTATGGTTGCCTTACAATGGTCAACCAAATAAAATTAAGATTAGTAGAGAACCTTTTATGAAACAGACAGTTACTAATGTTAATGATTCAAGTGAACCTACTGGTTATCTCACCTCTCGTGCAGGGAAATTTACATTCAATACCTTTTTCTGTGAATTCCCAGCTGATGCCTCACCAGAAGAAAGCATCCAAAGCGAATCACATATCACTCAGGTTACTTCTGTACCTTTTTCTGGTGAAATTGTGCAGAATGTATATAATGTGAATACGAATTTTAGATTAGACCCTGTCTCCTGGACTTTATTTTTCGATGGATATAAGTCCAAGGAAGGAGCTGGAGCGGGTTGTGTTCTTATCAATCCTAAAGGAATAAAATTCATGATTGCTTGCAAGTTAGAATTTGATTGCACTAATAATGTAGCCGAATATGAAGCTCTTGTGCAGGGTCTCAAGAAGGCCATTGATTTAGGTGTACAAGCAATAGAATGCTATGGAGACTCCGAAATTATAGTCAAACAAGTCAGGAATAAAATACACTACTTATCCCCACGTTTGGCTAATTATCAAAAGTTGGTAGGAGAAATAACCAACTCAATTTCGGCATTCAATAATAAATCAGTTCCCAAGTCACAAAATTTTGATGCAGACTTGTTAGCAAATATAGCGTCTAGACTGATCCCTCCAGAAGGTCTGTCTCCTCAAATGTTTTCTATTGAATTGATGTATAGACCATCCATTCTGGATAATGTGACTAATTGGAAAGTGTTTGATGATGACCGATAGATACTTGACTTCCTCACTGCTCAGGATACATTTCAAGACATGGCTATCGATGAAGCAGAACATGAAAAGTCTCTCACTGATTCTTCAAACATCATCCTGAATTTTGTGATCAATCTAGAAAAGTTTTATGATCTGCAGGACAAGTTCAAATCTCAAACTAATTGTAAAACTCAAAGCTCATCCTTGAACTATGAGCGGGTCAACCTAGGCACCGAACAGGAACCTTGTTTCATCAACTTGGGAGTTGATTGTACCCCTGAAGAACGCAGAGCCATTATTGCATTGTGTAAATAGTATAAGGATGTTTTCGCCTAGACGTATGACGAGCTGAAAATGTTTGACACTGGCGTCATGTTTCATAATATTCCCATGAAACCAGAGGTCAAGCCATTTCAAAAAAAGCTGCAGAAGATGCACCCCAGTTTGGAGCCTTCTATAAAAAAGGAGTTGGAGAAGCTGCTCACTGCTTGAATTATCTTTCCGGTCAGGCACACTCAATGGATCACTAATTTAGTACCTGTCCATAATAAAAGCGGTGAAATTCGACTGTGTGTCGATTTCAGAAACCTAAATCGGGCTTCTGAGAAAGACAAATATCGTATTCCACCAATGGAGAAGATTCTTCAAAGGTAGCTGGGTCAGAAATGTTTTTCCTCTTAGATGGTTTTTCGGGGTATAACCAGGTCATGGTTGCCCCGGACGATCAATTGAAAACAACTTTTAGGACCCCATGGGGTACTTTTGCCTACAGACGGATGCCTTTTGGGATGATCAACGTAGGAGCTACTTTTCAAAGAGCTATGGATATAGCTTTTCGAGGGTTAATGCATAATTCTGTCGTTGTTTACCTTGACGATATCACGATTTACTCTAAAAAATGACATGAACATGTGTTTGCTTTGAAACAAGTTTTTGATCGCTACAGGAAATTTGGTATTTCTCTCAACTCGAAGAAATCTATTTTTGCAGTAACAGAAGGAAAGATTCTGGGATTCATTGTTTTGAAAGAAGGTATGATTATCGACCCTGAACGTACAGAGGCTATTTCAAAGATTGGCTTACCAGGTGTTGACACTATATCTAAAAATACTCAAACCCTAAAAATTTGTCAAAAAAATATCCAAAAGAAGTGAAGTTACTACAAATGGGTTGAAGTAAAGGTTCATAATACAAAAACAGCAAGGAAAAACCCACATATGCAAAGTCCAAAAGTAATTATTGAAGAGGTTAAGTTCTGGTCAAGTTTCAACGGCGGAGATGACAATAGTAGAGATCAACGGCTGTTATAGTTTCCCGCATTGCCAAAAGGATCGTTTGCAAACGTTAGTGAGTGGTTATGGACTTAATACCGCTGGATACGTGTCACAGTTTCATTAATCTGCATCAACGTGATAGTGGTATCACAAACCACCACAACGCCATGCGGAACCACCAGAGGATAATAAGCAGCGGGCCATAGCACGTGGCAGATAGAGAAGGCATAAGGGAATACGCCACATGTTGATATTAATCGGAGGGACAATATACATTGGG
The DNA here is from genome assembly GCA_027924585.1 of Larix kaempferi. Classification (NCBI taxonomy): domain Eukaryota; kingdom Viridiplantae; phylum Streptophyta; class Pinopsida; order Pinales; family Pinaceae; genus Larix; species Larix kaempferi. Next base: position 1,615,982 of record BSBM01000013.1, read on the forward strand.
ACAAAATCAACAGCCAAGATTCATCTGCATCAGGAAAAGTGCGCACTCAATAGAAGAAAGAGCGGTCGTGAAAATTAAACCACTCTAACAGGTGTTAGAAAATGGTTGATCCGCACACGGTAAAAACTGGAGAAGAAAATCGTTATTGGGATCGTGGATACCACCATGGGAGATAAATGGATGCAAGATCTAACGGCTCAAATCAAAAGGCTCGTGATCAACGGTTGGATATAAAGTACATTCGGAAAGCTACCAGAAAGTTAATAAAAAAGGCTTATATAAAACAAAAGGGTTTCAAATGACGACATTTTGTATATGTATCGCTATCCCTAGGAGCTCTGAAGATTGGTGGAGATCAACAATTGCGATAGAAGGATAAAGATGTGTCTATACAGGTCACATTGAAATGCGAGTCTTGGTGAAAGAAATGACCAGTTATGATTTACCCACGGTCGACCAATGGAACTATGTGAACAAATATGGAAGGACAAGATATTCTGTCCATTCATAGATACATTCAGAATTTTTGCCAAGTGGCAAAAAGATGCTTTTATTTTAAATTTGTAATATTGTTTGAAGACAGTTATCTATTGTTTAAAGATAGTTATCTTTCGAGTTAAGACATTTCAATTATTAGTTAGAAGAAGCATTTATGTCAAGCTTCTTCCGAATTTTGTATAAAAGACAATGAGAGTCATTTTTGAAAGGGTTGGAAACTCTTTGAGAGACGATTATGTTTTGAAGTCCATTTTTTGATAAATAAAAGGCAGTACAGTGAAAATACCTATCTTTTGAGACCAGAGATTCATGTGTTGATCAGTTTTACAGTCTGTTTTTCCCTTATCTTTATATGTGCATGTCCACTTTCTTTGTTATATCTTCCGTTATGTTCTTCTTCTATATTTAAATGAACGTTTGAAATAAAACGGGATTCATACTGGTTATGCCTCGTTTTATCGCATTTAAGTATCCACTATTTCTCCAAAGTTGACAATGGATTCATCCTAGTTAGATGCCTGTTGTTGATGGACTGTCATTATTTCTTTCTATACCACCTGCAAAATCAAGTTGACTGTGATATGGTTGCTATCTTTCCTCTGTGGAAATTTGTTTGGTATAAATCTCTTGCTGGAACATTAAGTATTTGAAAGTTGACTCCATGCCCAATGTTTCTTGTTCCCTTTTCAACCAAGTAAATCTTTTTGAGAAATTTTGAGTGTATTTTTATATATTTTTAGCCTTTACATATATCTTGTGAGAGAGCCCTCTCTGGTGGAAAAAATGTCTAAGTTTTCTACCTAAAGTTTGGTTTGAAATAGGTTACCTTAGGTATTATTCTTTTACAACCGGGATAAAATCTAAGTGCTAGCATTTGGCATTGTTGCCGGGGAACGAAAGTGAAATTTTCCCTGGGAGAAACGACAAAGAAAAGTCAAATTTCTTGGGCAAGGAAGTTTGAAGTAAGTTGGTTGTAGATATTGCCCTGGCGACTTCACTTGTGAAATTTTTTTTAAGGTTTTTTAAAGATATTCAGAAATAGACATTGTGGCTACAAGAAGAAATCCCGGTTTACAGTTCTTCTCAGGTGTGGATAATCCAGAAAAGCTCCTCAAGACGGATAAAGGCAAAGGCAAGATGAAAGAAGGTATTCCTTAGTTTTCAAATATATTCCCTTCGTTTCAAGAAAATCTGTTTGAAGGAGAAAATATTGGTTTAAGTGAAAAAGTTTTGCTTAGAACTAAATCAGATTCTGATTTGAAAGAAACAAAAGTTGATCCAAAAAGTTTGTGGGACTATTCTTTAAAATCTGTTTGGGAAAACTTACAAAAATCTGAAAGGGCTGGGTCTAGAATATCCAAGGCCCAAAGAATACCTATGCAAAGTCATAAACAACAGGTAGTGATTGGTCCACCTTATAATCCACCACCCATGGCTGCCAGATTTGCCCCATTGGTTTTGCCCGCTGCTTTACATGATTTGCCTCAAAATTATGGACATAGAATCGTTACTTTTGATATTGAGGGTAATTATACAGCACAGCAACATGTTGATAACTTTAGTGATTTCATTGATTTAGAAGAAGTGGATTATGATGATGCAAAAATGAGGTTGTTTTCCCAAAGCTTGCGAGGTGAAGTCAAAAAATGGTTCAGATCTTTGGCTACAGGATCAATTGCTAATTATGATGCTTTCACAACTCTTTTTATCGAAAGATGGGAAGATCAGAAAAATCCTTCATAGGTGTTGACACAGTATAACAATCTGAAAAAATGAGGTTTTGAGTCAGTTCAAGAATTCTCTGCCAGATTTATGAAAGTTTATAAATCTGTCCCTACAGATATAAAACCTCTAGTAGGAGCAGCCAAGTTACATTATGCAGATGCTTTTGAAGGTGATTTTTCATGCACATTAATATAAAGAATATCTACCACTTTGGTAATAATGATGAAAGATGCGGTGGAGGTTGAAGCTAATATGATGGCTTCTGGAAAGATGAGGCATAGAGATATAGACTGAAAGAAAAGTAGAGAAGATAATCAAAATGCAGCTTCCTCTTCTTCTTCCACAGATGTAAAATTTGAAGCGATGATGAAAACTATGGAAAAGTTGTTAGACAGGTTAGTGGTGGATAACAAAGCTCCGAATAAAGAACAAGCAGAACCTCAAATCAGAAACCCTAATTTTAGGAGACCCTTTGTTCCACCCATAAGGCCAAGAGATCAGAGGAACCCAAGGAATGCAGAAGAAGATCCAATTAGACCTCCTTTCCCTTAAAATTATATTGCTGGAGAAGTTGAAGCTGAGATGCCTGAGAGTGATATTCACCACTGTGGCAGTTTTGATTCAGAAGTGTATCTGACTAAACAGGAGCATGATATGTTCCTTGCAGAAGGGGAATGTTGTAATTTGGAGACAGAAATTGATCAATATCAAATTGGTTACCAAAGTGCTATAAACGATCTTCAAAGAAAGATAAATCTGAGAAACGGAGACGTTATAATAGACAAAGGAAAAGAGCCAGTGGGAAAATCAAAAGGATCTACAAATAAACCCTCTACTAGTCAGAATGAATAGCAAACGAGAAGAAAAGAAAACGAGGATGTGCCAAAAGTAATTTCAGATAACAAGAAAGATTCAATGAAGGAAGGTGATAAAAATTTGGTTCCTTTCAATATACAGAGTGAAATGTCGAAAGTCAAGATTTATGTACCTTTCAATGAGATATTAAAGAATAAGGAATACAAGGAACAAATTTTTAAGATGATGCAAGTAGAAAATCGAGTGGAAATAGACACTTTGGAATTAGATGATGATACTCCTAATATCTTCCTGGGTTCAAGAATGGAAGATAATAGTTTTGGGTAAATTTCTCCTTTCTATGTAGATTTGAATGTTCATGATAAAGTTGTGTACAATTGTATGTTAGACTCAGGAGCTTCTCATAATCTGATGCCAAAACTTGTAGTTGAATCTTTGGGATTGGAAATCACAAGACCATATGATGACTTATTTTCTTTTGATTAAGGAAAGTCAAATGTTTAAGGTTGATCAAAGATTTGACAGTTAATCTCAGTAAAATACCAGCCAAAGGTATTCTCATGGGTGTGGTGGTTGCTGATATTCTAGAAAAATTTGGTATGCTATTGTCTAGATCATGGGCCTCGAAGTTAAAAGGAACTTTGCAGATGGATATGTCTTTTGCTACTATTCCAGTGTTGGGGGTACACAGAAGATTATATGCTGAAAAGATGGCTGCTTATTTGGTAAGTGATTTAAAAGAAATTGAAAAGCATGCTATATATGCAGTAGACACAGATTTGGGGTCTTATATTCTATACAATGATGTTGAATCCAAAGAAGAGATAGATTTAATCGAACCTAAAGAAAATGAAAAAGAAAGATTGTTAAGAGAAAAAATTAGAAAAGAAGGAACCTGGACAATGCACTTTGATGGAGCTAGAAGCAGAGAAGGAGTTGGTGCAGGAGCATGGATAATCACACCTAATCGAGAATTCTTAATGTTTTCTTATCAATTGAATTTTGAGTGTACAAACAATTTTGCAGAATATGAAGCTTTGATTCCGGGGTTGAATGTATTGAGAGATTTAAAAGCAAAAAGAATTGAAGTGTTTGGAGATTTCGAATTGGTAATAAATCAGGTAAAAGCTATTTATCAGACCAAACATCCTAAAATGAGGTCATATAGGAATGAAGTGTGGGATTTATTGGAAAATGTTTTCGATGAACATGATGTTGTTTCAATTCCCAGAGTTAGTAACATCGTAGTAGATTCTTTGGTCACTGCGGGAGCTGCATTCAAAACTCCTATCTTTTCTAAAAAGAAATATGATATTAAGGTCATACACAGACCATCTATCCCAGACAATATCAAACATTGGTAGGTTTTTGAAGATGATCAACAGATTAAACGCTTTTTAGAAATGAAACATGAATTCAATTACAGGTCTATTGATGCAGAAGATGCTGGAGTTGGTCCAGATGAAGTAGATTCCCCTGAAGAAATAGAAAAGTTCAAGCAAAGGATTGGAGGTAAGGATATAATTCAGCTGAAGAATAACGTTATCCCAAGAGGCTTGATTCCTTTAGAAAAATTGTTTGATAAAAATGATGTGGTAAAAAATCCAAAAGTAGAACCTAAACCTAAGGATGTAAAAGATTACAATTTAGGTTCTGAAGAAGATCCCAAATTGGTAAAGCTTTCAAAGAAATTACCAAGAAAGGAAGAGAATAAAAGTGTGGAAGTGATGAAAAGATTTTCAGATGTTTTTGCCTGGAGTTATGAAGACCTGAAAATATGATGTTTTTGTTATACAACATACAATTCCTATCAAACCTGATGAAAAGCCTTTTAAGTAGAAGTTGAGAAGAATAAATCCCAAGTTGCTTCCAGTGATAGAAAAAGAGGTGAGAAAGCTATTTGATGCTAAGATAATTGTGTCCTTGAGATTTTCTAAGTGGTTGGCTAACCTGGTACCAGTAAGGAAAAAGAATGGCAAAATAAGGTTGTGTGTAGACTTTAGAAATTTGAAAAAAGTCTCTTTGAAAGATAATTATCCACTCCCGAAAATGGATCAGATTTTACAAAAAGTTGTGGGAGCCGAAAGAATTTCTATGTTAGATGGTTTCTCAGGTTACAATCAAATTAAAGTTCACCCAGAAGATCAGGAGAAAACTGCTTTTACTACTCCATGGGGAACATTTATGTATGCCAAAATGCCATTTGGTTTGATGAATGAAGGGGCAACCTTTCAGAGAGCCATGGATATTGCATTTGCAGATGAAAGAGACAAATTTGTGGTAGTATACATGGATGATATCATTGTTTATTCAAAGAATGCTGCTGATCACTGGAAACATCTGGAAAGATTTTTTTTGAAATGTAGAAAATTTGGGATCTCCTTAAATCCAAAGAAATCTCATTTTTGCATGGAAGAAGGAAGATTGTTGGGACACATCATATCAAAAGAAGGCATCAAGATTGACCCGGAGAGAGTATCTGCAATACAGAAGGTCGGAATCCCTAGGAGCAAGAAGAAAATTCAGTCATTTATTGGAAGAGTAAATTGGTTAAGAAGGTTCATTCCTAGTTTTGCTGAGATTTTGAGAAACATAACTGAAATGCTAAGGAAACACAAGGAAATTAAATGGACTGAAGAAGCAAGACAATCTTTTGATAATATTAAAAGAGCATTGACTGAAGCACCAGTGTTAATTAGTCCAGATTATACAAAGGATTTCATTATGTTTACTTATGCATCAGAACACACAGTAGTTGGGGTATTGTTACAAAAGAACCAAGAAGATGTGGAATGGCCAATTGCATTTTCCAGTAAAATTCTGAGGGATGCAAAATTAAAATATAACATCATGGCGAAACAAGCTTATGGTTTAGTGAAAGCAATGAAGGATTTCAGGATATACATATTGCATTCTCATATAATAGCACATGTTCCATCAGCAGCACTGAAAGATATTCATACCCAACCAGATCCTGAAGGAAAAAGAGCAAAGTGGATAGCAGTCTTATTGGAATATGATCTTGACATTAAACCTACAAAGCTGATAAAAGGTCAAGGTATGGCTAAAATGATGACAGAAACAAATTGGGATTCTCTAGGTATGAATTTTCTTTCTGAAATTTCAAAAGAAGGCGTTCCAAATTCACAAGTAATTGAAGATTTCTCTTTATCTCCCTGTTACGCAGACATTGTGTATGTTCTGCAAAACCTCCAAGCTCCTGCAAATATGGAAAAAACCAGAGCAAGATCAGTAAAGTTGAAAGCAAACAAGCTCTGCATATTAGATGGGAATTTATTCTGGAAAGATACAGAAGGAATTCTGTTGAATTGTCTATTAGAGAATGAAGCACAACATACTATGGGGGAATTTCATAAAGGCATGTGTGGAGGACATCATTCATGGAAGGCTATAGTGAAAAAAATTCTTAGATCTGGTTTTTATTGGCCCAGCATGTATTCATATGTATATAAAGAAGTGACCAAATGTCATGAATGTCAAATTTTTGATGGGAAAAGAGAATTATTACCATTTCCTTTGAAACCTATTTCAGTTGAAGCACCTTTTCAACAGTGGGGGTTAGATTTTATTGGCGAAATTAACCCAAATTCTTTAGGGTAGCATAAGTGGATTTTGACTGCTACAGATTACTTCACGAAATGGATTGAGGCCATTCCAACAAGAAATGCCACAGAAATAGTGATAATGAACTTTTTAGAAGAAAACATTTTATCTAGGTTTGGTTGTCCTAGAAGGATAGTGACAGATAATGCTCCAGCATTCAAATAAGAAAAGATGATAAATTTTTGTCACAAATATCACATACATTTGAATCATTTCACTGCTTATTATCCACAAGGGAATGGGTTGGCCGAATCTTCAAATAAAAGTTTAGTGAGGATCATAAAGAGGTTGCTAGAAGATAACAAGAGGGCTTGGCACACTAAATTAAAATATGCTCTATGGGCAGATAGAATCAGTACAAAAAGAGCAATTGGCACTTCCCCTTTCCAGTTGGTGTATGGCACATAAGTAATTTTTCCTATTTCTTTGGGTTTTCCAGTTATGAAATTGTTACAAGAAGTCGAAGAAGAACCAAATCATATGCAGAGGAGGATAAATCAAATGATAGAATTACATGATGTTCGAAAAAAGGAATATAACAAAACCCAAATGCATCAGGAGAAAATGAAGCAAACTTTTGACAGAAAGGTTAAAGAAAAGAATTTTCAGATAAATGATTTAGTTTTGAAGTGGGACTCTAGAAATAAAGATCACCATGGGAAGTTTGAGCATTTATGGAAAGGTCCATATATTGTTGTAGGATATCAAGGGGAAAATGCATTTACCCTAAAAAATTGTAATGGAGAATTCTTTCCTGGAGGACCAATAAATGGTAGACACCTCAAACATTGTCTCTCTTAAAAGGATAGAGGTGAAAGAGAGTTTTGTACAGTGTAAATATTTTTCAAAAAAAAAAAAAAAAAGAGGTTTAAACTTTGATTTGCAGAGAAGTTGAATGCAGCCCAATGGATCAGGCACTTGGTCTACGATGTTCTTTGATACCTCACAGGGAGGATAGCATCCCCAGTTGGAGCCAGTTGTTGACACTATATCTTAAAATACTCAAACCCTAAAAATTTGTCAAAAAAATATCCAAAAGAAGTGAAGTTACTACAAATGGGTTGAAGTAAAGGTTCATAATACAAAAACAACAAGGAAAAACCCACATATGCAAAGTCCAAAAGTAATTATTGAAGAGGTTAAGTTCTGGTCAAGTTTCAACGACGGAGATGACAATAGTAGAGATCAACGACTGTTATAGTTTCCCACACCGCCAAAAGGATCGTTTGCAAACGTTAGTGAGTGGTTGTGGACTTAATACCACCGGATATGTGTCACAGTTTCATTAATCCGCATCAACGTGATAGTGGTATCACAAACCACCACAACACCGTGCGGAACCACCAAAGGATAATAAGCGGCGGGCCATAGCACGTGGCAGATAGAGAAGGCGTAAGGGAATACGCCACATGTTGATATTAATCGGAGGTACAATATACATTGGGACAAAATCAACGGCCAAGATTCATCCGCATCAGGAAAAGTGCGCACTCGACAGAAGAAAGAGTGGTCGCGGAAATTAAACCACTCTAACAGGTGTAAAAAAATGGTTGATCTGCACACGGTAAAAATTGGAGAAGAAAACCATTATTGGGTTCGCGGATACCACCATGGGAGATAAAGGGATGCAAGATTTAATGGCTCAAATCAAAAGGCTCATGATCAACGGTTGGATATAAAGTACATTCGGAAAGCTGCTAGAAAGTTAATAAAAAAGGATTATATAAAACAAAAGGGTTTCAAATAATGACATTTTGTATGTGTCGCTATCCCTAGGAGCTCTAAAGACTAGTGGAGATCAACAATTGCGACAGAAGGATAAAGACGTGTCTATACAGGTCACGTTGAAATGCAAGTCTTGGTGAAAGAAATGACCAATTATGATTTACTCACGACCGACCAATGGAACTATGTGGACAAATATGGAAGGACAAGATATTCTGTCCATTCATAGATACATTCAAAATTTTTGCCAAGTGGCAAAAAGATGCTTTTATTTTAAATTTGTAATATTGTTTGAAGACAATTATCTATTGTTTAAAGATAGTTATCTTTCGAGTCAAGACATTTCAATTATTAGTTAGAAGAAGCAGTTATGTCAAGCTTCTTCTGAATTTTGTATAAAAGATAATGAGAGTCATTTTTGAAAGGGTTGGAAACTCTTTGAGAGACGATTATGTTTTGAAGTCCATTTTTTGATAAATAAAAGGCAGTACAATGAAAATACCTATCTTTTGAGACCAGAGATTCATGTGTTGATTAGTTTTACAATTTGTTTTTCCCTTATCTTTATATGTGCATGTCCACTTTCTTTGTTATATCTTCCGTTATGTTCTTCTTCTATATTTAAATGAACGTTTGAAATAAAACGGGATTCATACTGGTTATGCCTCGTTTTATCGCATTTAAATATCCAATATTTCTCCAAAGTTGACAATGGATTCATCCTAGTTAGATGCTTGTTGTTGATGGACTGTCATTATTTCTTTTTATACCACCTGCAAAATCAAATTGACTGTGATATGGTTGCTATCTTTCCTCTATGGAAATCTGTTTGGTATAAATCTCTTGCTGGCACATTAAGTATTTGAAAGTTGACTCCATGCCCAATGTTTCTTGTTCCCTTTTCAACCAAGTAAATCTTTTTGAGAAATTTTGAGCGTATTTTTATATATTTTTAGCCTTTACATATATCTTGTGAGAGAGCCCTCTCTGGTGGAAAAAATGGCTAAGTTTTCTACCTAAGTTTTGGTTTGAAATAGGTTACCTTAGGTATTATTCTTTTACAACTAGGATAAAATCTAAGTGCTAACACCAGGCTCACGCAAAGCAATGCAATCCTTCTTAAGTAAGATTAATTTTGTACGTAGATTTGTACCAAATTTTGCCCAGATTGTTAAACCACTACAACTTTTGGTCAAAAAATATTTGCAGTTTACTTGGTCTTAGGAACAGAGAGATGTGTTTATCCAAATTCAAAAGGCCATTGCATAAGCTCCTACTCTCATGTCTCCATATTTTAATAAGGATTTCATTCTTTATACTTTTGCCACTGACTTTTCTTATACAACTGTCTTAAATCAGAAGCATGACAATGATACTGAAATCCCGATCTCTTTTATGAGCTCAACATTCAAAGGTGCAGAGCTTAAATACTCACAGATCGATAAGCAAGCTTATGCGGTTTATAAATCCGTCAAACATTACAGACCCTACTTGCTGAAGTCTCAAACCAAAGTCATTGTTCCATATTCTACTATCAGAAATGTCCTCATCTAGAAAGAATTAGGAAAAAAGAGGGCCCATTGGATGACTGCACTACAAGAATATGATCTTGAGATCAGACCAGCTAAAATTGTAAAAGGCCAAGGCCTTTGTCTTCTTACTGCGCAATCCAATGACCACACACAACAGCAGTTCGAACGGGATCATGAGGAAGAAATTCTCTCAAGTGTTGTTAATGTTATCAAGGCCCTAACATCGGAATGGTACGATGATATCAAATTTTTTCTGAATCATCAGTTTGCTCCTGAAACCCTTGATTTTAAGAAAAGAAGAGCTTTAAGACTGAAATCTGCTCCCTATCAATTCATTGATCAAGTTCTTTTTAGGAAAATTTATGATGGAGTATTTCTTATATGCTTGGAAAAACATGAAACTGATGACCTTTTGTTTCAATTTCATGCAGGTCCTGCTGGAGGCCATTTTTCAGGAGAGACTACAGCACACAAGATTCTTAGGGATGGATATTATTGGCCCACTTTGTTTAAGGATGCTTATGCTTATGTGAGGAAGTGTGAGCCATGCCAGAAATGCACAGGGAAGTTTAGGAAACCTGCATTTCCTTTACAACCAGTTACAATTCAGTTTCCATTTCAACAGTGGGGACTAGATTTTATTGGGCCTATAAACCCTCCTTCATCCCTCCAACATAAGTATATCCTCATAGCCACAGAATATTTCACTAGATGGGTGGAGGCAGCTCCTCTTAAACAATGTAACACTGCCCAAGTAATCTCTTTCCTTGATAGTCAGATCGTCACGCAGTTTGGCACCCCCGAGTAATTAGTTTTTGATAATGCATCCTACTTCTCTTCAATCGATATAACTGAATATGCCTTTGAGATGGGGATTAAGATTAATTTTTCTACCAATTATTACCCTCAAGGTAATGGTTTGGCTAAATCATCGAACAAAAACCTGATAAAAATTCTCAAGAAGACCATAGCCTCCCATCACAGAGACTGGCACACACAATTGTATAATGCATTATGGGTAGATCGAATTACCCCGAAAACAACAATTGCAAATTCTCCCTACTGTTTGGTTTATGGAAAAGAAGCCATTCTTCCCACTAATATTACCATTCCTTCGCTACAATTGGTCCAATATGTTCAAGAAGATGATTCTTCTCCCCTCTAGCAAAGAATTGACACCCTCTTGAAGCTAGAGGAGGACAGGGAAACAACCAAGAACAAGTTGTATCATCATTAGCAGATGGTGAAGAGATGGTTTGATGAAAAATCTTCATCTGACAGGGAACTTTCTGTTGGTGACCTGGTTCTGAGGTGGGATAAGAAACATAAATATAAGAATCAGTACACCAAGTTTCAGCACCTTTGGCTAGGACCTTTCATTATTACAGAAAAGATTGGTCCCAGCACTGTTCAATTACATGCGTTAGAAGGAGTTGTAGACACCTTCCCAGTGAATGTGTCTCTTCTGAAAAAGTATTTTGTTTGAACAATCTGGTGCACTTGTACATAGGTGTGGTTTGTTTTACAATCATTTGTTTTATTGCATTTACATTTTGATTGTTTTGTTTGTTTTGTTTTGGTTTCCATTAATAAGGCTTCACACTTGTGGTAATGGCTTACAATCACTTTTCTTAGTAACAATTGCTTCTGAAGCTTCAACATTGTTATCAATCTTACTTTCTAGCTTTGATTAGAATTTGCTCTGAAGAATTAACAGTCAATAAGTGCATTGCCTTTGGATAATTTTCACTTTGATCATTATCTTTCACCTCACTTTATTTGTGTAATTGAGGTATGGAGGATGGTTATCATTTCTCTATCTGGTGTTTCATGGTTTAATGGCATATCATAATAACCTGACCAGTTCCGATTGCTCATGGATCCTTTTACAATCACTTTGAATATAAATTTTATTTAAAATTATAAGTCACGAGGTGGGTGGTCTTGTTATCAAGCCATCCCATTAGGTTCACAGGTGCTTAAAGTGGAATGGCATCTTCACATCAAGCCACCACACTTGGAAGATGACTTTCAGTTCTTCTGGAAGGTGGAAGATCCTATTGCAGGTCGGTCCATTCATGATCCGCAAAGCATTGGTGAGTAACATTACCACTAAATGGTCACCAAGTCATGGCAATGCCTTGTAGCTTATGCTAAAATAAATTGTTTTTTTTTTCATAAGATCTCGTTCTATACAAGGATAGGGGGGTTTTATTACAAGCCAACCCTACTATGATCATGGGTTTGAACTTGGAATGGAATTATCACTATATGGTCACCAAGCCATGATAATTTCTTTTGGTCTTACAACCAGAAGACAAGGAGTCTTGTCATCGAGCTAGCTTGACCAGTTTCCGGATCAGGCCTGTGAATAGCGCTATTTCATCTGATCACCAAGTCAGTAAAGTGGTCTTGTATTAACAAGGTTTTATGTATAAAATTATAAAGAAAAAGAATATATATACAAAAAAAAAGAGAAACAAAAGACAAAAGAAAAGATAAAGGAATGTATATATAATCCATAGAGGATCATTGATTAATAAACCAAGGCGATCTATAATTAGGATATCCATGAGCATTTCCAAGACTATGCCCAGGTTCAACACAAGCTGGTTTTCAATGATTACATCATGGTAAAGATTTGGTATTACTCTCTAAATATCCTTATCAAATGAGTGTTATCTTTAAAATGGTCATTGTTGAGATCTATCCACTTCCATGTTCATTGCTTGTTGGATGTTGTCTTTTGAGTATCTTCTTTGAATTGAGTTTCAAGAAATCGGTTGATTGACATGTTGTCTTTAGTTGGATTTATTGCAGAGATAAATGGTTCTTCCCAGCCAGTCGCCATTTGTTGTGGCCACACCAGATCCCATGCTTAGCTAAGCATGGGAGCCCCCCATTTTTTTTTATAGACGCAAAAGTATTTGGGTGAGTCATCTTGAAAATTTTAGTTTTTTTACTTTACCTCTAAAAATTCTTCACCCATGCTTTTGGTCTGCTTGTCTTTAAGAGTTTGATTATTCCTTCCAAAGTGTTTCGGCCTGAAGAAAGCCAAAATTTTGAGTATTTTGTTAACTGGTATCATCATCCCGAAACTCGACATTTGGAGAACCCGAAATCCGCAACCCAACAGATGCGGGTTGCGGGATTATTTTTTTAAAGTTTTGGTTTTGCTGATTCCGAAACCTGCAACCCGATGGCAGCGGGTTGCGGAATCATTCTTTAATAAGATTGAAGAATAATTACTCTGAAACCCGAATCCCGCAATGGCGACACTCGGCTTTCGGGATTATGATTTTCATTTATTTGGCGTGTGTTCCCAAAACCCGCAACCCGTAATTTCGGGATGTGGCTTTTGGGATGGTTATCTTACATCACAGTTTAATGTTTCTGAAACCCGCCACCCGCACAGTCGGTTTTCGGCTTTCGGAAATCCTTTTTTTTTACCTCCGTTTTTCATACCCGCAACCCGCAAATCCATACTTTCAGGTTTCGGGATCTTTGAATAAAAACTTCATGCAATGTTTTGAACCTGATTCTGCATTATGCTCTGGTTCATTTCCATCATCTATCTATTATAATCTTACAGTCAAATTGATTTTGGATAATCAGTTAAGTCAGGCTTTGCCATCTTGTCCTTTGAAACCTGGTTCTGCCAAATTATCATTTTTATGTGTAATTCATGACAGCGGATGCTATTACAAGTCTATCAGTTACTTTATGTTGGATGCACGCCATCTTTCCGCCTTAAGTTCACCATGTCTGGACTTGAGCTTTCACATCTTTTCGTGTTTGTTTCCCATCTTAATGATTGGATTTGTTATGTGCAAAGAATTGATAGCCTGTGTATTGGAACTCTTAGTCAAGACCGTTTTGCACATCAGCTTTTTCACCATAACCTTCATCTCCGTTATTAATCACCAATCATAATTATTGATGGGATATTGCTTATAATGATGTGATCATAAAGGCAATTGAAAATCATGCGAGTAGTAATTGAACTCATACTTCACACAAGCCTTGATCCAACTGGCACATACCTCGCCTTTTTCATTACAATTGAAGTAATTATAATGGATTGAATGGATAAGTTAATCATTGTAGATTTCCCTGCCCAACTATCATCGACCTGTTTGTTGGCCTTTAAATAACAATTAACATGAAAGTCCTAGTTCATCCTTTTCCTTCTGAAACATGAAACACTTTGTTTGGCTTTCTCCTTATATACTTTTCAGAATGAGTAATATTCATGCAGATGATAATTTTTCTAATGTTCAGGTTGAAAATGAAGAACTCTATCCCTTGTTATATCAAGAAATGTTGTCACCACCTTTTGATGCAAATGTTCCCGATCTTAGCAGTGGTAGCAGTGAAGAAGACTTCAAAACTTTGTCTGCCTACATTCACAAACCCGAAAAGCAAAGGAAGGAAATTCTGGAAGAATCAACTGATCTCGATACTGATGTTATACAGGACTTTATAATCAATGAAGAACCTGACGTGCCGGCTATTGTTACTGAAGTAAATCCTCTAATGGATTTCTTTGTTTTCGACAGTGGGTTCCCTGACCCCGAATTTCCTACAATGGGCATTCTGCAAGCTACATCACCTGTCGATGCTAGTGAAAAATCTATGATTAAATTATTATGGTGCCATGAGATCTTATCAGATTGAAGAACAAGTCTTTCTTTTTGTGAAAGGTGGCGGAAAATCTTTTAAGCTTAAAAATAGCAGGATTTCTTGGATCGGTGGTTAGATTTGATTTTGTAATCCCCATGTAGTAGAACTTCTCCTTTTGGGACTCTTATGTAAAATTAGTATATAAGGAGGAATGTTTCTCTTAGTAAAGGGTTGGGAATTTTGGAATTGCAATTCAGCAAGAGTTCGGACTGAAGATACTCTATTTATCAGAGTCATTGTAATTTTTGTACAAGACTTCTCTATTAAGGAAAGTTATCTTTTAATTCACCTCCTATTGTTCTTCAAATTTCTTTGGGAATTGTTGAGTTAATGTTTCAAATTTGTCATCGATCATGTGTTTAATATTTTTTAGGATATTTTGTTAATGCATAAGATCTCTCATATTGATTTTTCTGTATTTGTGGATTATTCTCAAAACTGTTCTGTTAAATTTCTTTAATTGAACGTTTTCACTTTTATATTTCTGCAAATGATTTGATGCAATTAAATATGTATAATCAAATGTTAATTTTTCAATTAGCACAATGATTACAGATAAGATATTTGAATATGCTTAACACTTTAAAGAATTGTCACTTAATTTCTTAATTGATAAAACTTTAATTAACAATTGAAGAACCCGAAGACATTTCTGTTTAAGGTTTAACTACTTGTTCATCACACTTCAACTCTGATATGCACAACATCAACTTCTCCTTTTAGGTTAGATCTGATTAGAATAGACCCTTTCCTTAGGTAGTTTAAGTTAGATTTTAGTAACAAGCTTTCACACTTAGTTTTCCTTGATGGGAAAACTGATCTTTTGAGATCAAATCTTTTACTCACAGAGTGCCAACGGAGGCCAAATATCTGTGGGTGATTACCATCCCAAACATCTTGAGGATAGGGTAACTCTTGCGTAGGGTTAACTGAATCCTTTGGCTAGGTTTTCATCCCCTGTTGTGTGCCTTGGAACCCATTCTAGCACTTTGCACTCACCCTGCACCCCCGAGGCATCAACACTCACCCATGATGGTTCAAAGGAGAAAACAAAAGACTATCTACGCATTCATGGTTTTGATCCTACCTCAGCTGATTCGAATCACAGGTTCAAGGATCATACTCATACTTTTGGATTTGTTCTCATCACATTCGATCTGAAGAGCAAGTACAAGAACATGCTTTTTTAGCATGAACCACATCTTCCCAAGAAGAAGATACCTCCAGACATATGACCAAGCATCACACTTGCTTGAGTTTGGAGCATTTTTCTTTTTTTTGTGCCTTGTAGTCTATTTTGAGGGGGGGTATTTTTTCCATGAGGTTTTCCCCATTTCCTCGGTTTATTGACTGGTATTATTATTTGTATTGGGTGACCTTTGGTCTCAGTTACCAGGGCACATGATGGATTAAGGGGGGCTGTTAGGATATTTCTATAGTCCATCCTAGTCCTACCAGCATTTTCATTATTTGCATTTTCAGTCTTGCATGCATCATGCATTATGCATGCATCCATGCAATTTCATGCATCCCAGTCATTAGTCCCAGCACCTAGCCCTCAGTTAGCTATCCCCGGGAGCTTCTCACTAATCAGTTTTAGCCCTCCTAGTGCTTAGTGCACCCTGCATGCAGTTACATGCATCTCATGCACCCTCTCTCACCTACCACTCAGTTGCACTTCATTTAGTTGAGTTATCTTTAGTTCTTTCCTTGATTTAAGGCTAGGATGACTCTCAATTGACTGTATCACTCCGATAGACCTCCAGTGAGACTAGAGTACCCATTCTAACTCTAGTTAGCTCCTCGTGCTCCCTCCACTGAGCCTCCTTCCTTCAGTTAGTGCCTCCATGTGCCAGTACACCTACCACACTCAGTTAGACTCAATTTGACATCTGGTTGACAGTTACTTGTGCATTGAGGACTCCACTGATGAAGATGAGGACTCCTAGTTGTGCTTTGATGACACTCTATTGATCTAATGATCACTCTATGAGAGGCTAATTCGAATTTCCACGTTGGCATTCGAATCATCTCTACCATTGTACTATTTATTGTTCATATTTGTGATTAATGAATTAGTGTGTGTGAAGTTATTTTTCTTCTATCCGAGTCATACTATATTATTATTCTATTGCTCATTTACACTGCATTGACCACTCTTCTTCTATCTTCTTGCTTAATCATAATCTTTCTTGTGAGGTATACATCATCTCTTAGATTTGATGTGAGTATTTTCACATTGTTGTGTCATTCATTCAGAGTGCTTTCCTCTGGGTATATCGAAGCTCATCTACCTACATACTTTGAAGGGTGTTGTATTGAAAAGGCAAATTGCAGTTGAGGGATAGAAAAAGATTGACCCTTCTGCAACACCTATCACTATTAAATGACATTGATACCTCTTCATCATTAAAAGAAGGTACTATTCAGCTATAGGAGGGGACTTTTGTGGGCATGACTGGTGGAAGTTTAGATTTTCTAAGAGGAGAAATACATACATATGCATGCAAAATGTAGAATGAAGTATGGATTTTCTTGAAACAAAGATGTGTCATCCTCAGCCATAGCTTGGGATATTGGTTTACAAATCATGCTATGTAGTGGCTTCTATATAAAATGTACGGGATTGGTACATTTGTATTAGTTGTTTTATTTATATTTGATATAATTGGCATAGGTAGAAATAATAACAAATCCAAAAAAATAAAGAGTATACTCATTTTAAAAAGTTATTAGAGTAAAAAGGTGGTAATTTTCAAGTGTTGAAATGTAGTGTGGGTGGATGATTTGCTCATAGAGATAGGTTGAACAATATTTTTTAGCTTAAAACAAAATAATTAAATTTAATGCACATCCCTCCATACTATTATTCAATGTTAAGGGTAGTTTATAACTTAAAATTTCATTATGGAAGGGTTAATTTCTCATCAAAACTTATTTATTGAAGGCTAAAATTTTAGATAAGACGTTTTTTGAAGGGTAGTATAAGAACAAAAACGTCAAAAAAAATTTGTATGACAGGAAAACTCATATACAATTTCCAACCCTGCTATCTAGTAATGCAAAGATGAATTAGAGAATTGTATGATATTGACACAAGGATAGATAAAGTAACTATTGTTTATTTTATTAACATAGAAACAAGTACAAGGGAAAACACATCACAACTCTAGAATATGGATACAATAGTAACTGGTGAGCAAAAGTAGTTATATTGGAAAAACAAAATGCCCTAGAAGATAAAAGAAGTCAATCTAGTAGCAATGATCTTTTGGAGGATAATTCCCAGTTATCATGAGTCACTCCTACTCCTTTATTATTAAAGAGGTAGCCAGGTCCCACATTATTCAAAACTATAGGTCCAAGTAAATTTTATTATCAAGAGTGATGGGTTTCTTGTCAAGGAAGAATATCTCCATTTTGATAGATGTTATTTTTTTCATAAAATGACCACAAAAGCCAATGCAAATTTGGTATAGGTGCAGCTATTTTTTACATTTTAGGATTTGGGGATTCCTCAAATTACAGTTAACAAAAAATTGAGAGAGAAAATGTATTTATAGATTTATATTTATCCAAAAGGATCCTAGAAGCAAATGTGGTCCAAATTGGGTGCAGTTACAACATTGGACCTAGTGTATTTGCTTCTCATAAAGGATGTCTTATTAAGGCTATTTATGCATCATCTTGCACAGGATTGGAATGCTATGCATTAGGGTTTCCTGTTGATTTATTTCAGGAATTTTTTTAGCAACAAATCTGGGATTTTTGGAAAATGGAATCACTACTATTTTGTTACTGTAGAGCCAGGTTTTCAAAGGATAGGTTTTCCTTATTTTTACAGTTTCAATTTGAAGCTTTTAGTTGGTGTCATCACTGTCGTTTTGTTACTACATAACTAGGGATTCAGACCATCTTCTTTACTTATTTTCAATGCTAATCCAAATCTATTTGATTGGTGGCATCACTAAAATTTCGTAATCGTGGAACAAAGGCTTTTGATCACCTTTCTTTGCAGTTAATCCAATGATTGTTAGTGAGTGGCATTACCCTAAAGGCTGCAAAATTATGGTTTTTGGATCTATTTTCTAGGGCCTATTCTGAACCCTACAAAATAGGTGCAGCTATTTTTTACCTTTAGGATTTGGGGATTCCTCAAATTACAGTTTTCAAAAAATTGAGAGAGAAAATGTATTTATAGATATATCCAAAATGATCGTAGAAGCAAATGTGGTCCAGATTGGGTGCAGTTACAACATTGGACCTAGTGGCTTTGCTTCTCATAAACTAATAAGTAATTTCATTATGTAATGCAACATTTGACATCTAAACCCTTTCATTATCTCTAGTTCATGGCAAAAAAACCATTGTGCAACTTCAACTATCCAAAAAATGAACTTGGAAGCCATCAAAAGAGACTTCCTACTTGCTCAGAGAGATTATATCAGTAACAATGTCATGGACTATGTGTGTTCCATGAATACCAAGTACTGCTAACTTGAATATTGCGAGGTCAAAATTGAGTTTGAATTGTGGGAATGGATAGAATAAAGAGTTCATCTTTTATAGTTCAAATGTTAGACCTATTAGGAAAACATTAGACAAGTGACATTGTGTACAATGTTGCTAAACTAAAAGGAACTTGAAACCTCGGCTATGGGTGTTAACTCTGAAAGCGACACACAGGAGGGCAATAGGAATCCACCTGGCGATTTGGCTTGTCCATCCGACAGTGGCTTCCTGTATGTGTGATCGCCCAGGACAGGCATTTAAGTCTTCGCTCTTCATTCAATGTGCCGACGCTCTCGTTTGTGGTCTGTTTTAATGTCCAGTTCTTTGTGGTGGTTGGCATTTATTTTTGCCATTTGTATATGTTCCTGGGCTATCTCTGGAACTTCCCTCTCATCATGTCTCCCCATGTAAGGCCTCTCTATATGCCGATGCAATAGCTCACTCCCTCATTATGTTTTCTCTACAGCTTCAAGCCTCGGTTATCACTGTTTCGTCCCTCCTCTCCCATGAGATAGTTGATTCCGCCATGACCCGTCCTCGTGGAAATTCCAGGCGGGGTGCAAGTCATGGTGCAGGCTGGATTACCACTTCTCCGGAGGCTGATAAGAAGGCCATTGGCTATGAGAACATAATCTCTTCTCTTGTTCAAAATCTAGTTGATGAATGGGAGGCCAACCACGTCTCTAATAGTTTGGCCTCTGGAAACCATGGCAATCAGGTTAATTACTATTGGTTAATGATGAACATGTTGGGTTCTATGGTAAAGGAATTGCTGGCCAATTGTAATATGTCTAAGGCCTCTATTAAGGACACTCGTATCCACATGGTTCATCTGGATGAAATGCTCGCTAATCTCGAATCTAGTGTGGTTGGAGGCAAGTATTCTTTCCTTAGCAAGGGCTCCTCTCACCACGATTTTGGTATAGATGTCCCTAGTTCTAGAAAATATGTAGTTGAAGGACTCGATACTATCTCCCCGGACTGCATGGCTAATGTTCCTAGTGCCCACTCCTTGGGCTCTACTTTGCAAAATTCGTCTAGTGCAGTCATGGTGGAAATCACGGCTCCTATTCACAGCTCCCCTGCTAGGCCTATCTCTCCGGTTGTTGTTGCCGTTCCAGGGGGCCCTCCCCCTGAGGCTCCATTTCCAAACCTCACCACCATTGAATTTATGCATTTCAAAAGAGTCCGGAAAGCTGAAGGTGCTGTAGCCACCGTGCGAAAAACGAAACCATTTCCTTCCAAGCTCCTAGTTTAGAATTTGGATGATGATTTCTTTGGTTCCTGCCCGATCATTAAGGACAATCCCAGCCCCTTGGATGCAGACGCAAAATCCTAAGGTATCCCCAGCTCCGGTTTTTTTGCAGCGGTTAGCGTCTTCAGATGCCTTATTTCGGCCAAATAATTGTTGTTATGTTCTGTTTTGACTGTCTATTCTAGTCTTCTTTTTTATGGAGGAATGTAACTATGTTTTGGACTCTCATCCCATTCGTGGAACTTCCCATGATGGATCTTTTCTGAACTATCTGACTAATGAGAGGTGACAGATTGATCTCAGATCTTCAGTTTCGCCTATGAATGTAACCTTTTTTGTACTATAATATTAATTTCCTTATGTAGTTTATAAAAAAAAGGAACTTGAAACACATTAGGTTTTGGTATCTTAGACCTAAATTCCTCCAAAAGAGTTGAAATTGAATATGACTTATGGGAATTGGAAGAAAACATATTAGTCTATTATAGTATATCATTTCAAACTCATAGGTATAGAAAAAATAAATTGACATCATGTGCAAGGTTGGCTAGCAGAGTAGACCCTAAATCATTCATTTGTGACAATCCCTATATAATATATATCTATATCTATATATCTATATATATATATATACATATATATATATATATATATATATATATATATATATATATATATTTATTTATTTATTTATTTTATTTTATTTATTTATTTATTTTCAGTTTATAAAACCTTGTTAAATTCATACCCTCACAAAACTAAATATCTCTAGCTATCCAAAGAAAGCAAAAAGCACATTACAAAGAGCTGAAACGAGTAATCTAAAGCCAAAATAATGGGCAAAATACTACCTTGGTTTGAAGCACATGATACTATAAAATGAAGGTGAATCCATAACCAGCCTAAAAGTATCCAACATGTTACAATTTAGCATAAAGAAATGAAGTATATAAGCATTATAAAAGAATCCAAAATGAATAAATGAAAATTATTACCTTGATGGAAATGCCTTGTGGATCATGGAGGTGACAACCTTAAAACATGCATTTTCTAAAGAAAATAAAAGGTTATATGATTGGATAATAACTAAACATGTACGACACTGCATTTTTCAAAGAGAATAAAAGGTTGTATGTCTAAATAATAATTAAACATGTGCCATCCTATGGAAAGTATAAATGGGAATACCTAAATAAGTTTCTCTTGGTCTCGAGAATAATTTTGCAATGCATCAATGCAAATGTCCAAGAAATCCAAGCATTATTGTTATTAGACTAAGATCACCAGAAATTAGAGTAATAAGAGTAACAGTAATAACAATAGCAATATTAATAAGATCTGAACCAATATAAACTCAACATCAAATGTTGGGGAAGAACTCCCTTATCCTTAGACTTCAACCTCTTAGAGTTAGGTTACTTGTGTGAGACTTAACTAGACCAACATGCCTATGAAATGAGAGAACCTAGAACTGGAAAAGACCCTAAAATAGATCATACAACCCTCACAAATAAAAAACAGTAGCAACACAACAGTACGACCAACACACAATAAAAAATGACAGCAAAGTACTCCAAAAAAGTCATTAAGGTAGCACTATGGTGGATGGCACCTAAGGAGGTCTCTTAAGGTCAACACAAGGGTGTAAAACAATCCTAATGCGCCACGCTAGTCATCAACAAGATGGACGTTAAAATTTAAGGGTTGTATATCTCAACGTTACCATGCAAGGGTCAATCACGAGTCACCACAATGCTAAACATCACATACAAGTAAACATGCAAGTCAATGTAACATAACAAGGCAACACAACGTCATACTAGGCTCATGCACATCAAGTCAATGTCAATGTAGGTTACCCGACCTTCTCAACTGTATGTGGTCATACGTATCATGTGTCTCATGCAAAAGGTGGAAGCTCGTGTGGTCATCTTATCTTCCTCGGGTTAACTCAACAAGGGGTGGCTAGCCCCTTGAGGATAAGCATAGTCCTCGGAAGATGTCACGCATATTCAAAAACAAAATATGCAACAAAGTGAACAAACATTTCGGATATAAATTTCAAAAAGTAGAAACATAGTTATATTAATTGTTCTAATCAACACAGTACTATCAAACATAGAGCTATAGAAATCATTAAAGTACTGAAAACAAAAACAGTAATAACAATAGCAATATATATTAGATCTAAGTTGTTAATGAAAGACAACAATGTTGAAATAACAATAACATAAGTATATTAGATCTAAACCAATTATAAACGATATGGTCATCTCATCTTCCTCATGTTAACTCAGGAAGGGGTGGCCAGTCCCTTGAGGATAACCATAGTCCTCGAAAGATGTCACACATATTTAGAAATATGAACTGAGCAATAACATACACATGTGAAACCTCAATTCTAAAATATGACCATGCACCGACTAGATCCAGACACTTGTAACAAAACTGTAAATATTTCATGCCTTCACTCAGTCAAATACAAATCGTAAATGTTTACAACTACTTATTTTAATGTTTTTTTTTTTCTCAGAAATTCGAAGAGGGGTACTTCATCTTCGGTGTCTTGACTCGTTGTAGTTGTTGTGCCCTCTCTTTCTGTTGACTGTGTGGACAAGCCCTCCCATACCATACTTATGGTACGTCGATTAGCAAGGTGTCGAGGTCAACGGAGAGGGGCATCATCTGCAAGAACCAATACAATTATATAGGTATGAATGTGCATTTATTATTGAGATATGTATTTCATTATTTCCAATATCATTACAATGATCTTTACCTGTTGGTTGACTGGCTGAGTCAACTAGAGTTCTCATTGGTTTTGCCATTTGTTCCTCTCCCGGTTGAGCATGAGAAGGTACATGCTTTTCCATTCACAGAAAAAATATTAATTAGTACATGTCATCAATTATGTATTTAAAATCATATTAAATACTTTTGTTTTATAGCATAAATACTTGAATGGCTAGGAAACTCCCCACCATCGTGTGGTACCAGTTCGGTACTGCTACCCTCGCTTCTTTTGTTGGTCTCACCTTGAAAACAAAAAAATACATTCATTTTTCGATGTAGTTATTCATGAATATATTAGACAAGTATATTATAATGATGGCCTTATTGATTTTATTTACCTCTGCATGCATCAATGGGGAAATTGGGGTTTTCCCCAAGCTTTTTCAATGTTTCAGCACATGCTTAAAACCATACTTGAAGGCGACATTCAAGTATTATTCAGTGGTTGCCTCTTGAAAATCATTTCCCTGCAATGCATAACACCATGCAAAGTGATTGTGATAAATCAATTAATTGTTTGCTACAGTTAGAAAAAATTTCGCTACAAAAAATGATCGGTTGATTCTTACAATTTGTTCCCTTAGATTTTGATATCCACCCTAGCCCAGTATGTGCTGCCCATGTTTTTCTACTCTTGATTTTGTTTCTTTAGAGGTGTCTAGGATCCTATGAAAGGTTGCAAATACATTAGATATCACAACTTAAATATATTTAAAAGTTTAAAAAGCATTGAACATTTTTCATTGAAAATATGATATGTGCCATACCTTCTTGAACCGATTGGCCGAGTCTTTCCTTGTTTTATCAAATCCTTCTCCTTTGAATCATCTATGAGCGCCTTCCAATCCTACTTTGGAACAATCAGAGGAGGCTCATACTTATCGTTAATTTGCAAATTGTCCCTATAATCTACCTTGACATATTTCAAATTTAAGCCAGCTGCTGAGATGACACCTTTTTTGTTGAAGGTATCACCAAACAAGATGACCATTTGGTTCATCAAATCATATTTCAATTTGTCATTTTTGGAATTCCACCGTATATGAATGGTGGGCCCAAAAATCTCCAATGCCTTCTCATGCAGGTTCTTATAAAAAACATTATTTCCTGCAAAAAAAATATGATCATTAATTAAAACTAATTTGAGGTATGTGGATTTGAATTACATGAAAAAAAACACTGAATAAATTAAATAATACCTGCAATCTTCAGTATATTGATTGAAACACATTCTTGGTCCACCAAGAAGCTAACGGGAAATGATCCCCTGCTAACCACGCGTACTGCGCCAGGATATCAACTTTCACATTCGATGCTATTGTTCTCTCTAACATCCTGTCAAGTAGTGGTGGTTGAAGGGCCATGTTGACCTCCAACAGCTGGTGAGGTCGTAGCATCTAAAGTGCATTACTGTTTAGGAGAGGCAAATAACCTCGTTGGTATTGTATATTGACGATGTGTTGAACCATTGCTACTACCAATACCGACCTCTATAGCCTGTTCTCGATGCATGGGTGTTATGTCCAAAAATTCCTACAGAAAGAAAAATTCAATTGATTAGATAATATAAAAAAAGAACTAAAATAACATAAATGAATATATGTCATAGTTCGTAAAAACGTTTAAAGATGCCACTTACCCCGTATTGTTCTATCTTTTTCCTCAAGTCATCAATTTTTGCTTTGATTTCTTCAGACCTGGGTCTAATTACAATCAGTCTAAGAAGGTCTTGATTGCACTTTTTCAAAGCATTCTTCATAGTTTCCATTGGTTTGGTTGAATAAAATATTTCTTCGTCAGGGACCACCTCATCATCATGATGTGGTTTGCTCTACGAATGTCAATCAATAAAAGTAGTTAATTTATTTTTATCATTACAAAAAATCACGTAAAAAAATGCATATAATAACAAAAACAAGTACTTTAATCATGTTTAGTTACTATTACGTTGTCATTTACCTGATGCAACAACATTGGCGACTTCCCACGGTCACCCTGCCACAATACAAGAAGCAAGACATATTCATATCGAAAAGTAAAAATTGAACCATGTATAATAAACGTGATTAATGAATAAAAAAATTATTGTTAATATGGCAGTCACGTTTACCTGTGCAGAAGCTGTAGGTGTGCTCTGAGTATTGGCCCCCTGCCACAATACAATAAAAATGATATCATCTTGAATATTGAGCTCATAAGCATAAAAAGGGTCAAATGTTAATAGTTGTAATATAATCATGAATTGTGGATACTGTTACATTGATTCTATTAGGTACTATTAAACTAGCATTTACCTCATGCCTCACCATTGGTGACTTTCCATGGTCAACTTGTGGCATATGGCCACGATCACCCTGCCAAAATATAATAATTAAGACATTAAAAATGAAAATTACATATTTAAAAATGCCTCTTAAAGCATGACATATAATTAACCATGTGTATATTATAAAAAGCATGACATATAAATAAATTTGTTGAAAGAGAAAAATAATAAGTTATCGATCAAAGGTTGAGTTAAATATTGTATAAGAAAATTATCCCCATAATAGAAACCCCCACATCTATTCGATTCAAACTGTAATCGATCAACAACTCTTCACCTGCAACTATTGATTTTGTTGCACATATGAATATACGATTTCCTTCACGCCCCTCAAATATGCAATTGGGTATCTTATGTGTTGTTTTTGGTTGTGTACTATTTATAAACCCTGCTATATTTATGAAAGCTTTTGGCCTTCCATCAATATACATAGTAGCTCCTTTGTTCAAATTGTTTTCGAGTAGTTGACAATAATTTGTTGCCACTTTGTATGTCTGCATACTTCGCGTATATTAGACCAACAACGACCAGTCATTGTATTTGTAGCATGGTCTGACATGCTACATCAATTCAGTTTCAGTGCCATATTTGACCTTTATGTCATCCATGGAAAATAGCCCCAATCCATGTAAAGATGATGGAGCAATGCGATAAATCCTCCCATTGAGGAAAAAATCTGTGTCCACTTGGGGTAGCTCCTTGGATAGCCATCGTTTGACAAGATGTCTATACCCCAGGGGAAACTCAATGTCACCTATGATCTCATTATCATATCACATGATGCTCCCTCAGAAAGAAAAATTTCCATGCATCTACGAAATTTTCTCCTTACCTTTTCACCTCTAGTTGATCTTGACCTGTTAGATATTGTAATAGACGTCTCACTTTCAACCTCTTCTAGTCTATCTTCCTCACTTGAGGAAGATAGATCCGACAAGTACCTATTTGGTGTTACCTACAATCATTAAAATTGGGTATTATTTATTGCATCCAAGCATTATTTAGTTGCAAAATTGATTTCATTATATAAATAATCTAGTTTTAGAACATCACATCCCCTTCTGAATATCGTTATCAACTACATATAAAAGTTACAAGTTGTCAATGTTTTCATAATAAGGGGGTTGAATAAAATTACAAAGGACATGATTATTGGTTACAAGTGTACAAGGAGTAAATGTTACATTAATGGCAAGTTTTTACACTATGGGTGTTTCTCATTTTCTCCACTTATGAAAGTTTGTACATGGGTACCTTATCAATCCTTGTTGTCGAGATCCATTTTTATTTTCTTTGTTTACTGCCTACATTTCTCTTATAGGGTGGGGGGAGGTGTCGATGTTTTCCAATACTACTAGCTATGTTAGTTTTAAGTTGACATAGGCATCCATATGTACCCAATTATTATTAGCTAATGTCGACCAAGTCTTCCATTGTTATAAATGGAATACATTCTCTTTTTAAATCAGATCATCATATACATATTCTTTTTTTGTTTCTAATGAGGCTCATTCACAATTCGGGTTAATCCCAAATTTCCTCACTATGGATGACATGGCATGGATAAATTTACACGTGGAGCATTATGATCGGTATATGTTGTATGAGCCTCAAATGAAGCCAATTGTCAAGTCTATCAAGAAACTTGTGTAGGAACAAAACACAAAATAACGAATTAGTTCAAGTTCTATCCCTAAAATGGATATAGAATAAACTTAATAATGTGTCTAGCCTGGGAGATCCTTGTGCAAGTAAAATCAAACAAAGAAATCTTAATGTGTTTGAACATGTAGACATAATGGATTATCAAATAGTGATTTATTGGTTCAAAGTATAATTTCCTTGATTAAAGGTTAATAAAGGATTGGACCTCAAAAATGATTGAACTTCATTAAAGCTTGTGTTGATTCTTTGACAGGGTCTTGTCATTTTAAAACATAGGGAGCTGATTTTTCTTAGGGAAGAAAACCTAAAAGAAAAATAGAGTATTATTAATTCTAAGGTCAAGTCTATTTAAATTTTATGTAGTTCAATAAACACAAATTTTGACCTCGTCACCAACCCATGATCCATGATGATGTAATTCATGATAGCAAAAAGTTTCCCCAACCATTTGGATAATCCCACATGTCAATATGGCATCAATAAAGTGATTCACAATGATACATGGGTGCCTCTAAGTGTGTCAAGTGGAGTGGCATTTCCTAGGTAGTTGAATGTTTTCATTTCAAAAAATTTCCAAGTATCCAAACCGTACATGAGGCATAGATGGTGTGTATGTAACAAAATCCCTTGGCTCCATCAGCCAAAGAAATATTTGGACATCATGTTTATTTTACTCACACAAATTTTCCTATGGATCCAACACTAGGATTGGTTCTATTTGATACTCTCTTAGGTATTGTGAACTTGGGTAGATCTCAAATTTCATGCATATTTGGACCCATATTATAATTTTTTTCAAAAACCTATTCATTTTAGGTTGTACAACTCTCTTTATGAACACAACAAAGCATCAAAACATATTTATGCGATCTCTACCTTTACCAATGGTACAAAACTTTACCAATGGACCTAAACTTTACTTAAATGAATTTGAGAAGCCTTTTTGGATCTCTAAGGTTGTGTGGGAACTCTATGATAGATAAGTCGCACAAATCCTTTTATGGACCCATCCTTGAGTTCAATCTTGTTTGAAGTCTCTTTCAATCCAAGATTCTATATAGGTGGGGATCTTTGTGTTTTATATTTTGTGCTCATTATGATAATGAAATGGCCGAAATTTAAAATAACTCTAAATTAAGAGTAATAAATTATGAATTTATCATTAAGAGTAATAAATTAAGAATAGGAATTGAGTCAAAAAAAAAAATTATACTATTTTCTTAGCGTCATCTCCAATCTTCAAACTATGTGTTTGAGATTTCTTGTATTGTACCTCTTTGTAAGTTTTGGCTCCCCCAATGAATTTTCTTTTTTCCAACATTCATGTTTATAAGTCCAAGTAAATTCAACTTCTTTACAATGTGCTTATACTATATCCTTAGTATTGTGCCTCCTAAAATCCCCCTCCCTAAATTTGTGTTCTTGTATGGCATAATCTTCCATGTCAACAAAATTGGCATTCCCAAGACCATGCTTTCCAATATAGATGGGATAATTCAACCAACCATTTTTGTGAGAACTTAATGCCACATTGAAACTTGTGTAGGAACAAAACACAAAGCAATGAATTATCTCAAGTTCTATCCCTAAAACGGATATAGAATAAACTTAATAATGTGTCTATCCTGGGAGAGCCTTGTGTAAGTAAAATCAAACAAAGAAACCTTAATGTGTTTGAACATGTAGACATAATGGATTATCAAATAGTGATTTATTGATTCAAAGCATAATTTCCTTGAATAAAGGTTAATAAAGGATTGGACCTCCAAAAGGATTGAACTTCATTAAAGCTTGTGTTGAGTCTTTGACAGGGTCTTATCATTTTAAAACATAGGGAGTTGAATTTTCTTAGGGAAGCAAACCTCAAAGAAAAATAGAGTATTATTAATTCTAAGGTCAAGTCTATTTAAATGTTATGTAGTTCAAGAAACACAAAGTTTGAGCTCGTCACCAACCCATCCATGATGATGTAATTCATGAAAGCAAAGAGTTTCCCCAACCATTTGGATAATCCCACATGTCAAGATGGCATCAACAAAGTGATTCACAATGATACATGGGTGCCTCTAAGTGTGTCAAGTTGAGTGGCATTTCCTAGGTAGTTGAATGTTTTCATTTCAAAAAATTTCCATGTATCCAAACCGTATTTGAGGCATAGATGGTGTGTATGTAACAAAATCCCTTGACTCCATGAGCCAAAGAAATATTTGGATTTCACATTTATTTTCCTCACACAAATTTTCCTATGGATCCAACACTACTATTGGTTCTATTTGATACTCTCCTAGGTATTGTGAACTTGGGTAGATCTAAAATTTCATGCATATTTGGACCCATATTATAATTTTTTTCACAAACCTATTCATTTTAGGTTGCACAACTCTCTTTATGAACACAACAAACCATCAAAACATATTTATGCGATCTTTACCTTTACCAATAGTACAAAACTTTACCAATGGACCTAAACTTTACTTAAATGAATTTGAGAAGCCTTTTCGGATCTCGAAGGTTGTGTGGGAACTCTATGATAGATAGGTCGCACAAATCCTTTTATGGACCCATCCTTGAGTTCAATCTTGTTTGAAGTCTCTTTCAATCCAAGATCCTATATAGGTGGGGATATTTGTGTTTTATATTTTGCGCTCATTATGATATTGAAATGGCACAAATTTAAAATAACTCTAAATTAAGAGTAATAAATTATGAATAAGAATTGAGTCAAAAAAAAAATTCTACTATTTTCTTAGCTTCATCTCCAATCTTCAAACTATGTGTTTGAGCTTTCTTGTATTGTACCTCTTTGTAAGTTTTGGCTCCCCCAATGAATTTTCATCTTTCCAATATTTGTTGACACAAACCCAGTCGACAGGGGTTCCCGACATTGTCGACACCCAAACCACTGCGATCTCCCGGAGCACTGGCCCAGATAGGTTTTACCCTATCTAGCAACACATGCAGAGCAGATGAGGTATCACCCGAGATGTTCAAGAGAGAGTTGACGGAACCATGTTTCTACCGAATATACGAGGATGTTATGCATTAACTAATCAACTTATTGCATCATTCAGACATAGATCTACGCATTCAACTCAGGCATTAAGCATAATCGCAACATCATTCAACATATATTATTATTGATAGAACCATAATTGCGCAACAGATATAACAATAAAGCATTAACCGCAGCAAGGAAACATCGCATCATTCACAGATTCATATCGCGTAATGCATTTACCACAGAGAAATGAAAAAGACACAAGGATTCTGCTCAAATACTCTGTCACATCATATTCATATTTGCAAAAACCTAGATACAACAAGATATTCAATCAGCTCTTAGTCTTCATCTATCTCCTGATCAAGATCATATCAACACTTACAAACCTACATATACTTATAGGATTGCACCTTTACATTTACGGTCCACTTAGGAAACCACCTAACTACTTTCTTAACAAAATTTTAGAAAACTAACCCAAAATCCCACATAGTATGGTCTAAATGACCCAAAATATACATGAACCGGTCCAAATGACCCAAAATATACGTGACACGGTCCAAATGACCCAAAAACTACAAAAAGTACTTGTCTCCTTGTGCACTGTTTTCCTCCTTCCGCTGTACCTTTGTCCTTGCACAACATCCGCGATGGTGACTCACCAAACTACCTGCCAACAGGCCCTGAACACAATCTTGTGGCTCACCCTTGAGCCACGTCAATTGGATAGTGTGTACTCAGACTCCTCAATCGCTGGACTGTGTCTCTGCAACTGTTCTTTCTGTCTGGATCTCGCTAGGATGTACTGCTCCCTCTACTACGATGATCGCCAGCTCATTGTTATGTACTTCTAAACCTTACGCAGTGATCCTTTGGCTTGTTGTCATGTGATTCTCAAACTCAGCCTCTAGTCTCTGGAAACCTGGTGCAAACTAAGGAGAGGTTGATGAACAAATACAAGGTGAAAAACAAGCCAATGGCTCTGGCACATCTATTTCGTACCGGTGATCACGTACTATCGGGACCAGGGGGCTGCACCCCCTTCATTTTTGTGGTTGCAGGGACCACAAAGCTTTGAACTACCACCATATGCCTAGACATATCAGATGAGACTTCATGATCTTTATGACACCCAAGTGTCCACGGTGCTTCCTACTCCAGGCGCTCATGCACACTGGTTGTTCGGGCCCTCAGTGCACCTAGTGTGCTACCACGCGAAATGAAATGGATCATTTCCACAACCTCCAAGGAATTCCTAACTTAGCTAGATGCCTGACCCTCTTGCAGCATGAATTCCTCTCATCTAATAGATACTGCTTTGTTCATCTAGCCTTTGGTTCTTTTATTTATGCATCGCCCTTGTTCGGACGTCTACCTCGAAAATCATGCGTAAGCTCGTTCACGTAAGGTGTCGATCATGCCATCCCACTGTTTCCTACATGTGTAGACCAGACTGCTGACAGGTGGAGTGGTGACCATAATTCCACCAGCTGTCATGCATGCCAAAACGTGTGAACCATCACCCCTAGTGCCATCGACCATGCTGCCATGGTGTGTTCCATGTGACAAACGTGCCTTACTTCGGCGCCAATATGGGCCAACTATCAATCATACCTTTCAAAGAGAACAAGTCGCATCTACTAATGATCTGTAATGATTGCTGATTAGATCAGGTCGCAACCCTACAACTGTCGCGGACCTGCTCCTAAATTGCGATACAACCATTCCCATTTGCACATTCTCTTCCTGCTGGTGCGCCATCGTGCCACCTAGCATCCTGTGTATTTTTTTTTTTTGATGTGACTCAGGCATCGTGATGCTCCAAGCCCATCCTGTAGGGCTTCAACGTGGTACCATTCACCAAATTTGGGATCATTGCTCCATCTACCTATTGTAGTTGTACTGCGCAAACTGAAGTTATGCTATTGATGCGATATGGACCAAGCCAATGCATATGTAACTTCCTTGGATGCTTCAGGAACTTGCTGTCATACAACAACACCAAGTCACCCTGTTGAAACTGTTTGTTCTTGATGTGGCGATCATACCAAGCCTTTTGCCAATCCTTCTTCACGCTATGGTGAAAACCTGTGATAAAGCGGTCTTCCTCAAGTTGCACTAGCTATTCCAAACGTTCTCCTAATGTTGCTTCATCATCCATGCATGTCGCTATCGGGATGCGCAGACTCGGAACAATGTACTCCATAGGCATAATTGCTTCTTGTCCATACACCAATTTGAATGGTGTCTGTCCCGTCAAACTTTTACAAGTGGTGCGATACGCCCACAAGACCTCTGGAATCTTCAAATCCCGATAATCGCAATTCGCATTACAAACCTTTGTCAGTGCATTCTCCAAAACCTTGTTGAAAGCTTCCACTATGCCATTGGCTTGCGGACGATATGGCATACTCTTCTTATGTTGTATTTGGAGCTCTGCTGTGAATGCACTAACTGTGCGATTGATGAAGTGACTCCCTTGATCACTCATCAATATCCTCGGGAAACCAAACTGAGTGACAATGTTGTCGAACAAAAAATGCACTGTTGTGGCAGCGGTGCAATCTATGACTGGTCCGCCCATATTGTCAAATAATCTGTTGTGGTGATGTTGTATCGTGCACCAGTGCATTTCCTAGGTGGGTTGATAGGGCCCATGAAATCCACTGCCCATTTATCAAATGGTTGCAGTGTCACTTGAGGTATTAGCGGCATCTCATCCCTCCTAGAGGGTTTCCCTATTCTTTGACAGACATCACATGTCCACGCATAATCTGTCGCATCATTGTGAAGCGTGGGCCACCAAAGCCCTTCGCGAAGCACCTTCCTGGAAGTCGCATGACCACCGTAGTGCCCACCAGCCACTCCTGCATGGGATTTCGACAAGATCTGCTCTTGCTCATGAGGCAGGATGGAGCGCCTCAAAACTTTGTCTGATCCTAATTTGTACAAATGTCCCGCAATCAACTAGAAATTGGTAGACTTAATGACCAACTGCTTCTTCTGACTTGTGTTGAACCCCTCTGGTGTGGTACCTGTCACCAAAAATTGAATGATTTCTGCATAGTAGTCATCAGCTACTTCAACTCAGAATAGTTGCACATCTGGGAACCCTTCTTCAATGTTGGTGGGTTCCTCCCCTATCTCAATCCACAATAGATGATTTGGCCCGGTGTTCAAGCGTCCTGGCTTCATAATCACCTCAAAATCAAACTCTTGGAAAAGAATTAGCTAGCTACATATCTTCCCCCCCAACATAGGCTTATTGACCAGATACTTCAACGCAGAATGGTCTGTGAACATCTTAAAGTGACCACCCAACAGGTAGTGCCAAAACTTCTGTAGTGCGTATACCATCGCCAAGCCTTCCCTTCCTGTAGTGGTATAATTCCTTTCTGTAGATGACAACTTCCGACTTGCAAAATCAATTGGGTGATCTAGGTCTCCTTCCCCTGGTTGTGCAAACACCACTCTGAGTGCAATCGATGATGCGTCTACATGGACATGAAATTCCTTGCTCCGGTAAGGAAATACCAGTATGGGCACAGAAGTCATCTTCACCTTCAGTGTCTCGAAGATGACTTGACATTCGGGACTCCACAAATATACCGCGTCTTTCTTCAACAACTTCTCCATAGGGGCCATGATTGCTGCATAACCCCGGATAAACTTGTGATAATAATCGGTATGTCCCAACATCACTCTCAACTTCTTGACATTGGTGGGCGGTGTTAGGCTCAGGATGAGCACAATCTTTGTCGGGTTGACCAACAATCCCTATTTACAAACAATGTGACCCAACAATATCCCAAAAGGGGCACAGAAGATGCACTTCTTCAAGTTCGGCGATATCTGATGCAGTCGACAGCGTTCCAATATTAGTCACAGATTTTCCAGATGATCACTGATCAATCCATAGACTATCCATTCATCCATGTAAACTTGCAGACACTTCTGAATGAAATCCCTGAAAGCAGCAACAACGACCTGAGAGAATATTGCAGGTGCATTCTTTAACCCGAACGGCATCACCGTGTACTGAAAAAAGCCCCATTATGTCACAAAGGTTGTCTTGTGGTGGTCCTCTTTCACGATTATGATCTGATGATAGCCAGAGAACCCATCTGTGAAAGAATACATCTCTTGGCCACCCACACCCTCCAACACCTCATCAGTGAATAGTGTCGGGAATGGATCATGCAGACATGCGTCATTTAGCTTCCGCAAGTCGACACAAATGCGGACTTCACTTGTCTTCTTGTCTTGCACCACCATAGGACTAATCCAATCTAATTCCTCAATCGGTTCGATAATGCCAGCATCCAACATGCGATCAATTTCTACTTTGACCCTTTCCTTATGGCGCAGATTCAGTCAGTACGGTCGCTGCCTTATTGGTTTAGCATCTAGTTTCAACGAGATCTTCATCTCCCCCAAATCTCCCAAGATGCCCTTCATCTTAGAAAAATTTGTAGGGAACAATTCTTAGAACTCATGCAAAAGGTTTGTGACCTTCCCCATCATCGCATCATCCCAATAGTCCCCAACATTCGTGAACTTTGGACTTTCCTCTGTCCCAATGTTGACCTTCCGGAGCTTCAGCGGCTGACTGATCGGATCAGTCGGTGCATCAGGTGCTACAACATCACGACTTCCTTCAAATTATGGAATATTGACATTTTGCGGATCATCACCATCCTTGGGTCCGCCAGTGATATAATAACATTCCATCATGGACTGCATCTTACAGTGTGTATACAGATCCGCAGGATATGCCACTGGAACAACCTTCAGAACAACATCGTGGATGAGCTGTAAAGCATTATGAACATCTGGGTTGGTATCCATGAAGCTGAAAGTATGAGTAAAGAAAACTGTCAATTTGAACCAAGTAGCAATCTCACCTCGCAATTCAACTACTGTATACCCAGAGCGCGGCATTTCATCCAAAGTATGGATAAAAGCATGGACCCATTCATCCCTTGGTCGCGAATTCCACAAAGTCTGACATTCCAATAGATGACTTCCAAGGTCATTCTTCCCATCATACCTCCTCGTTGGTAGACCTCAGCATCACCAAAGTGAACTGTTAGTAGCCTGCGACACTGTGGCCAACTGGTAATTGACTTCTTATGGGTTTCCCACCACCTTGCTGGAGTATCCTTTAGTGCCTCCTCCAATGCTAGCAAGCGTTGTGATTCTGAAACCTTATCTTCAAATGCAACAAGAAACTCAGATAATCCAGGAAGTCCTTCGTACACTGGAAAATCAACAATTTCAGTTGCAACCCACCGTAGCAACTATGTGACCAGCCCACACTTCTGGAATGATACCTCATGTAGGTGATTCTACCAATTTTCTAACGCATCATCCGAGTTGGAAGTCACAGAGCTGGAGCTGCGCCATCCAAGTTTTCCACTAGCAGTCGGATGGATATAATCTTCTGATATATTATACGCATGATCCATCCTCTTCCAACCTCATCTCTGACAAGTTCAATATATCATCACCCTTCAGCTGGATCCAATGGAGCGATGACATGGAGATCCAGATTTTCAAAGGTCATCATTCACTTTTTAAAATCAATGACTGATGCACTGTCATTTGCCCATCCAATCCCTAGCAACGCGGGATAGGAGATTCCACCTTTGACAAACTCAATGACATCAAAGTCTCCATATGTATTCATCCCCTTGATATCCACAACAAGGCGGGGAATCCTCCCAATGGGTGTCACCTTCTCCTGATTAGCAAAGCACAACTGTACTAGAGACCAAGTCAATGGTGGGCTCCCCATCTTCTGCCATGCTTGCTTTGTCAATATGTTAACATCAGAGCCAAGATCTAGAATAACTGAATTGACCTCACAATCCCCAATCTGAACATTCATTCGCATTTCCTTTCCCATATTTTTGCTCTACAGGGATTTCACCGCGGACTCCTTCCATCTCGGAGTTGGGTGATGCAATAGAATTTTGACCTCAGCCAGAGCATTAGGGTCTCTTGCTAGTAATAAACAACTTTCCAAGAAGTGTTGCAATGTACCATGCTGATGCGACGGTCCTGCTTCTGACGTTGAATAAAAATTTGGGGTATGTCATAAATAATGTACTTACCATGATCTTTGTCCATCGCAGTGCGTGCTTAAAAGAATGTATCATACTCGGTATCCATGTCAAACTGTGCCTTATTTTTCCCAGCCAACCTGATCAGAGGATGAAACCCATATTCATCGGTTGTCACACCTCCGCGGGTGATAACATCAACAGCAGCGTCCTGTGTCCTCGGCTCTATTGAAATTGTCACAACAGTCGGTCCCTCATTCTAGTTCGGCGGTGGGTTTGCCGGTTGATTCACATTCTGGTTGGCATTTTGATTTGGACGTTGGTTTTGGAACTATGGTGGATTCTGATTCTGATGTTGATTTTGCAACTGCAGTATATTTCTTGCTTGCCACTGTGCAATCAATTGTGGACAAACAGTGTGATCCGTAACAAAATAAAATGTGCACTGTATCTGCAATTGTGGGAAATCTCGTTGGTAGTGTCCCAACACTCTACAATTGTAACATTGGATAGGTTCGCAACCTTGTCCTCCTTCACGACCAAAGCCTCTGTCGCGTCCTCCCTGGAATCCACCGTGGAATCCCCCCTGCTGCTGGTACTATGCTTGAGTAAACTGCTGCTGCATGGGATTCGGTTGCAGCAACACACACTGTCCTGGTTGAGCGCATGGAGCGGAATGGACGTACTATGGCTGCTGAACGTACTGTGGCTACTGTGGAGCCATCAGAATCTGAATATATTGTCATATAAACTGTTGTGGTTGCTGCTGCGATACAAACTGCACCTACGGTTGAGGTAGAGGTTGGGCTACCTGTGGCTGCGGTTGCGGTTGTTGTATGGCACGCTGGTCATCCTTCACATAGAATGCACCGTACGTGTGGTCATGAAGTAACCCATATGCTCGGCAAGCCTTGTCTTCATGTCCCACAGACTTGCATAATGTACAATACAGATTCATCGATTTTGTGACCATCTTCTGCATGTATTGGCACTCCTCATGGTGATGCCCATATACCTGATAGATGCAGCACCACGACATACCTCCACCGTTTAATGGGTTCCATGTTTCGGATACCAAATAATTGCGGAAATCTGGGTATCTATCCTTAGTATGCCCCTCTCCGTGACATTGCATTAACCACACTTCTTCATGATGTTCCTTACCCTTCTTAAGGTCTTGCAACTATATGGTCAAATTTTCCAACTGTTTCTAAATCTGCGACATACCTGTTGCGTTCTCACCAATTGGCAAAGCTTCTGATCGCATTTCAAACTCCAGGAATTCGCTCGGTGTGGTAATGTTCTATTGCATCAGCGGTAGTCGAATGTGAGGTAGCAATGCCGCAATGAACCATTCTTTGTGTTGGACAATGCTCATGTCAAAGCTGACCCTTTCCATCGGTGTTTTGAACAGTTGGTCAAAATCCCACACCATTTCATTGGGATACTGCTTAATTTTTTTTAGTTCTGTAATATACTATTCTTTAGACTTAGGTTTTTTGAATTCTGCAACCAAATCCTTTTCTAATGTCATCCAGCCTCTTCTCTGGAGCTCCTGTCGAAACTTGAAAAAACTTCATAAACTAGTCCAATGTGTGACCCCGAAGAGTTGTCGCCAGTTGTCCTTTCTTGGCATCATCAGTAATTTGCTTAATAGTCCATACTGCTTCACATAAGAACCAGTATTGCTCAGGGTTAACTGTTCCATTTCCATGGAACAACGACAACTTTGCATCCTTTCCTGCCATCCTAGGATTCCTTCCTACAGTAGCTGAGCTATTAGAAATCAAGTTTTGTTGACACGATGAGCATGGTGGTGTCAAAGTTGTATTTCTTACTAGTTGAGAGATAGTGAGCGAAGGTGTGGGTACGTTGTTGCTAGGGTTTGGTTCTTCCTCTATCCTGGGCATATCCTAGTCATCCTCATCGGTACTGTGAGGTCACGTCGTCCCATGTGGTCTTCCTTAGCGGCCTTGCATTTTGATTGTAGCAGGACCTTCTCCTATCCTCTTCCTATTTTCGTGTCGAAACCTTGCTCCTCCCCTCGTAAGACCACTCTCTTCCTTGGCTTCCTTCACAGGCTCGTTGCAACTTGTACCCATCTACCCTATATCATTCCATGTACCTCCCCCCCACTGTCGTGGTATCCACAACCTCTGCCCACTAGGGTTTTTACTGATTGAGAGGCATCTTCAATATGCCCTTTTCGTAAATGAGCATCTCAATGGACAACTGTAGCAACAATAGAAACCTCCCTCGCGGCTCGTTGAAAAACTCCCTTTCAGCTTCACGATAGGATTTAATTGTGTCAACTGCAAATTCAGTGATATATCCTTCCAATATACTGTTGACCCAGACCTCGACAGCCCGTGATGCTTTGTTGTTGACTTCTTGCAGCTCCCGGATCAGCTCTGGGGTCCAGGTGGTCGGCTCACCACCTTGGAAGTTTCACTTCTGAAAGGTCAATTTTGCTAACCATTCATACAGGATGATTGGGAACTCACATAAAAAATATTCGTGTGGACCGTTGTGTATGTACTTTTCCAACCACCGATCTATCGACAACCCAGGGTTCTTATTTTCTTTTTCAGCGAACTCTCGCAACTGTAGGTCTAACCAATATTGGATCTTCGGTCTCGTCGGATGCCACAACATATCCTCCTTTCACTTCGCGCTAGGGTCCTAGAAACAGAACCATTTGTTGACACAAACCTAGTTGACAGGGGTTCCCGACATTGTCGACACCCAAACCACTGTGATCTCCCGGAGCACCGGCCCAGACAGGTTTTACCCTGTCCAAC
This sequence comes from Larix kaempferi, assembly GCA_027924585.1. Lineage (NCBI taxonomy): Eukaryota > Viridiplantae > Streptophyta > Pinopsida > Pinales > Pinaceae > Larix > Larix kaempferi. Next base: position 1,655,003 of record BSBM01000013.1, read on the forward strand.
AACACCTGTGGAGAAGATGAGGTCTCACCCGATATGTTCAAGGGAGAGTTGACAGAACCATGTTTCTGCCAAATGTAGGAGGATGTTGTGCATTAACTGATCAACTTATTGCATCATTCATACATAGATCTACGCATTCAACTTAGGAATTAAGCATAATCGCAACATCATTCAACATATCTTAGTATTGACAGAACCATAATTGCGCAACAGATATAACAGTAAAGCATTAAATGCAGCAAGGAAACATCGTATCATTCATAGATTCATATCGCATAATGCACTTACCACAGAGAAACGGAAAAGACACAAGGATTTTGCTCAATACTCTGTCACATCATATTCATATCCGCAAAAACCTAGATACAACAAGATATTCAATTAGCTCTAAGTCTTCAGTTATCTCCTAATCAAGATGATATCAACACTTACAAACCTACATCTACTTATAGGCTTGTGCCTTTACATTTACTGTCCACTTAGGAAACCTCCTAACTACTTTCTTAACAAAATTTTACAAAACTAACTCAAAATCCCACATAATACAGTCAAATGACCCAAAACCCACATAGTACGGTCTAATTGACCCAAAATATACATGACACATTCCAAATGACCCAAAATATACGTGATGAGGTCCAAATGACCCAAAAACTGCAACAAGTACTTGTCTCCTTTCACACATCCTTCCTCCTTCCGCGGTACCTTTGTCCTTGTGCAGCATCCGCGATGCTGACTCACCAAACCGCCTACCAACAATATTCGTGTTTATAAGTCCAAGTAAATTTAACTTCATTACAATGTGCTTTTACTATATCCTTAGTATTGTGCCTCCTAAACTTCCCCTACCTAAATTTGTGTTCTTGTATGGCATAATCTTCCATGTCAACAAAATTGGCATTCCCAAGACCATGCATTCCAATATAGAAGGGATAATTCAACCAACCATTTTTGTGAGAACTTAATGCCACATTGAAACCATTGAGAATAGTTTGATTCACAATTTATCTCATGAGTAGTCTATTTGTAATGAAATTGGGTAATATATGAAGTGGCTTGATTGCCCTATATACACAACTATACACATAGTGTTCATCAACATACCAATTTTCAATTTTATTTAATAAAATCATGGATTCCTAGAATAACTTGGTTTCTTCCTTTTAAAATATCAATTCATAGAAATTTGAAAATAATGATCACAAATTCAGGTTAATTTCTCATATGTTTGTGTTTCCAAAGTGTTGATAATATACCTATACTAAGGATTCAACAAGATCCCAACACAAATCTATTCCCTTGAAATCATTCCTAACACAATGATATCCACCAATTATGAAGACATGTAAAATTCAATTGGACAATCAGGGAAACTAAGACGAGCGATCCCCTGGTCTTTCCTTCTAGTGGGCCCCCGCCCAATAAATTGAACCAGCTCAAGGTATCTCGAAACTAAATGTTACCATCCATTGTGTGTTCTTTTTTACTATAGAAGGTGTATTGATATCCCTAGTCTGCACAAAAATATCCTAACCCTAGTTTGCGCAATGAACTTCCAAACCCCCAAACACTAAAAAAAGAGCTCAATGTGCTTTGCAAATAACTAATTTTTAAAGATTAAGTGTTTTGGTTGATGTTTGAACTTACTGAAGACATCTCAGTCTCCCTTCTGGTGGTCTCAATCTCCTCTGGGTGCAGAACTGGGTGTAGAAGTATGTGGTTCTCCTCTGGGTGAACAAGCACAATGATCTCTTCCTCGGAGCATAGAAGTATGTGGGTCTCCTCCTCTTCTGGTGCGTGGGTCTCCTATGGGCGTAGAATTATGTGGGTCTCCTTCTCTGCTAGTGTGTTGGTGCCCGCTTTTGTTACCATTTTTTGAATATCAAATGCACTTTGATTGGCATTTATTCTACGATTTTGATGTTCTCAGTCACTCTCTTTTCCATTCAGACCGTCAAATGGAGCAGGTATGTGTTTATTTACACATCATATGAATTTGGGTAAAAGATTGTCATATTATGATTTATTGATGTTTATTTGACTTATGTAGTGACTATATTTTATCTTGCAGGTTATGGCTCTCAAGCAAATCTTCAATTGGACTCGCATTGAAGTTGTAAATAATCAATCGCATTCAGCTCGTCATTTAACCCCGCATTCAACCCACGAGATCGTTGGTTGAGATATTTTTGGGCTGTTAGAGAGTAAACCACCACATGGATTTTGTTTGGGACGTGGCCCTGATGGTATGTGAGCTGATGTTCTAGAAGATCCTTTCTCCTGCGCACTTAGTTCGACATCACATTCACCTCTGCTCACGTCAAAGGAGCATTGACGCTTTAGCAACCACGTGAAGGATCAATGCCGTGGAATCTGGAACAAAGATCTGTGTGTTTTCATGAACTTTATGAGGTCGTTCTTTGGCTACGAGCTATCACGAAATGGTTAAGCAGAGCCGTAACTTGGATTATGCATGTCACGAGCTATTAAACAGAGTCATTTTGGGAATTCATGATAGACTGTTATTAAGCAGTCGACTTACTTTCTTCATTATAACACTGTATAAATAGATGTCCCTGTAGCAGAGATCAGTTAATCATTAGTAAATCATACTTTTTACTTTTAGATTTGCCTATCTTTTCAGCTACAAATGAATACTAAAACACTGTAACTCTGTCTTTTATTGATATATCTCTGTTTCAATTTTATGGGAATTTGTCAAGCATGCAGGGTGATTGATTGATTAATAAAGGCTCAGCCTCTGTTTGCTGAGATGGGCCCCTCAATAGCTAGTGGTTCTTCATCCATGTATATGAATCGTCGTTGGATTTTGTAAATAAAACATGTTGTTATTTTATTTATGTATCTGCTTTGTATATGGTGTTTCTGTACTATGATATAAAATGATGCTGTGTTGTTTATGTAAATAATGTTTTTATTTCTGTTATGTATATTTTGTTTTATTAATGTTTTAGAAGTAAATGGTGACTGACCACACTTAGATTTATTTGGTTTGTTTAATTAGCTTAGGTTTATTTTATTTCAATTGCTTAAGTAGTTTAGATTGCACTTAGTTCATTTAACTACTTAAATAGTTTCCTTTAATTTAGTGAAATAGATAGCTCAATCTTCTAAATCTACTCATAGACTAGAATTCTGTAGTTTCTTCCCAGTAGCATAAGATTAGCTTAAGTTACATCTCCATCTCATTTCAGGATAAAATAGAAATAGTTAGTTTCATAAATTATCATTAACATAGATAGATTCTTCTCACTGTAGCTCTTAACCACCTTATTCATTGCTTCCCCTGCATGATAGGATCATATGCATCAGCCAGCTGGTAGGTAAGATCATCCAATCTTCTCTTCTCTTTAGTTTAAACTGTTTTTCTTCCATTCGGACTATCATTCGGATAGCCATCCGAACCGACATTCAGACCTCACCACTTCTTTCATCAATTTGCTTAATTAGAATCTACTTTTTAGGTTTCCTTCCAATTATGATCTCTTTTATCCTTAATTAGTATTTTAGGAGTCATTAAGACCTTGTTGCATTTTATATGAAGTTTTGATCAAGTTTTGCTATCTTCTTTAGTTGTCATTCCCTTTTTCTTTAAAACTCTGTTTCAATTATTTACAAGTTATATTTTCTTTATATGCTTTATGGTTTCATAATTTATTAGTTTCATTTTTAATATGTTAATAATATCAATATTAGGTTAAGTGAGTAATTTCATTCTCCAAATCATTTCAATCCTGGATTATTCTTCTCATGTTAATAATGGATTCATGGAATAAAGTTTAGTTCAGAAGTACAATATCTTTATCAAGTTTTCTACTTACTTCTGAATTTAATATCTTTTTCAAGTTTTCTACTTGCTTCTAGACTTCTTCAGTTCAAGTTCCTCATTTATAAATAGGAGATAGGTCATTATGTTCAAAGTTAATTGTAGCTGGGTAATCTTTAGTTTGCATTTATTTGTAGAGGTTAAATTAGATTTAATTCCATTTTGTTTTCTCGTTACTTTTGAAAACCACTTCGATACATCCACTCCTATTCCCATCACATTTGGTACTTTTCCTCAGGATTTCCAAGGAGAATGGAATTAGATGTTGTAGTAGTTTTGAATAGTTGTTAAAGTCATTAATAGTTCAGAATTTGCTTTAACTTAGTTTTCTTGTTCATATGATTAAGTAGTTTCCATTTCTACAAAGAGTAGTTTTTGTCTTCCTTATTTGTTTAAAAGAGCAGCATTGTTTGACGTTATTTTGATCTAGTAGTTCAAATAAGTTCAGTTAGTTTCTTTGTTGTTTTTTTTTCTGAATTTTGACTCCTTTTTTCATTTTGAAAGATCTTTCAATCTTTTCTTTATTTAATCTTCTAAGGCCTGACAAGCCGAAATTTAGGTATTATCCTACCTTAGCATATACTTTGCCTCAACTCTAAGATTACCAACCCCGGTCGATAATTAAATATTAGGTGTTTTCTTTGAGTTAGCTCACACACCCAACATGGTGCATGGTCTCTTCTGGTGCGATCTACTTCTCCTCTAGTTCAGACTTCCATCACACAGGTTTATCCTTGCTTGAACTCTGTCGTAATAACATAAAATGACAATGTAAGTATAAATTTTTTATCCCTTATGCATATTTTTTATATTTATATTTTTATTTTTATTTATCTCTGAATTATGTCTAAACCCTATGTCTAGAGGGAAAACTAAATATTTTAAATATTTTGAGTATCAACTATGGATATTTTGACCCTATTTTGTGTGTGATACATGTTAGTTTTTCAGAATTTACTTCAATCTGATCTAGGATCTTAAGTGAGAGAACAACATGTATAGCATATCTATAGCATATCAATCATGGACACAATAATGCAAGCACACAAGAGACACAAAGTTTACTTGGGGAAAACCATAAAGGTGAAAAACCCCAATAACTTCCTCAGAGATAGATAGATTAATGATACAACCCAAGCATAAGAGATAGACATCTCCTAGCAACAACTTCTCCTCCTCCAAAAGAGTGTGTGTGAGAATAGAATGATGAAATAGAGTGCCTCCCGCACTCTATTTATACTTGACTTGACTTGCCTAATAACCTTTACTAGGTCGGCCTTAACTTAACCACATAACATAATGCTGATTGGGCCGACACCCAATAGGGTGGTCTAATAACCCTTTGACCCACATGGCCGACCCGCAATAAGGTGGTCTAATAACTCTTCGACCCACATGAATTATACAGGGCCGACCCCAACAAGGTGGTCTAATAACCCATCAAGTATAAGTTACGACACTTACAATATAAATGATGACACTTCCATATAGAGGAATAATAACATCTCTATAGGAATACAAACACTTTCGTATAGAGGAATAATACCATCTCTATAGGAGTACAATATACATATATGAAATACATTCCGAAGTTACATATACATCAACACTCCCTCTTAACTAGGAAGGTATTTCTCGACACAGATCATCTAGCACAAGTCTTCTTCTCTGGATCATCATTAGTGAATCATCGTCATCATCACTACTACTGCTATCTCGATCAGTCTCTGAATCTACTCATCATAGGAAGTTTTACAGAGCCAGTCCTTTTTCATACTGGATGCAGGCCCACCACCTGCAGATCTTCATCATCATTGGCCATACTGTGGAATCCTCAAGACTTATTACGTGCGTCACAAAATCTTAAAAGATTCTCTTGACTAGCAAGAACCCTAAAGAGAATTTGAGGCCTTTTTCATCCTGTCTAGATCTCCAGGACTTATTACATGTGACCCCACCACAAAACCTCGAAAGAGAATCCCAGGATTGATTACAAGCACACGGCTCAACCTATCGGATCTCCCGGGGCACAAATTACATGTGGTCACCACAAAACCTCGAAAGAGCATCCCAGGACTGATTACGAGCACACGACTCAACCTATCGGATCTTCCAGGGCACAAATTACATGTGGTCATGGAAAAACCTCGAAGATCATCCCAAGACTAATTACGAGAACACGACTCAACCTATTGGATCTCCCAGGGCACAAATTACATGCCATAGGACAAAACCTCGAAAGAGCATTTGCCAGATATCCCAGAGCACAAATTACATGCCATAGGAAAAACCTCGAAAGACTATCTGAAAATCTCCCAGGGCACAAATTATATGTCCTCCTAAGCAAAACCTCGAAAGAGCATTTGCCAGATATCCCAGGGTACAAATTACATGCCATAGGAAAAGCCTCAAAAGACTATCTGCAAATCTCCCAGGGCACAAATTATATGCTTATCTGCACAACCTATTCCATGGCCACAGAGTATCAACCTGATACTCACCATACATCATCCTGATGTACACATGATCATCCTGATCATCATCACTGCATCATCTTGATGCATGTCATCTGGAGCAACATCCTGAAGCTCATCATCCATGATCATCCTAATCATACAATGCATCCACCTGATGCATACACAGTATCTGCCTGATACATATCATCATACATGATCTACCTAATCATACAATGTATCCACCTGATCATACCTGATACATATCAACATACATGATCTACCTGATCATACAACGTATCCACCTGATACATATATAGATACATGGTCCAAGCATCCAACATGATGCATATACAAAATACATACAAATGATCTGACTAATCATATCTAGCATCCAACATGATACATACATACATAAATGATCCAACTGATCATATCCATCATCCAACATGATGCATACATATGTAAATGATCCAACTGATCATATCCATCATCCAACATGATGCATACATAAATGATCCAACTGATCATATCCAGCATCCAACATGATGCATACATACATAAATGATCCAATTCATCATATAGAGCAGAAACTAGAACATCATCCTGATGCTCATCATCTAGCGCTTACATCCATAGCTATGTGAAGGATCCTCCTTCCACCATGCTTGGAATGGCTTCAGCAAATGTCTCCATCACTTCTTCCTCGAAGTGTCATCGATCTGAAGAACACCAAGCCTCTCTCTAAAGTACTCAAACTTCACTCTGTATATTGGCTTCGTCAGAACATCTACAATATGCTCATCCGTCGCAACATACGGAAGCTTCACTGCTCCTCTCTGCACCATATCCCTGATATAGTGATATTTGATCTCTTTGTGTTTTGACCTGTCGTGGAACATTGGGTTCTCAGACAGCTTCACACAACTCTGGTCATCACAAAAGATACCAGTAGCCTCCAATGGTAGATCAAATAACTCAGACAGTAGCTTCCGAAGCCATACTGCCTCACAACTAGATAAACAGGATGTAGCATACTCTTCTTCTACTGTACTCAGTGCTACGCAGGACTGCTTCCTGCTAAACCAAGAGATCACACTTGATCCCATACTGAAGCAACACCCAGAAGTGCTCTTCCTATCTACATCACTACTTGCGCAATCTGAATCAACATAACCCTGCAGGTTAAACTTTTGATTCACATCATACTTGAGCCCATAATCAATTGTACCCTTCAGGTAACTCAGAATATGCTTTATAGCAACCAGGTGAACACTCCTCGGATCCGTCAGGAACTGGTTCAATGTGTTCACCGCAAAGCAAATATCTGGTCTCGTGTTCGTCAGGTACATCAACGACCCAATCATTTGACGATACATAGTGACATCAACCCGCTCAAATGAAGCATCACACAGAAGCTTCAGGTTCGATGCCATAGGTGTGTCCATGTCCTTGCAGTCCATCATCCCAAATCTCTTAAAGATCTTTATCGCATACTTCCCTTGTCCAAGGAAGATGCCATCTGCACTCTGCCACACCTCCATACCTAGAAAGTAGTGCATCATCCCCAAGTCCTTCATCTTGAACTTGGCAACAAGCTTCCATTGTGTGTCGGCAATCAATCTATCTTCACCTGTAATAAATAGGTCATCCACATACAAAAGTAGTATTACTGGATTGCCTTCCTCAACCTTGTAGTAAAGGTTGGAATTCACTTTACTCTTGGTAAAGCCCAAACTGGATAGAAAGCTGTCTATCCTACCATACCAAGTTCTGCACATATATGACTCCCTGTCATGTGTCTCAGAACCAAGTGGCTGCTCCACATACACTTCTTCTTCAACTACACCATTCAAGAAAGTTGTATTGAAATCCATTTGGTGTATCTTCCACTGCAGCCAGAGCAAGTACTGATCTAATGGAAGTGTATCTGGCTACAGGAGAAAAAGTCTCTATGCTACCACCTGCAACATGCTTGATCTTGTAGATCCTCTTGGAAGTCACTACAGACTCCCCTTCAGGTCTTGGGACTGCATCCCAAACATCTTAATGATCGACCGGTACTCCTCGATCATGGCATTCTTCCCAGATCCTGGGAACTTCAATATCTTCAATATTTTCAATAGATAACTTTGTTGCTGAACAAATGTTGTAGTCCTTCTTTTTTAGGTGATGGTATACGATCTTTCCTACACAACAAGTTAAATTGCATGATTAGAAAACATCTCATAGTTTTCAGAACAAATTCTTACACATAAAGAAATATGTCATACAATCATACAATTATCTTAGCCAATGCTTCAATACAACATTTATCCATATCCTGTAACTTTCTAGATGCCTTCCAATCTCTACCATAACATTGTTAAGAGTGTTCACAACTCCCAACATGTCATCAAAGAGGTTTCATTCCAGATAAGTAGCAATGGAATGTTGTACAGTGTCATAGGCCACTTAACCATGTATATTAGTAGTATACTGTTCATCAATTCAACTATTCTAATATGCATAATACACAACCTAATTCTAGGAACATCAGTATATACATTATTGAACAATATTATTTAAACAATAAAATATGCAAGGAATGATAATTCAAATACTTATCTTTGTTTGTTTGTTGGGTTGACTCCCTCTCAGTCTTTGCTTCTTTTCTGCAATTCTATTCTGATGTGGATTGTGAGAAGTGGTCAACTCCCTCTAAATATATGCATCCTTGCATAATACTGAAGTGTGCTCCTTCTTGATCTTTGCTTCCTTGCAGTAACAACTAGAGTGTGCTCCCTTTTGATCTTTTCTTCCTTGCAGGAACAACTGGAGTGTGCTCCCTCTTAATCTTTGCTTCCTGGATTACCTGTCCTTGAACTTATATCCATCCTTAATCATTATGCATGCTTATTAGTATCATCATTGTGTTATCCTCGAGGTCTCATACATAATCACACATTCATTAGTATAATCTTAATACTATCAAAACACAATAATCTTAAACATGTATAGTCATGATCATTTCAAACATAGATAATAAACATTAGTATTCAAGGTTTCAGGGAAGTCTTCTTTTACTCATGAATATTCTTATTTGATCATAGGACTCTTCTGGTTAGTTAAATAATCAATCAAGATAAGAGACATAATATGCATAAACCCTTGATTATTTACATTTCTAACTTTATGAATAAACATAACCAATCATACCAAGTATACTTATATAAGGGATCCTAACACAAGGTAAGGTTCTAACTTGATATAGGAAAAACATACCTGGATTACTATGTTAGCTAGTTATGTCTAACATACCCGCATGATGTCTTCTGGTTCTCTTCAATGACTTGTGCTAGTAACCTACATGTCTCATAAGTTAACCATTGTAGAACCAAGTTATACATACCTCATAAGTAGATCTTCTATGTGATCCATGACAATGGATGAATCTTTGTCTTCATGTCACCATGATCATATGTTCTTGAAGTAGAACATGATTTGTCTTTCTTGGTGTACCTTCTATGTTAGCGAACAACATAAACCTCATACAACATCACAATGCACTAGTACAATCATAAGTGTCAAAACCTTAATTAATGAATATCTTCTATTAAGGTGATACGACAAGTCTAGTAATTAATCAAGATTGTACTAACCGTAATAATATGAAGACAAACATATCATAAACTTAATTATGAACAAAATTCAAAACATACCCGTTGAGATTGCTTGTAATATTCTTATGTAAGGCCTCAGCTTCATCTCCCTCTGAAACAGGAACTTCTTCACTTATGCAGGTGACCAATCCATTCTCTTCTAGGATTAACCCAATCCACTTGATTTGCAGGAACTAGATCTGGAGCTGGGCTATGGTTTGTTAGAGAAACCCTAAAAATTCAAACTTTGAATTTCAAACTTTTGAAAGGATAGAAAGATGAGCCTTGATGAGCTGATCAAGCCGGTATATTCAGAATTTGAAAACTGCAAAGTTTCACCCCTCAAATTTGCCTTTGAAACTTCTGGATTCACTGGACATGACCTCGAACTAGGGTTTGATAAAGCCCACCCTTCTTCCCAATCAAAAGGTTCGATCCAAATCTCTAAGCTTCTATTTTTATGAGGAGCTTCCAGCCTTGGTCACAGATTTCAAAAATTCTCATTTTTGCAGAAGCCCTAATATTCCACTTTTCCGATCAAAGTCCCAAACTAGGGTCTAATCAAGCTCGGCCTTTTGTCCAACCAAAAATTCTGATCTTGGTATCTAAATTTCGATTTTGATGAGTAGCATTCAGCCGTGGTCTCCGATTACAAAAATTCCAACTTTCTCTGAAACCCTAAATTCCCGAAGCCATGAATGAAGGTGCTCAAAAATAATTTTGTTTTGACAGAAATATGTACCTGATTGATTATGGTGTAACTCCAAACTTTCTGATCCACAAGGTGTGAAACGTCTAGGTGTGGTATCCCAACCTGTCATCTTTCCAACCCCACAGTTCTGACCTCAATTGGATTCTCTGAGAGAGAGTTATGCCAAGTGTCGTAACATGACCTATTTATGGGATAAAACAAGAGAGCGAACTTGTACAGCATGCCACGTGTCACTGGTTCCGTTTTGGCCTATGAAAAAGTTACCTAAGAAAGTACAGTCCGTTCACTACCTGTCACCTATTACGAAATTTTATTTGGAGCTTCCTAGCCCAAGTTATGTCCTTTTTTCCAAGGTCACCTGTTTATGACTGAGATCTAGAAGAGGCAGAAACCCTATATTGTACAGATCATAAATCACAAAGTACAATGAATTAGAGGTTTTCCTTTGGACGTAAGGTACATGGGGATCTTAGCTTCTCCCTATATGATTTTCAGACCCTAAAACCTCACTAAAATTTATTTATAACGAAATTTCTATGATGACTGGTTTTTTCTATATCAAGCCCTAGCTTTGCAATTGCAACAAGTGTCATACATGCCATACCATGCCTTCTTTCAGGCTAGCTCTGATACCATGTTAGTTTTTCATAATTTAATTCAATATGATCTAGTATCTTAAGTGAGAGAACAACATGTACATCATATCTACAACATATCAATCATGGACACAATAATGCAAGCACACAAGAGACACGGAGTTTACTTGGGGAAAACCATAAAGGTGAAAAACCCCAATAACTTTCTTAGAGATGGATAGAGAAATGATACAACCCAAGAATAAGAGATAGACATCTCCTAGCAGCAGCTTCTCCTCCTACACAAGTGCGCCACTCTCCAAACAGTGTGTGTGAGAATAGAATGATGAAATAGAGTGCCTCCCGCACTCTATTTATACTTGACTTGACTTTCCTAATAACCGTTACTAGGTTGGCCTTAACTTAACCACATAACATAATTCTAACTGGGTCGACACCCAATAGGGTGGTCTAATAACCCTTTGACCCACATGGCCGACCCCCAATAGGGTGGTCTAATAACCCTTAGACCCACATGACTTATACAGGGCCGACGCCAACAAGGTGGTTTAATAACCCATCAAGTATAAGTTACGACACTTACAATATAAATGACGACACTTCCGTATAGAGGAATAAAAACATCTCTATAGGAATACAAACACTTCTGTATAGAGGAATAATACCATCTCTATAGGAGTACAATATACATATATGAAATACATTCCGAATTTACATATACATCAACAATACAACGTCATTGAGTAGGCATGCTGGCAAGAGAATACCAATGAAAAGTCAAAATTATTGAGGAGCTTATGAGGGTGCTTTGTTTGAATGTTGACTTATGTTTTCCATAAGCAGATGAGTAGTAACAAGAACTATACATAATGGTATATCTTGCTTGGTTCAAACCAATGCTTGTAATTAACTTAGATACTAGTGGTGCATAATGATAAGGATTTGGAGGTATAGGTGAAGAGTTGTCCATAAGGACATAATTTATATATTAAATAACCCATGATTGGACATGGATGATTCTCAAATGACTTAGTGTGTGTGTGAGTGGTGGTGTGTAATTGATTCAGTATTGATGAAATTGATTTATGTTCTTGCATGTGTTATATGATTGTGGAAATCATAGCAAATAAGGCATGAAGGTTGCATTCATTACAATGATATATGGTTGTGAAACACATATTAGGAGTGTGATTAATAATTAAGTTTAATTCTTATGTCGAAGAACCTATATCGTGAAATCTCATGGGCATAGTTAAGTTAATATTATTTATGAATTTGTGTTCACTTGAAGGCTTAGAATGAGGATTGAATATTGAGCTTGATCTAGAGTTAGATGCTCTATTAGACTATTAGATCTTACTCTTAATTCTCTAAGGAAAATAACTAGAATTGCATGCATGATGCAACAATACGGCTTAGAATATTTTGATTGTACAAATATGAGGTTGTAGATTATAGAAAAATTACTAAAGATCTTATGTCTTGTGTTTGTGATGTAACTTTAATTTTCTTGAGTATATGAAAATTGTGGAAATTCCTCTAGGATAAGTTGATGTAATGATAAAGACGGAGAGTTTTTCATAATTACAAGGTGTGAAATCACTATAGGCAAGTGTTTAACTCTCTTTCTTAAGGAGTTTGATTAGTGGATTAAGTAGTATGAATAATGTGAAGCGCTATTATAGTAATAATGATACCAAATCTCCCTGGATGTGGGTGGAAACAGTGGAAGTGACACGTGGGCCCTGACTAGCACAACACCTGGGCATGAGCAACAGCCCCGTGGCAATGCTAACGTCAGGCCTACAAACGAAGTGACTTCGGGTCACTGGCCTCATTAACCCTTCCGCTTGCGATGTCTTCTCAACCAGCATGGCCTAGTATGTCGTGCACCATCCCCATGTCTCTTCGGTGTGCGGTGTTAATATTTCTAGCTGAGTGGAACTCTAGTCTCTTCAACAGTATTTCGCCTCGGCCTTCAGCCATGATCATCACTCTGTATTGGACTCCTCCAACTCATGCACTCCACGAGCTCACATTCACTCACATTCATGCTATCCTCTGGACTAAATCCATGGGTCGACCAAAAGGCACCAGAGGGAAAAAGAAGAATGAGGTCCAGGAAACAGGGCAAACCAGGAAAGGCTATGGTGTAGAGGTTTCTATTCTGGTCCATTTGCTCATCTATAATTGGGAAGCAAGGCTAATTGTAGACAATCTCTCCAAGGGGAGTCGAGGATAGCCTTGGGACCCTTACTGGGTGGTGAAGAATATGTTGGGTGAACTCATGGATGATATGATCTCCAATTGGGGCACTGCAAGACATACTACTCAGACCCTAAGAGCTACCCTGCCAAACATGGCAGCCACACTCAGCATTCTGGAGAAGACCCTTAGCTAGGATTCTTACGCCCCTACCATATATCTCCATCATGACTTTTGTCCAATAGGAAGCGCTCACGAAGTCACCCCCTTGATTGCTAAGGCTAATGCGACACCTGGAAACCTAGTCACTCCACTTGGAAAGGAGATGGACAAATAGAAAGGAAAGTACCTGGTTACTCCCCGGGGTAGGGTGATGTAATTACAGAAAGGAAAGGAGCCAGTTCATCTCTCCTTCCTCATCCCCTCCACCATGGGCCCTATTCTTGCCAAACGAATTCGAAGCGATTAGGATGGGAATGCTCCCGCTAGCTAGAAGACAACGCCCCTGCCAGTTAAAATCCCTGTGAAAGACACTCAGCCACATGCGAAAGACTCGGAGGGTGAAGAATACTATGGCTTCCCAATCCTGGAAGAAATTCCCTACGATGCAGAAGCACCTTCAACGCCCTGTTAAGGAGGTTCCTCTCTGTGTTTTTTAGCAGCTTTACTTTTATATGTTTTTTAGTATGTTACACAGTGCACCAGACTACTGGTTTTTAGGCTTTAATGGCTATGACATTACTACTAGTTTACCCTAGTTTCCCTATATTGGGCAGGGCTTTTTGTATAATTTTGATCAAAACCTCTATGACCCTATGGATCTCCATGGGTGGTGGCTTTATATGATAACACCACCACACTATACTTACTATTGTATTTTTATCTCTTCTCGTTTAATAGAATATTGCAGCATTACAAAAAAAAAGAATGATACCAATGCTTCATGTAATTTGAATGATGAGGTTAATCTTTAAGGTGCCAAGCTAAGGATATTGAATTAAGATACTTATATTTGTGAGGTTATGGTAGTCTTGTAGACGTGTGTTAAGTTTTAGATTTTTGAAATTGATAGTTGTGTGTGCTTATGTATATGGAATTTTGAAGGCTAGGTGAAGAGACATGGGATATTTTTAAGGCATGAAGAATAGGGAATTAATACCCAGAATGTGGATCAAGGAGCTCATACTCCTATGGTTGATGGTTGACGATGAGGATGAGGATGAGCATGATGATGATGATGACAATGATGATGGTGATGATGACGACAATAATGATGATGAAGATGATGAGGATGAGGATGATGTTGAAGATGATGAGGATGATGATGATGATGATGAAGATGACGATGATGACGATGACGACGATGACGATGACGACGATGACGATGACGGTGATGATGATGATGATGATGATGATGATGATGATAATGATGATGATGTTGATGGTGAAGGTGATGATGATGATGAATACCATGAAGATGATGGTGATGACGACGACAACGATGATGATGAAGATGATGATGATGAACATGATGATGATGAATATGGTGATGATGAAGATGATGATGATGATGAAGAAGATGATTATTGATGATGATGATGAAGATGATGATGATGAAGATGATGATGATAAAGAAGATGACGATGATGAAGTTGATGGTGATGATGGTGATGATGATGATGATGATGATGATGATGATGAAGATGATGATGAAGATGATGATGATGATGATGATGATGATGATGAATATGATGATGATGATGATGACCATGAAGATGATGGTGATGACAATGATAACGCTGATGATGAAGATGATTATTGACGATGATGGTGGTGGTGATGACTATGACAACGATGATGATGGTGATGATGATGAAGATAGTGATGTTAATTTTTCAATAATTTCATTTAATTGTCATTTAGAATCACTAAGAGGAAAACATGTACAACATATATACAACATGTCAATCATAGACACAATAGATATAACACAAGAGACACAGAGTTTCACCAAGGAAAACCAAGAAGGTGAAAATCCCCGTAACTTCCTCAGAGATAGAATAAACCCCAATACAAGATCACAAGGATCAAACCCAATAAGATGTCTCTAGAATATGCTCCTACTGCTCCACATGTGTGCCACTTTCTCTCTTAGCTATGCGAGATTGAGAAGTGAGTGAATGAATCAAATGAGAGAGACAACCTCTTTATTTATACACTGACTTGACCTGCCAATAAACCAACAGGGATGACTTGCTAATCAAGTCTAATAACCCAATGACATGACCTAACTAGGGCCGGCCCCACACTGGTGGTCTAATAACCCATCAATACAAATGACGACACTTACAATGTAAGTTACGACACTTGTAAATACAAATGATGACACTTCCAATAAGAGGAATAAGACATATCTATTGGATATACAATAAAGTAAAAATGTAATATACAAGTGAATATATTCTAAAGTTACAGATACATCAACACTCCCTCTTAACTAAGAAGGTATTCTGAACACAGGTCATCAATACATATTGGCGCAAGTCTTCAATTCTGGAGCTAGATCATCATCACTGGATCATGGTGCATCATCATCATCATTGTTGCTATACCTGACATCTCAATCACTGGGCTATCTCTAAATTCTTCTCGTCATAGGAAGTTCTACAGAGAGAGCCCTTTTTCATGTTGGTTGTAGGCCTAGCCTCCTCTAGGTATTCATCATCTGTGCAAATGGTCTAATAGAGGTGGAATCTTAGGACTAATTATGTGCAGATGCAATACCTGACCAAAGTATCCCAGGAACATTTATGTGCCTAAGCACGACCAGAAGGATCTCTCTTAGGACTGATTACATGCATCTCTTCACAATACCTTTAAAGAGCATCCTAGGAACATTTATGTGCCGCAGCCTGACCAGCAAGATCTCTAAAGAGCATCCGAGAACTTATTATGAGCACACAGCTCAACCTATCGGATCTCCAGGACTGATTACATGTGAATAGGCAATACGTTTAAAGAGAATCTCAGGAACATTTATGTGTCGCAGCACAATCAGCAAGATCTCTAAAGAGCATCCTAGGACTTATTATGAGCACACAGCTCAACCTATCGTATCTCTAGGACTGATTACAAGCCTCCATAGCAATACCTTGAAAGAGCATCTCAGGACTGATTACAAGCACACAGCTCAACCTATTGGATCTCAGAGGACTGATTACATGCTACTTGCACAACCTTCCACATATCATCCAAGACCTTGAAGTATCAACCTGATACCCATGATCCAACTGATCATCATCGTATAGTGCATCAACCTGATGCACACCAACATCACATGATCATCCTAATCATCATCATAGCATCGTACTGATGCATATCATCTAGAGCGTTGTCTTGATACTCATCTCAAATGATCATCCTGATCATCATCATAGCATTTTCCTGATGCATATCATCCAGAGCATCATCTTGATACTCATCTCAAATGATCATCCTGATCATTGTCACTGCATGGTCCTGATGCATATCATCCAGAGCAACATCCTGATACTCATCTCAAATGATCATCCTGATCATCATCACTACATCGTCCTGATGCATATCATCCAGAGCATCATCCTGATACTCATCTCAAATGATCATCCTAATCATCGTCACTGCATCGTCCTTATGCATGTCATCATACATGATCCAATTGATCATACAAAGCATCCAACTGATGCATATACATATACATGATCCAACTTATCATACAAAGCATCCAACTAATGCATACACATATACACAATCCAACTGATGCATATACATATACATGATCCAACTAATCATACAAAGCATCCACCTGATGCATATACATGATCCAACGGATCATACAAAGCATCCAACTGATGCATATCCAGAGCAGTAAATGGAGCATCGTCCTGATGCTCATCACACAGTGCTTACATCCATAGCCATGGGAAGGATCCTCCTCTCACTATGCTTGGAATGGCTCCTGCAAATGTGTCCCATCACTTATTTCTCGAAGTATCTTCAATATGAAGAACACCAATCCTCTCTTTGAAGTACTCAAGTTTCACTCTGGCTAGTGGTTTCATCAACACATCTACAACCCACTCATCCATCGTAACATACAGGAGTTTCACTACTTGTATTGTAGAAAACTCACTATGGCTTGGGAATACCACAACAGACAGATGACTACCAGAAATCTACTCAATTCTCAAAACAATGCTATTATAAATGACAATCTTAAAATAATGGAGAAATGTAACCAACCTTGATCCAATGTTTGATGTAGATCCCCGTTGGAGCTTTCAATCCACGCACATCCAAGCACTTGTAATCTGAAAATTAGTCTTGAAAACCAACATCTAACAAGTACATGTGATATATAAATGAGATTAACATTATCAATAACAATGGTCCATAATATCATAAGCGAATGTAACCCAATGTATAATAAACAACATTCACACCATGAATGGACGAGAATATGAGTATTTCTATTAATGAACAAGAAGAAGTACAAAGTGATACGACCTCTTGCTGGCAACCAATCTGAACCAAGATCTAGATCAATCCACTTGTGCCTCCACCACCTCAATCCTCCATGAATGGCAAACTCAAACTAGAGAGGAGTTTGGAAGGTGAACATAAATGGTTCACAACTACAAGGATCAATGAGTGTAGACTCAAGATAGGGCAAAAATCCATGAGATTTCCTTTACTATTCTCTTCTCCCTCCCATCCATAAGCCATATGTGCCCAATATATAGTCCTCCCAAAGGTAGGTGAAAGGACTCATCGAGACGTTACTTGGGCAGATGGAGAGCCAAAGGTCACCCAATGACTGCTTTTTGGGAGTAAAAAGTAATTAATAGTGGTTTTTACCATTTTACTTGATACCCATGGGCTATAGTGCTGCAACTCGTGGGTATGCATGCTATAGTGATGCAACATGTGGGTAGGAACAAAAATAGGGCAAACTGGTATCACTGAAGGATAAAAACGGATCTAGTCATTGAAATGGATCCTACAGGCCAAAGAATGTTGATGCTCACAAGGTGGAAGATTTCTATGTAACAGATGCCCCCTAATTTGTGAGGTCAGAGACTGAAATGTGCTACGATGGCCAAAATACATTATAAAACTCAGAAGTGGAGTGATGGAGACACAAGTGGAAAGAACGACTCACTCGTCATAGTACAATAGTATCTCTGAATACATGTCGGTATAGTACAACAATCTGATACAATGGCCATGAATAGGAAGTACATAAGTAAATACATGTCACAAGTGATCATAGCCATGATCCCTCTATAGTAAGATATGGTCTTCTATTGAAAAGAAGACAATTGGTGCAAAACTGGAGGTACAAACTACTGAAATCTGAGAGGTGATATCTCAGATGTAAAGTCAAAGTCATGTGTAGCATATTGAATGCCACAATTGCCTGGGGTCTTCCACACAAGTCTTCGACAGTGCAAGTCCCATCAAGTGAATAAAGGAGTTGGGGCTGAACCTGATGAGACATTGTCTGATTACTGGTCATTGATGTATACTGTTAACAGATGCGAGATGACCCACCAATAATGAAAATGGGCATCAAGGCACAGAGCACAATCATCAGAGTGTGAATAAATGGGTTGAAGTCGAACACTAGGATGAATCCATTGATCAAGGGACATTGATGTATTCCCAAAACTGTCGATGGTGAGAGAACCTGCCACTAATGACTGCAAGCCTCAAGGTACTCAACTGAAATCTAAGCCTCAAGTCCCGAAATAAATGAGTTGAAGTCGACGGAATGAGACTCCCTAGAAGGAGGGCATTAAGGCATCCCCCATCAACCATCACGAGGTACCAGCAATGCTGAAAGATTTGGAAGATCTCAAGTGAAACGGACTGACTCAATAAGGATGGCCGACATGCAATAGTCAAGAGATTTGAGGAGTGGTCGACACTGGTTTCAATACTTCCTTTGAACAAGAGCATGAGTAGATGGATAGACTCAGGCAGAATAGACTTGACATAAACTGTGCAATGTAGGAGGCATTACAAAAAGGGATCCATAATGACTGGAAGCTTAACCAATCGGTGGAGAAAACTAAGAAACAAGTAGAGCTCCTAAGGCCCAACTATAGTCCCAACTCATAATGTATGAAGTGGAATGAATGCTCTGTTCAAAGGTGAAACAACAGCTGCCAACAAGAAATAGTGACCATAATCCTATCTGGATTTTTTGAATATTTGATTTTTTTGTCTTTTTCATATTTGGGAAAAGCTTGAAAAAGAATAAAATTGCTTATAGTACAACAAGTGAGGGAACAAGTGTCAAATAGCTAGCAGACTAGTCCCAAGCAGTGGAACATACCTATCCTCAATGCAAGGAAGTGTGTGCAGGATGTCGACACTCGAGGGTGTGTTCCCTCAGGGTCAAAGGGTCATCAAATTGTGAGGGGAAAATATATAAGCTCTGTAGGGCTCGACAGGGAAAGTGCTCAGGCACCAGGCTAAGAATTGAGTAAGCGGGAGCTAGCACAAGGCTCAAGCGGCTAGAAGGATGATGCAATGCAATCATAACATGATATAACTGAGGGGAGTCCTTAAGGGAGATGGCCAGCATAAGACAAAGTAGAGTACGAGTCTTCATCACAACGTCATGGCATGACTATAAAGGACTCCCAATCCTGAGGACAAACAATGGCATGGGCACCAAAATGCATAATAGGGTTCTAACTAGGGTACCCATGTTCGAGAAAGCCCTACCGCCACATGATGACACTTCTATAACAGTGTGAAGGTTCCGTGTCAGTCATGAAGTGGGGTCACACCTAGGGTTTATGAAAAATGTTCAACAGGTCAAAAGCACAATGCATGTGAAAATGGCATCTAACCTATATGCTAGGTGTGAAACGTACCTGTCGTAGGTGTGAAATGGTTCAGAACAATTCTCGCCGAGGAAATCTATTGAAAAACACTACTCCAGGACATGATATTAATTCATAACGGCTCATAATGGCAAAAACTATAGAAAAGTGGGTCATGAAAATTATAAATAGTAATAAAAATTTGTAATTTTTAATTCATTTGCACTATTCACCAATTTGGAGTTTAGTGGTAAGTTTTCACCTGAAACTTTGAGTGCCGATCGTGGGATCTACAAGCAACCATTCAGCGAACCATCTGGAGCAGGTTAGTGGTCACTACCATACCTTTCATTCAAGTGCTTTAATTTCAATTTTGGTTGATGGGATTTTTTGTTTGGACAAGCCCTAAATGGCTTCAGCGCTACCCGCAGGCTGTAAGTGTGTGGGTCGCGGGTAGGGAATCAAACGCGCAGTCAAAAAATTGACTGCCCGTGTCTACCCACAACTGTCTACAATCTATCCCGCGGGTACGGCCATGAAGAAGTTTTTAAACATGAATCTGACTAAAAATTTCTTGCTTTGCACTCCAGGATGATTCTGGAGTGGAGGGAATGAGAGCATGACCAGGTAGATGAGGCTGTGTGCAATGATTTGCAAGCACAACAAGCATTGCAAGCATGTGGCTTATATAAATACTGGATTCTCGGGGGCTTAAGGGCCCAAAACCTACTACTCCGTCATCTGATAAACTATTGGGATGTGGATGCTCAACACTTCATTCTCAACGGGAAAACATTGACACTAGATGTAGAGGATATCTATTTTATTACAGGTTTGTCCCGTAGAGAGGAAGTGGCTAGCCTTCGGTCACGGACCATGGGTTGTGGGATCATTGTGCAAGACTACATAGTACGGTATTGTCCCACCAACACACGACCAGTGGGAAGTCAAGTGCCAGTCAACCTCATAACGGATCTAAGTACAAAGATCATTGTGGCTACTCTGGTGTGGATCACGGGATCCAAAGCACTACATCAGGCATCCAGACCAGTGATGTTCTACATATCACAATGCTTGCAACCTACTATATTCTACTGGTGTACTACTCTGCTGGTGTCTATGAAGACACAACTGACGGAATGCAAAGAGGGGAAGGCCAAAAACTTTGGGTATGGTAGCATCCTCTATAGTTTCTTCTTTGAGAGAGTTCCAGGACTTAGCCTGAGGGTGGATGTCTCTCCTCACAGTCTTTGAGATCCAACCCTGACCCAGTGGGTTGAGATACTGACACGACAGGGTGGCGGCCGTCTGGAGTCACCATATATTGAGGAGTTCTTTCATTGGTGGAACCGGCAGGTGATCACTATAGAGGACTATCCCTATGCGGGGATCGACTTCAGACAAGATCGTGACATGCTGCTCCCACTAGGCGCAGCTTTCGGAGACATCGGTGAGTACTCTTTTGGTTTTGTGTTTTTAAATTTTTATGGATTTTTTTATTATAGTTGAAATGCAAAAAATATTTTTGGTGGTAGTGTCATGTGCTAATGGGTGACTATTTGCTCATAGACAAAGGCCCAATGAGACCCGAGGGCTTCCCGAGAAATGGTCGTTGGGGTAGAGATGAGGTGGCAGCAGATGCCGTAGTAGGGCGCACACTCTAGACATTGCGGCACAATGTATCATGGATGTTTGCTTGAGTTCCATTGATAGAGGTGGCCCGACTACCTGAGGCCATGCAGCGCCATGTAGTGGGTATTCCCGGGGAGTGGGTATGGTTGCTACAACGGATTGCCAACACAGCACAGTACTACTATGAGACACATCTCGTCGAGGCGGAAGCTAGACCTCCTCGGAGGGAATAGATATCCCAGGGTCTCATCGTTTTTTGTATCGATAAGTATATTTTTTGAGGGCTACGGGCTCCAATCTTGTATGACACTACCATTTTTGGACATATTTATATATATATACAACTCTGGTTCTCGGTTCTACTACATGTGTGTATGGTACAAATGTATGAATGTCTTTGTATTTATGTGCTTCATGATGAATGTGACAAATGCCAATCTAATACATAGTTAGCATATGCATCAGATATATAATTATGACTTCTCGGAATGTGAATATATGTAATTGAAACAAAATGTCTCTCCAAGAGTCGTAGCTTAAGGAAAATCCGTAGTAATGTAGGGTCTCGTACACGGTATTGCCCATTCAGCTGAGACACAACTAGTTGCGAATCCAGGCGGACTTCTAAAGACTGGATACCATGTGAAATGGCATCCCGAAGTAGCTCAACAATGGCACTATACTCAGCCACATTGTTAGATGTAGGATCGAGACAAGCACCTCCTGAGGACACAACTGGATGGTCAGGTGAAAAGATAAACCAAGCAGCAGAAGCAAGCTACTGCGTATGTCGGCTAGCACCATCCATGAAACCTAAGAACGTAGGACATCCTACTGACATCTGTCAATCAAAAAGAGGCTAATCAGCAGACCCGACAACCAAAAAGGAAACCTAGACTATGTACAGAAAAACTATACAATAGTGTACAAAAGTATCACCCTGAACCAGAGGTTCAAGCGTAATACTGCTTGAGGTAGAGCCCATTTCTAGGCTCCTTCAAGACAACTCTCTCATAATATTCTAACTCATAAGCTCCTTTTTCCAAGACACACCTCACAATGTAAGGACCGTGCCACATGGGATTGAACTTGCCTGCCCCCAGGGGTTCTTTAGCTTGGTCATACAAGAGTACCAAGTCACATTCAGCATATTGTCGGGGATGGACAGACCTATCATATTGAACCTTGACACGATGCTTGTTAACATCAATGGCCACAACGGCATCTCGACGGTGCTCGTCAAGTTGCTCGAGGTGTACTAAACATTGCTCAATCTCCGTCGTATCAGGGAGGAGCTCTATGGCTAGCTTGAGCAAAGGGATCTCGCATTCAATCAATAAAAGTGACTCCACACCATGAACTAACTAGAATGGTGAGAACCCGGTGGTAGTCTTAACTGCGGTTCGATATGCCCACAAAATAGGATATAACATGATATGCCAATTGCTCTTGCTTTGTTGGATGGTACGTTGGAGAATGGTATTCAAAGACTTATTTACTGCTTCAACCTAACCATTCACTTGAGGATAGTAGGAAGACGAGTGTTCTTGATGAAACCCAAGCTTGAGAGACAAATCCTCCATCATCTTATTTTGAAAGTGACTACCATGGTCAGTGACAATCTCTTTTGGGATACTGAAACGAGTGATAATCTGGTTGAACATGAAATGGGCTGTAGTAGCACCATCGGCTTTAACGGTAGGCATGGCCTCAGCCCATTTGGAAAAATAATCCACATCCACAATAATATGATGATGCCCTCTAGCCAAAGCTGGTTCACAATCCATGAAATCTACCCCCCACTTAGTGAAGGGACCGATAGTGATGACCGGATGGAGGGGCGCTAGATGTGAGTGTATGTTCCAAGAGAACACCTGGCAAGGGTGACATCTCTTCATAGTGTTAATACAATCTTTAAAGATAGTAGGTCAAAAATAACCTGCTTGCATGATACGTTGGGTTGTAGCAAGCCCAGATAAGTGACCGCCACACGCCCCCGCATGGCAATCATTAAGTACCTGTTCCACTTCTTCATGAGTCAAACAATGACGGAGAACGGAATCCTTTCTTTTGCAATACAAAGTGTCACCGACGATAGTATAATCCTTCGTGTGATGCCTCACACGCCGTCGCTCATCTCGTGAATAATGCAGAGGAAACTTCAAAGTTTGGAGATATCTAATGACATCCCCATACCAAGGGTCCTCAATCGAGATAAGAAATAAGTGTTCATCCACAAAGGAATCTTCATGAATGACATCCTCATTAAGCCGTGGAAGGTTTGACATAAGTTCAGCGAACCAATGATTTCACTGATTTTGCAGAAGCAAACTCGAGATCAAATTCCTGAAGGATCACAATCCATTTATTATACTTACCCCCGATAAGGTGTCATTATAGCACGAACTAAAACGGATTGATATGAGCTACAACAGTGGTTGTTCGAAGCAGAATGTAATGCTGTAACTGCTGGAATGCATGAACAGTCACAAGTGCCAACTTTTCTACATGGGTGTACCTTAGTTTAGCATCTACTAAGTTTCGACTAAGATAATATATAACATGCTCGATAAGTGCATCATCTATCTGAACCAAGACCATGCCAATAGTCTCTTAAGATGCGGCCACATAAAGAATGAAATCTCATGTAAAGTCCGGCGGACTAAGCACAGGGGCCAATACCAAATCTTTCTTAATGGCATCAAAAGACTACTGGGCTCGCTCATCCTAGATAAAAGGTGTGTCTTTCTTCAATAGGCGTGCGAAACCTTTAGTAATACTGGCATAGCTAACTATAAACCGACGCAGAAAAGTAGCTCTCCCTTGGAGGCTCTGAAGTTGTAACAGATTACGCGGAGGAGGCAACTGAAGTATTGCCTCAACTTTGAGAGGATCGACTCTAATACCCTCCTTCGAAACTATGAATCCTAGAAGGCGACCAGTCCTTACAGCGAAGATGCATTTGTTTGGATTCAATCGAATTTTGTAGTGGATACATTGTTCAAGAATCATACAGAGGTGCTTGGGGTGGTCCACTCTCTTGCGAGAATGGCCAACAAGATCATCCAAGAAAACTTCCATAATCTTCTTAAGATCATGAAAGGCATAGGCCATGGCTCATTGAAAAGTAGCTCCGGCGTTTTTGAGGCCGAAGGGCATTTTCCGGTACGCAAAGGTTCCCCATGGACAAATAAATTCCGTTTTATGTTGGTCTGCGGGTTTGATTTGAATTTGATTATAACCTGAGAAGCCATCCATGAATGAAAAAATATCACTTCCCGCACAAGCATCCAATATTTGATCAATGAATGGCGTGGGGAAGTTGTCTTTCAGACATGCACAGTTCAAATCTCTGAAATCAGTGCATACACGGATCGTTCCCTGCTTCTTATCCACAGGAACGGGGTTTGACACCCATTCGGTAAGGGGAACGGGGTAGATGAAACTAGCTTTGAGCAGTTTCTCCACCTCTGCCTTAATAGCAGTTGCCTTCCTAGGGTTCACAGCACGTAAGCATTGTCGAACTGCTTTAGCATCAGGATACGTTCTAATCTTGTGTTCAACAATGCGGGGGTCTATTCCTAGCATCTCCTCATATGACCAGGCGAAAGCTTCCCGGAGTTCAGTAAACAAATCAGTGTAAATAGCGATCTCCTCAGGAGTGCAATTGGCATCGACGTAAACATTCTCAATATTTCTGGGAGTGCGAGAGATGTTGATCGAAGTGGTTGGAAAAATATTGGCCATATTCCCCTCCAAGAAAACATCATGCGACTGCAAAAGATCCACAGGGTGACCAACCATCTTAGCTAGAGTCATCCTAAACTCCTCCTGTTCAATGAGCTCGAGGTTGGGAAGGAAATAAGAGTGATGGTGCATGTCTTCCCAAGGCCTCTCACTACCACACATGGCTTCAAGGATAGCTTCATCCGATGGAAAAGTATCATCGAGGCAATCATGAGAGCAAGATGAGTTGGCTGCCCAAACTGGCAGTGTAACAAGATCTTCTTCAACTATCTAGGAAGAAAAGAGACCCGGATCTGCAAAGGTTTGTTGGATGTGATCATAAGTGAGCTCCGCTACAGATAAAGGCATAAACATCCCGACGTGCACAATGTCTCTAGACATAGAATCCACGGATGGAAAAATCCATCGATCACCACAATAGGAAGTTCGGAATGGCATACTATTCGAAGGAGGAGGCGCACTGTCATAAATGGTTCCAATAAAATTCACAGGTGCAGAATGGTTAAAATTTCCCATCAACGAGGGGTACATTCCAACACCTATGTTCCCAGTTGTCGACTGAGAATCAAAAACTTACGGGACTACTGATCCCGTGGATGCCGTGGATGGAGTGCCAACATAATCCAGCTGATCGATCTTCATAATCTTGCCTTCATGGGGAAAGCAAATAACTTGAAATACAGTAGATGTGACAGCCTTCATAGCGTACATCCAGTTCCGAACCAGTAAAAGGTTGTAGTCGATGGGCGCATCAATCACTTCGACTTCAATAGGCACGGACTTACCTCCCAAGGAGACAACAAGGGAAGGGATAATTCCATGCAGCGTAAAAGATCTACCATTGAATGCCGTGAGTGTAGTTCTAGACGCGAGTAGAGGAGGAGAGCCAAGAGATTTCCAACAAGTTAACATCATTACTGACGCAAAAGCACCTTCATCAACCATAGTACGTTTGATGAAGCTCATAAGGAAAACCATCTAGATTTGAAAAGCCACGTGGTAAGGCAAGCGAGGTTGGACATCAGTAGTATCAAACTTGATAACACTAGGACTTCCCCCATCCTGAACTCCTAACACACTCAAAAGCGCATGCTTCTAAGAAGGACAAGCTTGCAAAACTTCAAGAGCCGACATGGCACATGGGGTTTGGCCCAAATCTTCTACGATGGAGTAGTTATGGGCGGCTCGAGCATTAGGATTATGCGTGGAGTGATTGAGAACACCTTTTGGTATCTGTGGCATAATAGAAGGCTTCTCGATATGCAAGGAATTATTAGGAGGAGGGGGAGGATCATTCCCCAAATTCGGTTGTGGTGCACCATAATCACGTTGACGAGTAGCAACACAAACCTCCGACTGAACCATATTCACACATCCATAACCACTAGTATTGGAATAAGATGTTGTCGTTTCATTAGTACCATAACCAGTGGTGGGAGCATGCGAAGCCATATTTTGATGATGAGGAAGGGGATCCTTCAACATAGCTGGGCTCTATGCCAAATTATTCGATGCTTCTTCAATACGAGGACATAAGTGAGTAAGATGATCCTCCCCACAAAGCTTGCAAGGGAATTTCACCTTACGCCTAGGTTTATGGTCCTCGCTAGTATTACCGCCTTCCCGAGGAGGGTTGGCATTCTCTTTACGAGGAGTATTACGATTGCTATTGTTGTTACTTCCATTGTTGCCACCCGTATGATTGTTTCTACCCTTCTTCTTACCACCAAGTTGTTGGTTACCCGACGGTTTCGTTAATTGCACATTGTGTACATCAGATGATAGAGTGGAAGCAGACAAGGTGTGAACCTATCCAGGTGCAGACTGGTTTAGTGACAAATTTTGCATTTGATTAGCTACCAAGTCTATAGGGCGAGTGCATGCGGACCCCACAATGCCATCGGCATGTGGTCTAGGAACTGACGTAGGCTCATGTCTTGTTCTCGGTGTGTCAGGAATAATGTCATACAAAATGCCAGACTGAGAATAAAGTAGATCTAACTGCTGGACTTTCAAGATAGCTTGTTCCTCAATCACAATGTTGGACATCGAAACATCCTTAGCAATGTATGGGAGTAAAGACTTAAGGAACCATTCGAACAGGAACTCTAGCGAAATGTTGGCTTTCACTAATCTCTTCAGCCGACGCCACTCTTGAACGTGGTTAGAAATATGTGTGGCCTTATTTTGACGGAAGGTGGACAACAACTCAATACCAGTATCATAATGAACCGACAACTGGAAATGGTCTAAGAAAACCAAAGCAATCTCGTAGAATCCCCTATAGGTGTTTCCAAGCAACTCCACATACCACTTCGCGGCTGCCCCTGTGAGGGTGCATTGAAATAGTCATAATCGAATGGAATCATGATTCAAAGAGTTGGAGGAGCACCAAAGGTGAAACATCGTGACATGATCTCTCGAGTCGTCACCACCTTTCCCTTCAAACTGTGGAATGTACGAAGGGAGCTTGGTAAGGACCAGGGGCCAAGTAGGGTCATGACACACCAGATCATTTGTGAGCTTCGAAAGATCTAGGAGATTCAAGCATGCAAGGAACGGGAGCTACAGCTAGAAAGCTTGATTATAAGCTCCCATAAAAGGTTGGTTAAATGGAATTGTGTTATATGACGGGCCAAAAGCTTGACCATGAGGATTAAACTGTTGATATTGAGGACCCGAAGGTCCGTAAGCTTTCCCATGGCCATAAGATTGATAACCTCCCCCTGGCTGACCCATTTGAGAGTAAGCAGGTATATGCGTGTTTTGAGTACCACTAGGGGCCAGCACCGACTGTGTTGTAGTAAGGGTTGCCACCATGAGTATGGGGCATGTATGTACTATTCATAGCGGGAACCATGTTGTATTGACCGTAATGGTATGGTATGTTCCCACCCCCAATATTAGGATTAGCTTGAGCAGTCGTGTGGTGACTAGCAGCATGAGAAGCATTCCCAGGTCCAATATGGGTGTGACCAGTAGCAGGGTTGGTGGTTTGATGTCCATGTGGATAGGAAATATTCCCACCCCCTACATTACTATTATTAGCGGCGGCAGTGGACGCAAAAGTATGCGGTATGTGTCCACCCCCGTGGTTGGGAGGAATGGTATCATGTGCAAAAGTAGTCCTAGGTTGATGAGTAGCGATGCGTGTATTGGGTTCTAGATGGTGAATCGTATTCCGAACAGCATTCCGACAAGGTTGTGTATCCCTAGGAGGTGGTCGTGCTCCAACATAAGCATGGTTAGGAATCTAACTAGTCCCCATACTATGTGAGTGGGTGGACAATGTGGTGCCCCCAGTGAGGGTAGTGCCCCCAGTGGGTATAGTATGGCTAACACTTTGACTAGTGCCAGCGTGAGTACCAACCATAGTGGAAGGTTCGACGGTATTGTGACTAGGAATACCAAAAGAGAGTGCAGTGGGGTTGATCATAGGGCCAGAATCATCATGAGTCTCGGGCCTCCCGTATCTAAAATCACGTGGAAATGAAGGAACGAAAGGCTCGTCCTGTTCTACATCCTCAAGTAGGTCGGGCATCCTGTAAAGATAATTATTTAGATTTGAAGGATGAAACGGATCCCGATCAAGTGGATTAGGCCAAATAGAACCAGGTTGAGTCTCAGGTGGATCACCTCCCCAATCCTCACGAGGAGTCTGGGGATCGGAAGTATGTTCAACTCTACCCGAAGGAGTAGAAAGGTCTTGCCCAATATTAGGATGTGCAGCCATGTAATCTTCAACATAAGTTTCATATGAATCTGAAGACTCAGAGGGAGCCCTCCAGCGTCCCCTAGCAATATGGCATGTAACCTTGAGTGGATTTAAACCATCCAAATGATGGGATCGGCGGAGAGTAGGGCTCTGTGCCACATTCTCTCTAGAGAGAGACACAATGTCTCCTAAAGGCCAACTATCGATCAAAAACAGTAAATCAAAATCACAGACCTAAAGAAACTATAGCCAAGAGCAGTCAAATAGAGAGGCTAAATGAGCTCCTGACACGAGAGCCGATATGTCTCGCCTAGGAGAGGCTTGAGACTCCCAAACTACAGCCGAAGGTAACAGAATCAGTTATAGAGACACCCAGGCTTCACTGTGACGACAGGGTCAAGTCCACTGCACGAACACAACTGTGTTGTCCAATCCCTATCTGACTCAGGACACAAACATCATAACCATTGCAAGTACCCTGTGCGGTACCTAGGTAAGGAAACTATGTTCACCGCAATATAACCAATGCTCAGGGGGACAGTCGCAGGTGGGACCCATCGTATGGGTAGGGTAGCTAAGCCCGAAGCACAAGAGGATGAACCTCCAGTACCCCCAGATACGAACAAATCCTGGATATATCTCCCACGTTCAGCCAGTATCAGAGGGATATCTCCTCAACCAAACTCCCGTGACCTCGTGCTTAACTCTGGATTGAGTAGAGATTTCTTGAGAACACCGATCTATACCATGGATTCCTCCACTCCCTAGTCAGACACCTAATGTTTCGTTCAGTAGTCTTGGATTGTTAACTCACAATGATCTATTCCAAGACTCTAAACCTATGCTAGTTGGTGTACCCTATAAAATAAAATCAATCTAATAAATTTTAATGATTAAGTGTTAATTTTAGTGGCTGTGATTACTCAAGGGATATGGTCGTGAAACTAGTGATGTGTAGACTCAATAGTATGCAACATCGTCCAATCCTAGACTCATCTATCCAATAAAACAATGACACTAATATGCACAGTCAACCAACAATTCTGAAATAAAGATGCAAACTTTTATCTTTTCAATGCACAAGCAAAACCTAAAATGAAGGAAACAAGCACTCAATGCAAAATGCAATACATGGAAATAAAATATTTTTGTATTTTCTCTTATAAACAGAAAGGAAAATGCAAAAACTTAATGAATATTTTTTTGTATTTTTTCAATATCTATGGAATGAAAAAATGCAAGCAAAATCCTACTATTCAGTCTCTGAAGTGCCAAGAAGATCAATAAGACAACCCAGCAGATCCTAAACAGCAAGACTCAACAAAAGGAAAGAGCTCAAAAGGAAGAAACCAAGAGGCTAAAACCAAAGATTGGTAAAAAACCAAGAAGGCTCAACCAAGAGAAATGAAGAGATTTGGTCACAACCAAGGCATGAAACAGTCAAGAGAGAAGCCAACAAAGACTCAGGAACCAACCAAACTCACCCGGCAACAACCAATAGCCATAAACC
Organism: Larix kaempferi; assembly: GCA_027924585.1. Classification (NCBI taxonomy): domain Eukaryota; kingdom Viridiplantae; phylum Streptophyta; class Pinopsida; order Pinales; family Pinaceae; genus Larix; species Larix kaempferi. Next base: position 1,685,936 of record BSBM01000013.1, read on the forward strand.
AACAAAAGCTAGATTTACACGCTACTGTTGAAGGAATACCTGCGGGTACCCACGAGTAGTAGTGTAAACAGAGGCGGGTCAAATAAAGAGTCCAGAGGCTTAGAAAAAGCAATTTTTCTACAGTGTATCTTAACGGCCAATCAGTGACACAGTGCTTTGATAAACAACAACTCTAATTATGGACTAATGCTCAAAAAATTTCCCAAACATGGATGTTTTCCCCAGCGGAATAGCCATTTCTGTATTGGAGAAAACTCACTATGGCTTGGGAATACCACAACAGACAGATGACTACCAGAAATCTACTCAATTCTCAAAACAGTGCTATTATAAATGACAATGTTAAAATAATGGAGAAATGTAACCAACCTCGATCCAACGTTTGATGTAGATCCCCGTTGGAGCTTTCAATCCGCGCACATCCAAGCACTTGTAATCTGCAAATCAATCTTGACAACCAACATCTAACAAGTACATGTGATATATAAATGACATTAATATTATCAATAACAATGGTCCATAATATCATAAGCAAATGTAACCCAATTTATAATAAACAACATTCACACCATGAATGGACGATAACATGAGTATTTCTATTAATGAACAAAAAGAAGTATAAAGTGATACGACCTCTTGCCGGCAACCAATCTGAACCAAGATCTAGATCAATCCACTTGTGCCTCCACCACTTCAATCCTCCATGAATGGCAAACTCAAACTAGAGAGGAGTTTGGAAGGTGAACATAAATGGTTCACAACTACAAGGATCAATGAGTGCAGAATCAAGATAGGGCAAAAATCCAATAGAGTGCCTTTACTATTCTCTTCTCCCTCTCATCCATAAGCCATATGTTCTCAATATATAGTCCTCCCAAAGGTAGGTGAAAGGACTCATTGAGACATTACTTGGGCAGATGGAGAGCCAAAGGTCATGTTAAATTTTTAGTATTAAATCACAATACTATAGGATCTTTGCTGAGAGAATAACATCTACAGTATATCAATGCATGACAATCATAATATGACAAGCATCACAAGCATCACAAGAATCAAAAGCATAGAGACAAGAGACACAGAGTTTCCGTGGGGAAAACCCTAAGGTAAAAAACCCCACAACTTCCTCAGAGATAGAGAGAGCAATGGCTCAACCAAAATACAACCAAATAACACTGAGATAGTCTCCTAGAAGATGATCCTCCTCCTCCTCACTAGTGCGCCACTTTTCAGAGAGAGAGATAGTTACTTTTTCGAGTGAGTAAAATAGAGATCTCCTATCTCTATTTATACTCACATTTTTGCCCAGTGACCTACTGGGGCCGACTTGTCTACTTTGATACACCCACATTATATTATATATTAATTAGGGCCGACCCCATAAGGTGGTCTAATAACCCATTGGCAAGTACACACACTTGCGACACTTGTCAATCCACATGACGACACTTCCTTATAGAGGAATAACACATCTCTTATAAGGGTACAATAAATATATATATAATATACAGATGAAATACATTCCGAAGTTACATATACATCAACACTCCCTCTTAACTAGGAAGGTATTTCTCGACACAGATCTGCTAGACAAGTCTTCTTCTCTGGATCATCATCATCAATGCATCGTCATCATCATCGTCACTGCTGCTACTATCTCAACCAATCTCTGTCTCTACTTGTCATAGGAAGTTCTACAGAGCCAGTCCTTTTTCATACTGGATGTAGGCCCACCACCTGCAGGTCTTCGTCATCACTAGCCATACTATGGAATCCTCAGGACTTATTACGTGCGTCACAAAACCTCGAAAGAGCATCCCAGGATGTTACGGGTACACAACTCCGACCTGTAGGATCTCCCAGGGCGCCATTACATGTGACCCCACCACAAAACCTCGCAAGAGCATCTCAGGATGTTATGGGTACACAAATCCGACCTGAAATCTCCCAGGGCGCTATTACATGTGGTCCACCACAAAACCTCGCAAGAGCATCTCAGGATGTTACGGGTACACAACTCCGACCTGAAATCTCCCAGGGTGCTATTACATGTGGTCATGGCAAAACCTCGCAAGAGCATCCCAGGACTGATTACGAGCACACAGCCCAACCTATCGGATCTCCCAGGGCGCTATTACATGCCATAGGACAAAACCTCGCAAGAGCATCTGCCAGATATCCGAGGGCACTGTTACATGCCATAGGCAAACCTCGAAAGACTATCTGCAGATCTCCCAGGGCACCGAATTACATGTCCTCCTAGAGCAAAACCTTGAAAGAGCATTTGCCAGATGTCCCAGGGCACCGATATTACATGCCATAGGAAAAACCTCGAAAGACCATCTGCAAATCTCCCAGGGCACCGGATTACATGCTCATCTGCACAACCTGATCCATGGCCATAGAGTATCATCCTGATACTCACCATACATCATCTTGATGCATTCATGATCAGCCTGATCATCATCACTGCAACGTTCTGCTGCATGTCATCTGAAGCAACATCCTGAAGCTCGTCATCTATGATCATCCTGATCATCACTGCAACATCCTGCTGCATGTCATCTGGAGCAACATCCTGAAGCTCGTCATCTATGATCATCCTGATCATCACTGCAACATCCTACTGCATGTCATCTGGAGCAACATCATGAAGCTCGTCATCTATGATCATCCTGATCATCACTGCATCTACCTGATGCATACCAAGTATCTACCTGATACATGATCCTCCTGATCATCAATGTATCCACCTGATACAAATACAAATACATGATATATATCACCATACATGATCCACCTGATCACACAGTGTATCCACCTGATACATATACAGATACATGGTCCAAGCATCCAACATGATGCATACATACATGCATAAAATGATCCAACTGATCATATCCAGCATCCACATGATGTGTACATACATACATAAAATGATCTAACTGATCATATCCAGCATCCACATGATGCGTACATACATACATAAAATGATCCAACTGATCATATCCAGCATCCACATGATGCGTACATACATACATAAAAGTGATCCAACTGATCATATCCAAGCAGAAACCAGAACATCATCCTGATGCTCATCATCCAGCGCTTACATCCACAGCCATGTGAAGGATCCTCCTTCCAACATGCTTGGAATGGCTTCAGCAAATGTGTCCATCACTTCTTCCTCGAAGTGTCCTCGATCTGGAGAACGCCAAGCCTCTCTCTGAAGTACTCGAACTTCACCCTGGCTAGTGGCTTCGTCAGCACATCTGCAATCTGCTCATCCGTCGCAACATACAGGAGCTTCACAGCTCCTCTCTGCACCATATCCCTGATATAGTGATATTTGATCTCTATGTGTTTTGACCTATCATGAAACACTGGGTTCTCGGAAAGCTTCACACAACTTTGGTTATCACAGAAGATACCAGTAGCCTCCAACGGGAGATCAAATAACTCAGACAGTAGCTTCCGTAGCCATACTGCCTCACAACTAGCTGAACAGGCTGCAACATACTCTGCCTCAGCTGTACTCAGTGCTACGCAGGACTGCTTCCTGCTAAACCAAGAGATCACACCTGATCCCATACTGAAGCAACACCCAGATGTGCTCTTCCTATCTGCAGCACTGCTAGCCCAATCTGAATCAACAAAACCCTGCAGGTTAAACTTTTGATTCGCTTCATACCTGAGCCCATAATCCACTGTACCTTTCAGGTACCTCAGAACATGCTTTACAGCAACCAGGTGAACACTTCTCGGATCCATCAAGAACTGGCTCAATGTGTTCACAGCAAAGCAAATGTCTGGTCTCGTGTTCGTCAAGTACATCAAGGACCCAATCATCTGACGATACATAGTGATATCAACCGGCTCAGATGAAGCATCACATAGAAGCTTCAGATTCGATGCCATAGGTGTGGCCATGGCCTTGCAATCCATCATCCCAAATCTCTTCAGGATGTCTACTGTGTACTTCCCTTGACCAAGGAAGATCCCACCTGCATTCTGCCACACCTCCATTCCTAGGAAATGGTGCATCATTCCCAAATCTTTCATGTCAAATTCAGCTGCAAGCTTCCTTTTAGTATCTGCAATCAGTCTGTCATCTCCTGTCACAAATAGGTCATCCACATACAGTAGTAGAATCATAGGATTCCCTTCCTCAACCTTGTAGTAAAGGTTGGAATCTGCTTTACTCTTGGTAAATCCCAAGCTAGATAGAAAACTGTCCATCCTACCATACCAAGTTCTGGGAGCTTGCTTCAAGCCATACAAGGCTTTCTTCAATCTGCACACATATGACTCCCTGTCATGTATTTCAAAACCGAGTGGCTGTTCCACATATACTTCCTCTTCTACTACACCATTCAGGAAAGCAGTCTTGACATCCATCTGGTGTATTTTCCATTTCATTGTTGTAGCCAGGGCAAGTACTGTTCTAATGGAAGTATACCTGGCTACAGGTGCAAAGGTTTCTTCATAATCTATTCCTTCTTTCTGAGAGAAACCATGAGCTACGAATCTTGCTTTGTATTTTTCTACACTGCCATCTGCAGCGTGCTTGATTTTGTAGATCCACTTGGAAGTCACAACAGACTTATCTTTAGGTCTTGGGACAACATCCCAAACATCATTCTTCATTATTGATTGGTATTCCTCAACCATAGCATCCTTCCATTCCTTCTTTTCTGCTACCTCTTCATAATTGGAAGGCTCTTTGTTCATAATGTCACAGAGTAAAGCAACATAACTAGTGTGTGATCTGGTTCTCTTCTTTGCTCTGTGTTCTTCTTCTAGAATGCCAAATCTTTCTGCATCATGAATGAGCTCTCTAGCCCATACAGGTTTCCTCTTGTGAGAGTTATCCTCACGGGGTGGATCTACAGGTTCTTGTGGATCTTCAAACTCACGAACAGCTTCTGGAACTGCTTCAGTCATGGAAGTGTCCTGAAATCTTGTTTCCTTAGGTTCTTCATAAACTTCGGTAGGTGTCTTTCTTAATTTGATGAATGCTGAGTTTTCATCAAATGTTACATCCCTACTGACATCAATTTTCTTGAACCCTGGAAAGTATATTCTGTACGCCTTTGAGCTTTCACTATAACCCACAAAGATGCCCTTCTTTCCTGAAGGATCTAGTTTAGTCCTCTTCTCTTTTGGGACATGAGTATATACTGGACAACCAAATATTCTGAGATGGCTGACTTCAGGTTTCTTACCAGAAAAGACCTCTTCTGGTGTCTTGTTGTCCAATATCTTGTGGGGTGTTCTGTTCTGCACATATACAGCTGTTCTAGCTTCTTCTGCCCATAGATGCATAGGAAGATCCTGGTCATGCAACATTGCCCTTGCTGCTTCCATGATAGTTCTGTTCTTCCTTTTTGCAACTCCATTCTGTTGAGGATTATAAGGAGCAGTCAACTCCCTCTTAATCCCTGAATCACTGCAAAGCTTCTTGAAGTCATTTGAGGTGAATTCTCCACCATTGTCAGATCTGAATGTGTTGATTTTCTTGTCAGTTTGATTCTCCATCAAGGTTTTGAATTCCTTGAATTTATCAAGCACCTCATCTTTTCCCTTCAAGAAGTATACCCAAGTCTTCCTGGAGAAGTCATCAATGAATGATACATAGTAAACATACCCACTCAGGGAGCTGGATGACATAGGGCCACATACATCTGAGTGGATGATTTCCAGGATGTCTTTTTCCTTGCTTTCACTGCTTGGGAAAGCCTTCTTAATGTTCTTACCTTTTGCACATCCTTTGCAAACACCTTCATGTTTGGTCTTGATTTCAGGAAGACCCTCTACTGCCTTGCTTGCAATTGGAAGTGCCCTATAGTGCATATGAGCAAGTCTTCTATGCCAAAGTTCACTTGGCTCCATGGATTCATGTACCATGGCATGTTCAGGTTGTCCCTTCAATTTATACAAGCCTCCCTCTTGCTCTCCAATCACTACTGCATCATCTATGGTCTTTCCCTTTGGCCACATTAGGACTTGGCCATCCACAAATGCAACCCTCATACCTTTTGCATCCAATGCAGAGATGGAGAGTAAGTTCTTCTTGATCCCAAGTACATAAAGCACTTCTTTCATCTTCAATGATTTTCCAGAATCTAGGTTGTAGGAGGCTTCACCACTTCCTTTGATTGGGTATTGATAATCATCCCCAAGTTTCACCTTATGGGGTGATTCATGTTCAGATAGGTTCACAAAGGATTCTTTAAACCCAGTCATGTGTTTGGAAGCCGCACTATCAATCAACCAATCATTACATCCATGGGAGATGGTACTTGTAAGAGCAGAGATCAGAACATACTCTTCTTCACTTGATGAGACATCATCACTATCACTTTCTGCCCTAGCCTTCTTCTTTGGGGGTTCATCATCTTCGGCAGCATGAGCATGAAATCTTCTTTTGCTGCCCTTCTTCTTCTTACTGAAGTTGTTGTTATTATCCCTTTTGTTCTTGGGACAATCTGAAGCATAGTGACCCTTCTCATTGCATGTAAAGCATCTTAGGTCCTTCTTACTCCTTTGATGAGATCTTTTGTGGTGAGAGTGATCCTTCTTGGTTTTGCTTCTTTTGGTGTGAGCTGCAAGGGCTTGATCTTCTCCTCCCATCTTTTCCTCACGAGCTATAAGCCTAGCTTCTTCTTGAGAGCATTCTTCCCTCAGTCTGTTGAAGGAGATCAACTTCTTCCTTGCACAAATTCCTTGAATAAAAGAATCCCATGACCTGGGTAGGCCATTTAGAGTGGTCATCACCACTTCACCATTCTCCACCATTTCATCTACTGCTTCTAATTGTTCCTTGATCTGGGAGACCCTTGAAAAGTAAGATTGAATGGTTTCTCCATTCTGAAACTTCACTGCTTTCAATTGGTTCCGCAGGGTCATCTTCCGATTTATGTTCTTTCCTTCAAATAGCTTGGTCAAAGATTCAAACATCTCTTTGGGTGTCTTAAGAGAAGACACATGAGGAATGAGATGGTCTTTGATAGAATCAGCAATGATTCTTTTTGCCTTGACCAAGCTCTTCTTGTGCAATGCCTTGGCTTCTTCATCCTCTGGGATAGGGATGTCTTCCTTCACATATGAGTCCAACTCATTCTCTTCCAGGATTAACCCAATCCTATACTTCCAAGCTCGGAATTTATCAGCCCCTTCAAGCTTATCCTCAAGCTTAGTGTGGAGAGAAATCTTTAAGAGTACTTCAAATGGAAATAGAAAAGATTTAGGACTTACCACTTGAAGTGCTGAAAACTGGATCTGGTCCCAGATTAGGGTTTGTCAGAGAAACCCTAAAAATTCAAAATGTGAATTTCAAAATTCCGAAAGGATAGAAAGATGCGCCTTGGAGAGCTGATCAGCCTAGTACATTCATAATTTGAGATCAGCAAGGTCTTGCCCTTCAAAATTGCCCTTTTGTCCTCCCGGGTTCATTGAGGAGAACCCTGAATTAGGGGTTGAGTTTCCCGGAGATCTACCCATCCAAAAATCTTTATCCAAAGCTCAAACCTTCGATTTTTGCAAGGAGCTTCCAGTTGTGCCTTCAGTTTCCATAAATTCCTATTTTTGTGGAAACCCTAATTTTTAGGGCCAAATCTGAAAATGCTCAGAACTGAATTTTGATTGGACAGATAGATGCGCCTTGATGAGTAGATCCAATCTACTATACTGAATTTCAAAAATATGTGGAGAGAAACCCAATAAACAAGGAATACAAGCTTCCGTCACTGCAAAAATGTCTTCTTCTCAGTTAGGCTCTGATACCATGTTAAATTTTTAGTATTAAATCACAATACTATAGGATCTTTGCTGAGAGAATAACATCTATAGTATATCAATGCATGACAATCATAATATGACAAGCATCACAAGCATCACAAGAATCAAAAGCATAGAGACAAGAGACACAGAATTTCTGTGGGGAAAACCCTAAGGTAAAAAACCCCACAAGTTCCTCAGAGATAGAGAGAGAAATGGCTCAACCAAAATACAACCAAATAACACTGAGAGTCTCCTAGCAGATGATCCTCCTCCTCCTCACTAGTGCGCCACTTTTCAGAGAGAGAGATAGTTACTTTTCCGAGTGAGTAAAATAGAGATCTCCTATCTCTATTTATACTCACCTTTTTGCCCAGTGACCTACTGGGGCCGACTTGTCTACTTTGATACACCCACATTATATTATATATTAATCAGGGCCGACCCCATAAGGTGGTCTAATAACCCATCGGCAAGTACACACACTTGCGACACTTGTCAATCCACATGACGACACTTCCTTATAGAGGAATAACACATCTCTTATAAGGGTACAATAAATATATATATAATATACAAATGAAATACATTCCGAAGTTACATATACATCAACAGGTCACCCAATAACTGCTTTTTGGGAGTAAAAAGTAATTAATAGTGGTTTTTACCATTTTACTTGATACTCGCAGGCTATAGTGCTACAACTCGCAGGTACGCATGCTATAGTGATGCAACATGCGAGTAGGAACAAAAATAGGGCAAACTAGTATCACTGAAGGATAAAAATGGATCTGAGTCACTGAAATGGATCCTATAGGCCAAAGAATGCTGATGCTCATAGGGTGGAATATTTCTGTGTAACAGTGCTCGTCTCTGCACCATATCCCTGATATAGTGATATTTGATCTCAATATGCTTCGACATGTCATGGAACATCGGGTTCTCTGACAACTTCACACAACTTTGGTTGTCACAATAGGTACATGTAGCCTCCAGCGGGAGATCAAATAACTCAGATAGTAGCTTCCCAAGCCATACTGCCTCACAACTATCCGAACAAGCTGCAACATACTTTGCTTCAGCTGTACTCAATGCTACATAGGATTGCTTCCTTCTAAACCAAGAGATCACCCCTGATCCCATACTGAAGTATCACCCCGAAGTGCTCTTCTTATCTGCAGCACTTCCTTCCCAATCTGAATCAACATAACCTTCCAGGTTAAACTTTTGATTCACATCATACTTGATCCCATAATCAACTGTACCCTTCAGGTACCTCAGAATATGCTTTACAGCAACCAGGTGAACACTTCTCGGATCCTTCAGGAATTAGCTCAATGTGTTCACCACAAAGCAAATATCGGGTCTCGTGTTTGTTAGGTACATCAAGGACCCAATCATCTGATGATACACAGTGACATCAACCAGCTTAGATGAAGCATCACACAGAAGCTTCAGGTTTGATTCCATGGGTGTGGCCATGGCCTTGCAATCCATCATCCCGAATCTCTTCAGGATCTCTACTACATACTTCCCTTGTCCAAGGAAGATCCCATCCACACTCTACCACACCTCCATACCTAGAAAGTAATGCATCATCCCCAAGTCCTTCATCTCGAACTCGGCTTCAAGCTTCCTCTTTGTGTCGGCAATCAACCCATGCTCACCTGTAACAAACAAGTCATCCACATATAGGAGTAGTATCACTGTATTTCCTTCCTCAACCTTGCAGTAAAGGTTGGAATCTGCTTTACTCTTGGTAAAGGCCAAACTAGATAGAAAACTGTCCATCCTACCATACCAAGTCCTAGGAGCTTGCTTCAAGCCATACAAGGCTTTCTTCAACCTGCACACATATGACACTCTGTCATGTGTCTCAAAATCGAGTGGCTACTCCACATACACTTCCTCTTCGACTACACCATTCAAGAAAGCTGTATTGACATCCATCTAGTGTATCTTCCACTTCATCACTGCAGCTAGAGCAAGTACTGTTTTGATGGAAGTGTATTTGGCTACAGGAGCAAAAGTCTCTTCATAATATATTCCCTCTTTTTGGGAGAAGCCATGAGCTACAATCCTCGCCTTGTATTTCTCTATGCTACCGTCTACAACATGCTTGATCTTATAGATCCACTTGGAAGTCACAACATACTTCCCTTCAGGTCTTGATACTACATCCCAAATATCATTCTTCATGATTGACTGGTATTCCTCGACCATGGAATCCTTCCATTCTTTCTTTTCCGTTGCTTCTTAATAACTGGAAGATTCTTTGTTCATAATGTCATAGAGCAAGGCAGCATAACTAGTGTGTGACCTTGTCCTTTTCCTTTCTCTGTGTTCCTCTTCTGGAATACCATATCTTTTTGCATCTTGTATGAGCTCTCTAGCCCATGCATTTTTCCTCTTGTGAGAGATTTCTCATGGGGTGGATCTTCAGGTTCTTGTGGAGATTCAATTTCATGATCTTCTTCTAGAATTGCTTCATTCATTATGGTGTCTTGAATTCTACTTACCCTTGGTTCTTCATTGTCTTCAGCAAGTGTGTTCCTTGATTTGATGTATGCTGAGTTTTCATAAAATGTTACATCCCTACTGATGTCAATTTTCTTAAACCCTAGAAAGTAGATTCTATAAGCCTTCGAGCTTTCACTATAACTCACAAAGATGCTCTTCTTTCCTGAAGGATCTATCTTTGTCCTCTTTTCTTTTGGAACATGTGTAAATACTGGACAACCAAATATTCTGAGATGGCTAACTGCTAGTTTCTTACCATAGAAAAATTCTTCTGGTGTCTTATTGTCAAGTATCTTATGTGGTGTTCTGTTTTGTACATATATTGTTGTTCTTGCTGCTTCTGCCCATAAGTGCATGGGTATATCTTGGTCATGAAGCATTTCTTGTGCCGCTTCCATGATAGTTCTATTCTTCCTTTCTGCAACTCCATTTTGTTGTGGATTGTAAGGAGTAGTCAACTCCCTCTTAATCCCTGAATCACTACATAACTTCTTGAAGTCTCCTGAAGTGAATTCTTTGTCATTATCGGATCTAAAGATCTTGATGTTCTTATCAGTTTGATTTTCTATCAAGGCTTTGAATTCCTTGAACTTATAAAACACTTCATCTTTATTCTTTAAGAAGTAAACCCAAGTCTTCTTAGAGAAATAATCGATGAAGGAGACATAATATACATACCCACTCAGAGAACTGGATGATATTGGTCCGCATACATCGGAGTGGATAATCTCCAAAGTTCCTTTTGCTTTGCTTTCACTACTTGGAAATGCCTTCTTTTTGTTCTTTCCTTTTGCACGTCCTTTGCAAATACCTTCATGCTTTGATTGGATTTCAGGAAGACCTTCTACTTCTTTTCTTGCAATTGGTAGTGCCCTATAGTGTTAATTTTTTGAGCATTAATTCAATATACTCTAGGATCTTTATTGAGAGAATAACATGTACAGCATATCAATCATATCAAGCATGCCAATCATGTCAATCACAACAAGAGACAAACATAAGAGACAATAGACACACAGAGTTTTCGTGGAGAAAACCCTAAGGTGAAAAACCCCACAACTTCCTTAGAGATAGATAGAGCAATAATACAACCAAAGTACAACCCAAGTACAAGAGATAGTCTTCTCCTAGCAGATGATACTCCTCCTCACATGTGCACCACTTTTTGAGTGATGTAGAAGTGAGTAATGAGATGTCCAATAGAGATCTCCTGATCTCTATTTATACTTGTCCTGTCCTGCCCAATAAACTAATGGGGCCGACTTGTCTAGCTTAGCCTAATAACCCACGGTTAACTTAATCAAGGCCGACCCACATGGTGGTCTAATAACCCATCAGTAAGTTACAACACTTGTCAATACAAATGACGACACTTCCTTATAGAGGAATAACACATCTCTATAGGAGTACAATATACATAGATGAAATACATAGGTGAAATACATTCCAAAGTTACATATACATCAACACTACCTCTTAACTAGGAAGGTATTTCTCGACATAGATCTGCTAGCACAAGTCTTCTTCTCTAGATCATCATCAACGAATCATCGTCCTCGAATCATCGTCGTCGTCACTGCTGCTGCTATCTCAATCAATCTCTGAATCTACTTGTCATAGGAAGTTCTACAGAGCCAGTCCTTTTTCATACTGGATGTACACCCACCACCTGCAGGCCTTCATCATCACTGGCCATACTGTGAAATCCTCAAGACTGATTAAGTGCATCAACAAAACCTTGAAAGAGCATCCCAGGACTAATTATGAGAATACTGCTCAACCTATCAGATCTCCCAGGATCTTTTACATGTAACTGCACAACCTGTCCATGACCACGGAGTATCATCCTGACACCCATAATCATACTAATCATCATCCACAAAGCACAGTCCAGATGCACGCAACATAGCACTTGCACTCACCATTATGGAAGGACTTTCCTCTGACCATCCGAAAAAGGCTAAGCACTCACATCAACGCATATGGGAGAACACATCTACCACCATGTCGAAAAGGCTCTGCACTTACATCAACGCACATGGGAGAACACATCTACGACCATGTCGGAAAGGCTCTGCACTTACATCAACGCACATGGGAGAACACATCTACCAACATGTCAGAAAGGCTTTGTACTTACATCAACGCACATGGGAGAACATATCTACCACAATGTCGGAAAGGCTCTACACTTACATTAATGCACATGGGAGAACACATCTACCACCATGTCGGAAAGGAACTGTGCATCTGTGTCTTCGGACTGATCACACATGATCCATATGATCATGTCAAAGAATCTACCTGATGCATGTCATCATAGCATGATCATCCTAAGCATCAATGCATCCATCTGATGCATACCATGTATCCACCTGATACATATCAACATACATGATCTACCTGATCATATAATGTATCCATCTGATACATATACATATACATGATCCAATTGATCATATCCGGCATCCAACATGATGCATGTACATATACATGATCCAACTGATCATATCCAGCATCCAACATGATGCATGTATAGAGCAGTAACTAGAGCATCGTCCTGATGCTCATTATCCAGTGCTTACATCCACAGTCATGGGGAGGATCCTCCTCTCACCATGCTTGGAATGGCTCCAGCAAATGTGTCCATCACTTCTTCCTCAAAGTGTCATCAATCTGAAGAACACCAAGCCTCTCTCTGAAGTATTCAAACTTCACTCTGGATAGTGGTTTCCTCAACACATTTGCAATCTGCTCATCTGTCACAACATACAAGAGCTTCACTGCTCCTCTCTGCACCATATCCCTGATATAGTGATATTTGATCTCAATGTGCTTTGACCTGTCGTGGAACACCAAGCTCTCATACAGCTTCACACAACTCTGGTTGTCACAAAAGATACGAGTAGCCTCCAGCAGGAGATCAAATAACTCAGACAGTAGCTTCCTGAGCCATACTACCTCACAACTAGCGGAACAAGCTACAACATACTCTGCTTCGGCTGTACTCAGTGCTACGCAGGATTACTTCCTGCTAAACCAAGAGATCACACCTGACCCCATACTGAAGTAGCACCCAGAAGTGCTCTTCCTATCTGCAGCACTGCCTACCCATTCTGAATCAACATAACCCTGTAGGTTAAACTTTTGATTCGCATCATACTTGAGCCCATAATCAACTGTACCCTTCAAGTACCTCAGAATATGCTTTACAGCAACCAGGTGAACACTCCTTGGATCTGTCAGGAACTGGCTCAATGTGTTCACTGCAAAGCAAATATCTGGTTTCGTGTTCGTCAGGTACATCAAGGACCCAATCATCTAACGATACATAGTAACATCAACCGGATCAGATGAAGCATCACACAGAAGCTTTAGGTTCGATGCCATAGGTGTGGCCATGGACTTGCAGTCCATCATCCCGAACCTCTTCAAGATCTCTACTGCATATTTCCCTTGTCCAGGGAATATCCCATCTGTACTCTGCCACACCTCCATGCCTAGAAAATAGTGCATCATCCCCAATTCCTTCATCTCGAACTCAGAAGCAAGCTCCCTCTTGGTATCAACAATCAAACTATCTTCTCCTATAACAAACAGGTCATCTACATACAGAAGTAGTATCATTGGATTGCCTTCCTCAACCTTGTAGTAAAGGTTGGAATCTGCTTTACATTTCGTAAATCCTAAACTGGATAGAAAGTTGTCCATCCTACCATACCAAGTCCTAGGAGCTTGCTTCAAGCCATACAAGGCTTTCTTCAACTTGCACACATATGACTCTCTATCATGTGTCTCAAAACCAAGTGGATGCTCCACGTACACTTCCTCCTCGACTACACCATTCAAGAAAGTTGTCTTGACATCCATCTGGTGTATATAGGATCAAAAGTTTCTTCATAGTCTATCCCTTATTTCTGGGAGAAGCCATGAGCTACAAATCTTGCTTTGTACTTCTATATGCTGCCATCTGTATCATGCTTGATCTTGTAGATCCACTTGGAAGTCACCACAGACTTCCCTTCAGGTCTTCGAACTACATCCCAAACATCATTCTTCATGATCGACTAATATTCCTTGACCATGGAATCCTTCCATTCTTTCTTTTCCACTGCTTCCACGTAACTGGAAGGTTCTTTGTTCATAATATCACAGAGTAAGGCAACATAACTGGTGTGTGATCTAGTTCTCTTCCTTGCTCTGTGTTCTTCTTCTGGAATGCCATACCTTTCTGCATCTTGAATGAACTCTCTAGCCCATGCAGGTTTCCTCTTGTGAGAGTTATTATCACAGGGTGGATCTATAGGTCTTTGTGGATCTTCAACTTCATGATCTGCTTCTGGAATTGCTTCATTCATGGTGGTGTCTTGAAATCTGTTTTCCTTTGGTTCTTCATGATCTTCAACAGGTGCCTTTCTTGACTTGATGAAAATTGAGTCTTCATCAAATGTTACATCCCTGCTGACATCAATCTTCTTGAACCTTGGAAAGTATATTCTGTAAACCTTCGATCTTTCACTATACCCCACAAAGATGCCCTTATTTCCTGAAGGATCAAGCTTTATCCTCTTTTCCTTTGGAACATGTGTGTATACTGGACAACTAAATATCTTGAGATGGATGACCTCAAGTTTCTTACCAGTGAAGACTTCTTCTGGTGTCTTGTTGTCCAATATCTTGTGAGGTGTTCTGTTCTGCACATATACAACTATCCTAGCTTCTTCTGCCCATAGATGCATAGGTAGATCCTAGTCATGCAACAGTGCCTATGCTACTTCCATGATTATTCTATTCTTTCTTTCTGCAACTCCGTTTTGTTGTGGATTGTATGGAGCAGTCAACTCCCTCTTAATCCCTGAATCACTGCATAGTTTCTTGAAATCACCTGAAGTGAATTCTCCACCATTGTCGGATATGAATGTCTTGATCTTCTTATCAGTTTGACTTTCCATCAAGGCTTTGAATTCCTTGAACTTATCAAACATTTCATCTTTGCTCTTTAGGAAGTAAACCCAATTCTTCCTAGAAAAATCATCAATGAAAGAGACATAGTATACATACCCACTAAGAGAACTAGATGACATCAGACTGCATACATCAGAGTGGATAATTTCCAAGATCCCTTTTTCTTTGCTTTTATTGCTTGGAAATGCCTTCTTAATGTTCTTTCCTTTTGCACATCCTTTGCAAACACCTTCATGATTTGACTTGATTTCAAGAAGACCTTCTACAACTTTACTTGCAATTGGTAGTTCTCTATAGTGCACATGTACAAGCATCCTATGCCAAAGTTCACTTGGCTCCATGGATTCATGTACCATGGCATGTTCAGGTTGTCCCTTCAATTTGTACAATCCTCCCTCTTTCTCTACAATCACCACTGCATCATCAATAGTTTTACCTTTCGGCCACATTAGGACTTGGCCATCTACAAATGCAACTCTCATGCCTTTTTCATCCAATGCAGAGATGGAGAGTAGGTTCTTCTTGAGCCCAGGTACAAATAACACATCTTTCATCTTCAAAGACTTTCCAGAGTCTAGGTTGTAGGAGGCTTCCCCACTTCCTTTTATAGGATATTGATAATCATCCCCAAGTTTCACCTTATGGGGTGATTCATGTTCAGATAGATTTACAAAAGATTCTTTAAACCCAGTCATGTGTTTAGAAGCCCCACTGTCAATCATCCAATCATTACAACCATGAGAGATAGTACCTGTCAGAGCAGAGATTAGAACATATTCTTCTTCACTTGATGAGTCATCACTTTCTAATCTAGCCTTCTTCTTGGGAGGTTCGTCATCCTCAGCAGCATGAGCATGACATCTTCTTTTGTTATTCTTCTTCTTCTTGTTGAAGTTGTTGTTGTTGTTGCCCCTTTTGTTCTTGGGACAATCTGCAACAAAGTGTCCCTTCTCATTGCATGTGAAGCATCTGAGATATTTATTATCTTTATAATGATGGTAGTGTGAATATTTCTTGGCATGAGAATGCTCCCTCTTGGACTTTCCTTTCTTGGTGTGTGCTGTGAGAGGTTGATCTTCATTTCCCATCTTCTCTTCTCAGGATACAAGACTAGACTCTTCTTGTGAGCATTCCTCCCACAGTCTACTGAAGGAGACCAGTTTCTTTCTTGCACAGATTCCTTGAATAAATGAATCCCGTGACCTAGGTAGGCCATTTAGTGTGGTCATGAAAACTTCACCATTATCCACAATTTCATCCACAACTTCGAGTTGTTCCTTGATCTGAGAGAACTTAGAGAAATAGGATTGAATGGTCTCTTCATTCTGAAGCTTTACCCCTTTTAATTGGTTCTGCAGGGTCATCTTTCGATTTATGTTCTTCCCTTCAAATAGTTTGGTTAGGGAATCAAACATCTCCTTGGGTGTCTTCAAATATGACACATGTGGGATGAGATGATCCTTGATAGAATCAGCAATAATCCTCTTTGCCTTGACCAAGTTATTCTTGTGAAGAGCCTTAGCCTCTTCTACCTTTGGGACATGGACCTCTTCACTTATATAAGTGTCCAACTCATTTTCTTCCAGGATTAACCCAATCCTATACTTCCATGCTTGGAAGTTATTAGCCCCTTCAAGCTTATGCTCAAGCTTGATGTGGTGAGACATCTTTAAAGAGTACTTCAAATGGAAATATAAATGTTTTAGGTCTTACCACTTGATTTGTTGAAAACTGGATCTGGTCCCGGATTAGGGTTTGTCAGAGAAATCCAAAAAATTCAAACTTTGAATTTCAAACTTCTAAAAGGATAGAAAGATGTGCCTTGATGAGCTTATCATCCTAGTATATTCAGAATTTGAGATTTGCAAAGTTTCACCCTTCAAGGATGTCTTTTAGTCTTCTCAGATTCACTTGGGAGGACCCTGAATTAGGGTTTGAGTTTCCCGGAGCTTCACCCAACCAAAAATCTCGATCCAAAGCTCTAAACTTCGATTTTTCCAAGAAACTTCTCAATATGTCTTTAGATTTCAGAAATTCCTATTTTTTGTGGAAACCCTAAGTTTTAGGGCCAAAACTAAAAGTGCTCAGAATTGAATTTTGATTGGACATATAGATTATCCTTGATGAGTAGAGTCAGTCTACCTTACTGCTTTTCCAAAATATGTGGAGAGAAACCCAATAAACAAGAAACCCTAGTTTCCACCACTACATAATGTCTTCTTCTCAGGGAAGCTCTGATACCATGTTAATTTTTTGAGCATTAATTCAATATACTCTAGGATGTTTACTGAGAGAATAACATGTGCAACATATCAATCATATCAAGCATGTCAATCACAACAAGAGGCAAACATAAGAGACAATAGACACACAAAGTTTCCATGGGGAAAACCCTAAGTTGAAAAACCCCACAACTTCCTCAGAGATAGATAGAGCAATAATACAACCAAAGTACAACCCACGTACAAGAGATAGTCTTCTCCTAGTAGATGATCCTCCTCCTCACATGTGCGCCACTTTCCGAGTGATGTAGAAGTGAGTAATGAGATGTCCAAATAGAGATCTCCCGATCTCTATTTATACTTGTCCTGTCCTTCCCAGTAAACTAATGGGGCTGACTTGTCTAGCTTAGCCTAATAACCCATGGTTAACTTAATCAGGGCCGACCCCACACATGGTGGTCTCATAACCCATCGGCAAGTTACGACACTTGTGAAACTTATCAATACAAATGACGACACTTCCTTATAGAGGAATAACACATCTCTATAGGAGTACAATATACATAGATGAAATACATAGGTGAAATACATTCCGAAGTTACATATACATCAACATATAGTGCACATGAGCAAGCCTTCTATGCCAAAGTTCACTTGGCTCCATGGATTCATGTACCATGGCATGTTCAGGTTGTCCCTTTAATTTGTACAATCCTCCCTCTTGCTCTCCAAACACCACTGCATCATTTAGAGTCTTACCCTTTTGCCACATGAGTACTTGGCCATCTATAAATGCAACTCTCATTCCCTTTGCATCGAGAGATGATATGGAGAGAAGATTCTTCTTGAGTCCAGGTATATATAGAACATCTTGCATCTTTAATGATTTCCCGGATTCTAACTTGTAGGAAGCTTCACCACTTCCTTTTATGGGATATTGGTAGTCATCCCCAAGTTTCACCTTATGGGGTGACTCATGTTCAGATAGATCTATAAAGGATTCTTTAAATCCTATCATGTGTTTGGAAGCCCCACTATCAATAATCCAATCATCACATCCATGTGAGATAGTACCTGTGAGAGCAGAGACCAACACATATTCTTCCTCACTTGAAGAGTCTTCACTTTCTGCCCTATTCTTCTTCTTGGGACGTTCATCATCCTCAGCAGCATGAGCTTGATGCCTCTTCTTGATGTTCTTCTTATTTAAGTTGTTGTTAACTTCTTTTCTTTTCTTGGGACGTTCTGAGACAAAGTGTCCTTTCTCATTGCAATTGAAGCATCTCAGATCTTTCTCCTCTTTATGATAGGAATGAGAATATTTCTTGTGGTGAGATGGCTTCCTTTTGAACTTTCCTTTCTTGGTGTGGGCTGTGAGGGATTGATCTTCACTTCCCATCTTTTCTTCTTGGGCCACAAGCCTAGCTTCTTCTTGTGAACATTCCTCTCATAGTCTACTAAAGGAGATCAGTTTCCTTCTTGCACAGATTCCTTGGATGAAGGCGTCCCATGACCTAGGTAGGCCATTCAAAGTGGTCATTGCAATTTCTCCATTCTCCACTACTTCATCTACAGCTTCAAGTTGTTCCTTGATTTGAGAGACCTTAGAAAAGTAGGATTGAATGGTCTCTCCATTCTAGATCTTTACCCCTTTCAATTGGTTCTGCAGAGTCATCTTCCGATTTATGTTCTTTCCTTCAAACAACTTAGTCAAAGAGTCAAACATCTCCTTAGGTGTCTTTAGGGAAGACACATGGGGTGTGAGATGGTCCTTAATAGAATCAACAATGATTCTCTTGGCTTTGACCAAGTTCTCCTTGTGTAAGGCCTTAGCCTCATCTCCCTCTGGATCTGGAACCTCTTCCTTTATGTAGTTGTCCAACTCATTCTCTTTTAGGATTAATCCAATCCTATACTTCCAAGCTCGGAAGTTATCAACCCCTTCAAGCTTATCCTCAAGCTTGGTGTGGTGAGACATCTTAAAGAGTACTTCAAATAGAAATAGCAAAGTTATTAGGTCTTACCACTTGATTTGCTGAAAATTGGATCTGGAGCTGGATTAGGGTTTGTCAGAGAAACCCTAAAAATTCAAAATTTGAATTTCAAACTTCTGAAAGGATAGAAAGATGTGCCTTGCTGAGTTGGTCAAGCTTGTATATTCAAAATTTGAAAATTGCACATTTTCACCCCTCAAAATTGCTTTTGAAACTTCCAGATTCACTTGGCAGGACCTTGAATTAGGGTTTGATTTTCCCGAAGCTTCACCCAACCAAAAAGTTCGATCCAAAGCTATAAAATTCAATTTTCAGAGGATCTTCTATCTGTGGTCTCGAATTTCAGAAATTCCAACTTTTGTAGAAAACTTAATTTTTAGGTCAAAAACTGAAAAAGCTCAGAATTGAATTCTGTCTCAACAAAAAGATGCACCCTTGCTGGGAGAGTCAATCTATCCTCCTTCCTTTGATGATCTGTGGAGAGAAACCCAAAAATTAATAATCCCTAGCTTCCGCAGCTGCACAATGCCTTCTTCTTAGGTCAGCTCTGATACCATGTTAATTTTTTGATAATTTCATTTCATTATCATTCAGGATCACTAAGACAATAACATGTACAACATATCTACAGCATATCAATCATAGACACAATAGCAATCACACAAGAGACACAAAGTTTCACCGGGGAAAACCAAGAAGGTGAAAAACCTCGCAGCTTCCTTAGAGATAGAATAAACCCCAATACAAGATCACAAGGATCAAACCCAATATGATGTCTCTAGCAGATGCTCCTCGTCCACATGTGCACCACTTTCTCTCTTAGCTATGCGAACTTGAGAAGTGAGTGAATGAATCAAATGAGAGACAAAACCTCTCTATTTATATACTGACTTGACCTGTCAATAAACCAACAGGGTCGAGTTGCTAATCAAGTCTAATAACCCAACCACATGACCTAACTAGGGCCAACCCCACACTGGTGGTCTAATAACCCATCAATACAAATGACGACAATTCCAATCAGAGAAATAAGGCATCTCTGTTGGATATACAATAAAGAACAAATGTAATATACAAGTGAATATCTTCCGAAGTTACAAATACATCAACACATTAGAGAAATTTTGAGGTCAAAAAAGGGCCTCATAACAAAGAAAATGTACTATAAAATACAACCAATCACATTCTAGTAGATGACATCATCCCCCTTGGTGAGGTGGCATTGCATGAGTTAAGAATGCTTATTTGTCAAATTCTCTATGGTGGATGAAAACACATAGTTTACCAAGGTAGTGGTGTAAGTAATTTTAAGTCATAAAGTAAAGTACTCATAATGATAGTCTTTTCATAAAATAATATTATTGTCATTTTCAAGTAAAGTACTCATAATGAATATCTTTTCACACTTTCACATAAAATAATATTATTGTCATTTTCAAGTGAAGTACTCTTAATTCATAAAGAAAGTCCTTTCACATTTTTTTATAAAATAATATATTATCATTTTAATGTTTTTAATTTTAAATTATATATTCACTCCATTCTATTTAATAACATAATGTCAAACTAATAAAGAATAATAATAGATTTAATAAATAATAATAATAATAATAATAATGCAATGTGAATTATAATAATATTATTGACATTTTACATGTAAATAAATTTTCAATTAAATTACATTATTAAATTAATGAGAAAAGTACTAAATATAAAAAGTCAACATAAAATTAAAAAAAAACTCTTAAAAATGTTTTTTATTATTTAATTTCATTTGCAAGTTCAAGACAAATAAATGTTAAAGGACAATACATTTTTTGGAATTTACAATGAATCTTAGTCACATCAATGTAGTCTTATTTTATTAATTTTATTTCTAGTGAATTTTGAAAAGTAACTCAACCATGGTTATTTATATTGTGCATAGAAAATAGTGTGGGAGGTGACTTGTCATATATACCTACCCCATAAAACCCCCAATTCATAATATTTTAATATATCTCATATTTTTGTAGTACATCTCTTAGGAGGCCCTTTTTTGACCTCAAAATCTCTCTAATGAAGTGATGATGATGATGATGATGATGATGATGATGATGATGGTGAAGATGATGATGATGAATATGACGATGATGATGGTGGTGGTGGTGATGAAAATGACAATGATCATGATCATGATCATGATGAAGACGACGATGATGATGATGATGACGATGATGATGATGATGAAGATGATGATGATTATGATGGTGGTGGTGATGACGACAACAATGATGATGATGATGATGATGATGATGATGATGATGATGATGATGAAGATGGTGATGACAATGATGATGATTATGATGATGAATATGATGATGATGATGATGATGAAGATCATGATGAAGATCATGATGATGATGATGATGATGATGATGACGATGATGACGATGATGACGAAGATGATGACGACGACGATGATGATGATGATGACGACAATGATGATGATGATGATGAAAATGATGATGATGAGGATGAGGATGAGGATGAGAATGATGAAGATGATGAAGATGATGGTAATGACGACGATAACGATGGTGATGACGATGATGAGGATGAGGTTGAGGATGAGGATGATGGTGATGGTGACGATGTAGCATACTAAATAAAAAATTACATAACTAAATAATTTAAACATAATACATTATGCAAAACGATGTTCTCACATACCTCCTAGATTCCAACATTGCTACAATGTCATTGTTATTCTTCTTCATCTGACTCAACATCTATATAGTCATCTAGTTCAGAATCGCTATAGTTGAAAAGATCGCTCATATCAGCATTAGCATCAACGTCATTTTCAGTTATATATTCATCATCAATATCATCAATGAATATGTCATTGTCTTATACATCATTTGGATGATCAAATTCTTGATCAGATTCTTCATCTGACACATCTACGTCAACGTCCAACTACTCCTTATCTGCATCACCTTCTTCTTCAACACTGTCTTCTTCCTCTGCATTATACTTGATCGGTCTTCCTCTTGGATCATATCTAACAATGTATGACCAACTATCTTTACCTTGAACCTTTGAGTAAAAGAACTGCTCACATTGACTTGGAAGAACATAAGGTTCTGTACCCGATTCAATTGCCCTTCTATTAACTATGGTAAATCCATTGGCATGCTCAATAACAGTTCTTTTGGGATCATGTTCATTCATTTGTAGCCTGTACCATTTGACCTCAAACATAACTATTTTAAAGGAATTAAAGTCACACTCAATTATATCTTCCAAATAACCATAATACCGATTTTCAGATACTTTTGGATGCCTGTCACTTCTAGAGGAAACATTAGTGACTTGAAAAACTACAGTTATCCCACAATCAAATGTTTTCTTCTTGTCATACAACTTTTTGATGCAAAATTTATGACCATTGCACCACATAGCATTGTGATGTATCAGCTACATCATGCCCATCTCAGTAAATAAATATATAAGAAGAAATAAACGAAATAAATATTTTGATACAATGGGAAACAACGAAAAAAATGAGCAGGGTAAATATACTTTCATTTTAATCTTTTAAACCGCATTCTAAATCAATTTCCCTTTGCGTAAGTTCACCAAGATATTCTTCTCGATAACGATGCACTGCTTTAATTATTTTACTAACCCCTTCCCATGATAAGGTACCATATTATTATGTACATTATTCTATCCATTCCTCCATCCAATCAAGTTTTTTTTCAATGTATAAATGTAATGCATCCCACACGCGACCAACTATATGAAAAAATAACAATTAAGAATTATAAATTAGCTATCATTAAAGGAAATTAAGTTTACCTACAAATACTGATGGAATAATAAAAATTACATAAATTGAAAAATCAATTGTATAATAAATTAAATCTACACCATTCAATTACCTTTCACTTTCCTCATTCTACCTTTCCCCAACATGACCTCCCCTTCAAATTTTTTGATGGAGTTGACATGCCAAATGCGAGGCAGATTGATATTTTTTGCTAAATTTGGAAGATACTGACTAATGTACACCATGGATTGATATAGCATATAGCCTTGCACCATATAATCCTCAAGACATGCTCTTTTTCTACCAAAATCCTTCAATGACTTCAAATTCCTTTCCACCATCCACATTGACCTTGATTTGATAGGTCCACACAATTCAATCTCCTCAACTTGGTGTATGAGATAGTGTTCTTGTGCATTGAAAAATGTTGGAGGTAAATACTTATGCATTTCACACATTAGGCGAGGAATTTCTCTCTTCCAATACCTAATATATTCTTTATGGATTTATTTAGATGAAAGCCACCTATAAAAGATGCAAGAAAATAACAGTGATCAACAAGATTGAGGCATATATAATAAAGTTCCAAGCTATAAAACACAATATGTCAATAAGCTATGCAACAAAGAGAACAAACATTTTCAAGCATATAAATTGTTACTTACCTCATGTATTTACCAAGATCATATATAACTTGTTTTATGTTGTCGTCAAAGCTATCTGGGAGAGACAGAGGTAGAACGTACCATAGCAAAAATAAAATCATTTTTTAATATTTTCAAATAGGAGAGAACAATTACTAAAAATATGTACTAAATGGAAATTATGTACGTAAATAATTACCTTAATGAATGTTAGGAACCCGTGTCAACCCTTCTCTTTACTTTGTTAGTATGTTGTTGTTGGATGCATATGCTTTGTAAGTCGTCCCATCGTATTTTTTTATCCATAGTTTGTATTAGCCCATGGTATTGACCCATAGTACTGGGCATAGACTTAGTATATAAGTGTGTGTTGAGGCCAATGAAGGCACGATGAAGTTATTTGTATTGAGCTTGCTCAAAGGAGGTTGCCCCCTCAAAGTGGCCTACATTCAATAAAGTGATTATGAGTTCTGGTATTTATGCTATCTCGTGTATTCTCATTAATTAATTGTTGCAGGTTCTTCACATATGGTATTAGAGCACTTTCTTGGGCTCGTTGGGTGGAATTTCTACCAAATTTTTTTTCTCGCATCTGTTGCAAGTTCAGATCTGGGAATAATCCCTATCTGCTTAACTGTGGGAAGTACTTGGGCATAAACGCTAAAATTCATTATGTGGAGTACCACAGGAACCCCGAAGTAGTTGGCCCATTGAGAGGACCTGGGAGCGAAAAGGGAAATGACCCCTACCTGATTGACTAGTTCCCACCCGTGAGGTAAACCAAGAGCTGTCGTTTGTGGCAAAGCAATTATCAGTTTTACCTAAGCCGTGGAGTGAGGGGTACTGCCCCAATATGCAATCCGTCAGACAGCATTGGTGGCCGAGTGAAACCCCTAAATTGTTAGGAAGCCGAGCATACCTGTGGTCCATATCTATTTTCAGTTGAACTGTTTCCAATCACTTTCGCGTCGTTTCAGATTCAACCGTTTTAGATCCATTCCGAGTCGTTTCAGATCCAACCATTTCATATCCATTCTGAAATTCGTTCCAGATCCAATCGTTTCAGATATATTTTGGAAGTCATTTCAGATCCAGCCATTTTCGATCCGTTCCAAGCCGTTTCAGATCCCGTTGTTTCAGATCCATTCTGAAAGCCGTTTTAGATCCATTCTAAAAAAAAGTATAAAATTTCATTTTTATGCCATATCTCCTTTGTTTTAACTCTATTTCCCTTGAAACTTCCCTAAAACCCCTGTAATCCCATTCTGCATATTTCATTCTTAAGGATCCTATCCCAAATTCCACTTCCCAAAGCCAGAAATCTCACATTTGTTTATTTTTAGGGTTTGCCATAACTTCTTTAATTTTTACCCAATCGCCTTCAAATTTTGCCACCGTGTTCATTCCCTATTTATGCTTCTTTGTCTCTCTTAAACAAATTTTCCCATTCTTTCACTCTGCTTCTGAAATCCTCATTTTCTACTTCCCTGTCCATTCAAAAGTGTCCAAAACCTAGTCAAACCCCAATTACCCATCAGATTTTTTCCCAAATCCAAATTTCCCTTTACTAAATAAGATTATGTTTGTCTTTTTCTACCCATTCACAAAAAAAAAACTCCTGGTTATGGTTGTCACCTGCGCAAGAGCAAAAACCATGGAGGAAGCACTTGCAGCCATCCAAACCAAACTCCAGGATCTAGATGAAAAATTTCTTGGCATCCATCTTGAGTATTCATCCATGAACAACAAACAACAGCCCAAGTCTTCATCAGACAATGGGTTCTCTTCTTCCAGCAATTTCCATGGTCTGAAGCTTGATTTTCCTCACTTCAATGGTACTGATCCAACTGGATGGATCTATCGTGTAGAATGGTATTTCAGTCTGCATAATACTTTTGATGTCAACAAAGTTCCACTTGCATCATTTCATTTGGAATAGGAAGCTCTTCAATGGTACCGTTGGTACATCAAGGCTCATTGATCCTTGAAGAGCCAAAATGACCAGATTTTTTCCAGCTCCTTTTGCAATGATTTGGTCCTAATGCTTTTGATGACTTCACAGGAGCCTTCACTAAAATTCTCCAAATTGGCACTGTGAGAGCGTATCAGACAGAATTTGAGAAACTAGCCAATCACACAGAAGGATTGTCTGATGAGTTATATAGGAGTTGTTTTATCAGTGGTCTTAAGGATGAAATCCGCTCAGAGGTTAAAATGTTCTATCCCAACACAATGATGGAAGCCCTGGGGTTGGCTGAGTTGGCATAAGACAAGATTGCAGCCCAACAATGCTCCAAACCCACTTTTGTTCCCTTCCAAAATATGGGTTCTCAACGACCTCCCATATCGCCAGCTCCTCGACCAACTCCTATCAAGCATTTTTCTGAAACAGAGATGCTGGAAAGCAGAGAAAAAGGGATTTGTTATAATTGTGATGAGGAATTGGCTCGGGGACATAGATGTGTTCAACACAAGCTCTATCTCTTGCATGTGGAGTCTCCGCCTGCCTTTGAAATTGGTAAAGAAGCTCCAGATACAATGGATGATCAGGCTACATTCAAAAGCTGCCTATTGACCCTCTGTCTTAGGAAGACCACCCAGAGATATCTCTCCATGCTTTAGCCGGAATCACTACCCCCCAAACAATGCGGGTCAGGGGTTACTTCAAGAAGCTCCCTCTTATAATACTCATTGATTCTGGTAGCACTCATAACTTCATTGACCCTCGAATCGCCAAACAGGATGATTGTTTTGTCCATCCTTGCTCCAACTTTGAAGTCATGGTTGCAAATGGGGGCACCTTACCTTGCAAGGGGAAGTGTCACAATGTGTGTATCTCTCTGGAATATTATAACCTGCGCTGTGACATGTTTTCTTTGTCCCGAGGAAGATGCAATGTGGTTTTGGGAGTTCAATGGTTACGCACAATTGGCCCCATCTTATGGGATTTTGCTGAACTTTGGATGCAGTTTTCAGTCAATGGGAAATAACACAAATTTACAGGCTTACAACCAAGGTCTCTCCGCATCATTAGTTCACATCGCCTGGAAAATATTCTTAAGAAGAATTCACATGGTGTCATCCCTCAAATCCATTCCATTCATATGCACCCATCAATGGTATCCACTACTTCCTTGGATATATATGCAGGTGTCTTTGCTGAACCAGTGGGCTTGTCGCATTCAAGAGACCTTTGCGGTAAGAATTTAGCCACATCTACATCTCAGTAGGAAATGCTGGCTATTTTTCATGCAGTACAGAAGTGGCAGCCATACCTATTAGGGAATTATTTTTGCATCAAGACTGATCTACAGAGTCTGGAAAATTTCCTGGAACAACAGGTCTCCTCCCTAGCACACCTGAAATGGATTATCCAACTCATGGGTTATTCCTATGCACTCACTTACAAGAAGGGTAAGGACAATATGGTGACAGATGCCTCTTCTCGCACATTTGATGACCCAGTTTCTCTTATAGGTATTTCCTTGCTTGTTCCACACTGGTTGCAACCTGTTCAATAGGGCTATCTCTTCTATGAACTCCATGCTTCTTCATTGAAAGGGCACTCTGGGTTCCTCGAAATGTATGACCGGGAACAATTTAACTTCTTTTGGCAGGGACTGCAAATGACAATTCAATAGATGGTGGTTGACTGTGATACTTGCCAGGTCAACAAGGGTGAAACAATAGTCCTTTCAGGACTGCTCGAACCCTTGCCCATCCCTACACATATTTGGACAACTATTTCTATGGATTTCCTAGAAGCGCTCTGGTGGTACAATACCACATCTAAAAGGACACCATATGAAGCAGTCTATGGATAGGCACCACCAGTTCTTCTTCCATACACCCTTAGCAGCCCCCCAGTTCAGGAAATTGACTCGGTTCTTCGAAACTGCGATCATATTCTTCTCATTCTGCAGGACAATATTCACATGGCAAGAATTTGACTGAAACAACAAGCCGATCAGTACCGTTCTGATCACACTTTTCATGCAGTTGATATGGTTCTTATTCATATACATCCTTCCAAGCAATCCTCCCTGAAACTCAAAAGGCGTCAGTGGCCCGGAATGCAACCCAAGGATGCTACAGGGGAACCACTGCTTCGGATTCTGCATCATTTCGACATCTAAATCTTTGACGAAAAAGCTTTTTCTAAGGGACAGGGGATGTTAGGAACCCATGTCAACCCTTCTCTTTACTTTTTTAGTATATTGTTATTGGATGCATATGCTTTGTAAGTCGTCCCGTAGTATTTGTTGATCCATAGTTTGTATTAGCCCATGGTATTGACCGATAGTATTAGACGCATATGCTTTGTAAGTCGTCCCGTAGTATTATATGTCCCATGGTATTGACCCATAGTATTGGGCATAGAATTAGTATATAAGTGTGTGTTGAGTCCAATGAAGGCATAGTGAAGTTATTTGTATTGAGCTTGCTCAAAGGAGGTTGCCCCCACGAAGTGGCATGCGATCAATAAAGCGAGTCCAAGTTCTGTTATTTCTGCTATCTCGTGTATTCTCATTAATTAGTTGTTGCAGGTTCTTCACAATGAATGTATGTTAGTCATGAGTTTTAACACTGCAAAAATCACCTTTTTTTCTTAAGATATTTTGTATGTTCGACGAAAACCCGGTCGGAAACCTTATTTTCTGAATTACCAATTTTATAGCATTTCTTTGCTGCTCTGTCAATAACCATCGAAGACTAATATTTCGATCCCCATATACGGCATTGGAAATAATTACACTTTGAAATGCGTGAGTGGATTTTGCATTGCCACTACAAATTTTTCCAATTTTATCTTTGTCAGACCTTCCATCCATAATCTTCCATATCATTTCTTTTACATTCTTCCCAATATGCATTGTATCGAACAAATGAGCTATTTGTAGGTGCTCGTAGTAAGGAAACCTACTGAATTGTATGGGATAACTCTTCATCCCTCATGGAAGCCCATTCATGCCTTAAAGACATTCATTAACCATAAACGAAAACACATTAACAATAATTCATGACACCCATGGTAGAGAAAATTCAGTAAAAATATAAAAATCAACATATTACGTGTTTATATATGCTACATATACAATTTGCATACCTCTACGATTTATGTTATATTCCAACTTCCATAGGCGAGGTGTCATTCTTCGTGGTTTCGTTCCATTCTCTTCTCTACCATTGAATTTTGTTTTCTCGGTAGTACAATATCTATGGTTCTTGGGGAGGAAGTAACTGTACTCATTAAACACCTCATTTGCTAAACTTCTTGAAAGACGAGATTTTATCCTAGGACCACATACTAGACATGCAAATTTTCCCTTTGTTTGAAGACCTGCAATATATATGTATTAATAGTATAGCATCAAAAGATTATTAATTTAAAAAAGAAAATGCATGTTATTTACCTTAAAAACATATAATTTTAACGACATGCAACATAAAGTTACATACCAAAAACCATCTACCACCTTCTGAGCCCTGCATGCATCATTTTAGGACCACTTCCATCAGTTCCCTATTTTATAGGAACCAACTGAGTGTTCCAGTGCAGTTCACTTGAGTTAGATGACTCTTGTGGGGGGTTGGAGCTCCATATACCACTGGTTCTTGCCTCATGTTCCTGTTGTCTTAATAAATTGATCTAGAGGTTTCCAATTTTGAACCAGGTTCTTCGCGGTTTCAAGGAACCAGCAAAAGCCCTTCTCCCCGGCCCTTTTGGCAACAACCTACGAATAGGCTGAGGTCTCACCTGAGGTTAAACTATGGGGGTGCTGTGGAATCAGGTTTCCACAATGATGTGATGAGTTGTTCAACAGACTACTGCAGAGCTCACGCTGCTGACTGACGACTGTGCGACGATAGCCTTCGTTGTGGTCAACACTTCTACAAGCTAATGCGCTTATGCAACCAGCACATCCATGGACTGCACGGTTCGAGTAGAGTTCACTGGACAGGGAAACGCAACTGACTTATACGCTTCCTTCACAAGATTAATCAATAATGCGGACTTCACTTAACACTTACTCATTTATCGGCTGCCTTAGGTTATTTAATGTTATAACTGATGCAAACAAATGAGACACACAATGTTGCACACTTCCGGTGTAGCACGTCAAAGTAGTTATACAACCTGACCTCTACATGCACATGTGATTATTCAATGAAATGATACTCTTGCAGACTTAGAATACTACGCATTCTTCATTCATCCATTCATGCAACACTTAACATATTACTCCCATCTTTCTCCTATGGTGAATACATAAAAAGGCATTTACATAACAACTGATAACTGAGAATTCAAGCATTCATTGTAATCAAATAGACAAGTGCAAAACATAAGCAATCACACTATACAGGATTTAACGTGGTTCACCTCCCGGAGGGAGGCTACATCCACAATAATTGTTGTTGTATTTGTCTTTTGGGAAGGGTACAACATTTCTTATCTGCGCACTCAACTGCAGACTCTCTTCTCTCTCAATAGGCCTCTATGCACTCAACTTGCAGAGCCTTTACAATGGCACCCCCCACAGGTCTTGCTCAAAATGTTACAATAAGATACAAGCCCAACTCTAGAGATTAACCCTTTTCCATACAAAATATGCCTTATTTATAGATCATGCCCGTAGGTCATGTCTTTACAATTCGAAGGAAAAAATCCTTAGGTTTTACAAAACTGTCACGATTTTCAACTTAACTGGACTTGCTGGCTTTTGGTAGCGAATATTCCATCGTGGTTGTCTTCCACGTATGCTTCAGGTCGCTATTAGCCTTACTATCGCGTGCATGCCAACAGGTCACTTTCACAGAGCATTTCTTCCTCTAACGGTCTCGTGCAACTGGTTCAGGTAGTGGTTCTTCCGCTTGTGTGACTAGTCACTTTCCTTCCGCTTTGCTCCTACCTGCCGCTTGGTACTCCTGGAGCATATTTACCAAAAATAGACCACCGATGGTCTAACCAGAATACGTGCCATATTCCATACAACACTTTACTTTTCCAGATCTCTGTAGAATGGACACATCACAGCATTGTCCTCCTCGCAGCACTGAACCTCGCAGCTATTCTGACGCTGCACTGCGTGCAACTTCGCAGCATCCCAACACTTACTTCTCCAAAAAGCCTTCAGCTGAACTGTGCTCAGCTCCACAGTTCCAAAATTTGACTTACACAAAAATGCCCCACTTGGGCCAATCCCACCAGGCCCCTAACACTTACATGTGGCTCGTCCCCAAGGTACCTTTAGCTTCCACTTCTCCTAGTTGTTCCGCCGCCTATGGAGCTAGCTTCGCAGTGAACTCGTTGTGTGTAACAATCAACTTTTCCACTGCTTCCTTAGTGTCTTGCTCAACCTGCACCATGGTTTCTAGTATCTTAGGTGTTATTTCCTCCTCGGTTTATCCTTCCACCTATTCCTAACCTTCGCGCAACTCTTGTAACTTCTCCTCGATCTCCTGCGAGATCGTGTGGGATTCCTCCAGCAAGGGTTGTGATTTATTTCCCATTTCAGTCTCTTTTTCTCTTAAGGCCTGAACTTACTTTTTCAGCACGCTGACCTCCCGGTACCTCTAGAGTCTTTCTCTTGGTAGCAGGGCTTTAACTTCTACATCCAACTGTTCTAATGTTGCTTTCTTTTCTTTCACCGCGTTCTTGACTTCCTGCAAACCTATATCTTCTTCGAGGGTAGTGAATGCCTTTGAAACCTAATCTAACAGACTTTGGCACTTAGCCACCTCAGTGGCTATACTCTCTACTGCGCCCTTTACTTCTTTTTCTCTTAGTTATTGTTGATCTGGTGGAGTCTGTAGGTTAATCTGTGCCTCCAAGGAAGCAA
This sequence comes from Larix kaempferi, assembly GCA_027924585.1. Classification (NCBI taxonomy): domain Eukaryota; kingdom Viridiplantae; phylum Streptophyta; class Pinopsida; order Pinales; family Pinaceae; genus Larix; species Larix kaempferi. The sequence continues at coordinate 1,717,718 of BSBM01000013.1, forward strand.
CCTTTTCCTCGTAGCTGATATCCATATCATTCATTTCTACCTTCAGCTCCCTAATCACTTTACCAATCTTGACGATAGTGTCCGTGGGGGTCTATCTGTACCTCACATTCTGATATATCGTCTGCTACAGCAGAGATTGTAGCCTCTAGTGTTTTCCATCGATCATGCTCATCCTGTAGCTCCATAGGTCTCTGCAAGCTAGCTTCCTCCAACTGCCTATTAGCTGCTTGCAACTCAGCTTGTTGTTTCAGTGCATCGGTAGTTCTCTCATGCATTTCTTCAACAATCTGTAGATGCAAATAGTGTAGACCAGGCAGTTGTATCTTCACAATATCGAGCTCCACACACTCGATGTCCTTGGTGTCCAACATTATTTGTTCTGGCAATGACAGCTTTACACATAATGTATCAAGATGAACAATATGGGACTTTGCAAGCATGGTCTTGGCTAGTTGTGGCATCTTCTGCTGTGAAGTTCCTCCTGACCTCCCTTCAGACTCTGAGTCCTACGGCAAGGGTAATCTTTCGTGTACTTTCGTCAATTTTTTTTGTAATGCCCTGCAGCATGGTTAGATTCTTCTCCAGGCTTTCTTGAATTGCTTTGTCCTTTTTCTCCTTCTCATTCATCAGATATCCCATCTGCTTCGTGACCCTTTCCGTGATCATTTCATAATCATCATCATGGAGTACTGTGTCTGATTGGCCTATAGTGGCTTTCTATTTCTTTCTTGCCCCTTTTGGTTGTGCCGGGCTCTCAGCTTCTTTCCTTTTTCCCGTCTCCTTTTCTTCAGTAATAGGACATGGAATGGGGTTGTCCTTTCCGGTGTTGATGTATATGTAACTTCAGAATGTATTTCATATATATTTATTGTACCCTTATTAGAGATGTGTTATTCCTCTATAAGGAAGTGTCGTCATGTGGATTGACAAGTTTCGCAAGTGTGTGTACTTGCCGATGGGTTATTATACCACCATGTGTGGGGTCGGCCCTGAAATATATATTATATTGTCGATGTATCTAGATAGACAAGTCGGCCCCATAGTGTAACTGGGCAAACAGGTTAAGTATAAATAGAGATCGGGAGATCTCTATTTGGATCATTCGGAAAGTCACACTTCTCTCACTCAGAAAGTGGCGCACTAGTGAGGAGGAGGATCATCTACTACTAGGAGACTATCTCAGTGTTTTTTGTTTGTACTTTGGTTGAGCCATTTCTCTCTCTATCTTTGAGGAAGTTGTGGGGCTTTTCACCTTAGGGTTCTCCCCACAGAAACTCTATGTCTCTTGTCTCTCATGCTTTTGATTCTTGTGATGCTTGTCATGCTTATTGTGATTGTTATGCATTGATATACTGTACATGTTATTCTCTCAGTGAAGATCCTAGAGTATTGTGAATTAATGCTCAAAATTTAACATGGTATCAGAGCTAACCTGAGAAGAAGACATTTTGCAGTGACGAAAAATTGAGTTTCTTGTTTATTGGATTTCTCTCCACAGTGTTTGGAAAAGCAATATAGTAGATTGACTCTACTCATTGAGGAGAATCTATCTGTCCAATTAGAATTCAATTCTGAGCATTTTCAGATTTGGCCCTAAAAATTAGGGTTTCCACAAAAATAGAAATTTCTAAAATCTGAAGACATAGCTGGAAGCTCCTTGCAAAAATCAAAGTGTAGAGCTTTGGATCAAGATTTTTGGTTGGGTAGATCTCTGGGAAACTCAAACCCTAATTCAGGGCTCTTCCCAATGAATTTGGGAGGACAAAAAGACAAATCTGAAGGGTAAATATTTGTTGATCTCAAATTTTGAATGCACCAAGATGGTCAGTTCATCAAGGCGCATCTTTCTATCCTTTCAAAAAGTTGAAATTCACATTTTGAATTTTTAGGGTTTTTTCGACAAACCCTAATCCGGGACCAGATCCAATTTTCAGCATTTCAAGTGGTAAGACCTAAATCTTTTCTATTTCCATTTGAAGTACTCTTTAAGATGTCTCACCACACCAAGCATGAGGATAAGCTTGAAGGGGCTAATAACTTCCGAGCTTGGAAGTATAGGATTGGGTTAATCCTGGAAGAGAATGAGTTGGACTCATATATAAAAGAAGACATCCCTATCCCAGAGGATGAAGAGGCCAAGGTATTGCATAAGAAGAACTTGGTCAAGGCAAAGAGAATCATTGTTGATTCTATCAAAGACCATCTCATACCCCATGTGTCTTCTCTAAAGACACCCAAGGAGATGTTTAACTCTTTGACCAAGCTATTGGAAGGGAAGAACATAAATCAGAAGATGACTCTATGAAATCAATTGAAAGGGGTCAAGATGTTGAATGGAGAAACCATTCAATCTTACTTCTCCAAGGTCTCTCAGATCAAGGAGAAACTTGAAGCTATGGTTGAAGTAGTGGACAATGGTGAAGTTGTTATGACCACTCTGAATGGCCTACTTAGGTCATGGGACTCCTTTATTCAAGGAATCTGTGTAAGAAAGAAATTGATCTCTTTCAGTAAATTGTGGGAGGAATGCTCTCAAGAAGAAGATAGACTTGTAGCTCGTGAGGAAAAGATGGGAGGTGAAGATCAAGCTCTCACAGTTCACACTGAAAGAAGCAAGCCCAAGAATAACCACTCTCGCTACAAGAGATCCTATCAAAAGAATAAGAAGGATCTAAGATGCTTCACATGCAATGAGAAGGGTCACTTTGCCTCAGATTGTCCCAAGAACAGAAGGGATAATAACAACAACTCCAACAAGAAGAAGAAGGGCAGCAAAAGAAAGTTCCATGCTCATGCTGCCGAGGATGATGAACCTCCAAAGAAGAAGGCTAGGGAAGAAAGTAATGATAGTGATGATGACTCATCAAGTGAAGAAGAGTATGTTCTAATATCTGCTCTCACAAGTACTATCTCCCATGGTTGTAATTATTGGTTTATTGATAGTGGGGCTTCCAAACACATGACTGCGTTTAAGGAATCTTTTGTAAACCTATATGAACATGAATCACCTCATAAGGTGAAACTTGGGGATGATTTTCAATACCCAATCAAAGGAAGTGGTGAAGCCTCCTATAACTTAGATTCTGGAAAATCTTTGAAGATGAAAGAAGTCCTTTATGTACTTGGGCTCAAGAAGAACTTACTCTCCATCTCTACATTGGATGCAAAAGGTATGAGGGTTGTATTTGTGGATGGCCAAGTCCTAATGTGGCCAAAGGGAAAGAACATAGATGATGCAGTAGTGATTGGAGAGCAAGAGGGAGGTTTGTATAAATTGAAGGGACAACCTGAACATGCCATGGTGCATGAATCCATGGAGCCAAGTGAACTTTGGCATAGAAGACTTGCTCATATGCACTATAGGGCACTTCCAATTGCAAACAAGGCTGTAGAGGGTCTTCCTGAAATCAAGACCAAACATGAAGGTGTTTGCAAAGGATGTGCAAAAGGTAAGAACATTAAGAAGGATTTCCCAAGCAGTGAAAGCAAGGCAAAAGATATCCTGGAAATCATCCACTCAGATGTATGTGGTCCTATGTCATCCAGTTCTCTAAGTGGGTATGTTTACTATGTCTCATTTATTGATGACTTCTCTAGGAAGACTTGGGTATACTTCTTGAAGAACAAAGATGAGGTGTTTGATAATTTCAAGGAATTCAAAACATTGATGGGGAATCAAACTGAGAAGAATATCAAAACATTCAGATCCGACAATGGTGGAGAATTCACCTCAGGTGACTTCAAGAAGCTTTGTAGTGATTTAGGGATTAAGAGGGAGTTGACTACTCCTTATAATCCTCAACAGAATGGAGTTGCAGAAAGGAAGAAGAGAACAATCATGGAAGTAGCAAGGGCAATGCTGCATGACCAAGATCTACCTATGCATCTATGGGCAGAAGCAGCTAGAACAGCTGTATATGTGCAGAACAGAACACCACACAAGATATTGGACAACAAGACACTAGAAGAGGTCTTTTCTGGTAAGAAACTTGAAGTCAGCCATCTCAGAATATTTGGTTGTCTAGTATACATTCATGTCCCAAAGGAAAAGAGGACTAAACTAAATCCTTTAGGAAAGAAGGGTATCTTTGTGGGTTACAGTGAAAGCTCGAAGGCTTACAGAATATCCTTTCCAGGGTTCAAGAAGATTGATGTCAACAGGGATGTAACATTTGATGGAAACTCAGCATTCATCAAATCAAGGAAGGCACCTATTGAAGTTTATGAAGAACCTAAGGAAACTAGATTTCAAGACACTACCATGACTGAAGCAATTCCAAAAGTTGTTCGTGAGTTTGAAGATCCGCAAGAACCTGTACATCCACCCTATGAGGATAACTCTCACAAGAGGAAACCTGCATGGGCTAGAGAGCTCATTCAAGATGCAGAAAGATTTGGCATTCCAAAAGAAGAACACAGAGCAAAGAAGAGAACCAGATCACATACCAGCTATGTTGCTTTACTCTGTGACATTATGAACAAAGAGCCTTCCAGTTATAAAGAAGCAGCAGAAAAGAAAGAATGGAAGGATGCCATGGTTGAGGAATACCAATCAATAATGAAGAATGATGTTTGGGATGTTGTCCCAAGACCTAAAGAGAAGTGTGTTGTGACTTCCAAATGGATCTACAAAATCAAGCATGCTGGAGATGGGAGTGTAGAGAAATACAAGGCAATATTCATAGCTCGTGGCTTCTCTCAGAAAGAGGGAATAGATTATGAAGAAACTTTTGCACCTATAGCTAGGTATACTTCCATCAGAACAATACTTTCCCTGGCTGCAGCAATGAAATGGAAAATACACCAGATGGAAGTCAAGACTGCTTTCTTGAATGGTGTAGTTGAAGAGGAAGTATATGTGGAGCAGCCACTTGGTTCTGAAATACATGACAGGGAGTCATATGTGTGCATATTGAAGAAAGCCTTGTATGGCTTGAAGCAAGCTCCCAGAACTTGGTATGGTAGGATGGACAGTTGCCTATCTAGTTTGGGCTTTACCAAGAGTAAAGCGGATTCCAACCTTTACTACAAGGTTGAGGAAGGGAGTACTGTGATTCTACTTCTGTACGTAGATGACTTATTTGTAACAGGAGACGACAGATTGATTGCAGATACTAAGAGGAAGCTTGCTGCCGAGTTCGATATGAAAGATTTGGGAATGATGCATTATTTCCTAGGTATGGAGGTGTGGCAAAGTGCAGGTGGGATCTTCCTTGGTCAAGGGAAGTACACAATAGATATCCTGAAAATATTCAGGATTATGGATTGCAAGGCCATGTCCACACCTATGGCATCGAATCTGAAGCTTCTATGTGATGCTTCATCTAAGCCGGTTGATTTCTCTATGTATCTTCAGATGATTGGGTCCTTGATGTACCTGACGAACACGAGACCAGATATTTGCTTTGCTGTGAACACATTGAGTCAGTTCTTGATAGATCCGAGGAGTGTTCACCTGGTTGCTGTAAAGCATGTTCTGAGGTACCTGAATGGTACAGTGGATTATGGGCTCAAGTATGAAGCGAATCAAAAGTTTAACTTGCAGGGTTATGTTGATTCAGATTGGACTGGCAGTGCTGCAGATAGGAAGAGCACATCTGGATGCTGCTTCAGTATGGGATCATGTGTGATCTCTTGGTTTAGCAGGAAGCAGTCCTGTGTAGCACTGAGTACAGCTGAGGCAGAGTATGTTGTAGCCTATTCAGCTAGTTGTGAGGCAGTATGGCTACAGAAGCTACTGTCTGAGTTATTTGATCTCCTGTTGGATGCTACTAGTATCTTTTGTGATAACCAGAGTTGTGTGAAGCTGTCCGAGAACCCAGTGTTTCATGACAGGTCGAAACACATATAGATCAAATATCACTATATCAGGTATATGGTGTAGAGAGGAGCTGTGAAGCTCCTGTACGTTGCGACGGACGAGCAAATTGCAGATGTGCTGACGAAGCCACTAGCCAGGGTGAAGTTCAAGTACTTCAGGGAGAGGCTTGGCACTCTTCAGATTGATGACACTTTGAGGAAGAATTGATGGACACATTTGTTGAAGCCATTCCAAGCATGTTGGAAGGAGGATCCTTCACATGGCTATGGATGTAAGCGTTGGATGATGAGCATCAGGATGATGTTCTGGTTTCTGCTTTGTATGCATCATGTTGGATGCTGGATATGATCAGTTGGATCATTTATTTGTATATGTATGTACACATCATGTTGAATGCTGGATATCATCAGTTGGATCATTTATGTATATGTATGTACGCATCATGTTGGATGCTAGATATGATTAGTTGGATCATTTATATGTATGTACGCATCATGTTGGAGGCTAGATATGATCAGTAGGATCATTTGTATGTATTTTGTATATGCATCATGTTGGATGCTTGGACCATGTATCTGTATATGTATCAGGTGGATACATTGTATGATTAGGTGGATCATGTATGGTGATATGTATCATGTATGATGATATTTATCAGGAAGATACTTGGTATGCATCAAGTAGATGCATTGTATGATCAGGATGATCATGGATGATGAGCTTCAGGATGTTGCTCCAGATGACATGCAGCAGGATGTTGTAGTGATGATGATCAGGATGATCATGTGTACATCAGGATGATGTATGGTGAGTTTCAGGTTGATACTCTATGGCAGTGGATCAAGTTGTGCAGATGAGCATATAATTTGGCCCTGGGAGATTTGCAGATAGTCTTTCGAGGTTTTTCCTATGGCATGTAATCTGACCCTGGGATATCTGGCAAATGCTCTTTCGAGGTTTTTCGCTGGGAGGACATATAATTTGGCCATAGGAGATCTGCAAATAGTCTTTCGAGGTTTTTCCTATGGCATATAATCTGGCCCCGGGATATCTGGGAGATGCTCTTTCGAGGTTTTGTCCTATGGCATATAATATGTCCCTGGGAGATCCGATAGGTTGGGCTGTGTGCCCGTAATAAGTCCTGGGATGCTTTTGCGAGGATTTTCCATGACCACATATAATCTGTCCCTGGGAGATCCTATAAGTAGAGTTGTGTGCTCGTAATAGCATGGGATGCTCTTGCGAGGTTTTGTGGTGACCACATATAATCTGTCCCTGGGAGATCCTATAGGTAGAGTTGTGTGCTCGTAACAGCCTGGGATGCTCTTGTAAGGTTTTGTGGTGAGGTCACATATAATATGGCCCTGGGAGATCCTATAGGTAGAGCCATGTGCTTGTAATAGCCTGGGATGCTCTTTCGAGGTTTTGTGATGCACGTAATAAGTCCTGAGGATTCCATAGTATGGCCAGTGATGACGAAGACCTGCAGGTGGTGGGCCTACATCCAGTATGAAAAAGGACTGGCTCTATAGAACTTCCTATAACGAGTAGAGTTAGAGATTGGTTAAGATAGAAGCAACAGTGATGATGATGAAGACGATGATCCCGAGAAGAAGACTTATCTAGTAGATCTATGTCGAGAAATACCTTCCTAGTTAAGAGGGAGTGTTGATGTATATGTAACTTTGGAATGTATTTCATATATATTTATTGTACCCTTATTAGGGATGTGTTATTCCTCTATAAGGAAGTGTCGTCATGTGGATTGACAAGTGTCGCAAGTGTGTGTACTTGCCGATGGGTTATTAGACCACCATGTGTGGGGTCGGCCCTGAAGTATATATTATATTGTGGATGTATCTAGATAGACAAGTCGGCCCCATAGTGTAACTGGGAAAACAATTTAAGTAGAAATAGAGATCGGGAGATCTCTATTTGGATCATTTGAAAAGTCACACTTCTCTCACTCAAAAAGTGGTGCACTAGTGAGGAGGAGGATCATTTACTACTAGGAGACTATCTTAGTGTATTTTGGTTGTACTTTGGTTGAGCCATTTCTCTCTCTATCTCTAAGGAAGTTGTGGGGTTTTTCACCTTAGGGTTTTCCCCATGGAAACTCTATGTCTCTTGTCTCACATGCATTTGATTCTTGTGATGTTTGTCATGCTTATTGTGATTGTTATGCATTGATATACTGTACATGTTATTCTCTCAGTGAAGATCCTATAGTATTGTGAATTAATGCTCAAAATTTAACAGCCGAAGTTGCTTCGAATATCCACCATTTCGACGCGAAACTCTAGAGGCCATTCCCTCATGATATTATCAATATCATCTTCATACATATGGTACCTTCCTGGGAACCATTCAACATTCTTTGTCTGTGATTTGGATGAAATTTGAATGCAACGCATGTCAGCATAAAAATCAACTGTGCGAATATGTTTACTTGTTACTTGCTTTGTAATCCACAACGTGAGCATGATGGCTGCACGCAGCTGGTCATAATATGTATAGAAGACCTCGGCTGTCATGTGCTGTCTCTGTGAATTTAGATTTTCCCAGAGGTTAGAATAGCGAGCTCCTTTGCAGTCATTGTTGTTGGTGATTACGCCAACATAATCCTTCGGCTCCTTCCATCCTACGAAGGCGATCAACACTATTAGACATGTAAAGTGGAAATTTTTTCCATTGACCTGTATGTCATTTAGTTCCTCCAGAAACTCGTTCAGTAGGTATTGACACCAGTTGAATTGTTCTCCTTCCACGATTGCGACACTAAGTAGTACTGTGCCCGCAAGTACCTCTAAGGGCCTGCATTTTCTGAGAACCTTGTCAGCTAACAGTTGCATGACAAACTTTGTTGCTTTATCATGTATGTTGTCTATCTGAAAGCCTCTCTTTCCTTTGATGCCAGTTTGTATTTTCTTCATCTTCACAACTACTTATTTGTCCTTGCTTTTCCCTTGGAAAAATTTCTTTGGATCTTTACCTCTTTTGCTCAATCCCGTGATCCAGTGGATTATGTCAATGGTGAAGTCAATATTGCGATCAAGCCACAAATATCCCTGGTGGATACGTGCCATCAGAGTTCTCACAACCACATTTAGCTCTTGCGTTTTGTCAAAGTGTGGGAGTCTCAACAGATTGAGCAATCCTAAATGGGCTACTGCAGATAACCAGCTTTCCGCAACCATGGTAAGGTCATGTTTCACGTATTTCTTCTAGTACATGTACTGGTCGGGATGGATCTGTGGGAACCTAGGCTCATTGGGTTCTCTCTGCATCTAAAGCAGATCATAATATTCCCACTCACACTCTGGGATCTTTCCCAACAAATTTTTGTCCACCTCGACATGCTTTGATATCGAAGAGAGTGGTATCTCATATCTAGAATTCTTCATCATCTTGAAGATCGATGCATCCAGTGCATGTGGTGAGATATAGTCAGGAGTAAGTTTCAATGGTATATCAATGGCTTTGGTACTGTCAAACTCATCTTTGGTTGCTTCATTTTCGGCCCCGCTGGATCTTTTCCTTTGTCCTGCATTGTTGGAACATGTCTTGGTGATCTTCTGGATGTCTAACCTTGTTCTATGACAAATTTCTTAGTTGGGGTTCATATCAACCCTTCCATTCCTCTGTATTTGAATACCTTCACAGTCTCTTGGACCATGAACTCTTCCTCAATGGAATACCTCTCAAACATTCACTAGACAAATCTCAACAGGATTTCAGATAGCTTACTGAAAAACAACTCACAAAGTAGTGCTTGCAAGAAAATTCTAAGGGTTTAGTAATGCCCGTGAGTCTGAATGCAGCGGTATTTATAGGCGCAACTAGCCTCCTCCGTGCCCCTCAATGACTAGATAAGAATTAAATGCAGTATTTGTTGGCCAAATCGGGTGGATTCTTCGGTCCTTTCCTTCATTAACCCATTTAGAATGGCTATTTGTGCGTTAAATGCCCAAGCGGTTGCTGGAAAAGTACTGTATAATGGCTATATTTTTTACCAACATTCTAACGGATATTTTTCTTGAGTGTTGTGTCAAACTGCGTGGTAGTCGCCACTACTCCTGCGCAGCTACTTCACGGTGCCTGATTTCTTGCTTTTGAACTTAGCCTCTTTCATCGATTATCTTTGTCATCGCAGTTGCATTTTGAACTTTGCAACTGCACTGGTATTCTTTTTCTTTTTTCCTGCTCTCTTATTTTATTTTTTTTGGCTCAGCGACACATCGTCACAGTGTTTTGCATTTTATACACTCCCTCATCATACATCGCGTACAGACTCTTCCCCATTTCTAGTACCCAATTTCAACTGTACTTGGCACTTCAAAATTTTCTTCGTTCTGATCATCAAGGGTTCTGTGAAGCAAGACTAGCTTTATAGGGTTTTAGTGTGCTTCCATTGATTAGACCGGGCAAGTTGTCTCATGCTAGTGAGGCTAACTGGACCGCGCCACCATTAGTTACATGTAAAACAGTATATGGGTCAAGCCAATGCATTTTAAACTTTCCAGGAAACTTCATGAACTTGCTATCATACAGGAGGACTAGATCACCTACCTGAAAAGACTTGTTCTTGATATGGAAATCATGCCATGATTTTTCTCTTTCTTTCTGCACTTATTGGTGAAAGCCTACGATGAATCGATCTTCCTCCAAAATAACCAAGTGTAGAATCCTTTCTTTTAACACGTCACGATCTACCATGCCTGTGAATGCGGCTATTCTTAAGCTGGGAATAATGTACTCCATAGGAATAATTGCTTCCTGTCCATAAGCCAACCTAAAAGGTGTTTGGCCATTCAACTTTTTGCAAGTAGTTCCATATTCCCATAAAATGGCTAGAATGTGTAGGCACCAGTCATCCATATTAACATTGCATACCTTGATTAGCGCATTCTCCAGTACTTTATTGAATGCTTCATCAGTTCCATATGCTTGTGGGTGGTATGGCATACTTCGCTGATGATGAATGTGGAACTCCTCTATCAATGCCTCAATAGTTTTGTTTAGGAAGTGAGTGCCTTGATAACTCATCAGGATCTTCAGGCAAAAAAGAAACGTTATTTGTTTCAAAAGTAGAAACAAAAATCCTAAAAGATAAATACGACCAATATATAAATATGAATACCAAAATGATTACCTTAATGAAGGTATGCCAGTCATGGGTTTTCACCCCACCAAATTCACCTTTGCTGGTTAAGATATTATTTATGTTTGAAGAAAAACCTGTGGGAAATTTAATTCTTTGAATGAAATATTTTACATCATTGCTTTGTTGCTCTGTTAATAACCATGGAAGGTTATTTTGGTCTCCATTGCTATTTGGTCGGATCACACTTTGCATTGCATGATTGGATTCCTCAATGTCAGTACAGATTTTGACAATTTTTTGTTTATCCCTCTTGCCATATATGATTCTCCATAATGTTTCTATCATAATCTTCCCAATATGCATCGTATCAAACAAATGAGCAATTTTTAACTACTCATAGTAGGGAACCTCATGAATTGTGTGGGATAACATTTCATTCCTCGTGGAAGCAATTTATTACTACCTTCACGACAATGACCTTGATCATGAAGCATAAAACAAATGAAAACAATAATTTGCAAACACAGTAAAAAAATTTAATACTTAAACTAGGATTTCAAATTCAAAACAATATTACATATACAATACATAAACAAATTACGTAGCTTGACAATTTCTGTTATACTCCAACCTCCATAGGTGAGGTGTCATTCTTTGTGGTTTTAATCAAGTCTCTTCTTTCCCATTGAAAAGATGTTTTTCATTAGTACGGAACCTATGGGCCTTTGAGAGGAAGTGCCTACACTCATTAAACACCATATTTTCTAAAGATTTTAAAAAACAATACTTCATCTTAGGACCACAAACTGGACATGCAAATTTACCCTTTTTTTAAGACCTTCAACATATGGATTAATCTCAATTATACGATGGATTATTAAAAAAACATGCATGATATATTCAAAATAATTATATAGTATTAAAGTGAAACGAAATTTTAATACATACCACAAAAATGTGTTAGTCTTGAGGCATCATGAATTATCCATACAACCATTCCACGGAATTTAATTCTCTTCTGCCCGATTCGTTTACAGATGTCATACATAGTGATACAATTCCATAGCTATATTAGCTCATCAATAAGAGGATCGATATATACATCCATATATTTAACTTGGTACTTACTTAATTGTTTGAAATTACACATAATTACTACCATGATATGTGTATATAAGTAAATAAATAAATAAACGATAGTATAAAAAAAAAGACAAATGAAACTGTCACATTTGAAAAATTAATGTAGACAAATACCTGGAACAATCATTGTCAGCATTATGTGCTCCCTCTTTATTGACATCCAAGGAGGAATGTTATTGGTGATAACAAAAATAGGCCACACTAAGTAAATAGATCTAAGATCTCCAAATAGATTAACATCGTCAACTGCCAATGAAAGCCTAATATTACAAGGTTCATCTTTAAAATCTAGCTATGAGGTTCATCTTTAAAATATGGCCATTTCCCCTCAATTTCCCTAAATGCATATCCATATGCAGGCATTATAAGAACACCATCTCCACTTATGTTCCTGCGGCATGGTAATCCTTAAAGTGAGCTATGATTTTTCACTTGAACAATCATTGCAAACATGGAATTATGGGAATATGACGAAGTACCTTTCGAGGTACCATTTTTGTTACTTGTTTGATTCAATGTCTACTAATTTGACATTTTGGGAATTCAATTTTCGACGCATGCTGTCCATAATATATAATATGATCATTAGGACATGTATCTATACTTTGATCCTCCATTCCATTGTCTTTCATAATGGAAAGTAAATATCGATATGTGCAAGGTAAAATATTTGACGATGGTAACAAAAATTCACCTAACAATCTACAACATAAAAAGTAACTAGTTAATGTAAAGAATATTAATTGTAAATATTGCATTCTTATTTAACACTTTAATTAACACTAAAAAAAGGCTAAAAATTCAATCTTTATGTATATATGATGAAACGTATTACATACCTTAGGATTTGTGTCATACAAGTGTTAGACAAATGATTCATAACCTTTAAGTTCATTAGAAGCAATGTAGAAGAGATAATATTTTCTCTTGACCCTTTATAAAGTCGTTTATTTTCCTTTTCCATCAAAGGTTCAACATAAATACCATCAATGTCCGCATACTCATCTAGCCGACTGAACAAGTCTTGGATCATTTGATTGTCCCATCATCTTCAACTATGTTATGGTAATCATATAGTTCCATGCTATCATTAACTTGAACCTCATTATTCGCTTGATGTTCCTTAGCTTGTACAACATCATTTATACTACTACTTGGGTCATTCCGTAGAAAGTTAAAGTGCAACTCTAAATTAATAATTACGAGTCATGAAAAATTAGTGCATGTATAAAAAATACTAAAACAATATAATATTTTACAAATACAATCAATATTAATAAATATAATAAATATATATAGAGCTAATTACCATGGGACTATATTCATTCAATCCCCTGTGAAAATCCTCACAACAGATCTAAGAGATGATGTATCTCACAAGAGAATAATTATGATTAAGCAAGAAAATAGAAGAAGAGTGATACATGCAGTATAATGAGCAACAGAATAATATGGTACAGTAGAACTCAGATAGAAGCAATAATACTTCGGTCATACTAGATTATTAATCACAAATGGACATATAAATAATACAATGCATGAGGAATTCGAATGCCTAAGGTGGCAATTTGAATTATCCTTCATGGAGTGATCAAAGGATCACTGGAGTGTCATCGGAGCACAACTAGGTGTCCTCATGATCATCGGAGTGCAACTGGAAGTCTTCATCATCATTAGTGGAGTCATCAATGCTCAAGTAACTGTCAACCATCAGTCAAACTAAATCTGGTAGGTGTAACTAAGTGTAACTCAATGTAACTGAGTGTAACTGGGTGTAACTGAATGTAACTGACTATAACTGAATGTAACTGAGTGTAACTAAGTGTAACTGAGTGTAACTGACTGTAACTGAGTGTAACTGAGTGACAACTAGACTGGTAGGTGAAGGAGGGCGATTTGCTCCCTAAAATCAAGGAAGAAGGGCGCATTAAGCAACTGGAGGGCTAAAAATGAATAGTGAGAAGCTCCTGGGGGCTGGCTAACTGAGGGCTAGGTGCTGGACTAATGACTGGGATGCATGCAAACCCTAGAATGCATGCAAACCCTAGAATGCATGCAAACCCTAAAAGGTGCATGCATGACTGAAAATGTAAAGGATCAAAATACTGGTGGGACTAGGATGGAGTATAGGAATATCCTAACACCCCCCCTTAATCCATCCTGGGCCCTGGTAATTAAGACCAAAGGTCACCCAATACAATGAATAATAACAATCAATAAACCAAGGAAGTGGGAAAATTTCATGGGAAACATACCCCCTCCTCAAAAAATAGACTGTAAGGCACACATAAAAAATAAAAGCTCCAAACTCAAGCATGTGTGATGCTTGGTCATATGTCTGGAGGTATCTTCTTCTTGGGAAGAAGTGGATCATGCTCAAAAAGCATGTGCTTGTACTTTCTCTTCAGATCGAATGTGATGAGAACAAATCCAACAGTATTAGAATGATCCTTGAACCTATGATTCGAATCAGCTGAGGTAGGATCAAATTTTTGAATGTGCATATAGTCCTTTGTCTTCTCCTTCGAACCACCATGGGTGAGATTATGCCAAAAAGAACTATTACATGTTTGCTTGAAATCAAAATCAGATTTAAGACTTTCAAAACAGTTTCTTGAGATCTCCTTTGAACCAGCAGGGGTGAGATCAAAACTATCATATGCATGAGAAATTTTCCCAAGCAGTAATTGCTTAGAACCCAAATTAGATACAAGACTTGAATCATGGCTTCTTGAGATCTCCTTTGAACCATGAGAGGTGAGATCAAAACCAATAGATGCATGAGAAATTATCCCAAGCGAATGGCAATGGCCATATTCTTCAATGACCTTCTGAAAGCATGAATTTATGATCATATAGTAGTATAAAAGAGATGTTTGCTGAAGAGGAGCGAATGCATTACCTCCATTAGCTGATTTGACCTCTGAAATAATCATGTGATCATGATGCAAACCAACAGACTCTGGTGCAAGAGAGGATTTAGGACCTTCTGCAATATCTAGAGTGTGAGCTGGCACAGAAAGAGAAGAAAGTTTGAGCATGAGCGGAGAATCTGCAAGTTCTTTGTCAACAACTTCAATATGAGATGATACTGGTTCATGATCTGAGAGACCATCAAGAGGACCGAATGCATCACTTTGTTTTCTTTCGAATGGGTTGGGACCAAGTCCTTCATTCTCTCTGCCAAATTTTCCATCCAGGTGAGCCCATATCTCTTTTGGAGTCCATAACTCTCTTGGAATTTCAACACCATCACGGTATTTGAATTGGAATCTCTGGTATGCACACAAAGAAAACATTATTGCTGCAAAGTGCATGTCTCTTTTATTTAACCAGTCAATCTTCTCTTCAGGGAATTCGAACTCTCTTTCAAAATAAAATAAAAAAAGATCATGGATCTTCAAGTCTTCTATCATTCTTGGTTTCCATTCATCATAGTTGAGTGGATCAAGAGGAGTAATTCCTGATGAATACATTGAAGCTGTAGAGGACCTGCAAAAACAATATAGAATAACTGCAACTGCTACTGCTGCAAAAATGCAGAAACTGCTGCAACTGCTGCACTCAAAATCTTGGTAATAACCTGCAAAAAACTCTCAAGAATGGAGATAAACAATTCTCTCAACATGCTCTGATACCATGTGAAAATCCTCACAGCAGATCTAAGAGATGATGTATCTCACAAGAGAATAATTATGATTAAGCAAGAAAATAGAAGAAGAGTGATACATGCAGTAT
Organism: Larix kaempferi; assembly: GCA_027924585.1. Taxonomy (NCBI): domain Eukaryota; kingdom Viridiplantae; phylum Streptophyta; class Pinopsida; order Pinales; family Pinaceae; genus Larix; species Larix kaempferi. Next base: position 1,733,524 of record BSBM01000013.1, read on the forward strand.
AATGAGCAACAGAATAATATGGTACAGTAGAACTCAGATAGAAGCAATAATACTTCGGTCATACTAGATTATTAATCACAAATGGACATATAAATAATACAATGCATGAGGAATTCGAATGCCTAAGGTGGCAATTCGAATTAGCCTTCATGGAGTGATCAAAGGATCACTGGAGTGTCATCGGAGCACAGCTAGGTGTCCTCATGATCATCGGAGCGCAACTGGAAGTCTTCATCATCATCAATGGAGTCATCAATGCTCAAGTAACTGTCAACCATCAGTCAAACTAACTCTGGTAGGTGTAACTAAGTGTAACTCAATGTAACTAAGTGTAACTGAGTGTAACTGAATGTAACTGACTGTAACTGACTGTAACTTAATGTAACTGAGTGTAACTAAGTGTAACTGAGTGTAACTGACTGTAACTGAGTGTAACTGAGTGTAACTGAGTGACAACTGGACTGGTAGGTGAAGGAGGGCGAGTTGCTCCCTAAAATCAAGGAAGAAGGGCGCATTAAGCAACTAGAGGGATAAAACTGAATAGTGAGAAGCTCCTGGGGGCTGGCTAACTGAGGGCTAGGTGCTGGACTGATGACTGGGATGCATTCAAAATGCATGCAAACCCTAGAATGCATGCAAACCCTAAAAGGTGCATGCATGACTGAAAATGTAAAGGATCAAAATACTGGTGGGACTAGGATGGAGTATAGGAATATCCTAACATCCCCCGTCCATGTGACCATACTTCCTACAATATTTTCTAGCTGTTTCTATTAAAGTTCTCATAGGACGTCTCATCAAACAACTATTGCAAGGGAAAAAACATCTACTGTCACCCTTTTAACCCACTTCATTTATTTCCCCACCTCTAATATTTTTGACATTGAGTCCCACAAAAATACAGTGATGTTAATAATAAAAAAAATCCTCTTTTTGCTTGACAAGAGGACCTCACACCCTTTCCAAGCCGTCGTTGTTGTAGTGAAATTGTCGCAACATCTTTAAAATGGACGATATTTATAAATTTTAAACTATCAAAATTCCGATCAAAATTGACCATGTCAATGTTGACTTCCTCAAAGCATAGATGCCTGTTTGAAAAGGAAATGACTATTTTTGGTTATGTTGCAATAGCAATGAATTGTTTTGTAACGCCACCATTGGGACACATTCTTATGTGTCATATCTATAGCGATGAATAGTTAGATACTGTTGCAATAGCGACAACAAATGATTAGTTCATCGCAACACCGACGATATTGGGGAGGATAGAAAAAAATTGAAAAAATTGACATTTTCTCTTGAATTTTTTGATAGTACGACCAATTTAGTCCGTACTGTCAGAATCCTTTCATCGAAATTTGATCCAAATGTACTAGTGTATGGATTAGATTCTTAGCCTCGTTCAATCATGTGGATTGGATTGTAGGAGGCTAGAGGTCACATTGCATACTCCATGTGGGAGTGCTCCTTATCCGGAGTGATCTATTCTTATAGAGTAAGATGAGTACTTGTCTATGTTACAAGGAGATCTTATCTCCTTGTATATTAGACAAAGTCTAATCTAATGTTGAATTTGAAAATTGTCTCTAAGAAGTGTCTAGGACTTATTAGAGTATGGTCAAATCAACAGTAGATATCTACTGAAATAATTTGACGGCATGTGAGGATATATCAACAAGGAAAAATTTCCTATGATGAAGAAATAACCAAGGAGTCAAGACAATCCATTGAATAAGTCCCAGAGAAAGTAGAAAGCAAGGAAGAACACAACTACCCTAGTAAAAGGGGTAAATTGACCCTAGAAGACAAAATGGCACATCACCTTAAAAAATAAATAAAGAATAAGTAAAATTACAATCTGACCTCAAAATTGAAAATCAAGTCAACTGAAGAATACAAATAGAAGTGTCCACACACTTCATTTCACATATTCACACATCGCATCTTCCTCTCTCAAGTGGTGCACACTTCTTAAGGAGGACTAGCAAAAGTCACATGAAGTAATTTTGGGGTTTTTTCTTACTCTCTTATTCTCTTGGAATATATATATCCTCGCTATGGTTTCTTGTGGAAAAAGGGCACACTATTGTGATAAATATTAATCTTCATGATTGGTATTTTGCTTGTATTGGATTAATTTCTTCCGAAATGTTTTTGATGGATTTCTCCGGTTTGGGTTTCCCAAGATAAATATTTGTGTCTCTTGTGCATGGTTATTCTTTTAGTGATCCTTGTTTTATTTTCCGCTGCAAATGAATGATGCTATAATTGTGGGATGAAATGAATTATGAAATTAAAGTTGAAAGATATGAAAATTATATTGGTATGTTAAAAATATAACATGGTATCAAAGCAGTGTCAAATAGAAGCCATTGCCAGAGACTAGTTCTGCCCTAGTCTAGAAACTAGGGCTTCCAATTTTGGACACTTCCCACCACAGTTTCAACTTGAAAGTGTTAGCATATTTCAATACTTCATCCTTGTCCTACCTAGCATTATTTATTTTAACTAGTTGTTGATGATGTCATTTTCCCCCTAGTAGTGTGCAAATGTCATCCAGGATCCATCTACCACCTAATGAGCCCTACATGCATCATTTTAGGACCACTTCATTCAGTTCCCTATTTTATAGGAACCTACGAAGTGCTCCAGTGAAGTCCACCTAAGTTAGTTGACTCTTGTGGGGGGTTAGAGCTGCAGATGCCACTGATTGTGGCCTCATGTGCCCTTTTCTTACTGGAATGCATGAAAAACTCACTATTGTTCCCTCCTTATCCAGTTAACTGATTATGTATTCAGTTAGTTGAGTTTAGGTTCATTTCAGTTGAGTTTGAGTCTTCTAGAGCACTCCAGTGGTGATAATCCCTATACTAGACCAAATGAGGTTCGAATTCTCCCGTGTGGTTCAAATTATCTCCATTGTATCATCATTGTTCATTATACTGATTATTGGATCATGTGACATTGTTATGCTCCTATCTGAGTTCTACTGCATAATTATTCTTCTGCTCTATTTTATTGCAGTTTTCACTCTTATTCAAATTTTATGCTCATTCTTTCTTTGTGAGGTATCCTCATCTCTTAGATCTATTGTGACTTATAATTTAACATGGTATCTGAGCCATTAAGTGAATAGGTTGAGCAGTTTCTTTCGGTAGTGCACCAGAAGCCTCTGGATTTCCACAACAAATCCTGGTTCCATTGCATTGAATTCATTAGAGAAATCCAATGAGGTCTATCCAGGTGTGAAGGATCGGGATACAAGTTCCTATTGTCCTAAAGCAGTGCTAAGTAGTATTCTACCTCCATTATTGAGATTTTTTTGCAAGTTATTCAAATTTTTTGAGTGTTGCAACAGTTTTTTGCAGTTGCAGCAGTTTTCACCTTGTATTCGCTTCATCAGTTGTAATGGAAAATTCGAACTCTCCTCTCTCTCTTAGGATCCTAACATCCTTCAATTACCTTGATTTGAGGGATGATATGAAGATGGTATTGCGAAAAAAATCACTATACATGGTGACAATTGGGAAGGATCCCGAACCACATTCAACTGTGGAGAAAACCAAGTATCTGAATAGATTGGATGAAGCATTTGGTTTCATGTGTATTCATATTTCCATAGATCTACTCTTCCACCTTGACATATTGAAGACCCCGAGATAATTATGGTTGAATTTAGAGACCCTCTTCGGAAAATAAGATGAGATAAGAGGCCATATTCTAGAAAATGAACTGTTGATTGCTCTACAACCGAGCAGTTTCAAGACCATTCAACAGTTCTTTTCAAAATTCAAATATATGGTTATGCAATGCAAGTCGTGTGGAATTGAGAATAAGGATGAGAATCTAGAGCTATCCGTTTTGAGAAAGTTAGGTCCTGAGTTATTCATCTTTATCTCTACCTTCCATTCTAGGAGAATGTCAATCCATGGTTGGAAGATTCCCTCCTTAGATGTTTTCACTGAATCTCTCATCCAAGAACAAATAAGTTGATCCAGGTGGGTTCCTTGAAGGCCTCCAAAGATCAAGCTCTTATGGATGGAGAAGAAAAAGGTGTGAATGGGAAGGGGAAGCACAAGGGCAAGGATAAGAGGCCATCTGAACCCAAGTTGAATTCCAAGTCAAGTCCATCAAAAGGAGCCTCTATCTCTAAGAAGGACAAACTGAAGAGATTTGAGAAATCCAAGTGTTCCTATTGCAAGAAAGGAAACCACCCAGAGAGATCTTGCATGCATAAGAAGATAGATCAGATGACCAACCTTCTTGAAAAACACAACATTGCCCTCTCAAAAGGTGCAAGAGATACTGATTCTGGAAGTGAGTCTGATGGTCATGAGAGATGCCATGCACTGAAGGATGGATTTTCAAAATCACAAGCCCTCCTCATAGATTCAGGAGCCTCTACCCACACGGTTTCCTCTAGAGAACCATTTTATTCTTTAGATATCAAAGATGGTCTGATTATTCACATGGGAGACAACTCTTAGATCTCTGCTGAAGGGAAGGGAACAATACATATGGAGCATGGGAAGTTCAAAAATGTTCTATTTGTGCCTTCTTTGTCAACAAATTTTTTTTTTTTTTTTTTTTTTGTATATCAGATGACTCACACAGGTTCACCGAAGAAATTGTTATTTGGTCTTGACATAGTTGAGATTGCAGATATGTCTACTGGGAAGATTATAGCGAAAGGGTTTGCAAACCATGCCTCCAAGGAATATGGATTCTCATTTTTTTTCCATACTCTCTGCCCACCCCATAAGAATGTGATGAATATCAAAGTGATATCTCTTCTAATGAAGATGATGATCAAGATCTTGATGTTGAGAATAAAGTTCAAGGAGATACAGATTCAGATCTGTTGATGTATATGTAACTTTGGAATGTATTTCACCTATGTATATTGTACTCCTATAGAGATGTTATTATTCCTCTAAACGGAAGTGTCATCATTTCTATTGACAAGTGTCGCAAATGTCGTAACTTGTTGTGATGGGTTATTAGACCATCGAGTGTGGGGTCGGATTTGATTAGTATAACCATGGGTTATTAGACTGAGTTAGACAAGTCGGCGCTGCTAGGTTATTAGGCAGGTCAGGTCATGTATAAATAGAGTGCCAGAGGCACTCTATTTAATCATCTCATTATTCACTTCTACATTACTCGGAAAGTGGTGCACTAGTGGAGGAGGAAGTTCAGCTACTAGTAGGACTATCTTTGTGTACTTTGGTTGTATCATTGCTCTTTCTATCTCTGAGGAAGTTTTGGGGTTTTTCACCTTTATGGTTTTCCCAATGAAACTCTGTGTGTCTATTGTCTCATGTGATTGCTTGGTGTGATTGATATGCATTTTTATAATTGATATGTTGTAGATGTTATTCTCTCAGTAAAGATCCTATAGTATGTTGAATTAATGCTAAAAAATTAACATGGTATCAGAGCTAACCTGAGACGAAGAGACTGTGTAGTTGTGGAAACTAGGGTTTCTTGTTTATTGGGTTTCTCTCCACAGAGCTTGAAAGGTAGTAGGGTATTTTGACTCTCCTCAGCAAGGCGCATCTTTCTGTCTAACCAAAATTCAATTCTGGGCACTTTCATTTTTGGCCCTAAAAATTATGGTTTCCACAAAAATAGGAATTTCTAAAATCTGAGGACATAGCTGGAAGCTCCTTGGAAAAATCAAAGTTTAGAGATTTGGATCGAGATTTTTGGTTGGGTGAAGCTTCAGGAAACTCAAACCCTAATTCAGGGTCCTACCTAGTGAATCCAAGAAGACTAAAAGGGAATTCTGAAGGGTGAAACTTTGCAGATTTCAAATTATGAATATCCTAGGTTGATCAACGCATCAAGGTGCATCTTTCTATCCTTTCAGAAAGTTGAAATTCACATTTTGAATTTTTAGGGTTTCTCTGACAAACCCTAATCCGGCACCAGAGCCAGATTTCTGCAAATCAAGTGGTAAGACCTAAATATTTTCTATTTTCATTTGAAGTACTCTTTAAGATGTCTCACCACACCAAGCTTAAGGATAAGCTTGAAGGGGCTGATAACTTCTGATCATGGAAGTATAGGATTGGGTTAATCCTGGAAGAAAATGAATTGGATACTTACATAAGTTTTGAGGTCCCTGTCCCAGAGGAAGAAGAGGCTAAGGCCTTACATAAGAAGAAATTGGTCAAGGCAACGAGGATCATTGTTGATTATATCAAAGACCATCTCATACCACATGTGTCATCTCTAAAGACACCCAAGGAGATGTTTGACTCTTTGACCAAGCTGTTTGAAGGGAAGAACATAAATCAGAAGATGACTCAACGGAACCAATTGAAAGGGGTAAAGCTTCAGAATGGAGAGACCATTCAATCCTATTTTTCTAAGGTCTCTCAAATCAAGGAACAACTTGTAGCTGTGGATGAAGTGGTGGAGAATGGTGAAATTGTTATGACTACTTTGAATGGCCTACCTAGGTCATGGGATTCCTTTATCCAAGGAATATGTGCAAGAACAAAACTGATCTCCTTCAGTAGACCATGGGAGGAATGCTCACAAGAAGAAGCAAGGTTGGTGGCCCGAGAATAAAATATGGAGAATGAAGATCAAGCTCTCACAGCACACACCAAGAAAGGAAATCCCAAGAGAGAGCCATCTCATTTCAAGAAATCTTCTCACCACCATTAGCATAAAGAGAAGAGAATATGTTTTACATGTAATGAGAAGGGACATATTGAGGTAAATTGTCCCAAGAAAAAAAAGGACAACAACTTCAACAAGAAGAAGAAGGGCACCAAAAGGAGGTACCATGCTCATGCTGTTGAGGATGATGAACCCCTCAAGAAGAAGGCTAGGGCAGAAAGTGATGCTTCAACAAGTGAAGATGAATATGTTCTTATCTCTGCTCTCACAAGTACTATCTCTCATGGATGTAATGATTGGCTTATTGACAGTGGGGCTTCCAAACACATGACTGGGTTTAAAGAATATTTTGTAAATCTATCTAAACATGAGTCACCCCATAAAGTAAAACTTGGGGATGACTATCAATATCCCATCAAGGGAAGTGGTGAAGCCTCCTACAACCTAGACTATAGGAAGTCTTTGAAGATGAAAGATGTACTATATCTACCTGGGCTCAAGAAGAACCTACTATCCATATCTGCATTTGATGCAAAAGGCATGACGGTTGCATTTGTAGATGGCCAAGTCCTAATGTGGCCAAAGGGTAAAACTATAGATGATGCAGTGGTGATTGGAGAGCAAGAGGGAGGATTGTACAAATTGAAGGGACAACCTGAACAAGCCATGGTGCATGAATCCATGGAGCCAAGTGAACTTTGGCATAGAAGGCTTGCACATGTGCACTACAGAGCACTACCAGTTGCGAGTAAAGTAGTAGAGGGTCTTCCTCAAATCAAGACAAAGCATGAAGGTGTTTGCAAAGGATGTGCAAAAGGAAAGAACATTAAGAAGGAACTTACAAGTAGTGAAAGTAAAGCAAAAGAAATCTTGGAAATTATCCACTCCGATGTATGCGGTTTGATGTCATCAAGTTCTCTGAGTGGGTATGTATACTATGTCTCTTTCATTGATGATTTCTCTAGGAAGACTTGGGTTTACTTCTTAAAGAACAAAGATGAAGTATTTGATAAATTCAGGGAATTCAAAGCATTGATGGAAAATCAAACTGATAAGAAGATCAAGACCTTCATATCCGATAATTGCAGAGAATTCACTTCAGGTGATTTCAAGAAGCTATGCAGTGATTCAGGTATTAAGAGGGAGTGGACTACTCCTTACAATCCACAGCAAAATGGAGTTGCAGAAAGGAAGAATAGAACTATCATGGAAGCAGCACGGGCAATGCTTCATGACCAAGATCTTCGTATGCATATATGGGCAGAAGAAGCTAGGACAGATATATATGTATAGAATAGAACACCTCACAAGATATTGGACAACAAGACACCAGAAGAGGTCTTTTCTGGTAAGAAGCCTGAAGTCAGCCATCTCAGAATATTTGGTTGTCTAGTATATACTCATGTTCCAAAGGAAAAGAGAACTAAGCTATATATTTCAGGAAAGAAGGGCATCTTTGTGGGTACATTGAAAGCTCGAAGGCTTATAGAATATACTTTCTAAGGTTCAAGAAGATTGATGTCAGCAGGGATGTAACATTTGATGAGGACCCAACTTATATCAAATCAAGGAAGACACTTGTTGAAGATCATGAAGAACCAAAGGAAATCATATTTCAAGATACCACTATGAATGAAGCAATTCCAAAAGCAACCCATGAAATTGAAGATCGACAAAAACCTATAGATCCACCCCTTGAAAAAATATCTCACAAGAGGAAACCCGCATGGGCTAGAGAGCTCATCCAAGATGCAGAAAGATATGGCATTCTAGAAGAGGAACACAGAGAAAGGAAGAGGACAAGGTCACACACTAGCTATGTTTCCTTGCTCTGTGACATTATGAACAAAGAACCTTCTAGTTATGAAGAGGCAGCAAAAAAGAAAGAATGGAAGGATTCCATGGTTGAGGAATACTAATCGATCATGAAGAATGATGTTTGGGATGTGGTCCCAAGACAAGAAGGGAAGTTTTTTGTGACTTCCAAGTGGATCTATAAGATCAAGCATGATGCAGATGGTACCATAGAGAAATACAAGGCAAGATTTGTAGCTTGTGGCTTCTCTCAGAAAGAGGGAATAGACTATGAAGAGACCTTTGCTCCTGTAGCTAGATACACTTCCATCATAACAATACTTGCTCTGGCTGCAATGATGAAATGGAAGATACACCAGATGGATGTCAAGAAATATTTATTGAATGGTGTAGTCGAAGAGGAAGTGTATGTTGAGAAGCCACTTGGTTTTGAAACACATGACAGAAAGTCATATGTGTGTAGGTTGAAGAAAACCTTGTATGGCTTAAAGATGGATCCTACGACTTGGTATGGTAGGATGGATAGTTTTCTATCAAGTTTGGGATTTACCAAGAGTAAAGCGGATTCTAACCTTTACTACAAGGTTGAGGAAGGCAATCCTGTGATTCTACTCTTGTATGTGGATATCCTGTTTGTTACGGGTGAGGATAGACTGATTGCCAACACAAAAAGGAAGCTTGCTGCTGAGTTCGAGATGAAGGACTTGGGGATGATGCACTACTTTCTAGGTATGGAGGTGTGGCAGAGTGTAGATGGAATATTCTTTGGACAAGGGAAGTATGCAGTAGAAATCTTGAAGAGGTTCGGGATGATGGACTGCAAGGCCATGGCCACACCTATGGCATCGAACCTGAAGATTTTGTGTGGTGCTTCATCTGATCCGGTTGATGTCACTGTGTATCGTCAGATGATTGGGTCCTTGATGTACCTTGATGTACCTAACGAACACGAGACAAGATATTTGCTTTGTGGTGAACACATTGAGCTAGTTCTGAACGGATCCCAAAGGTGTTCACCTGGTTGCTGTAAAGCATATTCTGAGGTACCTGAAGGGTATAATTGATTATGGGATCAAGTATGATGCGAATCAAAAGTTTAACCTACAAGGTTATGTTGATTCACATTGGGAAGGCAATGCTACAGATAGAAAGAGCACTTCTGGGTGCTGCTTCAGTATGGGATCAAGTGTCATCTCTTGGTTTAGCAAGAAGCAGTCTTGCATAGCACTGAGTACAACCGAAGCAGAGTACATTGCATCTTGTTTGGCTAGTTGTGAGGCAGTATGGCTGAGGAAGCTACTGTCTGAGTTATTTGATCTCCCGTTGGTGTTAAAATTTAATATGCTAAGACAGAAAATAGCAGCATTACATTCCATTTCACAATAATAGCATATACAGGATCACTGAAGAAACAACAAGCATAGCATAAACACAAGAGACACAGATTTATCCTGGGAAACCCTCATGGGGTAGAAAACCCAGTAAAGCTTCCTCAATATAGATGACCAGCAATATACAAAGATGCAAACCAAAGACATGATCTCCTTCTCCACCATAGCAGACCTCTCCTCCATAAGTGTGCCTCTCTCAAGTGTGTGTGTGTCAAATGAGGAACATACCTCCTCTATTTATACACTACACTGACATGTATTTTACACAAGTACATGTAGGCTCGTATTTAACCATTAGGTTAAATACCCTATTATAACTGACTAGGCCGACCCCCACATGGTGGGTCTAATAACCCTAGTTACCATAACCAATTCGGAGGAATAAACATCTCCAGATTCATAATATAATCACATCGGAGGTATGGAACATCTCCGGAATAAATAATATACAAATATAATATTCTTAGTGTTAATATTTAATATGCTAAGACTGAAAATAGCAGCATTACATTCCATTTCACAACAATAGCATATACAGGATCACTGAAGAAACAACAAGCACAGCATAAACACAAGAGACAGAGATTTATCCTGGGAAACCCTCATGGGGTAGAAAACCCAGCAAAGCTTCCTCAATATAGATGACCAGCAATATACAAAGATGCAAACCAAAGACATGATCTCCTCCTCCACTATAGCAGACCTCTCCTCCACAAGTGCGCCTCTCTCAAGTGTGTGAGTGTGTCAAATGAGGAACACACCTCCTCTATTTATACACTACTCTGATATGTATTTTACACAAGTATATGTAGGCTCGTATTTAACCATTAGGTTAAATACCCCATTATAACTGACTGGACCGACCCCCACATGGTGGGTCTAATAACCCTAGTTACCACACCCAACTCGGAGGAATAAACATCTTTGGATTTATAGTATAATCACATCGGAGGTATGGAACATCTCCGGAATAAATAATATACAAATATAATATTCTTTGAAGTTACAATATCTCAACACTCCCCCTTAACAAGAAGGATATTATAACAACATCTGCACGAGCAAGGAGTCATCAACATCATACATGATACATCTATAAATCATTGGAAGCTTTCTCAACATCATCAGTAACTCAAGCAGTTACTGGAACATCTTCAATACTGGGACATCGACATCTTCAGTATTGAGTCTTTATCTTCTGTAGCACTTGAACAGCTACAATAATATCATCATCTGGATCCTCATGATTATCGTCATCACACGATCATCAACATCGTCATCTCACGATCATTAGCATCGTCATCACACGATCATCAGCATCGTCATCACACGATCATCGGCATCGTCATCACATGATCATCAGCATCGTCATCTCACGATCATCAGCATCGTCATCACACGATCATCAGCATCGTCATCTCACGATCATCAGCATCGTCATCTCACAATCATCAACATCGTCATCACACGATCATCAGTATCATCATCACACGATCATCAGCATCGTCATCACACGATCATCAGCATCATCATCACACGATCATCAGCATCGTCATCAATACAGGTATCCATAAAAATACAAGTATCCTCATCATTAGTACAAGTATTCATGCCAATACAAGTATACATATCATCAATACAAGTATCCATACCGATACAAGTAACCACATCATCAATACAAGTATCCTACCGATACAAGTAACCACATCATCAATACAAGTATCCTACCGATACAAGTAACCACATCATCAATACAAGTATCCTACCGATACAAGTAACCACATCATCATAAAAAAAATCACTTTCTCGGAGACCAATCATCTACGGATCAATTCAGGGACCAAAGTCCGGGGATGATACAATCCCCACTTCTCGGAGACCACATGTCTACGAATCAATTCAGGGACCGAAGTCTGGGGATCATACAATCCCCACTTTTCGGAGACCACACGTCTACGGATCAATTCAGGGACCGAAGTCCGGGGATGATACAATCCCCACTTCTCGGAGACCACACGTCTACGGATCAATTCAGGGACCAAAGTCCGGGGACGATGCAATCCCCTACCTGTTCATTCAGGACTTCATTATCGGAGATCCAGTCTACGGCTCAATTCTGGGACCTCAGTCCGGGGAAGATACAATCCCCTACCTGTTCATTCAGGACTTTATTATCGGAGACATCATGTCTACGGCTCAATTCTGGGACCTCAGTCCGGGGAAGATACAATCCCCTACCTGTTCATTCAGGACTTTATTATCGGAGACCCAGTCTACGACTCAATTCTGGGACCTTAGTCCGGGGAAGATACAATCCCCTACCTGTTCATTCAGGACTTTATTATCGGAGACCCAGTCTACGGCTCAATTCTGGGACCTCAGTCCGGGGAAGATACAATCCCCTACCTGTTCATTCAGGACTTTATTATCGGAGACATCATGTCTACGGCTCAATTCTGGGACCTCAGTCCGGGGAAGATACAATCCCCTACCTGTTCATTCAGGACTTTATTATCGAAGACCCAGTCTACGGCTCAATTCTGGGACCTCAGTCCGGGGAAGATACAATCCCCTACCTGTTCATTCAGGACTTTATTATTGGAGACATCATGTCTACGGCTCAATTCTGGGACCTCAGTCCGGGGAAGATACAATCCCCTACCTGTTCATTCAGGACTTTATTATTGGAGACATCATGTCTACGGCTCTCTTTAGGACTGAAAGTCCAGGGATGATCCAATCCCCTCAACTGTCCACTAAGGACTTCATTCTCGGAGACCTCACGTCTACGGCTCTCTTTAGGACTGAAAGTCCAGGGATGATCCAATCCCCTCAACTGTCCACTAAGGACTTCATTCTCAAAGACCTCACGTCTACGGCTCTCTTTAGGACTGAAAGTCCAGGGATGATCCAATCCCTTCATTCTCGGAGACCTCACGTCTACAGCTCTCTTTAGGACTGAAAGTCCAGGGATGATCCAATCCCCTCAACTGTCCACTAAGGACTTCATTCTCGGAGACCTCACGTCTACGGCTCAATTCAGGGACCAAGGTCCAGGGATGATACAATCCCTTCAACTGTCCACTAAGGACTTCATTCTCGGAGACCTCACGTCTACGGATCAATTCAGGAACTGAAGTCCAGGGATGATACAATCCCTCTTCTTTATCGGATATACCTGTCTACGGCTCACTTTAGAACAAGTGTTCAAGGATGATACAATCCTCACATGTATTCTCATCAATACAAGTACAAGTATCCTCAACCATACAAGTACATTAATCAATACATGTATCATCAAAAGTATGTATTCTTACCAATACATATTATCATCAAAAGCATGTATTCTCACCAATACATATAACATCAAAAGCATGTATAAGTAAAACTAAGTATTCTAAGTATACGAGTCCTAAATCTAAATATTTCTAAGTATCTAGGTGTAGAGAACAGGTTACCTCATCATCGACCTTGTCGTTCGATGAGACAAACTCATCATCAGTGACTATACTACTCCCCCTTTCGAGGAGGGTCCTTTTGAACTACACCAAGCTTGTCTCGGAAGTATTCAAATTTCACTCGAGACAGAGGTTTGGTTAGTATGTTGGTAGCTTCTTCACTTGAGGTAAAGGTTTGGTTAGTACAATGGTAACCTGTTACAAATTCAAACTTTATAGTTCCTTTCCGCGTCATATCTTGTTTGTTCCCTATGTTCTTTGACTTATCATGGAACACTAGATTCTATGTCATCTTGATACAACTTTAATTATCACATAGGATCTCAGTTGGTTCTATCTCTAAGTCAAACAATCCTGAAGCCAAACTTCTTCACAACTAGCGGAGCAAGTAGCCATATATTCCGCTTGTGCTGAGAGCCACACTAGACTGCTTCCAGCTAAACCACGAGATCATGGGTAATCCCAGACAATAACATCCTCTCGATGTGTTCTTCCTGTCTGATACACTTCCTGCCCAATCAGAATCTGAATAACCATCTGAAGTCATGATCTTCAAGATAGCATTCTATCGTGTCCTTTATGTGCCTCATCACATGCTTTGCAACTATCAGGTGAACACATCTAGTTTCCACTAGATACTGACTCAAGGTGTTCACAACAAAGCATATATCTAATCTAGTATATGTTAGATACATCAATGACCCAATAATTTGACTGTACAGAGTTATATCCACTAACTCTGATGAGTCATCCCCTAACAGCTTCAAGTTGGAATCCATAAGAGTGGCCATTCCAACACCTCAAGTTCTTTTAATATTTCTCAGCATACTTTCCTTGGTTGAGAAATATTCCTTCTGAGCCTTGCCATACTTCCAGACCTAGGAAGTAAAGCATCAATTTGAGATCTTTCATTTTCATTTCTGCATTGAATGATCTTCTGCATATCTATCTGTGCCATCTCTCGTTAGATGGGTCTACTGATATGAGCCTCAATATCATTCGAACTCTGTGGTGAGTTCCTTCTTGCATCCATGTCATCTGTGTATAGAAATCATATTCAACCTTGTAGCAAAGGTTGAGATCCACATCACCCATGGTGATCATTAAGCTTATCAATTTATTATCGATCCTGGGAACCCATACAAAACCTGATTCACATTTCTTCTTTAATTACACCATTAAGATAATGGTCTTATCTAGCCACTTGGAGCAAACATTTCATCATGATTCTCTTCCTCTTTCTAGGAGAATCTTCTAGCCACAAGCCTTCTATAGTGTGTTTGATTTGTAAATCCTTTGTTGATCATCCATCGCTTGTTCAGTGTTCATCATTCATCATGATCTTTCCTACAAATCAAAATTAAGTATATGATTAGTAATACTTCATAATCATCAAATCATATTGTCATGATAACCTATTATGCATACGAATATTATTTACATAGTTATGAAACTATTTTGACCAATACTTTGGCACAACACTTTTCCATATTCTGTATGCATACAGTGGCTATCTAGATGCCTTCCATCTCTACCAGAACATACTATCGAGAGTGTGCACATCTCTCAGCATGTCAGCAAAGAGGTTTCATTCTAGACAAGCAACAATGGAATGTTTGTCCAACTTACCAATCAGATGCATATTAGTAGTATACTGTTCAATGCTCTATGATTGTTTACACTCAGCATCATATATTCTAAGAATACAAATATGCATACAAGCAATATCATTTACTATTTCAAATAACAACTCAAATACTTATCTTTTATGTTTGTGTGGTTTCTTCCTGCTTGATCTTCTATATGTCTTTTGAACTTCTATTCATTCTGTACCACTGTGCATGTTCAAGTGTCATCCTCATGATCTCATACACAAACATACACCCATTAGTATGTTCTAAATGTTATCAAAACATTATAGTTCTAAATTCTTGAAAAATGTATAGTCATGATTATAGTTAATAAACATTAGTATTCAAGATTTCAGGGAAGTATTCTTTTACTCATGCATATCATCAATCAAGATAAAAGACATAATATGCATAATCCCTTGATTACTAACTTTATGAATAAGCACAACCAATCATACCAAGTATACTTATATAAGGGATCCTAACACAAGGTAAGATTCATGGGAAACATACCTGGATTAGTATACCTACTTAGTTATGTACAACATACCTAAACAATCTCTTCAATGATTTAGAGATCCTGAGCTAGAACCTGCATGTCTCATAGGTTAAGCATAATATAACAAAGTCATACATACCTTGTAAGTAGAACAAAGATTATGGATGAGTCTTTGTCTTCATGTTTTCATGGTCATGGAACCTGATTTTTCTTTTGTGATGTACCTGTATCTTGTTAGCAGACAACATCAACCTCACACAACATCATAATGCATTAGTACAATCATATAGCCCTAATCAATGAATGTATTTGATCATTCACATGCATTCATACTGTTACTAGGGTGATAAGACAATTCTCACATTAATCAAGATTGTACTAATAAATAATATGAAGACAAACACATCATAAACTTAATCAAGAATTAGATTTCAAGACATACCTGAGCCTCCTTAAGTCATACCTGTCGAGACTTCTTGTAGTCTTCTTATGTAAGGCCTTAGCCTCAACTCCCCCTGAAACTTGATCTGGAGCTTGATTAGGGTTTTTCTAGAGAAACCCTAAAAATTCAATCTTTGACTTTCACACTTCTGAATGAAAGAATATGTCTTGCTGAGCTGATCAAACTAGCATACTTCAATTTTGGAATTTCCAAAATTTGACCCCTCAAAATTGCCTTTGAAACTTCTGGATCTTCTGGACAGGGTCCCGAACTAGGGTTTGATGAAGCCCACCCTTCTGCCCAAACAAAAGGTTTGATCCAAGGCTCTAAACTCTTATTTTTCTTAGGAGTTTCCAGGCGTGGTTACAGACTTCAAAAATTCCAACTTTTGCTGAAGCCCTAATTTTCCATCTTTCCGATCAAAATCCTGAACTGGGGTTTGATCAAGCCCGGTCTTCCACCCAACCAAAAAATTTGATCTTGGTCTCTAAATTTTGATTTTCTTGAGTAGCATTCAGCCGTGGACTCCGATTCCAAAAATTCTAACTTTCTCCGAAACCCTAAATTCCGGAAGCCATGAATAAAGGTGCTCGAAAAATAATTCTGTTTTGACAGAAATATGTACCTGATTGTTTCTGCTATAACTCTGAAATTTTTGCGCCACAGGGTCTGAAACCCATTTTCTACAGTAGCCTGACCTGTCATCTTTCCATCCTGATAGGTCTGACCTCAATTGGATTTTCTGAGAGAGAGTTATGCCAAGTGTCGCAAAGTGACCTGTTTATGAGATAAAACAGGAGAGCGAACTTGTACGGCGTGCCACGTGTCACTGGTTCACCTTCGGATTCTGAAAACGTTTCCTGAGATAGTAAAGTCTGTGTACTACCTGTAAATTTTTACGAAATTTCATTTGGAGCTTCCTAGCCCAAGTTATGACCTTTTTGCTAAGGTTACCTGATTTTGACTGAGATCTGGAAGAGGCAGAAACCCTAACTTGTACTGATCATAACTCATAAAGTACAATGAATCTGAGGGTGCCCTTTGGACACAAGGTACCTGGGGATGTTATCTTCGACCTGTAAACGTTTCAGACCCTGAAAATTTTCATAAATGGATTTATAGCGAAAGTTCCACGATGATTGGTTTTTGCTATGTAAAACCCTAACCTTCAAATTGTCGTAAGTAAAGCAAGTGTCGTAAGTGCCATACCTTGCCTTCCTTCAGGTTAGCTCTGATACCATGTTAATATTTAATATGCTAAGACTGAAAATAGCAGCATTACATTCCATTTCACAACAATAGCATATACAGGATCACTGAAGAAACAACAAGCACAGCATAAACACAAGAGACAGAGATTTATCCTGGGAAACCCTCATGGGGTAGAAAACCCAGCAAAGCTTCCTCAATATAGATGACCAGCAATATACAAAGATGCAAACCAAAGACATGATCTCCTCCTCCACTATAGCAGACCTCTCCTCCACAAGTGCGCCTCTCTCAAGTGTGTGAGTGTGTCAAATGAGGAACACACCTCCTCTATTTATACACCACTCTGATATGTATTTTACACAAGTATATGTAAGCTCGTATTTAACCATTAGGTTAAATACCCCATTATAACTGACTGGGCCGACCCCCACATGGTGGGTCTAATAACCCTAGTTACCACACCCAACTCGGAGGAATAAACATCTTCGGATTTATAGTATAATCACATCGGAGGTATGGAACATCTCCGGAATAAATAATATACAAATATAATATTCTTTGAAGTTACAATATCTCAACACTTAGAAGTTACAATATTCAACAGTTGGATGCTACTGGTATCTATTGTGACAACCAGAGTTGTGTGAAGCTTTCTGAGAACCCGGTGTTCCATGACAATTCGAAGCACATTGAGATCAAATATCACTATATCAGGGATATGGTGCAGAGAGGAGTAGTGAAGCTCTTGTATGTTGCGACGGATGAGTAGACTGCAGATGTGTTGACGAAACCACTAGCCAGAGTGAAGTTTGATTACTTCAGAGAGAGGCTTGGTGTTCTTCAGATTGATGACACTTCGAGGAAGAAGTGATGGACACATTTGTAGGAGCCATTCCTGGCATGGTGAGATGAGGATCCTTCCCATGGTTATGGATGTAAGCACTGGATGATGAGCATCAGGATGATGCTCCAGTTATTGCTCTGTATGCATCATGTTGGATGCTTGTCATGATTAGGTGGATCATGTATTTGTATATTTATTAGGTGGATACATTGTATGATCAGGATGATCATAGATGATGAGCTTCAGGATGTTTCTCCAGATGATATGTATCAGCTAGATACATTGTTTGATTAGGATGATCATGGATGACGAGCTTCATAATGTTACTCCAGATGATATGTGTCAAGATGATGCTATGATGATGATCAGGATGATCATGTGATGATATACATCAGAATGATGTATGATGAGTATCGGGTTGATGCTCTGTGGCCATGGACAGGTTGTGCAGATGAGCATGTAAGTTGACCTAGGAGATCCGATAGGTTGGGCTGTGTTCTCGTAATCAGTCTTGGGATGCTCTTTCGAGTCATTGCTCTGGGAGGACATGTAATATTGCCCTGAGAGATCCGATAGGTTGGGCTATGTGCCCGTAATAAGTCCTGGGATGCTCTTTCGAGGTTTTGTCCTATGGCATGTAATGTAGCCCTGGGAGATCCGATAGGTTGGGCTGTGTTCCCGCCCGTAATAAGTTCCAGGATGCTCTTTCAATATTTTGCCATGTAGCCCTAGGAGATCTGATAGGTTGGGTTGTGTGCTCGTAATAAGTCTTGGGATTCTCTTTCGAGGTTGTGTGGCATAAATCCTAGATGCGTTCTAGGTCCCATCCAGTATGAAAAAGAACTGGCTTTGTGGAGAAAATCCTAGATGCGTTCTAGGTCCCATCGAGTATGAAAAAGGACTAGCTCTGTGGCGGAAATCCTAGATGTGTTCTAGGTCCCATCCAGTATGAAAAAGGACTGGCTCTGTGGTAGAAATCCTAGATGTGTTCTAGGTCCCATCCAGTATGAAAAAGGACTGGCTTTGTGGCGGAAATCCTAGATGCGTTCTAGGTCCCATCCAGTATGAAAAAGGACTCGCTTTGTGGCGGAAATCCTAGATGCATTCTAGGTCCTGTCCAATATGAAAAAGGACTGGCTCTATGGTAGAAATCCTAGATTTGTTCTAGGTCACATCCAGCATGAAAAAGGGTTGGCTTTGTGATGCATCCCGCATGAAAAAGGGATGGCTTTGTAGATGATGAAGACCTGCAGGTGGTAGGCCTACATCCAGTAGATCAGAGATTGATTGAGATAGAAGCAATAGTGACAATGATGTTGATTCGATGATGATGATCTAGAGAAGAAGACTTGTGCTAGCAGATTTGTGTCGATGTGAGGCACCTACAACAATTAATTAATACGAATATGCAAAATAGCAGAAATGACAGAACTCAGAATCACTTTTATATTGATCACAGGCCACTTCGAGGGGGAAACCTCCTATGAGCAAGCTCAATACAAATAACTTCACGGTCCTTCATAGGTCTCAACACATACTTATATACTAATTCTAGGCACCAATACTATAGGTCGAAACCATGGGCCATTACAAACTATGGATCAACAATACTACGGGCGACTTACAAAGCATATGCGCCAACAACAATAACACAAACTATTGATCAACAAATACTACGGGACGACTTACAAAGCATATGCATCCAATAACAACATACTAACAAAGTAAAGACATGGGTTCCTAACATCTCCTCCCTCTTAAAAAAAGCTTTGTCCTCAAAGCTTTAGATGTGGAAATTGTTGTTGAATCTGAAGGAGTGGTTCCCATGTAGCATCCTATGGTTGCATGCCATGCCACTGAATTAAGACCTTTGTGATAGAGCGAGAGAGAAGCTGACGTGTGCACCGATTGAGAATGGCCTCTGGCTCCAAAAGGATGGATCCTTCATTATCCAGTTCAGGTAAAATCGTTTGTCCGCTGATGTTGGTGCCAAGAACTTTCTTCAGACAAGAGACATGAAATACTGGATGAATGCGGGAAGAAGGAGGAAGTTCCAATTTATAAGAAACAAACCCAATCTTCTGAAGAATCCAATATGGCCCATAGAACTTTGGAGCGAGCTTATGATGCCCTTTGAGTTTCAAGGAGGATTGTTTGTACGACTAGAGATGAAGAAAAACCATATCGCCGACTTGAAAAGTGCACTCTGAACAGTGCTGATCAGCTTGTTGCTTCATGTGAAGATTGTCCCTCAAAATGCGAAGAATCTGATCGCGGTTTCGAAGGACCGTGGCAACTTCCTGAACTGGTGAACTGGTGGGGGTGTATGGAAGAAGAGCTGGAGGTGCCTGACCATAGACTGCTTCATATGGGGTCATTTTAGAGGCAGTGTGGTAAGAGGTATTGTACCACCATTCAGCGAGATGGAGCCACTTTTCCCACTGATGTTGTTGTTCCGAGGTGAAGCAACGAAGATAAGTTTCCAAGCATTTATTGACAATTTCAGTCTGACCATCTATTTGTGGGTGATACCCTGAACTCATCTTCAGTTTGGTGCCAGTGTGGCGAAATAGTTCTATCCAAAAATGACTGGTGAAAGTTGTATCACGATCCGAGACAATGGAAGAAGGGATGCCATGAAGATGAAAGATCTGGTCCATAAAAAATTGAGCGACAGAGGAGGCTGTATAGGGATGGCTGAGAGCACAAAAATGACTATATTTGGAGAGGTGATCAACCACAACGAGAATCACTGTCTTCCTGCCAGATTTAGGGAGCCCTTCAATGAAATCCATAGAAATATCTGTCCAAATCCGTGTAGGTATGGGCAAGGGTTCAAGCAATCCTGGAAGGAGTGTTGTTTCACCCTTATTGCACTAGCAGGTATCACATTCGGCCACCATCTGTTGAATTGTCCTTTTCATGCCTTGCCAAAAGAAGTTACGCCGTGCTCGTTCATACGTTTTGAGGAACCCAGAGTGCCCTGCCAATGAAGAAGCATGGATTTCATAGAAGATAGCCTATTGAATATCTGTGCTCTGGGGAAGCACCAGATGACCCTTGTATCGTAGAGAAGCACCATCCCAAGAGTAATGTGGTACAGCAGAAGGGTTTTTGGTCAAGCGTTGGATGATTTGAGATAGGGAAAAGTCATTGACATAACCCTGTTGAATAGATTGCAACCAATTTGGAACAGGCATAGAAATAGCTGAAAGAGAACCTTGGGCATCAAATGTGCGAGAAAGAGCATCTGCCACAATATTGTCTTTACCCTTCTTGTAAGTGATCTCATAGTCATAACCCATGAGTTTGCTAACCCATTTCTATTGTGTCGGGGAGGAGACACGTTGGTCCAAGAAATATTTCAGACTCTGGTGATCAGTCTTGATGCATAAATGATTCCCTAATAGGTATGGGCGCCACTTCTGTACTGCATGCAAAATAGCCATCATTTCCTTCTCATAGGTAGAGGCAGCTAAATTCTTACCTGAAAGGGCTTTGCTGGTGAACACAATGGGTTTTCATCTTGAAGGAGAACAGCACCAAGTCCATTGCTGCAAGCATCACTCTCAATAGTGAAGGGCTTGGAAAAATCAGGCATAGCTAGCACAGGTGTAGTACACATAGCTTGTTTTAGTTTGTCAAATGCACACTAAGAAGCAGGTGTCCATGTAAAAGTATCCTTTTTCAATAGAGTAGTTAATGGAGCTGAAATCTTCCCATAATCCTTGACAAACTTGTGGTAGTAGCCAATCAACCCCAAAAAACCACAAAGGCTCTTGAGTGTCTGAGGATGCAGCCAATTGTTCATGGCATCGATTTTGGTAGGATCCACGCGAACCCCTTGTGCTGAGATAATGTGCCCGATATACTCAACTTCCTTCTGTCCAAAAACACATTTAGACTGCTTGGCATGGAGATGATGGTCAGAGAAAAGTTGCGTGACAAGATCTAGATGCTGGAGATGTTCATCCCATGTTTTATTGTAGATGAGGATATCATCAAAGAATACCAGAATGAATTTCCGCAAGTAGGGTCGAAATATTTTATTCATTAAGGCCTGGAATGTGGAAGGAGCATTAGTGAGGCCAAAGGGCATGACCAAAAACTCATAATGGCCATCATGTGTGCGAAAAGCTGTTTTAGGAATATCATCCTCATGAACCCGAATTTGATGATACCCAAAACGAAGATCCAACTTGGAGAAAAAGTGAACCCCATGAAGCTCATCAAGAAGCTCATCAACAATAGGAATTGGAAACTTATCCTTGATGGTGAGGTGATTAAGTGCTCGGAAGTCAATGCAGAGGTGCCATGACCGATCTCTTTTGTGGACAAGAATAACTGGAGAAGAAAAGGAACTAGTGCTTGGGTGAATAATACCTTGCTTCAATAAGTCCCGAACAAGCATTTCAATCTCCATTTTTTGGTGAAATTGGTAGCGATAGGGCCTGATGTTGGGAGGAACGCTGCCAGGAAGGAGCTGAATATGATGGTCTTCTGGCCTGGAAGGTGGCAATCCCACTGGTTCAGCAAAGACACCTGTATATTGATCCAGAATTTGTTGTAGATCCAAAGGAGTAGTGGAGACCACTGATGGTTGCATCTGGATGGAATGGATCTGAGCGATGACACCATGTGAATTCTTCTTGAGGATTTTTTCCATGCGATGTGAACTGATGATGCTGAGAGAACCTGGTTGTAATCCTGTCAATGTGTGTTTTTGTCCATTGAGGGAAAACTGCATCCAAAGTTCAGCAAAATCCCATAAGATAGGGCCAAGTGTGCGTATCCATTGAGTGCCCAAAACCACATCACATCTGCCTAAGGGCAAGGAAAACATGTCAGAGCGCAAGGTATAATCTCCCATAGAGATACGCACATTTCGACACTTCCCTTTGCAAGGTAAGGTGCCCCCATTGGCAACCATGACTTCAAAGTTGGAGCAAGGATGGATAAAACAATCAGCTTGTTTGGCGATCCGAGGGTCAATGAAATTATGAGTGCTACCAGAATCAATGAGTATTGTAAGAGGAAGCTTCTTGAAGTAACCCCTGACCCGCATTGTTTGAGGGGTGGTGATTCCAGCTAAAGCATGGAGAGATATCTCTGGCTGGTCATCCTGAGACAGAGGGTCAATAGGCAGTTCCTGAATGTCGACCGGAGCATCCAGTGTTTCTGGATCTTCGTCACCAATTTCAGAGGCAGGCAGAGACTCCACATCCAAGAGATAGAGCTTTTGTTGAATACATCTATGTCCCCGAGTGAATTTCTCATCACAATTATAGCAAAGCCCCTTTTCTCTGCATGCTTGCATCTATGTTTCAGACAAATGCTTGATAGGAGTCAGTCGAGGAGCCTGCGGTATAGGTGGTCGCTGAGAACCCATATTTCGGAAGGGAACAAAAGTGTGCTTGGAGCGTTGTTGGGCTGCAATCTTGTCTTCTGCCAACTTAGCCAACCCGAGGGCTGCCATAATTGTGTTGAGACAGAATATTTTGACCTCAGAGCAGATGGAATCCTTTAGACCACTGATAAAACAACTCCAGTAAAAGTCATCAGACAATCCTTCAGTGTGGTTGGCTAGATTCTCAAATTCGGTTTGATACTCTCTTACCGTGCCAATTTGGCGAAGTTTAGTGAGGGCTCTTGTGAAGTCATCAAAAGCACTAGGACCAAATCATTGCAAAAGGAGCTGGCAAAAGTCTGGCCATTTGGGCTCTGGATAAGCCTTGATGTACCAACGGTACCATTGAAGAGCTTCCTGTTCCAAGTGAAAGGATGCCAGCGGAACTTTGTTGACATCAAAAGTATTATGCAGACTGAAATACTGTTCTACATGATAGATCCATCCAGTTGGATCCGTACCATTGAAGCGAGGGAAATCAAGCTTCGGACCACGAAAATTGCTGGAAGAGGAGAACCCATTGTCTGATGAAGACTCAGACTGTCGTTTGTTGTTCATAGCTGAATGTTCAAGATGGAGGCCGAGAAATTTTTCATCCAGATCCTGGAGTTTGGCTTGGATGGCTGCAAGTGCTTCCTCCATGGTTTTTGCTCCTACACGGGTGACAACCATAACCAAGAGTTTTTTTTTTTTTTTTTTCGGTTGACTGGGTAGGAAAACAAAAATAGAAACTACTTCAGTAAGGAAAAATATGGACTAGGGAAAAAATCTGAAGGGTAATTGGGGTTTGACTAGGTTTTGGACACTGTTGAAAAGACAAGGAAACAAAAATGAGGATTCCAGAAGCGGGGTGAAAGAATGGAAAAATTTGGCAGAGGGGGACAAAGAAGCAGAATTCAGAAATGAACTCTGTGGTAAAATTTGAGGGTGATTGGGTGAAATCTGAGGAAGTTATGGCAAACCCTAAAAATAGACTAATGTGGGATTTCGGGCTTTAGGAAGGGGAATTTTGGATAGGGTCCTCAAGAATGAAATATGCAGAATGGGGCGACAGGAGTTCCCCGAAAATTTCAAGGGAAACAGAGGGAAAACAAGAGAGATCTGAAACGGCGCCGAATGGATTGAAAATGGCTGGATCTGGAATGGCTTGCAAAATGGATCTGAACGACTGGATGTAAAACAACGCAGCAACGATCGACGATAGTTTAGCTGAAATTAGATATGGACCCCAGGTATGTGCGGCTTCCTAACAGTTCAAGGGTTTCACTCGGCCACCAATGCTATTTGACAGCTTGCGTATTGGGGCAGTACCCCTCACTCCACGGCTCACGTAAAAATGATAACCGCTTTGCCACAATCGAAAGCTCTTAGTTTACCTCACGGGTGGGAACTAGTCAATCAAGTAGGGGTCGTTTCCCTTTTCGCTGGCAAGTCCTCTCAATGGGCCAGCTACTTCGGGGTTCCTATGGTACTCCTCACAATGAGTTTTAGGGCTTATGCCCAAGTACTTCCCACAGTTAAGTGGATAGGGATTATTCCCAAATCTGAACCTGCAACAGATGCGAAAAAAAATTTTGGCAGAAATTTCACCCAGCGAGCCCAAGAAAGTGCTCTGATACCAGATGTGAGGCACCTGCAACAATTAATTAATACGAATATGCGAAATAGCAGAAATGACAAAACTCAGAATCACTTTTATATTGATCACAGGCCACTTCGAGGGGGCAACCTCCTATGAGAAAGCTCAATACAAATAACTTCACGGTCCTTCATAGGTCTCAACACACACTTATATACTAATTCTAGGCGCCAATACTATGGGTCGAAACCATGGGCCGTTACAAACTATGGATCAACAATACTACAGGCGACTTACAAAGCATATGCGCCAACAACAATAACACAAACTATTGATCAACAAATACTATGGGACAACTTACAAAGAATATGCGTCCAACAACAACATACTAACAAATTAAAGACATGGGTTCCTAACAGTCGAGAAATACCTTCCTAGTTAAGAGGGAGTGTTAATGTATATGTAACTTTGGAATGTATTTCACCTATGTATATTGTACTCCTATAGAGATGTTATTATTCCTCTATATGGAAGTGTCCTCATTTGTATTGACAAGTGTCGCAAGTGTCGTAACTTGTTGTGATGGGTTATTAGACCACCGAGTGTGGGGTTGGCCCTGATTAGTATAACCATGGGTTATTAGACTGAGTTAGACAAGTCAGCCCTGCTAGGTTATTAGGCAGGTTAGGTCATGTATAAATAGAGTGCGGGAGGCACTCTATTTAATCATCTCATTATTCACTTCTACACTACTCAGAAAGTGGCGCACTATTGGAGGAGGAGGTTCAACACTTTTAATGAAATATGTTTTAGTTGATTGCTCTACAACCGAGCAGTTTCAATACCATTCAACAGTTCTTTTCAAAATTCAAATATATGGTTATGCAATGCAAGTAGTGTGGAATTGAGAAGAAGGATGAGAATCTGGATCTATCCATTCTGAGAAAGCTAGGTCTTGAGTTATCCATCTTTATCTCTACCTTCCATTCTAGGAGAATGTCAATCCATGGTTGGAAGATTCCCTCCTTAGATATTTTCACTGAATCTCTCATCCAAGAACAAATAAGTTGATCCGGGTGGGTTCCTTGAAGGCCTCCAAAGATCAAGCTCTTATGGATGGAGAAGCAAAAGGTGTGAATGGGAAGGGGAAGCACAAGGGAAAGGATAAGAGGCCATTTGAACCCAAGTTGAATTCCAAGTCAAGTCCATCATAAGGAGCCTCTATCTCTAAGAAGGACAAACCGAAGAGATTTGAGAAATCCAAGTGTTCCTATTGCAAGAAAGGAAACCACCTAGAGAGATATTGCACGCATAAGAAGATAGATCAGATGACCAACTTTCTTGAAAAACACAACATTGCCCTCTCAAAAGGTGCAAGAGATATTGATTCTGGAAGTGATTCTGATGGTCATGAGAGATGCCATGCACTAAAGGATGTATTTTCAAAATCACAATCCCACCTCATAGATTTAGGAGCCTCTAAGCACATGGCTTCCTCTAGAGAACCATTTTCTTCTTTAGATATCAAAGATAGTTCGATTATTCACATGGGAGACAACTCTCAAATCTCTGCTGAAGGGAAGGGAACAGTACATATGGAGCATGGGAAGTTCAAAAATGATCTATTTGTGCCTTCTTTGTTGGCAAATTTGTTTTATGTATATCAGATGACTCAAACAGGTTCACCGAAGAAATTGGTATTTGGTCCTAACATAGTTGAGATTGCAGATATATCTACTGGGAAGATTATAGCGAAAGGGTTTGCAAACCATGCTTCCAAGGAATATGGATTCTCAATTTGTTTTCCATACTCTCTGCCCACCCCATAAGAATGTGATAAATATCAGAGTGATATCTCTTCTAATGAAGATGATGATCAAGATCTTGATGTTGAGAATAAAGTTCAAGGAGATACATATTCAGATATGTTGATTTATATGTAACTTCGGAATGTATTTCACCTATGTATATTGTACTCCTATAGAGATGTTATTATTCCTCTATATCGAAGTGTCGTCATTTGTATTGACAAGTGTCGCAAGTGTCATAACTTGTTGTGATGGGTTATTAGACCACCGAGTGTGGGGTCAGCCCTGATTAGTATAACCATGGGTTATTAGACTGAGTTAGACAAGTCGGCCCTACTAGGTTATTAGGCAGGTCAGGTCATGTATAAATAGAGTGCGGGAGGCACTCTATTTGATCATCTCATTATTCACTTCTACACTGCTCGGAAAGTGGTGCACTAGTGGAGAGGAGGTTCAGCTGCTAGGAGGACTATCTCTGTGTACTTTGGTTGTATCATTGCTCTTTCTATCTCTGAGGAAGTTGTGGGGTTTTTCACCTTTATGGTTTTCCCCAGTGAAACTCTGTGTGTCTATTGTCTAATGTGATTGCTTGGTGTGATTGATATGCATTGTTATACTTGATATGCTATACATGTTATTCTCTCAGTAAAGATCCTAGAGTATGTTGAATTAATGCTAAAAAATTAACAAGATTCAGATCCAAGACATGCTCCCAATCCATGGCCAAGGCCAATATGGGCTCACAAAGTCCTTGTAGCTGTTGGAAACATAGTTGGGGATCCATCTAACCATAGAACCACTAGATCTCAATATCATGCAAAACTTGCACTATGTCATGCAGATCCACTTCTCTCGGAGAGGTGCTACATGATGGTGGGGTTTGATCCACAATATCTTGAAGAGACTTGCCATGGGGGATCTACAACCATGTAAAAATCTCAGTTGTCTGAAAAAAGGTACTCAAATGTTCATGATTTGGACCACAATGATCCATTTGATCTGGTAGCAAGAAGGGTTCTTGAAAGACTTGTTTTTGAAAATACAACTTCTACACAGTGGGAGGTACATCAGAGGAGCAGATCTAGATCCAAATCCAGATCTAGCACATGCATTGCTATCCTACAGAGGAGCACCTTGGCAATATTTTTGCAAAGTCTTTCACTGAGGAAATTTGTTTCCTTATTTGCTTAGTATGAAGGTTCTTTGAGTTCCCTACTGCTGTTCTTTTTGAGGAGGGGTATTTTCCCATGAGGTTTTTCCCCATTTCCTTAGTTCATGGAAAATTCTTTTTATCATTTATTTTATTTTATAGGTGATCTTTGGTATTAGTAACCAAGGCCCATGATGGAAAATTATGGATTAAGGGGGAGGGGGTGTTAGTATATTTCAATACTCCATCGTTGTCCTACCTAGCATTATTTATTATTCCTAGTTGTTGATGATATCATTTCCCCCCTAGTGGTGTGTAGATGTCATCCAAGATCCATCTACCACCTTTGAGTCCTGCTTGCATCATTTTAGTACCACTTTAGTCATTTCCCTATTTTATTGGAATCTACTAAGTGTTCTAGTGAAATCCACCTGAGTTAGTTGACTCTTGTGGGGGGTTAGAGCTCCAGATGCCACTGATTTTGGACTTATGCACCCTTTTCTGACTGGCATGCATGAAAAACTCACTATCCTTAGTCAGTTAATTGATTATGTCTTCAGTTAGCTGAGTTTAGGTTCTGTTCAGTTGAGTTTAATTCTTCTATAGCACTCCAGTGGTGATAATCCCTATGCTAGACCAACATAGGATAAAATTCTCCTGTGTGATTCAAATTCTCTCCATTGTATCATCATTGTTCGTTATACTGATTATTGGATCATGTGACATTATTCTTCTCCTATCTGAGTTCTGTTGCATAATTATTCTTTTGCTCTTTTTTACTGCATTTTTCACTCTTATTCAACTTTTCTGCTCATTCTTTCTCTGTGATCTATCCTCAGCTATTAGATCTGTTATGAATTAGAATTTCGCAAAAAGGAGCATTGTGGAACTTGCACTAAGAGGGCACACCTATGTATGGAATCATATCTTAGTTTCGTGAAGTTTTAGTTTTGACCTAATTTCTATTGGAATCAATAAATTAGGGCTTTCAGTTTCCACCACTTCCGACCATGGATTGAGTTCGATCTTAGAATTTTGGATGTCACCCTAGGATGGTGCATCTACCCGTGGAGTCAGTTTTCACATTTGAAAATTTTCAATTTTGACATTGTTTCTGTTGGAACCAAGAAACTCAGGATTCTAGTTTTAAGCCTTTATAGCCACAGATCATACTGAAAAATAGTGTTTTGGAATTTTCCCTAGGAGGGCGCATCTATTTATGGAGGAAAATTTTAGTTTTTCCAAAATTTGGTTTTTCAAAAATTCAATTTTGACCTAGCTCCAATTAGGGTTTCAGAATCAGATTTTCAGATTTTGTCAAAATGGTGTCTAGAGTAGAAGAAAGGTTGGATGATGTTGAGATTGCAGATGAACCTTGGTATTCTTTTGTCTAAGTTCTTAATTTTACTATTTTGGATAGTATTGATATCTCGTCAGTGGGCCATGCTACTTCTAAGGACATGACAACCCAAGATCAAAAGAAAGGAAAAGGAAGAAGAAGAAGTAGAAGAAAGCTTAAGAAGTAAATAAATACAAGTGAAAATTCAACCCCAATTCAAACTTAGAAGAAAAAGGACCTTTATTATATAAAATGCTTCAGTTGTAACAATGTTGGTCACTATGATTCCTAATGTTCTCAGGGAATAAATGGTGAGAAGAAGGAAAACAAGAGATAAACGAAGAAGGATGTTTCAAAGATCAAATGTTTCAAGTGTCATACAATTGGTCACTATGTGTATCGGTGTCCTCAAAAGAAAAGGAAAGAAAGGAAATATAATGTTGAAGAGCAGTTCCACCTCAAAAGAAAATTAAAACACATATTTAATGAAGACTACTTCTCCATAGTTTTAGCATGAAGATGTTTTACAAAAGGTGTATACTTAGAAAGAAAGAATTCTTTCCATACAATGATAAGACTTAATACTTTTAGATACATGTAGGGGCATCCTTGGATGTCTTCTTGCACTATGTATGATTCTCTCCAGAATACATGAATATCCAAGATGAAAACTTCAGCAGATTCTAGAAGTTCAGAAATTGATGAAGGAGAAGATCAAGGTCTTTAGATCAAGTGATGAAGTAGAGTACCCTTCCAGAAACTCCTATGATTTCTATAGGAAAGCATATATCAAGAGGGATCCATCAAAATAAACAAAGATAAGTATTTTATACTTTATATGACAAGTTTTATTTTCTCAAATTAAATTGTTATTTTTATTGATGAATAGCATAATTGTTTAAATTAGTGCTAGTTAACACTTGTGGATATTTATGTCATGGATATGACCATTATAAATATTTTGGAGACAAAGATCCGTGATGAAAACAGTGCGACAATTATGCTCAGAACAAGTTTCCTCACCAAATAATGGGGACAAGACTCGTGAGGTAGCATTCACAGTAGTGGTTCCTTGGTTGTTCAACATACACCCACGTGCCAAGAAAGAAGAGAATTGTTGGAAGGCGGTTAACGCTTATGCGAAGCAGCTACTGGCCTGCTTCCACAGCGGTTCATTGTGGATGGACATAGAGATTTCGGTCACTGTCGACCTAATTGCGACCATTAACGGGTTTCCCAAAGATGGTGTAGACCCGTCGCAATACTTCCGAGGGAAGGAGAATGACAAAAAGAGGGCGAAGCAGCTGGTTGACTACTATGGGTTGGAACGAAATGGCCATGGTTATCGCACAAACAATATCAATGATAAGGCGGTTCTCACCAGCACCAAGATATTGTCCTGCAAGGTGGTTCGGGGCGGTCGGCCTAATCAGTGCAATTTGGGGATCGTGGCATGCACGGAGCAATGTGCAGAAGGTGTCCAGATGAATTGGTCCTTGTTTATACTGAACCAGGCTGAGGATGGCGCCACTGTCCAAGATAGGAAGGGCTCCTTCACAAGCGTTGGGAAGGCCGCGGCAGCATGGGAAGTGGTTGATGAGCTGAAGTAGATGATGGAGAGCCTCTGGGATGAGAAGGCTACTAATATCACAGAGCTAAAGAAGGAACAGGATCGGATGACTGTGGAAAAAATGGCCTTATGGGAAACTCAAACATAGTTGGAGGTGGCCATCGATGAAGCCTGTAACCATGTCTTTGATCCAATAGCAGAATTGGATCCGGTCAAGCGAGCGCAAAATCTAGGAGCTGTTATCTCCCAGTTATAGGAGGACAATGCAGTATTAACCCATGCCCTAAAGCCTGCCACATCGCCAAAGGTAGTCGAGGAACATAAGAGTGCCATTGAAGAAGTGGCGA
Organism: Larix kaempferi; assembly: GCA_027924585.1. Taxonomy (NCBI): domain Eukaryota; kingdom Viridiplantae; phylum Streptophyta; class Pinopsida; order Pinales; family Pinaceae; genus Larix; species Larix kaempferi. The sequence goes on from BSBM01000013.1 coordinate 1,764,652, forward strand.
CTCAGTTGGTCGAGTTAGAGCAAGAGGCGACACAGATCACTGTGGAGACTGCATTGTTCTGGGGCAGCATCGTCCAGGATGATCCGCTGGAACAGATGACCAAGCAACGGCATGAGGTGGAAGAGCAGCTGGCTACACTGAAGACCACCATGCGCACTATGCCACCTGTGGTGCAAGTATCTAAAAAGGTGAAGATCAAGGACTTGCAGCAATGAGTTTCCAAAGCAGAAGAATGACATGAGCAGCAGCCTGCACAGTTGGATGAGTTCCAGGACATTGGGGCCGAGCTTAATGTCGTCGCTAATTCTGCACTCCAGGCAGTGCAGGAAGCAAAGTAGAGACTTGACACACACCTGTGTGACCACCCTCTGGCCACGGACCTCGAGTATAGTAAGGAAATTGCTACAACATTCCTGCAGCGGGTCAACGAAATTCGGCAACAGTATGAGGATTTCCGAGTCAATACCAGTGAATACACCATGTATAGTTGACGTGGCTCGAGGAAGAGCCACAAGATTGTTTTGGGGGCCTGTTGGCAGGAGGTTAATGCTTGTGTGAAACAGCTGTTGTCCTACTTCCACGGCGGTTCATTGTGGCTGGACATAGATATTTTGGTCACTGTCAACCTGATTGTGACCATTACCGAGTTTCCCAAAGATGGAGTAGACCTGTCATGGAAGGTGAAGAGTTGGGCATAAAGGAGATTATTTTATGTATTTTTGCGTCGATTGTACCATAGTATGTGGGTTTTGGGTCATTTGGACCATATGTTATGTAATTTTGGGTCAATTGTAACGCAGTATGCGGGTTTTTTTGGTCATTTGGACCGCATCAGTTAGATTTTGGGTCATTTGCTCAAAGTGTCGGTTAGTAAGTTGTTAGTAAGTGGACAAGCAATGTAAAGGTGGAAGCCTATTTATAGTCATAGAGTCATATGTGTTTGAGATCCCCGAACGAGAGCGTAACCAAATATTAATGTGAATGGAGATATGATCTTGGTATGCGTCCGAGTGATCTACGAGATATGTGTTTTGCAGAGATATTGTATTTGGGTTTTGCTGAGCTAATATGACATGACGGAGCTGTTTTGCAAAATCCCTAAGTATCTTCTATTCACTTATGGTAATGCATGTTGCAATATATGAATGATGCTATGTTTTCTGCTACAATTAATGCTTTACTGTTATACTTGCTGTGATGAATGTTTCTGTTGAATGATTCAATGAATACAATGATGTCAAAGTTAAATGCATAGATCTATTTCTGAATGTCACAATAAGTTTAAGTGATTGTTTCCATAAACATCCTCCTTCATTCGGTGGAAACATGGTTCTATCGACTCTCCCTTGAACATCTCGGGTGAGACCTCATCTTCTCCGCAGGTGTTGCTGGATGGGATAAAACCTATCTGGGTCGGTGCTTCGGGAGATCGTGATGGATTGGTGTCGACAGTGATGGGAACCCCTATCGACCGGGTTTGAGTCAACAAATGGTTCCATTGCCGGGACCGTGTGCGAAGTGAAAGGAGTATATGTTGTGGCGTCCGACACAACCGGAGATACAAAGCTGGTTTGATCAGAAGTTGCAGGAATTTGCTGAAGAAGAAAGTCAGAACACTCGACTAATAGTAGATCAGTGGGTGGGAAGATATATTCATGATGGTCCGCATGAATGGCTTTTCTGTGAATTCCCGATCATTTTGTATGAGTGGTTGGAAAAGTTGACCTCACGAGCTATCGAAGTGTGGCTCAGTAGCATCTTGGAAGGTTATATCACAAAATTTGTGGTTGATACGCAAAAGTCTTATAGTCAAGCTGAAAGATATTTCTTTCGCGAACCCCGGGGAAGGTTTCTGCTGTCATCTAACTATCTATTAAGATGCTTATTTGCGAGAAGAGTATATTGAAGATGCATCTAGATTAGTAAATAGCCTGGTGGGCAGAGGCCGTGGGTATCGCGACGGTAGGGGGGTGGTACATGGAATGATAAGGGGTAGATGGGTGCAGGTCATGATGAGACTGTTAGCGAAGTTGAGGAAGAGAGTGGTCTTACAAGGGGAGGAACGAGGTTTCGACAGGAAAAGAGGAAAAGGATAGGAGAAGTTCCTGCTACGATCAAACCGCAAGTTCGTGAAGGAAGACCACACGGGACGAAGTGACCTCACAGTCCGGACAAGGACAACTAGGATATGCCTAGGATAGAGGCAGGAACAAACCCTAGCAGCAATGTACCCACACCTCCGCTCACTATCTGTCAACCGGTAAGAAACACAACTTCGACCCCACCGGGTCAACAAAACTTGATTGCTAGTAGTTCACCGACTGCAGGAAGGAAGCCTAGGATGGCGGGTGAGGACGCTAAATTGCCACTGTTCCACGGGAATGGGACAAATAACCCAGAGCAGTACTGGTTTTTGTGTAAAGTAATATGGACCGTAAAATAGATCACTAATGATAATGCTAAGAAAGGATAGTTAGCGACAACTCTGCGCGGTTGCGCATTAGACTGGTTTATGAAGTTTGTTCTAGTCCCTTAGGAGCTCCAGAGAAGACACTAGATGACATCAGGGACAGTTTGATTGCAGAATTCAGAAAAATGAAGTCTGAAGCACAATATATTAAAGAATTGAAAGAAATTAAGCAGTATCCCAATGAGACAGTGTGGGATTTCGACCAGCAGTTTAAGACGCTGATGGCGAGGGTTAGTTTTGATATGAGAAATGTCCAACACAAAGAGTGGTTCATTGCGGCACTGCCACCGCACATTCGACTCCCATTGATACAATAGAGAATTATGACGCCCATTGCAACTCTGGAGATTGCAATGCGGTTGGAGGCATCGTCGATTGGTTAAAATGCAGCTGGGATGTCGCAAATACAGACACAGCTGGCTAACTTGACCATATAACTACAAAATCTGAAGAAGGGAAAGGAACAGCATGAAGAAGTATGGTGTACACGATGTCAAGGAGAAGGGCATACTAAGGACATTTGCCTTGAATTCCGCAATTATCTAGTTTTAGGAGCACCAAACTCATTGAGTGGTGGTGGCATGCCATGGTGTCACGTTTGTCAGGTATATGGAAACCACCATGAGGAATGTCCATACATGCAGAGGATGGTCACCAAACCGATGAATTTGTATTGCACATTTTGTAAATCTGTGGGACATGATGACAAAGATTTCTGGGCATATGGGTTGCTCCATGAGAGAACGTATGATGCATTCTATGTAAAGGATGATCAGCATGTCGTACAACAACCGCAACTGCAGATGCAAGTAGCTGAGCTGCTACCTCAACCGCAGGTATAGTTTGTACCGCAGCAGCAACCATAGTAGTTTACGATGCAATATGCTCCGATGCAAATGGCTCCACAAAAGCCACAGTATGTTCAGCAACCGCAGTATGCACAGTAAGGGCAGGGCATGCAATCAGCTCCTATGCAGCAATAGTACAACAAACCGCAGTACCAATAGCAAGGCAGATTCTAGGGAGGATTCTATGGTGGACGTGGTGGAGGATTTGGTCATGGAGGAGGATGAGGAGGTCGTGGACCTGTTTAGTTTTATCACTATGTTGTATGGGGGCATTATCAATGTGACTTCCCACTATTGCATACGCAGTGTATGTTTTGCTTTGTTACAGATCATACAGTGGAGAACTTCCCGCAGTTGATTGCAAGATGGCAAGCAGGGAATATTCCATAATTGCAGAATCAGAATCAGGTGCAGTAGCGAGTACAGAATCAGGTTCAGCAACCGGCGCAAAACCAAAACCAATGCCCAAATCAGATGCTAATCCGAATGTGAACCAACCAGGGAATCCATCGTTGAACCAGAATCAGGGTGCTAGTGTTGCAACAATTTCTATGGGGCCAAGGCCACAGGATGTGGCTATCGCAGTCATCATGCAAGGAGGTGCAGCAATAGGAGGGGATAGCTCACAACCACTTATTTGACTGGCCGGGAAGAAGAAGGCCTTATTTGACATTGAATCCAAACATGATGCGTTCTTTTAGGCGCATCGTGCGCTGGACCAGGATCGCGGTAAAGCTATCATTTGCGACATGCCCCGTATTTTTTATGCCACTACAGAGGTAGGTCCGTGGTGCAATCTGGAACCTTGCAGAAATTTTTTGAGAGCTGCTTATTGTTGGCAAGAGATCCTATTGCTCTAGCTGAGATCGAGGGGTTGCTGCAACAACCAACCAAGTGATGGAAAGAATCCACGGTAAACTCCTTTCAGCGATGAAAGACCGGTAAGGAGATGCGCATGAACATACAAATTGGGGACTATGATGTTGATTCAGTTATTCTGGATCTTGGTTTGGATGTCAACATCTTAACCAAGAAGGCATGGCAGAAAATGGGGAGCCCCCCATTGAGTTGGTCTCCCGTAAAGCTTCAGTTAGCTAATCACGCTAAGGTGACACCGATTGGGAGATTCCCATGCCTGGTGGTGGACATTGACGGCATGAAGACCTATGTTGACTTTGACGTCATCGAAGTGGTTGAAGGAGGAACCTCGTATCCTTCGTTGCTGGGGATCGGATGGGCTAATGACAGTGGAGCGGTAATCAACTTCAAGCGGTGGATGATGGCATTTGAAAACCGCGATCTCAGAGTCATAGCCCCAATGGATCCGACTGAAGGACACAAATACATTGAGCTACTGAATGACGAAGATCCTAGTCGATGGGATGATGCATTCAATATTTACGAAGACTATATTCATCCAACTGCCAATGGTGATCTGGGATGGCGCAATGACAGCTCTACGTCTTCCAACTCTGATGATGCATTAGAACACTGACAGAACCGCTTGCACGAGGTATCGCTCTACAAGTGAGGGTTAGGAACATAATCATTATGCCGCGTTGTGACTGAAACGGTTACACTTCCAGTATATGAGGGGTTTCTTGGTTTGTCCAACTTTCTTGTAGAGTTCGAGGAAAGCATTTTAGAACCCCAGCGACTGCTGGCATTAGAAGAAGCATTGAAGGCTGCTCCAGCATGCTGGTGCGCAACACACAAGAAATCAATTACTGAATGGTCGCAATGCAGGAGATTGATGATGGTCCATTTCGACTATATCGAGGTCTACCACACAGGGAAATATGATGGTCGAAATAACCCTGGAAGTCATTTGAGGGAGTGCCAGACATTGTGGGCATTGCGACAATGATATGAGTGGGTCCATGCCTTTATCCATACTTTATATGAGATTCCGCAATCCTAGTATACTACAGTCGATTTGCAAGGAGAAATTACCACTTGGGTGGAGTTGATGGTATGCTTCACTCATACGTTCAGCTTCGCGAATGCCAACCCTGATGTCAATAATGCTTTGCAACTCATCCGCGATGTGGTTCTGAAGGTTGTTCAGGTAGCGGATCCTGCGGACCCGCATGCGCACTGCCAGATGCAATCCATGATGGAATGTTACAATATCACCAGTGGGCCCGAAGATGGTGATGATCCATGGAATGTCAATATTCCCAATTTTGAAGGGAGTCACGATGTGATAGCACCTGATGCGCCAAGTGATCCGATCAATCAACCATTGAAGCTCCATAAGATCAATATTGGGATGGAGGCCACTCCCAAGTTCGCGAATGTTGGAGATTATTGGGATGATGAGATGATGGGAAAGGTCACTGATTTGATGCATGAATTCCAAGACCCATTTCCTATGAAGTTTTATAAGATGAAAGGTATCTTGGGTGATTTAGGTGAGATGAAGATCCCCTTGAAACTAGATGCTAAACCAATTAGGTAGCGACCCTACCGGCTAAATCTGCAACATAAGGAGTGTTGATGTATATGTAACTTCGGAATGTATTTCATCTATGTATTTAATATATATTTATTGTACCCTTATTAGAGATGTGTAATTCCTCTATAAGAAAGTGTCGTCATGTGGATTGACAAGTGTCGCAAGTGTGTGTACTTGCCGATGGGTTATTAGACCACCATGTGTGGGGTTGGCCCTGAAATATATATATTATAATGTGGATGTACCTAGCTAGACAAGTCAGCCCCATAAGGTCACTGGGAAAACAGGTTAGTATAAATAGAGATCAAGTGATCTCTATTTAGATCATTCAGAAAAGTATATCTCTCTCACTCAGAAAGTGGCGCACTAGTGAGGAGGAGGATCATCTGCTACTAGGAGACTATCTCAGTGTATTTTGGTTGTACTTTGGTTGATCCATTGCTCTCTCTATCTCTGAAGAAGTTGTGGGTTTTTTCACCTTAGGGTTTTCCCCACGGAAACTCTGTGTCTCTTGTCTCTCATGCTTTTGATTCTTGTGATGCTTGTCATGCTTATTTTGATTGTTATGCATTGATATACTGTACATGTTATTCTCTCAGTGAAGATCCTAGAGTATTGTGAATTAATGCTCAAAATTTAACATGGTATCAGAGCTAACTTGAGAAGAAGACATTTTGTAGTGACGGAAACTTGAGTTTCTTGTTTATTGGGTTTCTCTCCATAGTTTTTGGAAAATTAGTATAGTAGATTAACTCTACTCATCAAGGAGAATCTATCTGTCCAATCAGAATTTGATTTTGAGCATTTTCAGATTTGGCCCTAAAAATTAGGGTCTCCACAAAAATAGGAATTTCTGGAATCTGAAGACACGGCTAGAAGCTCCTTGCAAAAATCGAAGTTTAGAGCTTTGGATCGAAATTTTTGGCTGGGTAGATTTCCGAGAAACTCAAACTGTAATCCGGGGCTCTCCCCAGTGAACCCGGGAGGACAAAAAGACAAATATGGGGTAAAACTTTGCTGATCTCAAATTATGAATGAACTAGGCTGATAAGCTCATCAAGGCGCATCTTTCTATCCTTTCAGAAATTTGAAATTCACATTTTGAATTTTTAGGGTTTTTTCGACGAACCCTAATCTGGGACCAGATCCAATTTTCAGCATTTCAAGTGGTAAGACCTAAATCTTTTCTATTTCCATTTGAAGTACTCCTTAATATGTCTCACCACACCAAGCTTGAGGATAAGCTTGAAGGGGATGATAACTTCCGAGCTTGGAAGTATAGGATTAGGTTAATCCTGAAAGAGAATGAGTTGGACTCATATATAAAATAAGACATCCCTATCCCAAAGGATGAAGAGGCCAAGGTATTGCATAAGAAGAACTTGGTCAAGGCAAAGAGAATCATTGTTGATTCTATCAAAGACCATCTCATACCCCATGTGTCTTCTCTAAAGACACCCAAGGAGATGTTTGACTCTTTGACCAAGCTATTTGAAGGGAAGAACATAAATCGGAAGATGACTCTGTGGAATCAATTGAAAGGGGTCAAGATGTTGAATGGAGAAACCATTCAATCTTACTTCTCCAAGGTCTCTCAGATCAAGGAGAAACTTGAAGCTGTGGATGAAGTAGTGCACAATGGTGAAGTTGTTATGACCACTCTAAATGGCCTACCTGGGTCATGGGACTCCTTTATTCAAGGAATCTGTGCAAGAAAGAAATTGATCTCTTTCAGTAAACTATGGGAGGAATGCTCTCAAGAAGAAGCTAGACTTTTAGCTTGTGAGCAAAAGATGGGAGGTGAAGATCAAGCTCTCGCAACTCACACCAAAAGAAGCAAGCCCAAGAAGGAGCACTCTCGCTACAAAAGATCCTATCAAAAGAATAAGAAGGATCTAAGATGCTTCACATGCAATGAGAAGGGTCACTTTGCTTCAGATTGTCCCAAGAACAAAAGGGATAATAACAACAACTTCAGCAAGAAGAAGAAGGGCAGCAAAAGAAAGTTCCATGCTCATGCTGTCGAAGATGATGAACCTCCAAAGAAGAAGGCTAGGGAAAAAAGTGATGATGACTCATCAAGTGAAGAAGAGTATGTTCTAATCTCTGCTCTCACAGGTACTATCTCCCATGGTTGTAATGATTGGTTGATTGATAGTGGGGCTTCCAAACACATGACTGGGTTTAATGAATCTTTTGTGAATCTATCTAAATATGAATCACCTCATAAGGTGAAACTTGGGGATGATTATCAATACATAATCAAAGGAATTGGTGAAGCCTCCTACAACCTAGATTCTGGAAAATCTTTGAAGATGAAAGAAGTCCTTTATGTACCTGGGCTCAAGAAGAACTTACTCTCCATCTCTGCATTGGATGCAAAAGGTATGAGGGTTGCATTTGTGGATGGCCAAGTCCTAATGTGGCCAAAGGGAAAGACCATAGATGATGCAGTAGTGATTGGAGAGCAAGAGGGAGGATTGTATAAATTGAAGGGACATCCTGAACATGCCATGGTGCATGAATCCATGGAGCCAAGTGAACTTTGGCATAGAAGACTTGCTCATATGCACTATAGGCACTTCCAATTGCAAGCAAGGCTGTAGAAGGTCTTCCTGAAATCAAGACCAAACATGAAGGTGTTTGCAATGGATGTGCAAAAGGTAAGAACATTAAGAAGGCTTTCCCAAGCACTGAAAGCAAGGCCAAAGATATCCTGGAAATCATCCACTCAGATGTATGTGGTCCTATGTCATCCAGTTCTCTCAGTGGGTATGTTTACTATGTCTCATTTATTGATGACTTCTCCAGGAAGACTTGGGTATACTTCTTGAAGAACAATGATGAGGTGTTTGATAAGTTCAAGGAATTCAAAACCTTGATGGAGAATCAAACTGACAAGAAGATCAAAACATTCAGATCCGACAATGGTGTGGAATTCACCTCAGGTGGTTTCAAAAAGCTTTGTAGTGATTCAGGGATTAAGAGGGAGTTGACTGCTCCTTATAATCCTCAACAAAATGGAGTTGCAGAAAGGAAGAAGAGAACTATCATGGAAGCAGCAAGGGCAATGCTACATGACCAAGATCTACCTATGCATCTATGGGCAGAAGCAGCTAGAACAGCTGTATATGTGCAGAACAAAACACCCCACAAGATATTGGACAACAAGACACCAGAAGAGGTCTTTTCTCGTAAGAAACCTGAAGTCAGTCATCTCAGAATATTTGGTTGTCCAGTATACACTCATGTCCCAAAGGAAAAGAGGACTAAACTAGATCCTTTAGGAAAGAAGGGTATCTTTGTGGGTTACAGTGAAAGCTCGAAGGATTACAGGATATACTTTCCAGGGTTCAAGAAGATTGATGTCAGCAGGGATGTAACATTTGATGAAAACTCAACATTCATCAAATCAAGGAAGGCACCTATCGAAGTTTATGAAGAACCTAAGGAAACCATATTTCAAGACACTACCATGACTGAAGCAGTTCCAAAAGTTGTTCATGAGTTTGAAGATCCACAAGAACCTGTAGATCCACCCCGTGAGGATAATTCTCACAAGAGGAAACCTGCATGGGCTAGAGAGCTCATTCAAGATGCAAAAAGATTTGGAATTCCAGAAGAAGAACACAGAGCAAAGAAGAGAACCAGATCACATACTAGCTATGTTGCTTTACTCTGTGACATTATGAACAAAGAGCCTTCTAGTTATGAATAAGCAGCGTAAAAGAAAGAATGGAAGGATGCCATGGCTGAGGAATACCAATCAATAATGAAGAATGATGTTTGGGATGTTGTCCCAAGACCTAAAGAGAAGTCTTTTGTGACTTCCAAATGGATCTACAAAATCAAGCATGCTGCAGATGGCAGTGTAGAAAAATACAAAGCAAGATTCGTAGCTCATGGCTTCTCTCGGAAAGAGGGAATAGATTATGAAGAAACTTTTGCACCTGTAGCCAAGTATACTTCCATCAGAATAGTACTTGCCCTGGCTGCAGCGATGAAATGGAAAATACACTAGATGGATGTCAAGACTGCCTTCTTGAATGGTGTAGTTGAAGAGGAAGTATATGTGGAGTAGCCACTCAGTTTCGAAATACATGATAGGGAGTCGTATGTATGCAGATTGAAGAAAGCCTTGTATGGCTTGAAGCAAGCTCCTAGAACTTGGTATGGTAGGATGGACAGTTTCCTATCTAGTTTGGGCTTTACCAAAAGTAAAGCGGATTCCAACCTTTACTACAGGGTTGAGGAAGGGAATCCTGTGATTCTACTCCTGTATGTGGATGACTTATTTGTAACAGGAGATGACAGATTGATTGCAGATAGTAAGAGGAAGCTTGCTGCCAAGTTCGATATGAAAGATTTGGGAATGATGCATTATTTCCTAGGTATGGAGGTGTGACAGAGTGCAGGTGGGATCTTCCTTGGTCAAGGGAAGTACACAGTAGATATCCTGAAGAGATTCGGGATGATGGATTGCAAGGCCATGGCCACACCTATGGCATCGAATCTTAAGCTTCTATGCGATGCTTCATCTGAGCGGGTTGATGTCTCTATGTATTGTCAGATGATTGGGTCCTTGATGTACCTGACAAACACGAGACTAGATATTTGCTTTGTGGTGAACACATTGAGTCAGTTCCTGACAGATCCGAGGAGTGTTCATCTGGTTGCTGTAAAGCATGTTCTGAGGTACTTGAAGGGTACAGTGGATTATGGGCTCAAGTATGAAGCAAATCAAAAGTTTAACATGCAAGGTTATGTTGATTCAGATTGGGTTGGCAATGCTGCAGATTGGAAGAGCAGATCTGGGTGCTGCTTCAGTATGGGATCAGGTGTGATCTCTTTGTTTAGCAGGAAGCAGTCCTGCGTAGCACTAAGTACAGCTAGCAGAGTATGTTGCAGCTTGTTCATCTAGTTGTGAGGCAGTATGGCTATGGAAGCTATTGTCTGAGTTATTTGATCTCCCGTTGGATGCTATTGGTATCTTCTATGATAACCAGAGTTTTGTGAAGCTGTCTGAGAACCTAGTGTTTCATGACAGGTCGAAACACATAAAGATCAAATATCACTATATCAGGGATATGGTGCAGAGAGGAGCTGTGAAGCTCCTATATGTTGTGACGGATGAGCAGATTGCAGATGTGCTAACGAAGCCACTAGCCAGGGTGAAGTTTGAGTACTCCAGGGAGAGGCTTGGTGTTCTTCAGATCGAGTACACTTCGAGGAAGAAGTGATGGACACATTTTCTAAAGCCATTCCAAGCATGTTGGAAGGAGGATCCTTCACATGGATGTGGATTTAAGCGTTGGATGATGAGCATCAGAATGATGTTCTGGTTTCTGCTTTGTATGATCAGTTGGATCATTTTTATATGTATGTATGCATCATGTTGGATGTTGGATATGATCAGTTGGATCATTTATATGTATATGTATGTATGCATCATGTTGTATACTGGGTATGATCAGTTGGATCATTTATATGTATGTACGCATCATGTTGCATGCTGGATATGATCAGTAGGATCATTTGTATGTATTTTGTATATGCATCATGTTGGATGCTTGGACCATGTATCTGTATATGTATCAGGTAGATGCATTGTATGATCAGGTGGATCATGTATGGTGATATGTATCATGTATTTGTATTTGTATCAGGTGGATACATTGTATGATCAGGTGTATCATGTATGATGATATGTATCGGGTAGATACTTGGTATGCATCAGGTAGATGCATTGTATGATCAGGATGATCATGGATGACGAGCTTCAGGATGTTGCTCCAGATGACATGCAGCAGGATGTTGTAGTGATGATGATCAGGATGATCATGTGTACATCAGGATGATGTATGGTGAGTATCAGGTTGATACTCTATGGCCGTGGATCAGGTTGTGCAGATGAGCATATAATTTGGCCCTGGGAGATTTGCAGATAGTCTTTCGAGGTTTTTTCTATGGCATATAATTTGGCCCTGCGATATGTGGCAAATGCTCTTTCGAGGTTTTGCTCTGGGAGGACATATAATTTGGCCCTGGGAGATCTGCATATAGTCTTTCGAGGTTTTTCCTATGGCATATAATCTGGACCTGGGATATCTGGCAGATGCTCTTTCAAGGTTTTGTCCTATGGCATATAATATGTCCCTAGGAGATCCGATAGGTTGGGCTGTGTGCCCGTAATAAGTCCTAGGATGCTCTTGCGAGGTTTTTCCATGACCACATATAATCTGTCCCTGGGAGATCCTATAGGTAGAGCTATCTGCTCGTAACAGCCTAGGATGCTCTTGCGAGGTTTTGTGGTGACCACATATAATCTGTCCCTGGGAGATCCTATAGGTAGAGTTGTGTGCTCGTAACAGCCTGGGATGCTCTTGCAAGGTTTTGTGGTGAGGTCACATATAATATGGCCCTGGGAGATCCTATAAGTAGAGCCGTGTGCTCGTAATAGCTTAGGATGCTCTTTCAAGGTTTTGTGATGCACGTAATAAGTCCTGAGGATTCCACAGTATGGCCAGTGATGACGAAGACCTGCAGGTGGTGGGCCTACATCCAGTATGAAAAAGGACTGGCTCTGTAGAACTTCCTATGACGAGTAGAGTCAAAGATTGGTTGAGATAGCAGCAGCAGTGACGATGACGATGACGATGATCCTGAGAAGAAGACTTGTCTAGCAGATCTGTGTCGAGAAATACCTTCCTAGTTAAGAGGGAGTGTTAATGTATATGTAACTTCGAAATGTATTTCATCTATGTATTTAATATATATTTATTGTACCCTTATTAGAGATGTGTAATTCCTCTATAAGGAAGTGTCGTCATGTGGATTGACAAGTGTTGCAAGTGTGTGTACTTGCCAATGGGTTATTAGACCACCATGTGTGGGGTCGGCCCTGAAATATATATATTATAATGTGGATGTACCTAGCTAGACAAGTCGGCCCCATAAGGTCACTGGGAAAATAGGTTAGTATAAATAGAGATCAGGTGATCTCTATTTAGATCATTTAGAAAAGTATATCTCTCTCACTCAGAAAGTGGCGCACTAGTGAGGAGGAGGATCATCTGCTACTAGGAGACTATCTCAGTGTATTTTGGTTGTACTTTGGTTGAGCCATTGCTCTCTCTATATCTGAGGAAGTTGTGGGGTTTTTCACCTTAGGGTTTTCCCCATGGAAACTCTGTGTCTCTTGTCTCTCATGCTTTTGATTCTTGTGATGCTTGTCATGCTTATTGTGATTGTTATGCATTGATATACTGTACATGTTATTCTCTCAGTGAAGATCCTAGAGTATTGTGAATTAATGCTCAAAATTTAACAAGGAGAGGGTCAAGGTAGAACTTGATCGCATGTTGGATGTTGGTATCATTGAACCGGTTGAAGAGTCAGAATGGATCAGTCCTATGGTGGTGCAGGACAAGAAGACCGATGAGGTGTGCATTTGTGTCGATTCGTGGAATTTGAATGACGCCTGCTTGCATGATCCCTTTCCGACCCCATTTACTGATGAAGTACTTGAAGGTGTGGGCAGCCAGGAGATGTGTTCTTTCACGGATGGGTTCTCGGGCTATCATCAGATCCGCATTGCAAAGGAAGACCGCCACAAGACAACTTTTTTGACAGAATGGGATTGTTTTCAGTACACCGTGATGTCGTTTGGGTTGAAGAACGCACCTGCGATCTTCTCACGGGTTGTTGTTGCTGCGTTCCGGGATTTCATTCATAAGTTTTTGCAAGTATACATGGATGATTGGACATTCTATGGTTTGATCCGTGATTATCTGGCCAATCTGCGGTAAGATTCTGGAGCATTGCCGACAGATTAAGATATCGTTGAATTTGAAGAAGTGCATCTTTTGTGCACCATTTGGGATATTGCTGGGTCACATTGTGTGCAAACAAGGGTTGTTAGTCGATCCAGCAAAGATTGCGCTCATTTTGAGCTTAACACCACCGACTAATGTTAAGTAGTTGAGGGCGAATTTGGGGCATACTGGGTATTATCGCAAGTTCATGAGGGGATATGCAATGAGCACCACCCCTATGGAGAAGATATTGAAGAAAGATGCGATATTTAAATGGAGCCCTGAATGTCATGATATCTTTGAGACGCTGAAGGCGAAGATGGCTTCGGCACCAATACTGGTCTTTCCGGACTGGAGTAAGGAGTTCCATGTCCATATTGATGCATCATCGATTGCACTAGGTGTGGTGCTAGCGCAACCAAGAGAGGGGGATCTCGATCACCCTATTGCTTTCGCAAGTCGGAAGCTGTCATCCGCAGAAAGGAACTACACCACTATCGAGAGGGAAGGCCTGGAAATGGTCTATGCATTGCAGAAGTTCTGACACTTCTTATTGGGCAGACATTTTAAGATGTTCACAAACCACTCCGCATTGAAATACCTGGTCAATAAGCCTGTGTTAGGGGGGAATATATGTCGATGGCTACTTCTTTTTCAGGAGTTCAATTTTGAAGTAATTGTGCAGCTAGGGCAGTTGAATGCTGGCCCTGATCATCTATCACGGATTGAAATAGGAGAGGATCCAACTAACATCGAAGACGGCTTACCTGATGCGCAACTGTTTAAGGTTGAAGTAGTCGATGGCTATTTTGAAGAAATCGTTCAGTTTCTGGCGACAGGTACTACACGAGGAGAATTCACCACTAGTCAGAAGAAGCAGTTGGTAGTCAAGGCTGCAGATTTCCAGCTAATCGCAGGAGAGTTATGCAAGATGGGCACAGATGATATATTGCGACGGTGTGTCTTGCCACATGAGCAAGCACAAATCTTGTCAAAAGCACATGCAGGAGTGGTTGGAGGGAACTATGGCGGCCGTACGACTTCTAGGAAGGTGCTTCGTGTGGGGCTCTCGTGGCCCACGCTGCACAATGATGCGACTGACTATGCGTGGTCCTATGATGTTTGTCAGAGAACCGGGAAGGCATCCAGGAGAGATGAGATGTTGCTAATGCCTCAGCTAACATTACAGCCATTCCATAGATGGGCAGTGGATTTTGTGGGACCAATAAATCCCTTGGGGAAGCACACTGGTGCAATATACATCATCACGGCAACAGATTATTTGACAAGATGGGCGTAGGTTGCACCAGTCATTGATTGTTCCGTGGCCACGACCGTGCAGTTTTTGTTCGACGACATTTTCACTCGCTTTGGATGCCCCAAGATATTGCTGAGTGATCAAGGTAGCCACTTTCTCAATTGCACCATCAGCGCATTAAAGGAGGAACTGCAGATATAGCATAAGAAGAGTACGCCATATCATCCACAGGAAAATGGCACGGTGGAAGATTTCAACAAGATATTGGAGCATGCACTGACAAAGGTGTGCAATGTGAACCGTGATGACTGGGATCTGAAAATCCCAACAGTATTGTGGGCGTATCACACCATGAGTAAAAGGATGACAGGACAGACACCATTCAAGTTAGTGTATGGACAAGAATCGATTATGCCAATGGAGTATATCGTTTTGAGTCTGCGCATAGCGGTAGCGACAGGTATGGATGTTGCAACATCATTAGAAGAATGTATAGCACAGTTAGTACAGCTGGAGGAAGATCGCTTTATTGCAGGATTCCACTAGGGTGTGGAGAAGGATCGTCGAAAGGCTTGGTACGATCGCCACATAAAAAACAAACAATTTCAGCAGGGCGACTTGGTGCTGTTGTATGACAGTAAGTTTATGAAACATCCAGGAAAATTGCATATGCATTGGCTTGGTCCATATTGCATCAGTAGCATCACTTCAAGAGGTCGAGTACAATTACAGCAGTTGGACGGAGCGATGCTCCCAAAATTGATTAATGGCAGTAGTTTAAATCCCTATCAGTCGGGATTGGAACATCACGATGCCTAAGTCGCATCAAGAAAAAAAAAATCTTTTGCAGGTTGCTCGGTGACAGGGTGGCACACCAATAGGAATGGAATGCGCAAGCAAGCAGGCTTGTGGCACAAGTTAGGAGCGGTCCGCGACAGTGGCAGGGTCACGACTGGGTCAAATCAGTAATAAATGCCAAAAGTTAAGACAGTTAATTAATGACACTTGTTCGAATGATGGGCATTAATGGCAGATCCAGCTGATCGGCTGACAGGATCGACGGTGGATTTGGGTCATTAATACAAAATTTCGGTTGAGTTAATGCAGGATTTAGTGATGATTACGAAGGATCGGGTTGGATGCTATAAGAATGGGTTGAAGCTAGTCAGAAGGCACCAAGAGAATTCAGTTGTTAAGTGTGCAAGATTGTACAGTGTTGCAGAGTGTCGTTGCTAACTGGTGAGCGCAGTTGTGAGTCAGGAAAAGTTTAGTTGAACTTGTGGCATATGGGTGTTGTGCACTGGATTAATATTGTGAGTGGCTTTGCGCCATCCCTTGGAGTTCAGTGAGTTGAGTTAGGTATGCCAGGAGAGCCGGAGACGCTCGAAATCTTCTGCGAAATAGAGTCTCCCCTCAATCCTGTTGCTGTTGAGGAGGAGGAAGTAAATCTTGAAGTGGAAGTTGCCAACATGCCAGTGGGAGCATTGGTTATTGCCAAGAAACATCGGGGAGGTCAGCATTCTGAGTCACCATAGAGAAAGAGGCAGCTTAGATCATCCACTGTGGTGATGGCAGAGGTTCAAGTGCAGGCGGGACAATCTAGTCGCAGAATTGACGAGTCCATTGCATGGGAGGGATTATCTGCTGACGATATCCCCGGGTATGTCCCCCCCTAGTCAGTCGAGTGCACCACTGCGCAAAGTGAACAAAAATCAGAGGTATCCATTGAGGCTGCCAGCGCTCCCTACTGGAATGGAGTGCTCTATTGATATTGTGCCAGCGTTGATCCGCTTGATGTATGATGATCACGATATGGTGGCCTGTCCATAAATTTCGTCAGACCCTTATGTGTCAAAGTCACAAATCAAGGGGACGCCGATTCTGTAAGATCGGGCACGGGGGCTGAACCAGGCTGGCTTGTTGGGCCTTATTAACATGTCGCATTTCGGATGACTGCCGGAGGTTAATGCTTGTGTGAAGCAGTTGCTGGCCTGTTTCCATGTCGGTTCATTGTGGCTGGACATAGAGATTCGGGTCACTGTCGACCTGATTGCGACCATTACCGGGTTTCCCAAAGATGGGGTAGACCCATCGCAATACTCCCGAGGGAAGGAGAATGACAAAAAGAGGGCAAAGCAGTTGGTTGACCTCTATGGGTTGGAACGAGATGGCTGTGGTTATCGCACCAATAGTATCAACGATAAGGTGGTTCTCACCGGCGCCAAGATATTATCCTGTAAGGTGGTTCAGGTAAGTTGGCCTAATCAGTACAATTCAGGGATCGTGGCATGCGCAGAGCAATGCGTGGAAGGTGTCCAGATGAATTGGTCCTTGTTTCTGCTGAACCAGTTGGCAGAGGATTCTGCCATTGTCCAAGCTGAGAAGGGCTCCTTCACATATAGCTGGCTGCTAATTTTGATCGCATTTGTTGCCTGGAAGGAACCCAAAACTTATCAAGGTATGGAGGTTGAGGCCATGAAAGAGCATCGGGGTGCACGATATCAAAACTTGTGGTGGGTACGTGAGCAAGAGCGACTCCGGGATTGCGCATTGCAGTTTTGGTTTTATTGGGAGATGCTCTATGATGCAACAGTACAGGTGCCGTGACTATCTGAGAAAAACGCGGTAAAGTTTAAGCCGATTATGGTGTTCATGATTCGGCCGCACACCATTTATGTGCAATCCCGATGTGACCCAGGTAAGCAATGGTTGTTGACCCCTTACAAGGTGACAACAGAAGCGTTGGATGCCATTGTGAACGATTGGCCACCGAAATGGCACGAACCCATGGGGTTGGCAGAGATTGAGGTTGGAGAAACGGAGAAAGGCCCAGATGATCAGCTATCGGTGTAGGACCAGCAAAGTCACCATGACTCAGACCAGGAATTGACAAAGACCTTGACAAACCATGTGTTGGTTGTGGAGCTTGATCTCTAAATTCATAGATATTAGTATTCAGTCGTGTTCGTACCCCAGGTTTGGTTATGATCCCGGCACCACCCGAAGGGGGTCCAGGGGAGTGTCCACACCCCTGGTTGGGGGGTGTGGGGGCTGCCCTTGAGAAAGGGGGTTTGGGGAAAACACCCCCGAGAAAATGGGGGTTTGGGGGCGTAGCCCCCAAGAAAAAAATTTGGGGCTGTTTTCGCCACCAGTTTTCGGACCCATGGTTTTGGGTTACCCGTGGTATTTTCCCATTGTATTTCCCTTATAAAAGAAAGACATTGTAACACGGCTAGGGTTAATGATGTATTAGGTTTTATGCATTGTAAAGATATCTGAGATCAAAGAAGAGAGACTGTGAGACAATGAAGAGGAAGTGCAGCGGTTGTGCTGCAGGTTTTATCCCTTCACTTTGCTAGACGGAATAATAATAAGGAATGGCAACTTCATTGTGGACATAGCCCAAGTTGGGGTGAACCACGATATATCTATGTCTCTCTTGTAATGTGTGTGTGATTATATTTGCATTTCGGTTTATTGTTATTGCTCTGCGATCCTGTTTTTCTAACACCATGAAATTGACCATGATGATGAGGAAGAGTGTACGAAGGAATGCCATGAGCACGCTATGATCAGTGGGGCGTCGTTGGCCATAGAAAATCAGTTGGGATGGTTCATTCATGTGGTTACTCAGGTAACCAAGGCGACTTCTCGAGCCACGATGGATAAGGTGGATGAAGGTTTCCATGCGGTCACCGACTGCTTGGATGCCCTGTGCAATATCATTTTGATGAAGGAACTCGAGGGCGTAGCGGTGCAAGAGATCGGTGCAATCACCACTGAGCCGTGGGTCTGGAATGTTCAAATTCCGCCGACTGCGATTGCAACCGACAATGCCGCTCTCAGGACAATGCTGCAGTAGTTTGAAGATTTAATAGTGAATATCAATGAGTTGTCCTCACCAGCATTGGTGTGCATACAAATAGTTGCCAGTCAGGAATTGGCGGATAGAGAATGTGATGCATGGAGTCAGCTAGTGCAGTCGTAGGAGGCGGATGCAGTGGTCCGCAAGGAAGCTGAGGATCTCAAAGGGAAGGTCGTGGCAGCATGGGAAGTGGTTGATGAGCTAAAGGAGACGATGGAGAGCCTCTGGGATGAGAAGGCTACTGAGATCACGGAGCTGAAGAAGGAACGGGATCGACTAACTGTGGAAAAAATGGCCTTATGGGAAACTCAAGCGTGGTTGGAGGTGGCCATTGATGAAGCTTGTAACCATGTCTTCGATCCAATAGCATAATTAGATCCGTTCGAGTGAGCATAGAAGTTGGGAGATGTTATCTCCCAGTTACGGAAGGACAATGCACTATTAACCCATGCCCTGAAGCCCACCACACCACCGAAGGTAGTCGAGGAATAGAAGAGTTCCATTAAAGAATTGGTGACTCAGCTAGCCGAATTAGAGTAGGAGGCGACATGGATCACTACGGAGACCGCGTTGTTCTGGGGCAGCATCATCCAAGATGAGCCGCTGGAATAGTTGACCAAGCAACGACGTGAGGTGGAAGAGCAGCTAACTACACTGAAGACCGCCATGCACACTATGCCACCGGTGGCACAGGTATCTAAAAAGGAGGAGATCAAGGAACTGCAACAACAAGTTACCAAAGCAAAATAACGACAGAAGCAACGGTCTACACAGTTGGATGAGCTCTAGGACATTGGGGGGGAGCTTAATGCCGTTGCAGATTCTACACTCCATGCGGTGCAGGAATCAAAGCAGAGAGTTGACACACACCTATGTGACCATGCTCTGGCCACAGACCTCGAGGACCTTAAGGAAATTGCTACAACAATCCTACAGTGGGTCAACAAAATTCGACAGCGGTATGAGGATTTCGAAGTCAAGACCAGTGAATACACCATGTCCAGTTGACGTGGCTCAAGGGCGAGCCACAAGATTGTGTTGGGGGCTTGTTGGTAGGCAGTTTGCTAAGGTAGCATCACAGCATCGCGGATGCTGTGACAAGTCAGAACATATCGTAGAAGGTGGAGAGTTGGGCATAAAGGAGATTATTTTATGTATTTTTGAGTCGATTGTACCGTAGTATGCGGGTTTTGGGTCATTTGGACCATATGTTATGTAAAATTGTACCGCAGTATGCGGGTTTTTTTTGTCATTTGGACCCCATTACTTAGATTTTGGGTCATTTGCTCAAAGTGTCGGTTAGGAAGTTGTTAGTAAGTGGACAAGCAATGTAAAGGCGGAAGCCTATTTATAGTCATAGCGTCATATGTGTTTGAGATCCCCGAATGAGAGCGTAACAAAATCTTAATGTGAATGGAGATCTGATCTTAGTATGCGTCTGAGTGATCTGCGAGATATGTGTTTTGCGGAGATATTGTATTTGGGTTTTGCTGAGCTAATATGACATGACGGAGTTGTTTTGTGAAATCCCTGAGTATCTTTTGTTCACTTATGGTAATGCATGTTGCTATATATGAATGATGCTATGTTTTTTGCTGCAATTAATGATTTATTGTTATACTTGTTGCGATGAATGTTTATGTTGAATGATGCAATGAATACAATGATGTCGAAGTTAAATGCATATATCTATTTCTGAATGTCGCAGTAAGTTTAAGCGATTGTTGCCGCAAACATCCTCCTTCATTCGGCAGAAACATGGTTCTGTCGACTCTCCCTTGAACATCTCGGGTGAGACCTCATCTGCTCCGCAGGTGTTGCTGGAGGGGGTAAAACCTATCTAGGCTGGTGCTCAGGGAGATTGCGGTGGGTTGGTGTCGACAGTGATGGGAACCCCTGTCGACTGGGTTTGAGTCAACAAGAACAGAGATGATAGACTTCAAAGATCTAGAAGACTACATATGAAGGAGTAGGACGCTCTGAAAAATGAGTTTCCCCCCATTACAGTGATCATCCATCTATCAGGACAAGACAATAGAGGCATCGAAACAAGTGGATCTAACAAGAGATCATGAAATGAATCAAACAACAAGCTAGTAGGAAGTCATGATGGAACAATAATAGTCCATCATGAAGAATGGTGTGTGATAGTGCCGAGACTTGAATGGAAGTCAATGGTAACTTCCAAGTATATTTATAATATCTAGCATGCACTCCAGATTAAAATCAGAGATGTCTCATAAAGAACAACCAAGTTGAAAAATCAGAGGGAGTATTCATTGTTCTTGAGTGAGCAGGAGGCTCGCCTTAGCAGACCCACTTGATGGGAGGTGACACAAATGGATACACAGGGATGAACAATATTCCATGATCTTGAGCTATATGGTGTGGGAATATTGGCCCAAAAGTAGAGTAACTAGATGTAATGAGTGCATGATACTTAGACACAGAGAGAGCACAGTGCTTGGATGCAGAGGGAGTAGTATACGTCCACATAGATGGAATATAAAAAACACAACTTATAGATAGAGACGACTTTGTACAAAATCAAGAAGGACTGTAGAGATTTATTGGCAGATACTTGTTGGCAAGCGGTTTGGTAAGGAAGAATTGCAGCATCAACGATGCTGCGACATGTCAGAAGAGGTCGCGGAAGGCAGAAGGATAGACTATTTTATGTATTTTTGAGTCGATTGTACCGGAGAATGTAGATTTTTGGGTCATTGGACCATATGAGATGTAATTTTGAGTTAATTGCACCACAATAGGCGGGTTTTTGGGTCATTTGGACCATGTCAGTTAGATTTTGGGTCATTTGTCCAAGAATCGGTTAGGAAGTTGTTAGTAAGTGGACAAGCATTGTAAAGGCGAAAGCTTATTTATAGTTAAAGAGTCATATGTGTTGGATAACTTTTTTTATCTGATCCTGGCACGATTTTTGGATGTTGGTTTTGCACATCTTTGAGTCTGTATGTGAGATCAAGTGATATTGCTGAGATCTGGTTTTGCAGAGATGTTGTATCAGGGTTTTTCTGAAGTAATATGACATGACTGAACTGTTTGGTGAAATTCCCTGTGTACCTTTTATGTTAATGCATGTTGCAATGATTTCTTACTGCAGTTAATACTTTAATGTTATACTTGTCGCGATGAATGTTTCTGTTGAATGATGCTATGAATACAAATGATGTTAATCTTGAATGCATAGATATGTTTTGAATGCTGTGATAAGTAAGTTAATTAATTGTTTCCGCAATCATCCTCCTTCATTCGGCGGAAACATGGTTCTGTCCAATCTCCCTTGATCGCCTCGAGTGAGACCTCATCTGCTCTGCAAGTGTTGCTGGACAGGGTAAAACCTATCTAGGCCAATGCTCAGGGAGATAGCGGTGGGTTGGTATCGATAGCGATGGGAACCCCTTTTGACTGGGTTTGAGTCAACAATACTTGATGAGGTTGGGTTTCACCAAGAGTGATGGAGATTCCAACCTTTACTACAAGGTTTTTGATGGTGACCATTTTATCTTGGTACTAATATGATTTATGATATGTTCCTTTATGGAAACATAGAAGCTCAGTGTCAAGTGTAAGAGGGAGTTGGTCTCTGAGTCTAAGATTATTGGGATTAGAGGTATGGTGAAATATTCTTTAGACAGAGGGAGTGCACAGTCCAAATATTGTAGAGATTTGACATGATGGACTATAAGTCCATGCCCACACCTATGATGAGAAATTTGAAGAAGCTGAGTGATTCTGCTTCAGATTTAGATTTGATGGATACCACTATAACCAACATAGATCCATATTAAAAGGGGATATACCAAGTGCCAAGAGGGATCAAATCTCTTTAAGTGCAAATCCCTTTTTAGAGTGAAAATGTCGAGGAAGCGTTTTAATTTATCTAATTTTTGTAGTTATATGTGTGTGTGTGCGTGTAAAGGTTTTAAACAACTGACATGTTATTTTTTGTAATATATACTTTTTTAAAGGACACGTGTTAACTCCAATATGAGCACAGAAGGAGTTATACATCCCCTACTAGACTATAGAATGCGCCTCTTCGATGCAATGACAGATTTGGAGAAGATAATTGATTCTGCTTTAGATTAAGATTTGGTGATGTATAGATAGTTGATCAGATTTGTGATGAGATATTTGCTTTGCAGTAAATTCCCTAAGGAAATTATGGTTGAACAGAGAATATTCCAATGGGTTGTGGAAAAGCATGTGTTGAGGTACCTGCGTGGTACAATTGACATGAACTTAGGTGATGAAGTGAAGCAGCAAAAGATATATAGATTCTGACTAAGAAGAGTGCAATGGATAGAGGAAGCATGCTTATGTAGCACTCAGTACAACAAAAGTAGAGTGAATTGTAGCCAATATCACAGGGATATTTGATCTAAATATAAAATAATACTTCATATGAGATGTGATGTAGCTGGGAGAAGTGAATCTCCATTACATACCCAAGGATGAGAAGATAGCTGACATTCTCACGAAGCCTTTGTCCAAGGAAAAGTTTGTATACTTTAGGACAAGCTTGGTGTGATGGAGAATGCCTCTCTGAGTGAAAGGGAGTGTTGATGGATGTGTGAGACTATAACGATGAGTGGAATACATTCATATGAGAGATGAAGGGCCCAGACACTGTGATGATGAGCGGTAGACATTCATATAAGAGATGAATGGCCTAGACATCGTGATGATATTACAAGATGATTGGAAAGGCATTCATATGAGAGATGAATGGCCCAAACATCATGATGATTCAATACATGAGTGGCATATGGATCAATGCAGATGCAATTGCATTACAATAGTACAAATGCAGTTGTAGTACAGACACTATAGTATAGATGCAGTTGCAGTACAGATATAATGCAGTTCCAGTGCAGATGCAGTACAAGTACCATACAGATGCAGATGCAATACATATGAGTATCACTTGGGTAGACATTCTCCAGGGGAATCTAGGATGGAGAATGTCTCATTCACTCACAGAAATAGCCAGATTGGCTAGTGGTGAATGGCCTGGCATAGTCTTAATAGACTCGAGGTGTATATTACAAACATTCTCACCAAGTTAGCGACTTGAAATAGAATGTCTCCCTCGCTGAGAGGGAGTTTTGATGTTCTCCATGGTTCTAGGATCAAGCAAACATTTTGCAGATCATTCTCTTGGATGGGTTCGCAACCCAGAGAGAATGGCCCCATCGTAGTCCTTGACTGTGTGTCTTATGGCTCATATGATTAGTCTCGTTCAATCATGTGAATTAGACTGTAGGAGGCTAGAGTTCACATTACTTACTCCATGTGGGAGTGCTCCTTAGCTGGAGTGATCTATTCTTGTAGAGTAAGATCACTTGTCTATGTTACAAGGAGATATTATCTCCTTGTATATTAGACAAAGTCTAATCGAATGTTTAATTTGGCAATTGGCTCTAAGAAATGTCCAAGAGTTCTTAGGGTATGGTCAAATCAACATTAGAGCTTTATTGAAAGAATTTGACTGCATGTGAGGAGATATCAATGATAACTTTTCTATGATGGAGAAATAACCAAGGAGTCAAGACAATCCATTGAAGAAGTCCCAAAGAAAGTGGAAAGCAAGGAAGAGAACAACTCCCTTAGTAAAAGGGGTAAATTGACCCTAGAAGAAAAAATGACAAGTCAACTTGAAAGACAAATAAGAGATAAATAAAGAATAAATAAAAGTACAAGCTGACCTCAAAAGTGAACTGAATAATACAAATAGAAGTGTTCACACACTTCATTTGACACATTCACACATCACATCTTGTTTTCTCAAGTGGTGCACACTTCTCAAGGAGGAATAACAAAAGTCACATGAAGTAATTTTGGGTTTTTCTCTATTCTCTTATTCTCTTGGAAGATATATACCCTCACTAGGGTTCCTTGTGGAAGAAGTGCACACTCTAGTGCTAAGGCTTAATCTTCATGATTGGTATTGTTCTTGTATTGGATTAATTTCTTCTGAGAAAATTTTTCGGGGTTTTCTTCCGTTTGGGTTTCCCAAGATAAATCTTTGTGTCTCTTGTGCATGGTTATTCTTTTAGTGATCCTTGTTTTATTTTCCGTTACAAATGAATGATGCTATAATTATGGGATGAAATGAATTATAAAATTAAAGTTGAAAGAGATGCAAATTATATTAAAAATATAACAACACCAAGTTCTACACTTGATGACCATACATTATTTCTAAGTTACTAGAACCAAGTTGAACTTGAATTCACCAAATTTCTCCTTGGAATTTTTTCCAAGTTGCAATTAGCTAAAGTACCCCTTTCTTTTTCCTTTTCTAGTTTTTTCAAAATTGATTAACCCCCTTCATGTTCTTGTTCTTATATTTAATTAACATCTCTCCTCCCATCAAGTTTCCTCAAGGAGGGGATATGTACTATTTTTAGGGTCTCACTCCCTTATACCTAGGGATGATACCTAACCCTAATTCTTGGAGTTGTAATAATATTCTTATGGCATATTTTATCGTATGATTGTTAGACTTAATTTAATTCATTAATGCTTCACCAACTTAGACTTCCCTTTTAGTGGAATCATGGACTCTCTTACTTTAGTGTGCCCACTCTTTGTGGAAGAAAAAAGTTTGATGAGAAAAAAAAATACAATTATTTAAACCGTTGTCACCAATCAATAATTATAGAAAATCTTTACAATCATATTATTGCCATAGGGTGTAGATCAATTCACAAAAGGGTGCACTCTTAAGGATCTTTACAATCATATTATTGCCATAGGGTAAATCAATTTGCAATAGGGTGCACTCTTAAGGAACTCTTTTTGATGTTGTGGGTTCAAACCTTGATTAGTATTGTGTGGCCCGTGTGGGGAAACATTAGTACATCTAGGGGTATAGTGGTAGTGGGATGAAATTGACCAGTGTTATTCATATGTGAAAATCACGAACATAGATCCATCTTAAACTCAAGAAATTTGATCTCTCTTGATTGATAGATCAGGGTTTAAGTTTTAAGTTTTTATTTTATAAACGAAAATAGATTTTTTAATTACTTTTCATAATATTTTATTTTATGAGCCAACATGGATTTTTTAAAATACTTTCCATAATTTTTTATTTTATGAGTAGACATGAATTTTTTTAATTATTTTGTTAGGAACAAACCTTACAACGTCTCCTCCATATTGGCCCCATACTGGGCTGTAGAGCACCTGGCTTCTCTTGGTGCAATTACGTGAGCCGATATATCTCATTTTGAACATCAAATTTATAAATTCTATATAAAACCCTATAAATATGAGAGGGCAAATTTATTTATACTCGAATTCATTCAAGATCTCTTTCAACAAAACAAAATACCTCTGCAAGTAAGAGATTTATGGCGAATAACATGGAAGCTTCCCAGATTCTGAAAGAGGACGATCGAAACGAAGCAGAAGAGATTGTCCAATACTTACCTCCAAGATTTAGAGAAATTGCTGCCAGTTCAACAGCTATTGACTGTTTCAATCTCATGAACGACCATTTTGTAAGCGATCGAATCCTTCCGGCTCTTCATAATCGTGTGCGCCCTCTGATTCAAAGCACCACACTGTCTGGACCCATCACGGATAGATTTCGACACTTGATTGATTGTCCACTGACCCCGCCATCATCAAACTGTAGTCTTCTGTTCCGTCTCAAAGGGAGGAATATCGGCTTGGTGAATGAGATCAAGTTTCTGGACTGTGACATCCGAAACAAGCGGTTACCACGTTTCCCCAACCAAGTATTGGAAAGACGCGCATCAATCTCTCCCCACAAGCATACCGATTACTCCTCTCTCGTAGCAGTCGGAGAGAAAGTGGTATACCTCACAGACTATGAACCCAGGAATCCCTTCAGTTATATAATGAATGCGGCACAAGACAGTGACTATGCCTTCAGGCCATTGGATACATCCACAATATGTAAAGAAATCCGACGTGAAAATCCAGGCGAGATAATCCGAGTGAGATTGAATGCAGTTGTGGAGCATCGGTTGATAGTGCTTTTGAGACTCTCCGGTCGTAATCCACAGCCTACACACACCTTATGTCTCGATGTCAACACTGAAAAGTGGTCACTTCTTCAACACTGTCCATTGAGAGAGCGTGACATTGAGAGAGCAAGACTCGTCTCTTGGCAAGGAAAGCTTTATTTATTAATTAATGAATTCCCTCGCGATGCTCGCCATTTTCTTCCCTTTCACTTGGATATTGAGAGAAATATGTGGGTAGAACATGATACTGGGTTAGCTGCAAGGTTAGCGGAGGCGCCTAGAACGTCCTTTCATTATTTTTCCAATAAAATAATATCATCCAGGTCCGGAACACTCTATTCTCGAGATCCAGATCGAGATAACCAAGAAAACCTTGATATCTACGCCATGGAGGATATGAAAATAGGTTGGATGCCGGTTGAACTTAGGAGAAGCCTGTACACTCAGCAATTCAATCCGTTTGCAATCACTGCTCTGCCACCCAACATAGCTGGACATAAAGTATATAAACAGATTGAATGGTGGCCAGTAAACGAGAATGACATACTCTTACTCGTCCTGCAGTATTCTGGTGATCGCCACAGCATCAGGTGGGCAAGATATGCATGGTGGATCTTCAACCAGAACGATGGAATTAAAACATACAATTCTGAAGAGCTGAGTGTGTCTACTTTACAAAATGCTTTTTCTCTTTCAGTTTTAAAAATTGAATGACAAAGCAATGCTTCGCCTTCAGAATTATAATTCGTTTTATTATAATTCTGGGAAGCGTTATATGATTAGTAATTATATGTAAGAATTTTTGTTTAGTAATTATATGTAAGAAATTTTGTTTAAATAGAAACTTTTTCATGTCATTTTGCCTCTTATTACTGACTCACTGTGGCATTCTTTTCTTATGTCACGTTTTATTAATATAATTATTGAATTTCATTTTGTGGTTTGGTATTTGAGTGGTTGTTGCTAGTATTATTATTGAATTCCATCTAGTAGTTTGATGTTTGACATCCTATTTCTTCTTCTTTGTTTAAAATTTTATGAACTTCTCATCTATGTCACTATCATTTAATTTGGTCCAGTTCTCTACAATTTTTTAATGGCATTTAATCTGGTCTAGTTCTCTACAAGATAGATTTGTTTTTTGTAATTTTCAAATGCTTAACTTCATTTGTTAAGCTGTTAAGTAGAGTTTCGACAGATTCCACACCAAACATTAGAGCATTTTATTTAAATTATATGATTTTGAAAAATAATATAGCTTTGATTTATAAGATTGGACACTACTTTATTAGATTTTATCAAACTTATTTAAGATTTTGATCCCTTCTATAGGTAGTTTCGTTTGATCGTTCCTTGAAGTAGTTTTATAGGCCTGGAGATATGAGAGAACCCAATGTGGCGAGGTCCGTGTGTGTAGAACCTTAGATTATGGTTCATTTAAATTGGGGATTGTGGTGTTTCAAAATCAATTCATATATTTACATTGATAGATGTTTATATTTTAGAATTTGGGGTGGACTAGCACTTATGCTTTTCTTAGATTGTAAGAAAATGAGACAAGTGTATTATTCAAATTGATTTTATGCTAGTCTTTCCAAACTTGTGCGAACTATAAGGTGATAACATATATATATATATATATATTAAGCTCCATAGTAAAATTATATTAGTGTATACAAACTAATAAGTACAAGCACAAGAGTAAGGAAGTTTATCAGCCAAACATGGCTTCTCACATACCTAAGATTGCTAAAACTTAAACATAGACACATTGCCCATGCATGGAGCATCATTTTAAACTTGTTAATGTTCATATTCCATGCATAGGTGACCAAAAAACTACCAAGCAGGCTTATGCCTGAGTAAATAGTGTCTATATGACAGTTTCAGAATGATACCTGTGGTAGGGTGTGTGCCCCTTTAGAGCTTTGGAGTCTTATCGATATAGTGGATGAACAAGAGGCTCCATTTTATATAATAATTTGGTGATTTTTATAGTGAAAAAAGTTTACCCCAACAAAATTGGGCAAAATGGGGCTTCAAAAAATGCAAATTTGCGAATCTTTTTTTGGAAAAATACCCCATGGGCTAAATTTCGCCCCTAAAATTATCCTTATTTGGGAGACAATGCTTAATGACATAAGGGCATGTCCATTTAGATGCAAGCTTCTCGAGTCCCAGTTTACCATCTTTCTTGGCATTAAACAAAAGGACAAAGTCACCTTCGGTGAAGGTGCATGGTCGCACCTGTCGATCGTAGTGTGATTTGGAGTGCACCTTCATGGCTTCATTCTATTGAAGAGAGTCACACCTTTCCTCATCAAGGTGTTACAAAGTAAATAAGCATTGGTCCAAATCAGGGGTATCTGGTAGCAACTTGACGGTGGATTGGAGGGTAGGAATTTGACACTCAATTGGGAGGACAACTTCTATTCCATGTACAATGTGAAATGGGGTAAAACCTATGGCAGTCTTGATGGAAGTGCGGTAGGCCCACAGGACCGGAAAGAGCATGTGATGCCAATTGGTTTTGTTTTTATCCATTGTGCATTGGAGCATAGTTTTGAGGATTTTGTTAACAGCTTCAACTTGACCGTTTGCCTGAGGGTAGTAAGCAGTTGAAAATTCGAGTTTAAATCCTTACAGCCATGATAATTTCCCAAACCTTTCATCACAGAAGTGTCTTTCGTTGTCGAAGATAAGTTGCTTGGGAACGCCAAAGCGGGAGATGACATGGTTGAAGAACCATGCAGCGGTTATTGCTTTACAATCAAAATGGGCATTGCTTCGGTCCATTTGGTGAAGTAGTCCACGACAACGACAACATGGTGGTGACCTTGGGCTAATGTCAGACGGAATTCCATAAAATCAATTGCCCATTTGCAGAATGGGCTTGCATTGATGACCGGATGGAGGGGTGCTGGGGGAAAGCATGTTTTGCATGAAAAGTCCTGGCAATTGGTGCACCTTTTGATGGTGTAAACACAGTATTTGAATACGGAGGGCCAAAAATACCCTGCTCATAGGATTTTCTAGGCAGTGGCTAATCCAGAGAGGTGGCCGCTACATGCACCGCTATGGAAATCATTGAGAACCTATTTGGATTCTTCACGAGTTAGAAATCATCAAAGAATAGTGTCGATGCCACAACGATATAGGATGTCTCCAACGAGGAGATATAGTGGTGCCTGGTGGCGAATTTTGTGGCGATTGTTGCGGGATAAGCAGGGAGCGAATTTTTGGGTGCAGAGATAAATGAGGATATCATCATACCAGGTATCTTCAGTTGTAATAATAAATAGGTTCTCGTTGAGGAGTTTGTACTAGACGGATTCGTTGGTGGTGTTCGAAGGAAGATCTATAATGAGTTTGGATAAGGCCGTGGCTTTCTTGTTTTTAGGAATCACAAACACTAGTTCAAATTATTGTAAAATAATGATCCACCATGCAAACTTACTATCGATAAGCCTACGGCTAAGTATGTATTGCATAGGGTTGGAATCAGCGACGACATTTGTTTTTCGTAGCAAAATATAGTGGCGGAGTTTCTGTACAAAAAGGATGACTGCAAGGGAAAGCTTCTCATCATGGGTGTAGTTGAGCGTAGGTCTGGCGAGGGTTTTGCTGACATAATATATGACATGTTCCTAATGGTTTGTGTCTAGTTGGAAAAGTATGCTGACTACAACAGAATCTGATGTAGAGATATACAAGATGAAATATTTGTCAAAGTCTAGAGGAGAGATGAGGGGGGCTAATGACAATGCTTGTTTAAGGGCATCAAAGGTAGTTTGGGCATAGTAATCCCAGTTAAATGGCAAATCTTTTTGAGAAGCTGTAAAAATCCATGGGCTTGAGTGGCATAGTCGGGAACAAAATGACGAAGAAAGTTAGACTTACCTTGGACACTCTGCAACTAGCGTCATGTTCATGGTGCTGGTAATTCCAAGATGGATTGAATCTTGGAAAGGTAGATGGTGATACCTTTTTTGGAAACAATGAATCCTAAAAGGAAACCCGCGGTGATGAAAAATACACACTTGAGGGGGTTAAAGCATATATTATACTTGCGACATCTTGTGAAGATGGTATGAAGTTCTTGAAGGTGCTAGCGTCGTTTTTTGGACTTGGTTGTGAGTTCATCTAAAAAGGCGAGGATGATGTGAGCCAAGTTGTTAAAAACATATGCCATTGCTCATTGGAAAGTGGTGCCAGTGTTTTTCAGACCGAAGGGCATGACTTTGTAAGCGAAGGTGCCCCATGGTATAGTAAATGGAGTTTTATACCGATCTTGGGGGTGAATGCATATCTGGTTATATCCGGAGAACCCATCCATGAAGGACAACATTTCACTACCAGCACATGAGTCAAGGATTTAATCGATGAATAGAGTGGGAAAATTATCCTTGGGGAAAGCAATTGAGATGAATAGAGTGGGAAAATTATCCTTGGGGAAAGCAATTGAGGTCTCAAAAATCGATACAGACATGAATAGTTCCCTGCTTTTTGTTAATCAAGATGGGGTTATATACCCATGCTGTGTAAGAAATGGGAAAAATAAATCCAGCTTGCAAGAGTTTTTCTACCTTGGCTTTGATCATGAGGGCCTTAGAAGGGTGGACCGGGCGTTTTTTCTATCTAACGGGAATGACATCGCGCCAAGTGTCAATGTGATGTTCAACAATTGTTGGGTCGAGACCCAACATTTCTTCATGGGACCATGCAAAGACGTCGTGAAACTCTTTAAATAGTGCGGTGAAATTAGTAATTTCCTGCGGTGAGCAGGAAGCCCTGATAGAGATGTTTTCGATGACTCCTAGTGTGATAGAGATATCAACCTGTATGGTAGGGGATATATTGGCAAGGTTACCATATTCGAATGCATCTGGGCCGAGGATAGGATTTTTAAACCAATCAATGTGACTTGGGGGTAAAAATTCTTTTGAATCAATGGTGTATTGTTGTTCAGTGGGGAGTGTGTGTTAATTTTTCATAATTTTCAAACTAATCTAAGATCTTAATTGAGAGAATAACATGTACAGCATATCAATCATGGACACAATAATGCAAGCACACAAGAGACACAAAGTTTCACTGGGGAAAACCAAGAAGGTGAAAAACCCCGTAACTTCCTCAGAGATAGAAAGAGCAATGATACAACCAAAGTACAAGAGATAGTCTTCTCCTAGAAGCTGATCCTCCTCCTCACATGTGCACCACTTTTCGAGTGATGGAAGAGTGAGTAATGAGATGATCAAATAGAGATCTCTCGATCTCTATTTATACTTGTCCTATCCTGCCCAATAAACCAGTGGGGCCGACTTGTCTAACTTAGCCTAATAACCCATGGTTACATTAATCCGGGCCGACCCCACACTTGGTGGTCTAATAACCCATTTACCCACATGACTCATACAGGGCCGACCCCATCAAGGTGGTCTGATAACCCATCGACAAGTTACAACACTTGCGACACTTGTCAATACAAATGATGACACTTTCGTATAGACGAAATAATAACATCTCTATAGGAGTACAATATACATAGGTGAAATACATTCTGAAGTTACATATACATCAACACTCCCTCTTAAATAGGAAGGTATTTTTCGACACAGATCTGCTAGCACAAGTCTTCTTCTCTGGATCATCATCACTAGATCATCGTCATCGAATCATCGTCACTGTTGCTATCTCAATCAATCTCCAATCTAATCGTCATAGGAAGTTCTACATAGCCAGTCCTTTTTCATACTTGATGTAGGCCCACCACCTATAGGTCTTCATCATCACTGGCCATACTGGGGAATCCTCAGGATTAATTACGTGCATCAACAAAACCTCGAAAGAGAATCCCGGGACTGATTACGAGCTCATCGTTCAACCTATCGGATCTCCCAGGATCTTTTACATGTTGACCTTCACAAAACCTACTCAGAGCATCCCACGTTGTTACAAGCACACTGCTCTACCTGTCTGGATCTCGATAGAGCATCTCAGGCTGTTACGAGCACACTGCTCTACCTGTCCGGATTTTAAAGGATCTTTTCTATGTGAACTTTTGCAAAACCTACTCAGAGCATCCCAGGATGTTACGAGCACACCGCTCTACCTGTCTGGATCTCAATAGAGCATCCCAGGATATTACGAGCACACCGCTCTACCTATTTGGATTTTAAAGGATATTTTCTATGCAAAACCATAGCAAAACCTACTCAAAGCATCCCAGGATGTTACGAGCACACCGCTCCACCTGTCTGGATTTTAAAGGACCTTTTCTATGCTACCTGCACAACCTATCCACAGCCACAGAGTATCAACCCGATACTCACCATACATCATCTTGATGTACATCATCACATGATCAACCTGATCATCATCATAGCATCAACCTGATGCATATCGTCTGGAGCAACATCTTGAAGCTCGTCATCTGTGATCATCCTGATCACCATCAATATATCCATATGATGCATACAAAGTATCTACCTGATACATATCATCATACATGATCTACCTAATCATACAATGCATCCACCTAATATACATACATAAGTACATCATCTATGTGATCATACAATGCATCCACCTGATACATACATAAGTACATGATCTACCTGATCATACAATGCATCCACCTGATACATATACAAAAATACATGATCTACCTGATCATACAATGTATCCACCTGGTACATAAATACATGATCCACCTGATCATATCAAGCATCCAACATGATGCATATACAAATATATCAAGCATCCAACATGATGCATATACAAATACATGATCAAACTGATCAAAGCATCCAACTGATGCATATACAGAGAAGTAACTGGAGCATCGTCCCGATGCTCATCATCCAGTACTTACATCCACAACCATGGGAAGGATCCTCCTCTCACCATGCTTGGAATGGCTCCTACAAATGTGTCCATCACGTATTCCTCGAAGTGTCATCAATATGAAGAACACCAAGCCTCTCTCTGAAGTACTCAAACTTCACTCTGGCTAGTGGTTTCATCAACACATCTGCAATCTGCTCATCTATCACAACATGGAGGAGCTTCACTGCTCCTCTCTGCACCATATCCCTGATATAGTGATATTTGATCTCAATGTGCTTCGACCTGTCGTGGAACACTGGGTTCTCAGACAGCTTCACACAACTCTGGCTGTCACAAAAGATACCAGTAGCTTCTAGCGGGAGATCAAATAACTTCGACAGTAGCTTCCGGAGCCATATTGCCTCACAACTAGCCGAACATGCTGCAACATACTCTGCCTCGGTTGTACTCAGTGCTACGCAGGATTGCTTCCTTCTAAACCAATAGATCACACTTGATCCCATACTGAAGTAGCACCCAGATGTGCTCTTCCTATCTGCAGCACTACCTACCCAGTTCGAATCAACATAACCCTGTAGGTTAAACTTTTGATTCGCATCATACTTGAGCCCATAGTAAATTGTACTGCTCAGGTACCTCAGAATATGCTTTACAACAACACCTTTGGGATCCGTCAGAAACTGGCTCAATGTGTTCACCACAAAGCAAATATCTGGTCTCGTGTTCGTCAAGTACATCAAGGACCCAATCATAGAAGCTTCAGGTTCGATGCCATAAATGTGGCCATTGTTGGTTGTGGAGCCAGATCTTCTAGTCTCATAAATGATATTGTATCAACCGTGTTTGTACCCCAGTTTTATATGATATGTAGGTGGAGTGTACAGTCACCCCAATGGGGGGGTGTGGGGGGGCATCACCCCCCCACGGGGATCCAGGGGGGACCATCCCCCCTGGCTGGGGGGTTCGGGGGCAATGCCCCCGAAGAAAATTTTTGGGGCTGTTTTCACTAGCTATTTTGTGGGCCCATGGTTTTGGGTATCCCGTGGTATTTTTCCATTGTATTTCCCTTATAAAATAAAGACATTGTAATACGGCTAGGGATGATGATGTATTAGGTTTTATGCATTGTAAAGATCTCTGAGATCAGGAGAGAAACTGTGAAACAGATAAGAGGAAGTGCAGCGGTTGTGCTGCAGGTTGTATCCCTTCACCTTGCTAGACGGTAATAATAATAAGGACTGGCAAATTCAGTGTGGACGTAGCCCAAGTTGGGTGAACCACAATATATCTGTGTCTCTCTTGCAATGTGTATGTGTGATTATATTTGCATTTCTGTTTATTGTTATTGCTCTGCGATCCTATTTTTCTAACAGCCATGTCCTTGCAGTCCATCATCCCGAACCTCTTCAGGATCTCTACTACATGCTTCCCTTGTCCAAGGAAGATTCCATATGCACTCTGCCACACCTCTATGTCTAGAAAGTAGTGCGTCATCTCCAAGTTCTTCATCTTGAACTCAGCAGCAAGCTTCCGCTACGTGTCGGCAATAAAACTATCCTCACCTGTAACAAACAGGTCACCCACATACAAAAGTAGTATCACTGGATTGCCTTCCTCAACCTTGTAGTAAAGTTTGGAATCCGCTATAATCTTGGTAAAGCCAAAACTGGATAGAAAGTTGTCTATCCTACCATACCAAGTTCTGCACAAATATGACTTCCCGTCATGTGTCTCAAAACCAAGTGGTTGATCCACATACACTTCCTCTTCGACTACACCATTCAAGAAGGTTGTCTTGAAATCCATCTGGTGTATTTTCCACTTCATCACTACAACTAGAGCAAGTACTGATCTGATGGAAGTGGATCTAGCTATAGGAGCAAAAGTCTCTATGCTGCCACCTGCAGCATGCTTGATCTTATAAGACAGACTTCCCTTCTGGTCTGGGACCACATCCCAAACATCATTCTTCATGATTGACAGATCATGGCATTCTTCCATTACTTCATCCCAGATCCTGGGAACTTCAATATCTTCAATAGATATCTTTGTTGCTGGAACAAATGTTGTAGTCCTTCTTTTGTAGGTGATGGTATACGATCTTTCCTACAAAATAAGTTAAATTGCATGATTGGAAACATCTCATATTTTTCAGAACAAATTCTTACACATAAAGAAATATGTCATACAACCCAAACTTGCCATAGGGTCGAACCTGTTGGAAATTGGTGTATCATCCCTTCATATCTATATTTTCCACCATTCCGACAGAAGAGCCTACCGAACATGGAACACCCTAGTCAGCACCTGTTTGACGGACAATTCACTCGAGCGGACGCGAGCCAGATCTCCCTATCTCAAAGTGATTCTAGAACAAATAGAATAGACTACAAACGACTTTCCTAGATCTACTTAAGGATCGAGTGCTAGATGTCTTACCTTTAACTTCGCAATCCTTTCTCCTGAATGACGTTCCACATCCCACGGTTGTCAGATCTTAGCTGAAAGACCTGTTAAGACACAAAGAACAACATAAACAAGTAAAGATCATCTATACAATAAGAGATCTAAGTAAACCGTTAAGCAGGTAAACTACTCAATACCATTACACATAAACAATATTCGTGGAAAGCATTTGTATTACTGTAAAATCGAGAAATACATAGTAAAGAACAGACTACAGCCAAGGCTGATCCCTGTAGTCCTTCTCCATCCAAGCCATTTTCCATATCCTTCCAAGTAAGTAGAGTCTCTCAATGGATGAGTTAGAGATCTCTCCAATGTGATTTCACCAGCATGTAGACACTATAGACTTCCTCCCTTTGGAGAGAGGTAGAGCTTCATTTATATAGGACTAAGTGGATAGGATATGGATAGAGTAGGTTGAGATATGGTAGGAGAGAGATAGGGGATCCTTCCAGGAGGTTAGGAACCGAGTGCCAACTCCCCCAAGAGGTCAGGGATAAGGATACAAGTCAGCAGGATTCGAGAATGAGCTCGAAGAAGCTAGTTTTTCCCATTAACTGACTTCGTCGCACCCTGTAGTGGAGCAAGGTGCAACGTCGCAGGTTGCATGAGTGTAGCCTGCGATGACCTCTGAAAACCTAGCATAAAAGCAGTGGTGTCCTTTCCAAGTAAGTGACTTAGCCAATGGAACTTCAAGGATGTATACATTGAATCTAATGGTTGTAAGATTTTAGGTGTAACAAGACCCCATCACCATTTTGGTGCCCATGCTGAGTTATTCTCATAGGATTGGGATCCCTATTAGTCCCATCATGACTTGGAGTTTGAGACCACATATTTCTCTCTCATACATTTCTGACCATATCCTAATGGGATGCCAATTTTTTGTCATTTTACATAAGCATGTGTTAAAATATCCACTTGAACATCTGTGCAAACTACTTCGTTGCTTATTGTTTATGTTGTGTATTTTCCTTTGCAGTCACTTTCTATTACAAGATGCCTATAAACCATTGCTTCTGTATATTTGACCCATACCCATGGAGGAAACATTTGTAAGAGTGTACATAACTAGTTCAGCCCTTGTTTGCAATATGGATATTTTCCTTGGCCTGACCCATGCCCTTGACATTTAGGCGCATGCCCTTGAGACACTCATTTCCTTTAATGTATCATAGCATGCTTTATTCTTTTTTCAAACCGATAAATGAAAAAGGTTAAAAATTGGAAAACATAAAAATCCAAAAATGGAAGAGACTTGAAGCACTTCATATCATAAACTTTGAAGAAAATGATAATAGTCAGTCCTTGTCGCCCTTGAACATGGCACATAATATTGTATCCGCTGTCAGTACACCATCTACATTTTCCTTAGGAAACTGTACCAGTATTTTGAACAGATCTCCACCGATGGGTTATCCTTCCCGTCACCAATGGATATTTCGTTAATGCATCTGGCATTAGCGGATTTCATTAAGGTCGGTTACTCAAAGTCCTATGTTGCCAAGTGTCCATTTTGCGTCGTGTTATGTGTTCAAGGGAAGTTCAAACCGAGTCGACCATTCCTCAAATATTCCTGACCAATCATGTCGACCTTCCTTGTGTCAGTATACATTGTTGGATCTTGTAGTTCTACAAAATTATATCAGACTATTGATCTTTGTTTCGTATCGGTTGATGTGGGATGCATTAATTCCCTCCTTCCGATGTATCTATTCCTATCGACATCAAATCATCATCTAGGACATGGATCTAGAAACCCAAGAGTTCCTTGGATCTTGTAGTCATTAGTGGCAGGTTTCATCGCAAATGATAGTGGGTATACATCAATGACCCCTGATTGTTTGATTCTACAAGTGTTCGACTTCAGAACATCTATTCACACTTGCTAGTTTGTACGTAGTACCTTAGATTCCATCATCATTATCGGTGGGTCTCTTCGCATATGTTAATGGTATACATCAATGACCAGTAATCAAATGGTGTTTTATTATGCTCGACATCAGATCATTTATTCGCATGATATAAACTCGTACTATCATCGATTTGTATTAACGACCTTGGAAAAACAGTTGTATCACTCATCGATGCACTGCTTGAGCTGTGCAAGATTAGATTGCCATGTCAGAAGTTCGATAAAGACTTTGTTCTCGCACTCATCAAAATGAATGTTTACACTTCTGAAAAAATTACTTTTGACATGGATCCACTGTGTATTGTTCATGGCCATGCTTGTTTACTAATGAGCATGGGTATGCCCGCCTCAAGAAGATATTATATATTTGAGAAATTGCTATGTTTTGTAGGTGTGATCTTCAATCCTGCGCCCGTGAGTTTTTCCTTTCCTCATCCTTGCTTTGAACTATAAAGAGTATCAGTATACAGAGTATAATATTTAGTAATGTATTTCATCCCTTAGCTCTGCTTCGGACCTCACACATTAGGGGGCATCTGTTAACAATCAAATTAACACCCCTATTCATGTGACAGACAAAGCACATTTTTACTATGCACCCGCAGCATGAAGACAGAACACAAGTACATTCAGAGACAAATCCTCTCTAATCTAATCACTTCTCCCATAAATGGAAGGATTAGGTGAAGAAAGTAAGAACCTAAGGAGACCAAGTTCAGTAAATGAACCACTCAAAAAAGGTCCAAAACTAAGTTACACCAATCAAAAAGTGAAGAAGAATGCATTAAAGTGCATTAATTGTGCTTAAAGTATGATAAGTTGTGCAAAAAGACCTAAAAACTATGGGAAAGTTCGTTTTTGAGCAAAAATAATCAAAAAACATGAAAAAGGACAATCCCACATTGAAAAGAGAAACTTGAGAGCAAACTTCCCAATGATATATAAGAAGGGCATTTGGGGCATGGTAGGGAGGAGAAAGGAAAAGCAAAGGCATGCTGGAGAGATTCTAAAGGAGGAGGAAAAGCTCAATTTCTTCAAAAGCAAGGGTGGAGAAAGGAAAGCTCATGGCAATGGAGGAGGGATTCACACCAAGATCCATGGTAAGAATGTACCTCTTCATTGTTTTGTTTTTATCCACTATGCGTTGGAGCCTAGTTTTGAGGATTTTATTAATGAATTCAACCTAACCATTTTCCTGAGGGTAGTAAGCAGTTGAAAATTTGTGTTTAAAGCCTAACAGTTGTGATAGTTCCTCAAACGTCTCGGCATAGAAGTGTCTTCCGTTGTCAAATATAAGTTGCTTGGGAATGCCGAAGTGGGAGATGACATGGCTGAAGAAGAACCATGCAACTGTTATTTCTTTACAATCAAATATGGGCATTGCTTCGGCCCATTTGATGAAGCAGTCCACGACGATGACAACATGGTGGTGACCTTGGGCTAATGTCGGACTTCATTCCATAAAATCAATTTCCCGTTTGCAGAATGGGCCCGCATTGATGACCAGATGGAGGGGTGCAGGGGGAAAGCGCATTTTGCAGGAAAATACCTATCAATTGGCGCATCTTTTGACAGTGTAAACACAGTCTTTGAATACAGAGGGATAAAAGTACCCTTCTCGTAGGATTTTCTAGGCAATGGCTAATCCAGAGAGGTATCCTCCACATGCACCACTATGGAAATCATTGAGAACTTGTTTGGCTTCTTCATGCATGAGACATCGTCGAAGAATAGTGTCGATGCCACGACAATATAGGATGTCTCCGATCAGGATATATAATGGAAACTGGTGGCGAATTTTGCGGCAATCGTCGCGGGATAAGTGGGGAGCGAATTTCTGGGTGCGGAGATAAAGGAGGATATCATCGTACCAAGAATATTCTGTTGTAATACGAAAGAGGTGCTCATCAGGGAGTTGGTCCTAGACGGATTCATTGGTGGTGGTGGAGGGAATATCTGTAATAAGTTTGGCTAAGGCTGTGGCTTTCTTGCTTTTAGGAATCACAAAATCTAGGTCAAATTCTTGTAAAATAATGATCCACCATGCAAACTTACTATTGATAATCCTACGGCTAATTATGTATTGCATAGGGTTGGAATCAGCAACAACGGTTGTTTTTTTTAGCAAAATATAGTGGTGGATTTTCTGTACAGAAAGGATGATTGCAAGGGAAATCTTCTCATCATGGGTGTAGTTGAGCGT
Organism: Larix kaempferi; assembly: GCA_027924585.1. NCBI lineage: Eukaryota > Viridiplantae > Streptophyta > Pinopsida > Pinales > Pinaceae > Larix > Larix kaempferi. Next base: position 1,804,822 of record BSBM01000013.1, read on the forward strand.
AGGTCCGACAAGGGTTTTGTTGAAATAATATATGGCATGTTCGTATTGGTTTGCGATAAGTTGGATAAGTATGTTGTCTACAACAGAATATGACGCAGAGATATATAAGATGAAATCTTTGTCAACTTCTAGAGGAGAGATGAGGGGGGCTGATGACAATGCTTGTTTAAGGGCATCAAAGGTAGTTTGGGCATAGTAATCCCACTTAAATGGCATATCTTTTCTGAGAAGCCGTAAAAATCCATAGGCTGAGTGGCATAGTCGGGAACAAAATGACGAAGAAAGTTGTCCTTACCTTGGACACTCTGCAATTAGAGTCATGTTCGTGGTGTTGGTACTTCCAAGATGGCTTGAATCTTGGAGGGGTAGATGGTCATACCTGTTTTGGAAACATTGAATCCTAAAAGGAAACCAGTGGTGATGTAAAATACACACTTGAAGGGGTTTAAGCATACATTATACTTGCAACATCTTGTGAATATGGTATGAAGGTCTTGAAGTTGCTCGCATCATTTTTTGGACTTGGCTGTGAGGTCATATAAAAAGGCGAGGATGATGTGAGCCAAGTCATTCAAAACATATGACATTGCTCACTGGAAAGTGGTGCCATCGTTTTTCATACCTAAGGGCATGAATTTGTATTCAAAGGTGCCCCATGGTGTAGTAAATGGAGTTTTATACTGATTCTGGGGGAAAATGCGTATCTAGTTATATCCGGAGAATGAATCCATGAAGGATGACATTTCACTACCAGCACATGAGTCAACAATTTGGTTGACGAATGGCATGGAAAAATTACCCTTGGGGCAGGCTAAATTGAGGTCTCAGAATTCGGTACAAACACGAATAGGTCCCTGCTTTTTGTTAATAGGGACGGGGTTAAATACTCATGATGTGTGAGCTTGCAAGAGTTTTTCTACCTCAGCTTTGATAGTCGGGGCCTTAGAAGGGTGGACCGGGCGTTGTCTCTATCGGACGGGAATGGAATCGGGCCAAGTGTCAATGTGATGTTCGACAATTGTTGGTTCGAGACCCATCATTTATTCGTAGGACCATGCAAAGACGTCGCATAACTCTTTAAATAGAGTGGTGAAATCAATCATTTTATTTGGTGAGGAGGAAGCCCCGATAGAGATGTTTTCGATGAATCCTGGTGTGATGGAGATATCAACCTGTATGGTAGGGGATATATTGGCAAGGTTACCATATTCGAATGCATCTGGGCTGAGGATAGGATTTTTCAACCAGTCGATGTGACTTGGGAGTAAAAATTCTTTTGAATCGATGGTGTATTGTTGTTCAGTGGGGAGTGTGTGTGGTTCTTTCCTGCTTCTTAATGTTGAGGACATATGATGAAAATAGTCCCATGGGGGTTTAGTAGCATTCATGGCCTCAATTATCTCCTCATCTGTGGTGAAGATGTATTCTTCTAGTATATCCTAGTCTAAAGACATTGGGTCTTCATTATGGGAAGAAAGAGAAATTGAATCGAGATGCAGGATGTCAAGGTACTCAGGGATGGCAACAGTGGCTGCTAGGATTTCGCCTTCAGGAAATATTAAGGGGTCTATCTTTTCAAGGGATATTGGTGATGGGGGATCCATATTTGTTACGGTATTCGATGAATGTGACATTTTTTGTCCCCGTTATGCTTTGTTGGTTCAGTATGCTCTTCGATTACTATAGGGAGGGTAGTTCCACATGGGGTGAGGTTATCAGCTAATCAGACTTGGGTTGTCCATAAAGTGAAAAATGCGGCAATAAGAGGGCATTGGAATGAGTGGTGAGACATTCAAATTTTCACGAGCGACACGGTCGGGTGGTGTTTGTATGATTTAAAACAATCGTCGGGCTTTGTGGACATCGCGACGACTGTTGGTCGGGTATGGAATCGGCTCACCATCGGGAGGGACTAGTCGGGATCACTATAGTACCTATGATGATAGGAGCCTCTTCTGGAGATGAGGGAGTGAGGTATCTTCCAAGGGTTCGGTGAGGAGAATAGTTTCCAAGGCCTCTCGATAACGAGGGAGGTCAAGGAAATGATGCTTATAGTTCCCATTGTGAGAACCAATGGAACATGCATGATTTTTACGCAATGTTTCAGAATTATATGTGGGAAAGGGAGAGGTGCCCCCTTTCACCATTGGTACGGTGTGGGTAATGCTAATGGGAGTGTTAAGCAGTTTCCGTAACTCCGGTAGAGAGGGGCATAGATTGTTTGTGTGGCCTTGCTTCCCACAAAGAGAACATAATGGTGTGACCCTCTGAGTGGGAGTATTGATCATTACTGGCGCTTTCAACTCCTTATGGTTGATGCCCCCTGCTTTAGGCTTCATGGATTCTCCCAATTTAGATGTCGGTGTTGGTAATAGGGAACCTTTCAATTTGGGTTTTTTGGTGCCCCCATTGATGGTCTTAACGACAACCGATTGTGGGGTAGTTGCGGATGCCATAGGTTGGGTTGTCCTAATTGGTCGTGTTACTGGCCTTGTAGTCGTACTAGCCGACAAGGGGACAAACACGTAATGGATGGTTGTCTTGAAATCCATTTATGGGAAGGGTGGTGTTAGGTACCACATGGGGATTACCAAAGTTAGCCTGGGTAGAGTGAACTGAGCCATAACTGATGTCCCTTATACACATGTGGGAGGATACAAGAAGGGGATTTGAAAAATTGGTGGCACCAATGGATTCAACGTTTGTTCAATGCCATGACTCAGTAGTGGTGCTGATGACTTTGTTGAGGTGGAGGAGGCTCCATTTTCAGTGGTGAATATTGTGCACATCAGGCCATCGGTAGATTAGGTATCTTTGGTGGTGGTCACGAATACGCTCCTAAAAAATTGCAGTCCTTGTACATAGTGGGAGAAATGTCAACATACGGTTGATCATCGCCCAGTATAGTTGGTAAGATTTTGTCGGGATTGCTCGTGGTATTAGGGTCATAGTAGTTAAGGTGGTCGAGGGTAACTACTTTCCCATTTAAGGGAAACATCATGATATGGAATACTGAGGAGGATACCTCCTTCTTGGTGTACATGTAACTATGCCCCAAGAGGATTTTGTAGTTCAGCTCAGCATCGATTACTTCAATATCAATCATAACCATCTTGCTCCCCATCTCTATGGGGACATTTTGGTACGATCCTATTGCTTGGGATGGTCTCCCATCATATGCACAAAGAGAAATAGATGAGGGGCCCAGCTCGAGGGATCCTAATCGTTTCCAGACTTTTACAGACATAACGCAAGTGGATGCACCTTCATCGATGATACAACAATGGACCATGATGTTTTTAATCATAACTGGAACTTGAAATGCGACTGGTGATGGTAGTCATGGATCACCTTTGTCAATATCAAAGGTATTCATGTGCGAGTCAGATGGGTCTACCGCACCGAGTGCATTGAGTAATGCTTTTTGTTGTGTTGGGAAAGACTATAACACTTTTAATGTGGACATATCCACATGGGATTGAGCCAATTCGTCCACAATGTTGTAATTGTGGGTGGCTTTCATATGGGGGTTATTAGGGGTACATTTGAGTGGTACTTTTAGAATCCATGGGATTTTTTTGGTATTCGGGCATGGTATTTGTAGAGCCCCCTGAGGGGATAGGAATGTCTTCCACTTGGGGGGTAGAAGGCCCATAATAACCCTTGGCTCGCGTCTGTAGATTTATATCCAAAGTATAGATATTTTGGAAAGAGCCATCGCCAGGTGGATGAGGATCTTGTTCTTGTGTAACTACCTCTTGATTGGCGAAGGGTTGTTGTAACACTGTTGTTTGTGGTTGGGGAGAATTCGTTTCCAAAGGAGGTTTAGTCACCATATTATTTTTATCTTCCACCAACTGTTGGTAGTCGGGGAGAAGAGAATAATGATGTGTGTAGTGACAATTCCTTTTGTGCTCCGTAAGAGGTAGATGTAGGAGCGACTGGCGCCAACAGCGGTGTAGGAACTGTCAATGTTTGGCTAACATTTGGGTATGTAGGACTATATGTCCCACACTGTGATTGACCAACTAATGGTGTTGTTATCGATGTAGGGGATATCGACGCATGTGGCATGGATGGGTAATACGGAACCATGTTGAATGGTATCGATGCGGTGGGAGGAACTTTTCTAAATGGGAAATGGACCCAATAAGCCCATTTTCCGAGTGTGACAATCCTAGAGGTGTAGGATCCAATGACCAATAGCACGGGGAATCAAGGAGGATTGTGTAAAGATATCCAGACTGTGCATATATGAGTTCGAACTGTTGTGTTTTCATAATAGCCTTCCTTGCTTTGTGGCATGGAGGTGGCAAGATATTTGGCTATGGCGGATTGGAGAGATTTGATAAACCAATCCAACAAAAAGGGAGGTTGTATTTCAATCTTACACAGTGTGCGGCATCTACGCCACTCATGGATGTGGTTCGCAATGTGGGTGGAAGTATTTTGACAAAACTCAATGAGAATTTTGAGGCCTAGATCACGTCGGATTGGAAGTTGAAAGTACGTAAGAAATGCGGTGGCCAATGTCGCAAATGTGGAATGGGTGCCAATTTCTAGGTTTACGTACCATTTTGTTGTTGTTCCGGTGAGGGTACACTAGAATAGGCGAATCCTCATGGGGTCATCCACTATGTTGTTAGATGAACACCATAAGTGGAAATACATAACATGGTTGGTGGTATCGTCTCTCTATTTTCCTTCAAATTTGGGAATATCAGAAGGAATCTTTTCTAGCATAGCCGACCATGTCGCATCATGAGCAATGGTGTCATTTGTCAATTTGGCCAAATCAGGTAGATTTAAACTAGCCATAAATGGAAAGGTAGGGACGACAGGTCTTGCCATTTTGTTTGGGATGTGATTTCCATGAGGGGGAGACCTAGGTGGTGTTATGAACAACGGTTGACCTCCTATAAGAGAGGATGGGTCAAATGGATCCGGGGGATCTCCTTGGCGAGAAGCCAATGGGGGTACTACTTCTGATGGGGGAAGAAGTGGTGTAATTGATAGACTCTATGAGGGGAGAAAATGTATCTAGCAAGGTTTGGCCTCAACCAGATGACACTATCAATGTTGCTTGGGAATGACCCCGACTTGAATTCCCTCTGTGTGGAGTACGGGGGGAAGGTGTGAAAACACCCCAAGAGAGAGGCGATAGGGCTTGCAGTCTATGAGACTATCTTAGGATGTTTTTTTGTTCCTAAATCATGAAGGCTTTGTGTCAATATGAGAGTGATAATGGAATAAGCACAATTTGAACAAATGCAAAAATATGCCAACCGCAACAGATGCAAAATGGTGCGACAAGTGAGTGATATGTGCAATATTGGTTTTAGTGCATGAGTTCCCACATGTAGGTTCTTTTTATTGCGAGTTAGTGAACTTGTTGTTAAAAAGAAAATAAATGTAAATTCCATATCCGACCTAACATCCTTCTTCTCAATTGTAATTGGGCCTCCCAAAAGCACAATTGATGGTGATAATGATATCCACACACCAATCGACTAGTGGAGGTAACAAAGATCTAGTTCTATCGGCGATGGGGCCCATGATCCAATCAAGAATACTTGGAAACACCTCCCAACGGCAATAGATAACTTCAGATTGCACTCACAATTTCTCCTTGGTGATATCCTAAGTCTCGCCACTAAGATACCTTGCGTCAAGTGTGGATCAGTGGTTCGACCTGCACGGTATAGTGTCGTCTCCCTACAACAAGTTGAGTGGCTTGTAGGGGAGAGAAGGGAAGTTATATCTCAGCGTTCACATCCTTGGTCATGGTGCACTTCTGATCTAGGATTTCTTTTAACACTTTCTTACAACAGGATTTTGTAAGTACCCTAAAGGACAACAATGGTATGTTTCAAAATATTCCTAATGAAACTAGATTGGTGGGAATTAATGGATGCCTAGCCCAATCAATCCTACCTAATTAAAATATTGTTTTGTGACCTCTTGTGGAGGATTTTAGTTGGTTAAGACAATTACGATGTTGATTTTAAGGGTTTTGTATGTTTCACTTATGGAGTGTAAGAGGGGTATTTCACAATTCCTACCTTTCTGATTCACCAAGATCACATGAAGTGCAAGGTGAAGAGCATACTTTGGATTGGAAGAGTATTTAGGCCTCGTATTGTGTGTTAGTGGAGCAAACACATGTGATAAACGCAAAAAACAAATGATTATGTTGGAAAATTAACTAAAAGAGTATATCAAGCAATATGTACTTTTAACTCTAAGAGATGCTCATGGTGCTTTGCAAAATCAAATTAATCTATCTAATAGACAAGTGTGCAATGGAGGTATTTCACACTTCTCACCCTTTTTCTGATTCACCAAGATCACATGAAGTGCTAGGTGAAGAGCATACTTTGGGAGACAAGTGTCTTTAGGTCCTTGCTTGTGTGAAAAAAGTGTTTTCTACTCTAGCAATACTACTAAAAACATCTCGATTTGATGCATAAACAAGAAATAGTCATGAATACTAGTGACAACAATGAGGCCCATTGAAAGCCTCAAAGTTGGTTACCTAGTTAAGTTTCGATAGAGATGTCCACTTTACTTCCTAATATTGGTCTAGGTGCACTAATTACTAAAAAATTAAGTAATTGGGTGAATTAGCCTTAATTTAAGTTCACTAATAAGAAACAATTGGGCTTCCAAACTAAGCCATGCAGATAAAAAGAAAATAAAAAACAGTAGCGTGGCTAAACTAGACTCTGTCGCGCATACCACGCATATTAATACAAAACAGACGCGTTGTAGTGCGGGTAATACACTAACCTTCAGCGTAGGTGCAATGAGCGATGTAGCGCGAGTATGAAATTGGTAACCTACATTATGCGTGCGACTGTCCAATTCAAATACGCGCTATCAGCACGACAGAGACATCGGGAACTGCGCGGCTGTGGAAAAAATAAGTTATGGTCGTGATGGGGACAAATTCTAGAAGCAATAGGTGGAATACCTACTCTCCTGCAATTGAACAACAACCAGAATTAGATAATTAGCATAAACCAACCTATTTTAAAAAGAAATGAACAAAAATAAGTATGGTCGCCATTAGAACTATTATGGAAAAGATTGCACAAGTGCACTCTTCCACTTGGTGAGGGGCTAATCCTTGTAGGCTTCTTCAAGGCCTCAGTCCTTTGAGCCCCTTTTGGATGGTTGGTATTCCTCCAAGTGATCCTGCAAGATATTGTTAGTGTATTTCACATTCAAACATGAAAATATTAATGAAAATAAAATAAAAGAGATGGGGGAAAGATACAAACTCCAACAACAACCAAAGGTATGCTAAACCACTCTTATATTTTCCAATGGAATAGTTGTACAACACCTAGGAGGTGAATGCTTCAAGGGAATCCAAAAATATCCCTTAGGGAGGCCTTTCTTGTCGAAACTAAATGCTAAGTAGGTGGAAGAACAATGGAGAGAAAGACTTGCCCCTTGATGGTAGGTGGCAAGAAAGCTTGTAAATGCTTACAATGGTAGGAAATGGTGGGCTATTAGGAAGCTCAAACTCAAATACAATAGCATAAACTTTCTCTAATTTATCTCTGTAAAATGCATTCCAATGGCTGCCTTTTATAGGCCAAGAGGTGGCCATCAAATAACTAGATCCAAATGTGAACTCTCCTCCTTCATGAATTAGTCCCAAGGTACACAATGGGGGTTGATTAATGCTCCCAAGAATTTGAGGAGATGAATTATGATCCTTGGGGAGGATTGAGTCTTTAATGCGCCACTGAACATGATTGGTCCCGTTGTTTTGAAAATAGCCCTACTATCAAAGGAAAATTCGCGTGGGTGTAGAAGGGTCATTGTTCACATAACCTACGTTATAGCGCAGGTTAACAGTGTAATACCCATGCTACCCTTTGTTTTGACTGTTTCTTGGAACTTGTGGACTCATGCTGTGTTTTGGATCTATTGAGGATGCATGTGGTGAGATGCATTCCTTATGTTGAAGACGCTTTACTGGATGAAATGTTGAAATGTCGCATGTGTGCGATTGTTAGGCGTTAACAGTGGAAAAAGTAAATCCTAAAAAAATTGAGAATAACCTTTCGCTCAGTGTGTCAAAGACAAAAATATATAGATTTGGGCTAAGTAGCCTACTTAGTTGTTCTATATTGGAATCATATGCAAATGGATTTTGCTTGTGGCATTGAATTCTTTGTTTCTAGAATTGGTTCTCTTCAAAGCACTAATGGAAGTGATAGACACTAAAGAATGTTCTTGTCCATTGATGTTTACACCATTATCCATTTCCTTATGAGAAAATGAGTCTACCCAGGTGTCTTCCATAGCTCAAAGTGTCTTGTAAAATCATTTCAATCTATGCAAACCATCAGGATGTTTCAAAATGATATATCTACAATGTTGAAGTCATTTAATCAAGATATGATACCAAGACAAAGAACAACATAAAGACCTGTAAAATAGGTTTCTGATCTCCCTACGAGAACACAAATGAGAATGTTGAAGGTAATTTCTTCATATACAACTTTTGAAGCGCTTCCATGGTGTTGGATAATGGCTACAATAAACCTATTGACAGGTGTTGTGATAACAATCAATATTTTCTTGTAACTGGAAACAATATTCAACTATTTTGATCAAGATAAAAATCAAAATTATAGTACTAAAACAATTTGTCAAGCCATGTCCAAGTAACAGTAGCTCCAAAATAGCTAATGGGGTGTAGAATAGATAGTGAATGGGCGTACTGTTAAGGCACTCCTTGTGTTAGGTCATCGGTTCGAAATTTTGTGGGTACTAGCTTACAAAAAAAAACAATAGCTCCAAAATATATAGAGGCTAACACTAAAAATTCACTTGTTTGACACAAGACATCACTAATATACCTCATCTAAACCTGGTGATTCTTTGCAAGGTAAGATATTTAAGGCCTCTCGTAAGCTAAATACTCATTTTTGAAGCTCAAAAATCACAAAAAGAACTCCAACCAAACCATAACCACCATCTCTTTTGTTGTCCAAGCTGTATAGTTGTGACATGATCATGCTTATCTTGGTCTGCAGTTGCAAGTCTCGTTGGGCTATTTCCTGCAAGAAGTAAAAACTATTATAGCAATTTTTAACGTTGCAGATGGATTCATAAACCCCCACTTATCAGAAATGGAAGAATTATCCATGATATTTAACCTGCTCCATCTACTTGGTTGTAGAGCATTTGCACCTCGATATTCTCGATGCAATATATAGACCAATTAGAATTTGAAGCCTCAATTTAATTTTATGTGTGTGTACGTGTGTATGTGTTAATATATAGTATATAGGTTAATAATATATATAAGTTAATATATAGTATTATAGTTGAAATTGAAGCCTCGATTTAATTTTTTTTTGGTGTGTGTGTGTTATTATATAGTATATATGTTAATAATAGATATAAGTTAATATATAGTATTATAGTTGATATATATATATATATATATAATAAAGAGAGGGAAACTAAATATTAAAACAAAAGACAAAAGAGGGAAAAATCGGTAAATTAGAAAAGACACTGGAAGGGAAAATAAATAAAAATATGGCATTTTCAAAAGGAAACTCCAATAAATCTTATATGTAGGAATTGTATTGTATCACAGAGAAGAAGCATTATCATGATTCAATGATTAAGATAGAAAGGGGTTGAATTGATGCTAAAAAAGGTTAAGTGATTTGTGCTTATCTTGGAATTGTGTCTTGTACTTTGACAAAAATAGACTACATTATGGTGGAATACCGTGGAAATATCTCTTATTATAATTCATTTTTCCTAAAAAAATCAATTCTATTCTTGGTAAGGAGATCCCCCTTTCTTAATTTATATATTGTTTTACATAAATAGATTGCATTGTTATTGGATGGATGGGAGGCCTCCATAAGAGGTCCAAGCCCTTTTCTTTGCATTGAGTGTTGAGTGGATGGTCGTTTTTTTACTTAAGTTGTTGTTGAATGGACGGGTGGTCTCGACGAGAGAACCAGGCCCCTTTTCTATTACATTTTTTAAGAGAGAGACGCCACATAAGTCATTTATCTTCTTGTTGTAATGAAGACTGTGATTTTGAAAAAGAATATATTCCCCTTCTTCATGAATTTAGCTTATGTATCAAACTTATACAACTGATGGTTCTATGTCCAACATAGCGGTGAGTTGCGCAATATTGATATGATCGTAATGCTTTTGTCCGAAGGTGGATCTTTTTGGGGAAGTAATTGTAGTATTCCCCTCTGAGTGAGGTCTTCCATGATTATAACAGGGTTCTTCTCATGCGCGGGAAAGGGTATTGGCGACGGTATTATGGGGGTTCATAGAGGTCTTACATTTTATTTATTTAGAGAGGGCGTTTCTAAAGGAAACGAGCCCATGATATGTTCCTAGGTGCATGTTATATTTATATCCCCTTGTGCATGTTAAAATTATACAAATTGTTGACTATAGCGAAGAAGGGCGACTGCTCATTTGTTGGGTTGCTGATTTATATTAATCATTGATTGTAGAGAAGAGGATGAATGCTCACTTCATTGTGTGTTATTTTATAATATTAGTTATCTACTAAGAAAATCCTATTCAATGTTTGGTTTAGATATGTATATTTTTGTAAAGAGAAGACACGAGAAAAAGGGTTTCTCTATTTACATACATGGTTCTAATTTATGCAAGAACTCTATTAGTTAGAGTAAAGTCTTGTTACCAAAGTTTGGATTCTTGTGTTTTTGAATAGCCTATAACACAATGTTATTCCTGCGGGTAAACTCTATGAGTTAGGGACGGGTTTTATTATTTGAATAGTTGAGCCCTCATTTTGCTTAGGAGAAGTCGTGCTTTAACTTTTGAGAACTGAAATCACTTTTGAGAACTAAGTTTACTTTTGAAGAGGCAAATTTATGTTAGATGAAATTATTAACTATCAAACTTATGCTGGATGAAATTATTAACTATGTGAACTTTCTACAGTATCAAGTAAAGAGATGTAGCTTTGACCCAAATCTTTTTCAAGATTGATATTATGTAGCTTATGATAGATGTAAACTTTGTTCTTATATCTTAACTATTCTGATTATTTTTTTTTATAATTGTTATCTATGTACAATAGTTAAATATTAGAGTATCAACGTTTGGTTTGGTTATATCATATGTTAATATTGCAAAATTTCAATTTCAGGAAAGATTACTTAACCAAATGAATGGAACATGCCACCATGTGGCTCTAGTTTTAATAACTATGGTTTTAGAATTACTTGTAATAAGAAAATTCTAATATTTATGTATATTTAGTTTTTTTGGTAGGGAAAAGGAAAATATTGTTTTTTCTCTTTCTGGATTACAAGAGAGCGCGAAGGCATTGTTGGTTGTGAATGTCCATCTACTACTTTGGCTATATAGAGTGAGAGAACAATCCCAATGTCCTCGCATGGAAAACAAAAATTGATGTATTTTAATGGCCATTGTTATCCTCCAAGCTTGTATCATTAGCTTGCATATGCACATTAGGATGCAAAAAGATGCACATCATTCTTTCAAACTAAATTGTTATGTTGGATAAAAGCATAGAATGTAATAAGATGTTATAATGATAATAAAAACATCCTTCTTTATATTGTGTTTTGTCAAGTGTAAGTTGTTTGTTTGAATGAGTAGTTATCTAGCTACTTTTTTTTTTTTTTTTTCATTTCAGTGTTTTCTAACTATCAAATAAATGACTAAATGTACTACCAGATAACAACAATTATGACCAAGTAAATGACTAAATGGATTACAAAATGACAACAATTAATGACTAATTAAACTAGAAAATATATTACTAAAATGGTCATATCTAATGACCAAATAAATGACTAAATATATTACCAAATAGCAATCATTAATGACAAAATCTATGGCTAAATATATTACCAGATGATAAAGCAATTCAAGCAATTAATGACTAAGTGACAAATGATCATTTTAGTCGGGTGATAAGTGACTGCTAATTTATGACCAGTGGTCACCACCTCAATTTTAGTGATTTATCTCCCATTTTGAGTTATCTTTTTAGTCAATTATCACCCATTTTATACTAGTGATATAAGAAACAAGTAACCGTCTCCAAAGCTCTTTATCCTCAAGTAATGGTAAGTATCAATATATTTTAAAATTACCCTGCTTCACATGATGGGCATGTTTCATTCATTTTTATAGATTGAAAAGAAAGAAATTTGCACCCTACGGATCTACAAATATCCTTGCAACAATAATGGAAAACATAGGAGTACAGTGAATGGGAAAACTGTCTCCAAAAATGTTCTTAAGAGTCGAGAATCTAAGACAGGTAGAGAGATGGATTGGTGCAGACCCCACAAGTTTCCTTGAGAATAGTGTTTCCTAATTACAAACATAGATATATGTTTAATTCCTGAGCTTTCTTCAACTCAAAATAAAAAATGCACAGGTAGGCAAGAGTTCAAATCTTGTGAGGAGTCAAAGTGATCCCAGAGCTCCTTATTATGTGGGTAGGGTGTCACCATAAAATTATTGAAGATAATTTAACTAAAATAAATAAATAAAAGGATTAAAGGCATTTTTTCGGAAAAAATGCTAGAACTAAGCATCAAGGCAATCCAAATTCAAAATTTCAATATACACAGGTTCATAATGGATAGGAACAAATACCCATAAATGAAAAACGACATTTATCCAAGTAACCTGATTTGAACTAAGGCATGATATATCTCGGTTATAGAAACCCTACACCTGAATTGAACTGGGATCTATACCGAAAACTAATTTGAGAAACACTAAATTCACATTGTATATAGATATAAAATGATAGGCTACCTGGAGAGCATTAATACCCAAATGTTCTTTCAACCTCTTTTCCCTCTCAGATATGCTCACCTCTAACACCATCCTCTTACGAACCGATTCTTCCATTGCCTACGCACCAAACTAGATTTAAATATTATACCCAACAACAAATACCATACACATTTCTGCTATAACAAAACAACCAAAGACACAGAGCCACTTGATCGTAAACTTGATCTAATGCAAGAGGTATGGTGCTATGAAGATTCTCATCTTTTTTCTCCCAATCTTTTCTAATCTTCTGTCAAACAAAACCATTTATCATAGCACTAAAAGGGCCAGAGGATATATATATATATACTTGCCAAATGGCTATAAGCTATGCATGATGGTTATCAACAATAAGTAAGTTGACATCGTAGAGCTTTCGAGGGGATTCACTACTCCTTGCCTCAAACTTAACACCACCAACTTATTTTTGTTATCTGCTTAAAATTCCTCAAAATAATGAAAGGAATTCTGAGAAGGAGAATTAACATTTGTACTATGTTCTGTGCAAGGAAGGTCTCTTTATTTTGGTCTAGATGAGAGCAGAATTTATAGACCTGGTTAGGATAACTTACAGTTTATCCTATGATATTGTAGAGATAGTGATGGGAAGGTTTTTGAGTAGGCACACATCACCACACTTTCACCTTGTATGTGCCCATGGAAAACTTCAGGGTGTGAAGAGCCAACTGCTCACATCATTTTCTGTGGTTTGTCATATTACCATAGACATGCCGTTCAACTCAATGTCGACTCAACGGGACAGATGATGGCATACTTTGAGACACTCGCAGTCGAATCCCCTGCCAAATTTCATGGCTGAAATCACTCTCCAACAACCAATATAAAAGCAAATAATTAATTTAAATATAAAAAAATTTGTGTAAGGTTTAACATTTAGTTCAATTTTCAATGCACCCTATATGGGAACAACTAATAGGTTGCAATGGTCACTATATGTCCCCTGCAGGGAAATAACAATATTACATGAAAAACTATGAAAATATTTTAGACTAGAATAACCAATGATAATAATGTAAATATGATAACTCTAAATTCAACCACAATTTATCTCCCAAAGCAATATTTTGGTAAATACAAATATAATGCGAACATAATCAAGTTCTGGTGAAAGATCATGTTACATACAGTTTTCAAGATTACATAAACTTAGTAGTAGAATTTAATACTACATTCAACTCCCAAAGTTTGGATTATACGAATTACTATAATTTACGATGGTATGAGGTCACAATAACTTAGTAACAGACTCAATCCATGATGTTGGTTCAAATCAGGCCACATAGTGTCAATACCTGCTGAAATTGTAGACATGTTGCTTGAGAAATTATAGACATGTTGTTGGATAATTCAATGACATGTTGCTTGAAAAATTGAGATCACGAATTGTTGAATAATGGAGGAGGACGCAATTTGTTTCAAAGATTCGGTTGTGAGTTAATAGATAATCCGTACGTAACAATGCAACATCAAGGCTACCCTATATAGTTAATGACAGAAAATAAGGTATACCGAAGTGAGTTAATAACATATTTAATCTTTGAATATTCTTAGCATAAAAATCATACCTATATTACCCAATTATAGTCCTTAATGCTCAATTTTCAGTCTAGTTTTCAGTCTCCATTAACGGTATGCTGGTAAATACATTATGTGACAAGCTTCATCCACTAAAACGCTAATGAAATAGATGAATTTATGCTTTTATTGACCCTTTCCCAGACAAAGACTTTTTCAGATAAATTTGGTTGTGTGTGAAGCTAGTCATTTCTTTAAAATATGTATTTATGTTTTTTATTTTCAAGCCGAAAAAAAAGATAACTTGATATTCATATAGAATCAAAGTTACATCAAAACAACATACAGAAAATTATCTTTCAAATCAACTATCCCTACAAACTGTATTGCATATACCCCAAAATTTCTAAGTATCAAGATAAACATCTTTTCAAGCTAGATACAAGCATTCTACCAACTACCATAGATCGCTAATATCCTCAAAAATGTACTAAAGTTACTGTAACAATCCTTACATGTTCGTAGGAAAAAGAAACCACAGTAAGACAATTTGTAAGTTCTTACATCAATAAAAACATCATCTAAAAATTCTTCATAATGAAGAATTCCGTTCAGATGTCCCACAGCAACCTTATGCATTTATGTTTAATTAAGTCTTGTTCTTTGCTTAAAAAAAAATTATTTCACGCAACACAAATGAACGATTATTCAAATAGATAGGATTATATAATGGATTATGCTATTACATTTTTAATTATTATTTCAATCTATAAATTATGAAATTGAAAACATGTGTATCCTCTATCCTTACAACATTACATGGAGATATATATAAAGTTATCCTTACAACATTACATGGAGATATATATAAAGTTTTAAACCTGGGTTTAGATGCATATTAATGTAGAATGACATACATATCAGACTAAAATTTTGATGAAGAACTTATGCATAGATAAAGAAACTAAATTTAGACGGATACATTAAGGCATATAGAGAATATATGATATTATATTATCATTACTTACTTCTGTTATATTCAATAGTGTTACTATATGTATTAATTTAATTAGAAAAGTTTATGATATTATATTATGATTACTTAACTCTGTTATATTCAATAGTGTTACTATATGTATTAATTTAATTAGAAAAGTTTTGGTAATCAATTAAAAATAATAATGGATTAACTTAGCAAAAAAACCAAATAATTTATAGAAGCGTACTCGTATATTTATTAGCATTATAGTTACTCCTATTATGGATACAAATATTAGACTATAGTCTAGTTATTTACACTGGCAATGCTAATTATATTACCCTATAATTCCATTAATTATAGTTTGTTGAACTATCAGTGTGTAAAATAATTGATAGTAATATGTCCATTTCGCTAAGTATGCTTTTGGAATATATATATTAATGTAATATCTCAAGATAAGATTAATTATCTTTATGTTAAATTATTTAATTGGGGTTGAGCAGTAAGCTTCTGAGTACCTAGATTATTTTTAAATTGTTTAAATGGTGTTGAGCAATAAGCTTCGAAGCACCGGGACTATTGATTAAGTTGGTGTTGAGCAATAAGCTCTGGAGCACAGGAACTTTTGTTGAGTTAGTGTTGAGTAGTAAAGATTTGGAACACTTAGACTTGTTGTGGTTAACCGATGTTGAGCTAGAAGCTCTCGAGCATATCAGTAGTATATTAATTATCATTAAACTAGCATATTATTTATCTCATTTTATTCTTTCAAACTGATTGGGACTACCACTTGAAGAGGGATCGAGCATGTAAGGGCATGTGCAAGCTAATGAGGGTCACTTTTGGCGCATTAGATGCAATCAAAAACTGAAAAATCAGGCATCCATCAACTTACTTGGTTTTTTTGAGATACTTACACAAGATATCTTGCATCGAGTAAAAAATATGAAACGTAGGAAATTGAGTCACATTTCCGAATATATAAGTTTTAATTAATAAAAATTTACATAACTATGTCAAATTTCATTTTTTCTAACAGTCACTTTTTTATTTTTTTGGCAAATGATAAGGTATATGTTTTTGTGGGTGCAGCCTTTTACTGTCTAAATGACGGTTTTAGGCTACAAAAATTGGTAGACATGTATAGAACCCGTAGCACTAGTGCAGCACTATTTTTTACAAAATTAAATGTTTAATTTTTATTTATTTTTAATTATGTAAGTGATCAAACCTCAAGAATGGTACATCAAATGTAGGTGCAGCCTTTGAAGGTCTTAATGCAATTATTTCGACTTCGATTTTTTATAACATATAGAGGTCGCTATCTACTAGTGCATCATACAATTTTTTTTTAAATGGTTGTGAAATGAAAAAGTTACGGAATAAACACTAACAGTATGTTTTTTTACTTAAGGAGTGATGACACAAGAAAATTAGGAAGTAAATAGAAAATCTCAATATTTTTTTTTAAAAATTACATATTTGGAATCTGCATAAAAAATTCTATCTATAAATATTCACTATTCAATGTAAAACATAAAATTTAGTACATCCAAGCTCGATCCAACATAAAAGTTAGTACACCCAAGCTCGATCCAACATAAAAGTTAGTACACCCAAGCTCGATCCATTGATCCTGAGTGCCATTATTCCATAACATAGATCTACATAACTAGTTTCAAATTGAATGTGCTTGGTTACCAATTGTTGCGTAAAATCAACTAGAAATTTATAAAAACTTAATACAATCAAACCTTCCCGCGACGTTTGATTTTGTAGAAGCTGGAGTTGTTTGCTATATTGCCGCTCAACCCAAATCCTTATCTTCAACGATTTACTGAGAGCCTCCTTGGTTGGCCTCCCTACCACACCCGAAGTAATCTTCTTCTTAATAGGGGTGGCAAGAACACACAAGCCTTAACCCTCATACGAGATCTCTCAATCCCCAAAGCAATTATCAACCAAAATCCTATGAACCAAACTTAATCTCACACTTCCATTACGAAGTCATCCAACATTAGGGAGCATAGATCCATTTTCTCTTCATTCTCCCTTTCTTAAATAGAAAATTTTTGGGCGACATGTGTCATCTCATGCAAAATTCCATTTAGTTTATTAATTCTTTAATATTCATTCTCATGCAACAAGTGTCACTCTCACATACTAGTACACATAAATTCCTCTATTCTCTCTTAGTTGTCTCCCTAGCCTAAAATCCCAATCCCTAGATTAGTGGGTGCATGTGGAGTTAAACTCTAGATATTTTCTAATCTAGATTTTCTCCAAAATCAAACAATTCTAATTTATTTATATTTGATTTTAATCTAATGCATAGCTATCTAAATTAATGGGTGTACATACTTTCTACCCCAAATATCCCCTTTTATTCTAATCTCTTAGTTTAAAATGCTCATTCATTCAATTGTTCTCAATTTAATATTTTCATATGCAACATTTAATATATATTCCTAAATGTTTTAATGCAAGAATGCAAATATTTCTATTTCCCATCGTTGTCTAGGTACCACTTCTATGGGTCCTTCTTACAACTTCCTTGTCCTCATGTGGGGAGTACTATGTAGCGATTATGAATCTTTACCGTAATCTTCTGACTACACTTTCATGGAGACTAATGGCGATTTAGGAATAAGATATTCCTTATTGCACACCCCTCAACACATCATACGTAACCAAATCGTTGTGGCCTCAACCATACGACACATGCTTCCCCAGGTGAGCTGATACAACTTTTGACCCATTCGTGGAATGTTATTTCAGGGTCGACAGTCCGTCATCATACCTCTATGTGTATTTATCGTTCTTTGCGACCCCTTTTTATTCCATTGGGAGTCAGTTGGTAATTCGTTTTACCCGCTACTACACACTCTCGAAGCACACATTAGTAGCGCTACACCATATCGATCATATTATCATCCATTTTTATCTCTATTGAGTTCTACTTAAATCAATATCATTTATTCACATCTATGGAATCAAAAACATCATTTATTACATTCATGCATAACATCATCATATTTCTCAATCAGTCGAGCATATTCATCATTTGCAAGTCAATCAACAGTTTTCATTTAATAATTTAATTAAAGCATAATATATTGTTCAAGTTTTATTAACCAGGTCACTTCAATATCAATGCCCTCAATAGTCTAGTCAATCAAATGTGTCTATAAACTACTTGTCTTGTTCTTTTGACATCATATTATACATGAACTTTTTGTCTCCTTGAGAATTTAAGCTAAATTCATGCCGAAAGAGTTTACTTTTACCATGTGTGGATTTTGGCCCATTAATGGCCTTGGCTTACTTAGCTCTGCTAACATTTATATTCTCTTTCCTATTTCGAAGGTACATATATGAGCTACACTCTTATGGATATCACCATCATTGTAAAAATCTATCTTATACACTTCACCCTTTGAAGTGGAAAACTATATGATATAATTCCAACATAATGCTTGAGAGGGTAAAACGTATTGCACAAGGGTAAAAGTCCTATCACATTTATAATATATATTAACCCTCTTGTTGAAACATGTAATATTGGACAAACCATATCACATCTATGAATTAATTGGGTAAATGACCATTAACGCAGCTTAGGGGAATAGGCAGGCAACCCAAAAATCATGGCACTCCACGTTGACAAGGAATTAATCGCCATTGTACCATGGCTTAATGGTTTACCCAACTTCATTCATGGATGTTCTTTTGTTTTGTTTGTTGTTCACAAAGGGAGGGGGATGCCCGAGGATTTTCCCTTCTCCAAGATCCTGCTCTTACAGTCTGTGAATTCACTCTACCATGTTGATAGAGCTACACTCCACTTTATGCACTTTCTTGTGGTGGTTTACAGTGAAGATGAAGCACTGTATAAAGCTTGTCTGGCAGCGATCTAACTTTCTCCCAGGTGAGACGTATTCCAACTGATCTCTTCGTTCTATGTTTTTGTTTATTTCATCTACATTCTTCTGCGTTTAGCTTAAAGAGATGATTGTGTGTTGTGCCAGTGTTTAACAAAACTATGATGGTCCTGACGTGAGGGTTCAATCATCTTTAACAACGTGGTCTCTTCTAGCTTTTCCCTTCCTGGACCAACTTCCATTCATGGAGAGTCCTCTGTATGTGTTTATGACACCACTCTTCCTGAGAGGAGGAGTTATTGGTTTGTGATGGGTTATGGTTTTCTTCCGTTGTAGTTTTGCTTCGTTTATGACAAACGCTCAGGCTTGGGGTTTGTATCGCCTTCATGGAGAGACAAGGGTAAAAGAATGTTCTAAATGTATGTGACTCCTATCCCTTGTTATAGGGTTATTGTTTTTGCTATGGAGCTACTGTGGATTGTAAATTCCCCTGCGGGGTTAAACTAAGATAATTTAATACATATTTTCTTATTTCAGTATGAGTCTCAGCTTCCATTGTACCCATGGTTTATTTCGGGTTTTAGTTCTGTATGTCTATAATGTTTTATAATTTTCACTTGGAAATTCGTTTAACCTGGAAGTATTGTCCAGGGTTTGATTATACTCTAATGTGATTTCCTTTTAATGTTCTGAGCACTCGATTTATTAAAAACCTCGAAGGCGTTAACCCTGTATGTGAAGATACTTTGTTTTAGTTTATTTAATTTGATTTCTACTTAATTTCCTGAGTATACGTTTTTAATTCAAATCCTGAACGAAGAGAATCGTGGATGCCAATTAGGGCATTAACCCTGTATATGAAAATGATCGTAATACTTTGTTTTACTGATTTCTGTAGGTTACCTAAATATATATCTTCTTCTTCTTTTAGAATGTCTGTATTGTTTTCTTTTCTGCCGTATGTTCTTTTGATATTTGTCTTGTGTATATAATTTTTTTATATAATATTACTCATCTTATGTAGCTTGATTCCTGAGCCTTGGTTTGCTAGGAAATTTGTGAGGGTTTCTGTCCCTTATGGGATTCGATCCCATGCAAATGTTTTCTCGTCTCTACTTAGAATTTAATTGCTTTATGCCCTTGTTTATGATTTTAACCTCTGTGGGATTCGATCCCTGACAGAGAAATCATATGTATTATATATATAAGGCCGACTATGTTTTCATTATGATTTTCTTGCTTGTGGGACTTGATCCCTAGCAATCATTTTATATGCCAAACGTTAATATGGGAAATCGCAGGGCTTGAAGCCGTTCCAAATTAAATCTGTGGTCTTTAATTTTTAAACCTACGTTTTACACAACATCGTGCATGTTAATCCTGAAACTATGCATGCAAGCTTTGAATAGCGTGAACCCTTAGTTTAGACTGTAACTGGATTGATAAGAGAGGAATCACATTGTTCAGAGCTCTTAGTTTGTTATATGATCTCCTTTGGTTAAAACACCCAGCCCGCGTCTTTGTTGTTGAGAAGGGATTTTGTTTGCCATGCATGGATTCCATTTATAATATATATAGATACAAATTTTAATTTTTAGCTCTTGGGGTAGTATATTAGCATGAACGATTTTTGGATTTTTCCTAAATAAAATATAGGTCTAGATTTTTTTTTTCTTAGATAATGGAACAATACAATGGAATAAGCGCTTATTTGCATGATGAGTTGGTTTATTATGGGTGTAACACCTAGTCCTCTATAGTCCATGTTTTGATGGAATATCGTTGAGTTACTTGGCATGTTGAATTTTGGTTTGATTGATATCTAGTTACTTAGGCGACTTTATAAAGGTTTCGATTTCAATGTTTTATAATATATATTAAATGGTTTATATATATATATATATATTAACTATTCCTAAATATTTTCTAAATATATATTTATTATTTAACCTAATCAAAGTTTATGGACTTAGTCTTGGGATCCAAATTGGAATCCTCTCCTTGTTTTATAGGGTTAAAGAGAGCTTTCTCTCTAGAGTGGAAAGGTATATGACATATATAGATTTGATTTTATGTTTAAAGAATTCTATCAATTGTTAATATCACATATTCCCAATTTTAAAAAGAACCAAAATTAATAATCATGCATATATAAATAAGGAATCCAAGTATATAAGTATATAGGACTGCTATTAAAACCCAAGTTTCATGAACTACTGATACTTCTAACCATAAAAATAGAATCGAATTTAAAGAGACATTACAACATGTAAAAATAGAGTTCATATCAATTTAAAACATGCTTGAACATATTATAAATCCATTCTTTATATCAGATCAAAATAAACAATATTAGCATAATCCATAAGATAAATATTGAAATAGCAAACAATGTAGAAGTACTAATCAGTCCTTTATGCTTTTCGACTGACTTGGGAACTGCCACGTTCCACCCAACCGTAGGCCTCTAACAATTCTTGGTTCGTTCAACATGTCACCCCCGAGCTGAACCGAGCATGCCAGAGAAAGTAGAAGCCCTAGGTGTAGTTTGTTATCTTTCTTACTAATCAACAGATTAGCCACAAGGTCCGTTTACTAGCCCTTTGTAGAGTCTTATAAATAAATTCTCTTTCTTCCCACAGTCCTTCTTGGACTCACCAAATCTCTCAACTTGGAAATCTGAGAGCTCAAAGAGCTACGGTTGAACCCTCCAGTGAGCTAGGTACTGTTTCCCCCTGCAATGTCCTCTCTCTTCTATTTATAAGTTTTCTTGGGGAGAAAGGATTCTATGATTTAGGTTTAATCACTATGTTCAGTTACTAGTCACATTGACTGTTTGTTTTTATCTTCACTTAACAATTTGATTTCTTTTTAAACACTTACAACTTATTTTATCTTTAATTACATAATATAGGATTTATATTTATCCTATCATCTAGTTGATTTTATTTATCAACTACTCAACCATTCTAATCTCTTACAGGCTCTCGCACGAAGTTGAGGGACCCTTTTGGCGCAATTGTGCATTCGCAAAACGCGCTAGACTTGTCTAAATTAGAAATGTGCGTTCATTACTTAGAACTAGGTATGGGTGGAATCCGAACCTGCCATGTCAGTTGACATGTAAGATAGGATTAGTGATTGGTTTTGGAGCCGATGAGGAAGTGGCGGTCTATTTTTTTTTTGGTTATATTAACCAAAACGCGCACGCGTTATAGTGATACATAACGCGCACGTGTTATGTATCACTATAACGCGTGCACGTTTTGGTTAATATAACCAAAAAAAAAATAGACCGTCGCTTCCTCATCGGCTCCAAAACCGATCACTAAGCTCGAGATATTTCTCACCAAGTGTCCATGTTCTACGTTGGCCTTTCATGCCTCTAATCTTAGAATTAATTATGAAGTTAATGTTCGTGGAACATAGCGCTTCAAATGTACAACCAGTTTGATTGCCTCTCGGCCAGGTATTACATTCTGTTGCCAAGGGAAGAAACTATGGCTAGAAAGATTAAGGAGCGGTTGATCTATTCCATTACTTGACTCTCGACCAGTATCTTGCGTCTCTTGGGAAGTTACTCCATACTGTCGAGGAAGAGAAGATAGGAGACCATGCTCAGAAGGATTTGGCGAGCATTTCATTCCAGGCCGAGCTATTCCATTCATTGCCGAGGCATTTGAGGCCGAAAAGGATCTGGTAAGCATTCATTTTTCAAAAGTGGTTCAGAGGCTCTTGCATCTTGGAAGTGACCAAGAGTATCTTGCAGTGTGATAAGTATGGCCTTATCTTTAGGCCTTTCACGAATTTGAGGCCAACCTTAACAATAGACGAGAAACTTGAGTTGTTTCTCTAGGTCGTGGGTTTGATTGTTCTAGAAATCCAAGGAATCGAATTGGCATAGGATTGAAGAAAAATAATTCGTCATGATTCAAGTGACTCGGGCCATGTGACTCTATTCTTTATTTTCATATCCGCTTATACTCAATTGGGTTTTTATTTTTATTTTTTTAATGACAGGTTTTACCTACAGGATTCTACTGTGAATTGTGTTTGGTGATAAAAGATTTTACTATGGATTGTGTTTGGTGACATTTATGGCGACCCCCAAGGAAAAAACTGAAAAGATCAGGAAAGACAAGTTCTGTGTTGGCTATTGTTTTGAGGGAGTTATTCCGCCCAATTCCACAGCCATTTTCCGTTAGATTGTGTGAAAAAATATAGCATCTATTGCCCTCAACCTAACTCATTTTACCTCTTCCGAGTTCAAAGGCACTCATGCTCCTCTATTTAAAATCACATAAATTTTGGACCGAGATATCGATGATGTGCAAGTAGACTCGATCAACTGGCTAGTCCGGGTCCTAAAAAGAACGAAATACTCCACTCAACCTGCTTAAATGAATTTGAGAAATAATACCCATGTGACTCTATCAGGTTAGTTTCGACGGTTAAAAATTTCAAGTGGGTAGGCCATAAAAGGTTGATCGATCTCTAGTCCACCTATAAAGTTGAATCAGATGGTTCGAAACCAGAATTAGAATATGCACCAATTCTAAAACCAAAGTAAGCAGTTTAAGTATAACTCTTACCTGCAGCAGATTGTCTAGTGACCGTAATTCCTATCAGACTAAGTGCCAAGTGCATAACAGACTGAGAGAACCTAACATAAACTCCAAGAGAAAAAAGGTGAAGAGGGGGAACTCGTTCGTATTTGGCAGCCTCCCGTATTAATTTGTATGATGTTGCAAGTATTTTGTAATGTGACAAGGGTTTTCTCTATGATTCGAACATGGAATCCATTAACTAATTAATGTTGCCGTTAAAAGCAGGGTAAGCATCCCTATAATTCCATAAAGGAAATAGTTCATCATTTAAAGCATCAACGTACCGAATGTCCAGCCATGTCTAGAGTTTTTTTTTTTTTTGTAACTAGGGGAATCGACAATTGGGAAGGGGCTGGTACTCGCTTGACACAGGGTCTAGGGATCCAATCTCGTCCACTACCACTATACCCCTAGGTGCACCCACACAGCCTACAAGCATGGGGCACAGGTAAGTCGGGGTGATTTGAACTCGTGACCTCCATTTACAACATTTTCTTCATATCAAGTAAATCGTCGGTTGAGCTACACCCCTGCAGGCCTGGAGTTTAATTTTAATCATTCATGTCACGTCCAATTGAATTTTAATGGGTCCAATTGAATTTTAATGGAGTCTGGGTTCCCATGATCCTGTCAAATTAGGCCCATCACTGAATGAAATGAATCTAGGTAAGATGTTGAATTTAAATCATTAATTCATGTCATGTCCAATTGAATTTTAATGGAGTCAGTGAAGCTATCTAATGCGGTCATTGATGGTTACTCTATGGAAGTCAAATTAGGCCCGTGACTAAATGAAGTTATCTATTTCTATGGTAGTCAAATTAGGCCCATCATTAAATGAAGCCATCTAATGAAATAGTTGTTGGTTAATCTGAGAAGGCCCATCACTAAATGATGATGATGATGATGATGAAGATGATCATGATGATGATGACGATGAAGATGATGGTGATGACGACCACAACAATGATGATGATGATGATGACGAGGAAGATGGAGATGACGATGATGATGATGAAGATGTATATTGATTGGATAAGTACATCCCTTGAACAACTTTTTGTATAGGTGCAGTACTTCACCAACATTATAATATGCATACATTGAGTAATTATAAATAGCACTAGGTTTACATTGCTCTCGACCCCAAATAAATACAAAGTCTTCATTCTTCAACCATTCAAATATACAAAGGAATTTTTTAATTTCCATGTTGTCAAGTGAGAAAAACCATAGAGCAATGTCAAAATGTTCTCTGAAAACATATATAATATCAGGGCTGAACATTCATGCATAATAACGATAGAAATTATGGAAAATATGAGGTTGTTTGGAAAAATATTCAATGTTGGATAACATCCAAACTCCAAAGAGAAATCCCTCTACTGCCAGGACCAATAGTTTATTTTGCGTTGATATCCGGACTGCATACAAAAACTGTGACTATATATATAACCACAACAACAACACTTCATTCATGAAGTTAATGATCACAAACATGTAACTGTAAATGAAGATTTTGATTTCCAAATATTAATACAAAAATCACCCAAAATTTCACAGATTTAAATGATTTAATAAAAGCATCACACTGAACTAATAATATGTTAGATTCAGACAAAAATAGCAACATCAACGAAAAAAGAAGAAAACACATTAAATGATTTAAAATCTCCATAGGTTACATCTAGTGTTTCCCGCTCTTGAAAGACGCAATGATAGGTCACATTTGATGGTTGTCACTAAACTAGAAGAAGGCATTGAAGGTTCTAATATCAGTTGGTTCATGCATTTTACTAAAACCCTGCCAGATTCGATGGACCAATTCACTATTTGTCCTAGCGGAAGATGCAATATAAGGGATTACTCAAAATACACTTTTCACATGGATATGCTTTCACATCATCACCCTCCAAAACAATCATTGGTGTATTACTTTGCGAAGATTTCATTTGGAAATCCTCCCACACACTCTGCATATTTTTTTTGTATTTCCTTATTTATCGTTGGTACATCTCTCTCGAAACCATAAAAATCAAATTTGTCCATATATGTTTTTTTTGCACCACCTTCCCTCAAACATTTTGTAAACAATGGCTTCCCCTCATTGACCCCACATTTAGATGACCAAATCCAAACATTGAATTTGGAAAGACATAATCCCAAAAATTGTATCGCATATGTTCATGACTCATGAATTTTCTTTGTGTTTAAATTCAAATTCACCAACAGTGCTTTCTTCCCCCTTTTTTACTTTTTTCTCTCCAACGATATTTTTTTTATTTCCCTTTTTTCTCTTTTGGATTCATTTTCTGTGATTTTCTTGCGAAATAGAAAACCTTCCATTTCTAATATCAATAACATTTTTGTATGGGGAGCTACATAGAAATATTGCTTGTCGTTATATATTTCGGAATAAATTTGTTTTATCAATTTAAGTAGAAAATAATCTTTGTCTTTTACCTGTCAATTCCAGGACAACATTTGAGTGGTGAGTAACATTGCTAGAGATACCTCGTTTTGACACCAAGCCCTCTCCTGCTTCATTATTATCCAAGCTCTCACCTGGTTCATTATTATCCAAGCTCTCTCCTGGTTCATTATTATCCAATCTGATTTGTTGGCTAATATCCACGAACATCGTCGATCCTAGCTCTCGTTGTGGATGATCCACATGTTGAATAGCAGTCCAATCATCTTGACCTGGAAATTTGCAGATATACATTTTTTATAACTTTTTTCAAGTATTCACGGTCACTATCCCCGTTCATAATTTACTTAATTTAACCAAGATCTTTGAAAATTAATTTTTTACCTTCTTGTCCATCTTGTCCATCTTGTTCTCCAATTTGATATTTCTTTGTGGATTCTCCATCACATTCAATTTTTTCATGGGATAGTATAATTTTATTGAACCATACCTGAGTGTTCTCTTTATTAGAAGTTGTAGAATAGGAATTTGAAAAATTTATTGAACATAACCGACCAAGAAAAGTAAAATACAATGAAATAAGACATCTAAAAATGTTAATACAAATGCCTTTCTCTATACCCAATTCATTATAGAAACTTTCATAAACAACTCTTGTTGTACTGTCTCCACAATAGAAATAACTATTCTATCTGGCGACCCGATCAACGAACAAACAAATCTACCTCCTACATACAATGAATGAACTGTACCTCGAGAAGATACCAATCTGGAAACTATGTGATCCCAAAATTCTTGTGTCCTTTCTTTTGCAAAAACATGGCTTCTCGAACTATCATTGTTAACCTTGGGAAAAGGTAAATCAATCATTGGTAGGCCCTCATCCTTCCAATCTGTATCCATTTGACAAGTAGACAAAGTATCCTTGTCCCTTCCAATTATCCAACACTGTATAATATAGAATCCTATAAATAAGTCCTTGGAGAAATCTTTATAAAATCCCTTGGTAGGATTTTGCATTTCCTTTTTTTATTTCTTGCTGAAAAGTGTGAAAGCTTTATAAATCATACAAGGGTTTTCCATATTAGCTGAAAAAACACAAGTACATGATGCTTCATTTGATTCTAAGTAGTACAACAACGATAGCATATCTTCTTCTGTCCAAGGACTATCACAATTACACATATCAACAACAACAAATTCACAGTTGATTGCTGCACCAAAAAATGCAATGGATCTTAGTGTGTTGACCAAAGATGCAGGATAACAAAAATGATAAGCAAATTGTGAACTATCTTTGACGGAGTCAATGGACATACCCATCCCCTCTTTATTGATATATATGTTCAATATTTTCTCAGCATCATTTGGTAATGTGGTACCATTATCCTCTTCAGATTCTTTATTTCTCTTTTTACTCGGAAATTTTGCTTGCTTTTCGAAGCATAAAACAATGCACAGTTGTTGGAGATGATTTCATGCAATTTTATAGATTTCAATGGCATTATTGTCAGTGATAATCTGTGATCAAAAAGTTTGAACATCATGAACTTTGAAATAAAGATCGAATGCTTGGTTGACCTCTCGTCCTTGATTCGCTTGCAATATTGATATAAAGTCTCTGCGCAAACATTTTTGTCAACTGACGTGCTCAGCCAAATTGATCCGTTGATTATACTGTCTGCCACAGTAGTCAATTCATCTTCATCAAGATCACGAAATGGTCTAAAAAATTAGATCCATGATTCTTTATTTATTTTGAACAAAATGAACCTGAGTGACACTCTTGGGTGAGCATGGCAAGGAGCCACTTTTGTAAAGCTCGAATACAGACATCCATTTTCTCCATAGTCGATCCGATGTCAAAACAAGAGTTAGTTTGTCTTTAAGTTTGTCCTTTGTTTGAACAAGAAATATATCCATACAATCACCTTGGAAAGACGGCAAACATATAAAATTAAAGATAATATTTAACTTTTCAATTTCATAACAAAGGAAGAAATATAAAGACTTTGATTGATAAGAAGAAAAATTATATACCTGCCAATCATCACTGGAAGTGTTTCCCTTTCACGGGTGGGATGGCCTACCGCAGGATATCCATTTATCCCTTGCTTTTACAACTTGAGAAATGAAAGGAGTGTCTGCAAATCCCTTGTTTGATAATTTTTTTTGTTTGCATAATTTGTTGATAATGTGCTGAGGAACATCCTTTTGTAGAAAATGAGTTGTTCGATGCCGATACCTTGAATGGACCGATTGATATTTATCAATTTCGATGATTTTTTTTTTGCGCAGAAATAGTATGTTTCCCATCCAATATATAAAAATTTACTGAAGGCAAATTAATTTCGTCTTCATTTGTAGGAATAAATCCCAATGTGGTCTCCTTATCGAAAGGAAATAGAATAGCATCTCTCAATGTTGTTGTAAAAGTTGAGAGGAGATAAAACCATCTTTGCCACGACCTCCTCATCAACTTTTCTATATTGCAAATGCGGAGGCGCAACAACACATCTTGTTATGTCAATAGAAAAAAAATTTCCATTGAACAAAAAGTATTTGATCTGTTCTTGTTGAACTTCCTTTGAACTTTCGAACCTCTTAGTCGCTTTCCGCATCATCGCTAGAGAAGGACTTGATTTGAGTGCTTTGAAGGAATATTTGGTCACATCTTGTTCAATATGATTGAGAAATGTTATTCTAAGGTAGAAAGGAATCTTTTCATGGTCTACATTTGTCAACTTCTTTTCAATATTCATGTAATGCAATACAAATGAGGTTTTAGCATCCAGGATTATTTTCTTCCATACTGACAAAATTCATTTCTTCAAAGATGACGCGGTATTAATTCTGGATCAATTACAAACATCATACGAGGGAAAAATCCACCCTTGCTTCGCACAGGAAACCAGATCTGAATCGGGACCACTTTTCATTAGATTTGGTCGAAAATTACAAACCATAAGATCAACCTATAGAAGGAAACACCAGTCTCTCTCGACCACTTCAACTTGAACACGCAATAAATTGTCAAAAATGGGATTTGCAGATGTCAATATTCCATCTCAAGTTGAAGCTACTTCCTCATCCAAGCAGAATAGATATAAATCCGGGTACAAATTATCTAGTTCATCCATCTCAACATACCATCCATGCTTTAATAAACCAAGGTTGTGATCTTTTAACAAATCAAGGAACGAGATTTCTTGATACCGACTAAGGCTCAGCAACGCAGACATGTTTTATCTACAAAACAGTAGATATTGTGTAGTTAATATAAGAATGCATATAGTGTTTATAATTATCAATTAGTATTTTAATATTAGCTGTATACTTGCAAATGTTTAGACGAATGATCGATGGAGAAGGAATGATCGCTCATTTCCCAAATCAATTGATTGATTAAGAACAAATCTGCTAGCATTATCCATGAGAGATCGAATGCATGTTTTATATACTCATTTGAGATAGAATCGATCATAGAAGGAGCGATCATCATAGAAGGGGCGGACGATCCTTCTTGTCAGAAGTCGTAATTCAGGATAAATATTGTTTATATTTTATAACTTATCCAATGTCCTGATCCCTACTATTTACTACGAAAGTCGGAAGTTGGGAATTCTCGACCTAGTCTTCGTAGATTAAATATTTTTACATATCTCTCGTAAATGAAGGGTCGGCCGACCCTTCTTGTGCTCAACATTTTTCCAGTGTTCACCATTCTGGATATACATGAATTGACATTCTAGCCTTCCTAGGTTGACTATTTTTACAATTCCCTCATAAATGAAGGGGCGGCCGACCTTTCTTCTTCCCAGTATTATTTTCATAATAGTTCTAGACTACAAGAAGTGTCGGTCCATACTTCTTTTGTTCGCCATTCTGGATACAGGTGAATTACTGGATATAGGTGTTCAAAAGTATATACTAAACAAAGGAGCGGCCGATCCTTCTTGTCAAAAGTCGGAAGTTGGAATTCAGAATAAATATTTTTTATATGTTATAACTTAGTCAATGTCCCGATCCCTACTATTTACTGCAGAAGTCAGAAGTCAGGAATTGTCGCCCTAACCTTCTTAGATTAAATATTTTTACATTTCTCTCGTAAATGAAGGGTCGGCTGACCCTTCTTGTGAACAGTATTCTTCCAATGTTCGCCATTATGCATATACATTAATTGGCGTCCTAGCCTTCATATTCAAAGTTATTTTCATAATAGTTCTAGACTGCAAGAAGGGTTGGTCGATCCTTCTTGTGTTCACCATTTTGGATACAGGTGAATTGCTGGATATAGGTGTTCACAATTATCTACTAAACGAAGGGGTGGTCGATCCTTCTTGTCGGAAGTAGGAAGTCGAAAGTCGGAATAAATATTTTTTATATGCTATAACTTAGCCAATGTCCCGATCCCTACTATTTACTGCAGAATTCGAAAGTCAAAAATTGTCGACCTAGCCTTCATAGATTAAATATTTTTACATTTCTCTCGTAAATGAAGGGTCGGCTGACCCTTCTTGTGATTAGTATTCTTCTAGTGTTCACCATTCTGCATATACATGAATTGACGACCTAGCCTTCATATTCAGTATTATTTTCATAGTAGTTCTAGACTGCAAGAAGAGTCGGTCGATCCTTCTTGTGTTCACCATTCTGGATACAGGTGAATTGCTGGATATAGGTGTTCACAATTATCTACTAAACGAAGGGGCAGACGATCCTTCTTATTGAAAGTCGGAATTCAGGATAAATATTTTTATATCTTATAAATTAGCCAACGTCCTGATCCCTACTATTTACTGTGAAAGTCGGAATGCGGGAATTGTCGTCCCAACCTTCGTAGATTAAATATTTTTACATTTCTCTCTTAAATGAAGGGTCGAACGACCCTTCTTGTGCTCAATATTCTTCCAGTGTTCACCATTCTGGATATACATGAATTGACAGCCTAGCCTTTGTAGGTTGAATATTTTTACAATTCCCTCATAAATGAAGGGGTGACCGACCCTTCTTGTGCCCAGTATTATGTTCATAATAGTTCTAGACTGCAAGAAGGGTCGGTCGATCCTTCTTGTGTTCACCATTTTGGATAAAGGTGAATTGTTGGATATAGGTGTTCACAATTCTCTACTAAACGAAGGGGCGACCGATCCTTCTTGTTGGAAGTCAGGATAAATATTTTTTATATGTTATAACTTAGCTAATTTCTCGATCCCTACTATTTACTACGAAAGTTGGGAGTCGAGAATTGTCGTCCCAGCCTTCGTAGACTAAATATTTTTTAAATTTCTCTCTTAAATGAAGGGTCGGCTGACCCTTCTTGTGCTCACTATTTTTACCGTGTTCACCATTCTAGATATACATGAATTGACAGTCCAGCCTTCGTAGGTTGAATATTTTTACAATTCCCTCATAAATAAAGGGGCGGATGACCCTTCTTCTGCCCAGTATTATTTTCATAATAGTTATAGACTTCAAGAAGCGTCAGTCGATCCTTCTTGTGTTCACCATTCGGGATACATGAGAATTGTTGGATATAGGTGTTCACAATTATCTATTAAACGAAGGGGCGGTTAATCCTTCTTGTCGGAAATCGAAATTCAGAAGTCATAATAAGTATTTTTTATATGTTATAACTTAGCTAATGTCTTGGTCCCTACTATTTGTTGCGGAAGTCGCAAGTCGGGAATTGTTGTCCTAGCCTCGTAGATTAAATGTTTTTACATTTCTCTCGTAAGTATTCTTGTGATCAGTATTAAAGACAGCAAGAAGGGTCGGTTGATCCTTCTTATGTTCACCATTTTGGATACAAGTGAATTAGCTGGTTATTGGTGTTCACAATTATATACTAAACATAGGGGCGACCGATCCTTCTTGTCGGAAGGCGAAAGTTAGGATAAATATTTTTATATGTTATAACTTAGCCAATGTCTCGATCCCTACTATTTACTGTGGAAATCGGAATTCAGGAATTGTCATCCCATAGATTAAATATTTTACATTTCTCTCTTAAATGAATGGAGACTCTATTAAATAGAGAACACGGTCTGCACACAATAGTTTTGGCATTATGCGAAGTTTGCAAATTTGAAGATGTGTTGCGAAGTACACATAGTAAATCAAGTCACGAAGTAAAGAAGGGGGTAGTGATGCAAAGTTCCATCAAGAGAAGGGCAATGCGCATTGAGCTTCACCACTCACCTAACCTTAGGCGAAGCTAGAGAAAACTAGTCGTTACAGTTTTTGTTTCAAAAAGCCATTATACAGTACTTTCGGTAAATCGGATTTTTCCTCTTTAAGGCATACTTGTCCGTTGAAGACACATTTAATGTAAGGAAAGGACCAAGATCTAAACTAGATTTGGAAAATGGAAATAACATTTAATGTTAACTGATTGTTTCTGGGTGCGTATTAGTTTGGATTATGGCTATAAAAAGAAAAGAAGTGCACGGTTACTTGTTTTACCGTGATTTTTAATTTTACCGTGAGTAAATTCTGAGTGTTTACCAGTGAAGAACAGAGCATTCCGACAGTACGTGTCTAAGAAAGAATATCTACAAGAGATATTAAAGAAATTTTAACAGTCTAGTCTAGAAGCAGTTATGAAGACTCCCATGAAAACAACAACTCAAGAGAAGGGTGGGACTTCTAGAGCCTCAGCTTGGCATGCACCAGAATCCTAGCAAAAGGATAAGCAGAAGGCCAAGGAACAATAGAAGCCTCTGGATGCAGAAACACCAAGAGAACAGTAGGCAGAGTGACCTCACGAGAGTCCGATTCTGTTGATACCTGAATACATTCTACTGCGCGGAGATGATGCACCGATGGTAGTGTTGAAGAAGAACCCGCAGTATGACATCCCTTTTCTGTCGATGTCAAGCCATGTTCGGGAGAAGGAAAACTTGCAGATCAAGATCACAAAGTGTAAGTTCGCAGATTACGATATGTTGAATTCAACCAAGTATTCGTAGTTTCAAATAGACAGATACATGTGCAGAAACTTTGATGAATCCACTAAGAAGACAACCATACAAGTACATAACTAGATTGCACCGTTACAGTCTTCAAGACTGTTGAACCTGTTAAGGATTACACACTTTGCATGAAGTCCATAGCAAATAGTTATCGTGTGTATGTTGTTTTCATGCACACACCAAGGATACTTGTGGCTAGACATCAAGATAGATATAAATATCAATCCGATCTACAAGATAACGCATCTAAGAAAACGAGGTACTAACCCTGCAATGGAGTTTGTGGGTAAGAACAAAGATAAAGAACTCGCCAAGCATATGAAGAGCAAATTTGGGTTAGTTAAAGAAACTCACGGCTATCAAGCTGACCAAATTAAAGATGATGCCACATGTTTCACAGTGCAATTGCTCGCAGGCAGAGTATTAAGAGAATGCATACCGACAGAAGTGTCGGCTGCTGCAATCTTCCTAGCCGCTAAAGCTAAGGACGGGATACCATTCAACTAGGGAGGCTACCTGTTAAATGAATTTCTGGAACATGTAGTTGATGCACAGGAGAATGGCTATCAGTTTCACTTCAGCTAGCTGATAGTCCTCATCGCATTTGTGGGCCGGAAATAGCCAAAGTACCAATAGAATGCATCAGTGTTTGTTGGCGACTGCCGTGGACCTCTATATGCAAATATGTGGAGAAACGCAAGGATAGGAAGATAGGTTGAACAATGTTCAACTATATACATTTTATGATAAATTATACGAGGTGATTACATGCACTTCGCATATCCCAAAGAAGATAACAGCTATGTACATCGAGAAGATGAGATTCAAGGCTGGTCTCCATTCCATCTTCATACAACCCAGAGAGCCATCAAATACAGAATGGTATGAGGGTCAATATCAGCTGGATGCACTGAATATTGACCTCATCTTTTAGGATTAGCCGTCAGAATGAAAATTTGATGCACCAGAATCACTTCTAATGACATTTGATGAGAGCGCCAATGACAATGATCAACAAGAGAAAAATGGTGATGAAAGAGAAGATGATCAGCAGTAAAAATGAGTAAGAAGAGAAGCAGGTTGGCGGTCCGCCAGTAGGAGAAAAGAGAAAGAACCCCGACACAGATGTGTCAGAGGTGGCAAGAATAAAGAAACAAATATTGAATAAGACTTCGTTGATGTGAAGTTACAGTATGATGACTATGACTGCATCGCAACCAGAGTTCATTCACATATAGAATAAACACTTACAGAAAAAGATAAAAAGCAAGAGCATCTTCACGCAAACATGACAGAAATTATTGTTTATTTGAGAAGTATGATGGAAAGGGTAGATCAAGTACAAAGAGATATAATGAAAGAATCGGACTCTGAAAATAGATCATAGGAGTCAAGCCGAAGAAAAAGGAAAGCACTCGCACTAACGATGTGACCTTGGCTGGTGCACATAGAGCCAACAAATGTCATATTCCCATTCGATGAAGTCACTAAAGATGAGAAGCAACTCGTGCATTTAGACATTAATGTGGGAATGTTTCCTATAGAGGTACTACATGATCTACACTTGCAAGTTGTAGAATAAATAAAAAAATAGGGACATAATAACATACAACCAGCAATTGAAGTTGGAAGAAATCTATAATGAATTGAGGAATGAATGCCAACAAAAGACGGATGAGCTAGCATACGCTCGAGAAAGGAAGAATAAGTTGAAGAAGGCCGTCGAAGAAGTTTGTACGAATATCCTGGACTTCGACAAAGAACCTAAAGGTTAAGTGAATATAGTCAAGATCGACACTGCAATCGACAATCTTAAAGAAAAGATGGAGAACATGGAAATTGGATACAAAGAGAAGATTGTAGACTTGGAGGCTGGGAAGAAACATGGTACTCTACCAGAAGTAAAGACAAGAAGAGATGAAGAGTTAAAAACTTCGACAGAAAGCATCTCCGTAGAAGTTGCGAGGTGCCAAGATTTAATAGAAGAAGTGACCAAGTTATGGTCCACACTACAAGAAGACCCAGAATTGCAGAAGATTCAGGGTGAAGTACAAAGGAAGGAGAAGGACCTAGATTCAATGAACACGGTGATGAAGGACTTCCCGCTGAGGCAAACAATACATAATTTCATAGAAACAAAGGATATTTGAAAAGAACTGAAGGCATTAAGGACCAAGGAAGCAGAAAATTTGAGCAAGTTGCAACCAATGCAGGAAGAGGCATTGGCTCTTTCTGAAGAGATTGATGTGAAGTTGCAATAGCTTTGCACAACAGAAAGCACGGTTAAAGACCATATGCACGAACCGTTATCTGCAATGTTTCCCGACACAGTGAAGGAATACGAGTAGGAAACTAAGGATGTTGTTGCGAAGTTGAGTGCAGGATATCAAGAGTTCAGAGCAAAGATGAATATCCCAAGCAATGCAAAGTCGTCAAAACCTAGTGCAAGTGACTCGAGGACGAGTCACAAGTAAGTGTTAGTGGCTTGTTGGGAGCGGCCCAAGAAGAGGAAGTTATGAAGGCGAGTATAGTTAGGCGAGGCCTGACATTGATCGGTTTTGGGAGAAAAGAGACTCTAGAAATCTTGGGCAGAAGGTATGGAGCGAAGATTAGTGGAGAAGAAAGGACATGTTTCCTTAATAAAGACAAGGTACTAAGGACAACCAGAGGTGGTTGGTGCAGTTAAGGGCCGAGAGGCAACCTAAATGCTACAGGAGAAACAAGTAAAGAATCGGAGTGGTGTAAAGGACACGCCACTACAGAAGTCATAGTTGCATTGTAAGAGAAAGCGTCAGAGTTAGAGGAAGTGGTGCCAAAGGGACAGCGAAGTTAAAGATTAGCTTGGTCTACAGGAGAACCACGAGGTTTTTTGGTTTTGGGTACTATGGGGGTTGGCCCATAGTGTTGATGTATATGTAACTTCGGAATGTATTTCACATATATGTATATTGTATTCCTATAGAGATGGTATTATTCCCCTATACGGAAGTGTCTTCATTTATATTGTAAATGTCGTAACTTATACTTGATGGGTTATTAGACCACCTTGTTGGGGTTGGCCCTGTATAAGTCATGTGAGTCAAAGGGTTATTAGTCCACCCTATTGGGGTTCGGCCATGTGGGTTGAAGGGTTATTAGACCACCCTATTGGGGTTCGGCCAAGTCAGCATTATGTTATGTGGTTAAGTTCGAGCCTACATGATTTATGTAAAAGGCAAATCAAGTCAAGTATAAATAGAGTGCGGGAGGCAATCTATTTGATCACTCACTTCTCACTCATGCACTCAATGAGGAGTGGCGCACTTATGGAGGAGGAGGATCTGCTACTAGGATATGTCTATCTCTTATGTTTGGGTTGTATCATTGCTCTATCTATCTCTGAGGAATTTATTGGGGTTTTTCACCTTTATGGTTTTCCCCAAGTAAATCTGTGTGTCTCTTGTGTGCTTGCATTATTGTCTCCATGAATGATATGTTGTAGATTTGTTGTACATGTTGTTCTCTCAGTTAAGATCCTAGATCAGATTGAAGTAAATTCTGAAAATTTAACATGGTATCAGAGCTAGCCTGAAAGAAGGCATGATATGGCATGTATGACACTTGTTGCAATTACGATGCTAGGGTTTGATATAAGCAAAAACCAGTCATCGTAGCACTTTCACTATAAATCGGTTTTGGAAAAGTTTTCAGATATGAAACCTTTACAGGTCGAAAATTAAATCTTCATGTACCTTGTGTCCAAAGGAAAACTTCTAATTCGTTGTACTTTGTGATTTATGATCTGTACAATATAGGGTTTCTGCCTCTTCCAGATCTAAGTCAAAATCAGGTGACCTTGGGAAAAAGGTCATAACTTGGGCTAGGAAGATCCAAATGAAATTTTGTAAAAAGTGACAGGTAGTACGCAGACTGTACTATCTCAGGAAAATCTTTTAGAGGCCGAAGTTGAACCAGTGACACGTGGCATGCCGTACAAGTTCACTCTCCTGTATTATCCCATAAACAGGTCACGTTGCGACACTTGGAATAAATATGTCTCAGAGAATCCAATTGAGGTCAGACCTATCGGGATGGAAATATAATAGGTCGGGCTATCTCAGGAAAAAATTTCAGAGGCCGAAGTTGAAACAGTGACACGTGGCATGCCGTACAAGTTCACTCTCCTGTATTATCCCATAAACAGGTCACGTTGCGACACTTGGCATAACTCTCTCTCAGAGAATCCAATTGAGGTCAGACCTGTCAGGATGGAAAGATAAAAGGTCTAGCTATTTCAAGAAACTTTTTTAGACCTTGTGGATCGAAAATTTTGGAGTTACACCAGAAACAATCAGGTACATATTTCTTTCAAAACAGAATTATTTTTTAGTACCTTCATTCATGGCTTCCGGAATTTAGGGCTTTGGAGAAAGTTGGAATTTTTGTAATCGGAGACCACGGCTGAATGCTACTCATCAAAATAAAAATTTAGAGACCAAGATCAGAATTTTTGGTTAGGCAGAAGGTCGGGCTTGGTCAGACCCTAGTTCGGGACTTTGGTAAGAAAAGTGGAAAATTAGGGCTTCTGTAAAAATGGGAATTTTTGAAACCTGTGACCACGGCTGGAAGCTCCTCAGAAAAATAGAAGCTTAGAGATTTGGATAAAACCTTTTGATTGGGCAGAAGAGTGGGCTTCATCAAACCCCAGTTCAGGGTCACGTCCAGTGAATCTGGAAGTTTCAAAGGCAAAATTCAGGAGTGAAACTTTGCAGTTTTCAAATTCTGAATATACCAGCTTGATCAGCGCATCAAGGCGCATATTTATATCCTTTCGGAAGTTTGAAATTCAAAGTTTGAATTTTTTGGGTTTCTCTAACAAACCCATATCCAGCT
The DNA here is from genome assembly GCA_027924585.1 of Larix kaempferi. NCBI lineage: Eukaryota > Viridiplantae > Streptophyta > Pinopsida > Pinales > Pinaceae > Larix > Larix kaempferi. Next base: position 1,842,966 of record BSBM01000013.1, read on the forward strand.
CCAGGTCCAGTTCTTGCAAATCAAGTGGATTGGGTTAATCCTAGAAGAAGATGGATTGGTCACCTGCATAAGTAAAGAAGTTCCTATTTTAGAGGGAGATGAGGCTAAGGCCTTACATAAGAATATTACAAGCGATCTTGACAGGTATGATTCATCGAGGTATGTTTTGAGATTTGTTCATGATTAAGTTTATGGTATGTTTGTCTTCATGTTATTACGGTTAGTACAATCTTGATTTTAGACTTGTCATATCACCTTAATAAAATTATGAATGCACGATAGAAAATATTCATTGATTAGGGTGTTGACACTTATGATTGTACTAATGCATTATGGTGTTGTATGAGGTTTATGTTGTCTACTAACATGAAAGGTACACCAAGAAAGACAAATCATGTTCTGGTTCAAGAACATATGATCATGATGACATGAGGACAAAGATTCATCCATTGTCATGGATCTCATAGAAGATCCATTTACGAGGTATGTATAACTTGGTTTTATAATGGTTAACCTATGAGATATACAGGTTACTAGCACAAGTCATTGAAGAAGAACAAGAAGACATCATGTGAGTATGTTAGACATAACTAGCTAGCATGCTAATCCAGGTATGTTTTTCCTATATCAAGATAGAATCCTACCTTGTGTTAAAATCTTATACTGTTGTGTTGTTGATAATGATTATTCATGAAGTCATAGGTTTGAATAGTCATGGTTGTATGCATATTGTGTTTCTTACCATAATTGATGATATGACTAACTAGAAGAATCATGAAGGTATAGGTTTGATTAATCACGGGTTTTATGCATATTATATCTCTTATCTTGATTGATGATTTAATGAACCAAAAGAGTCCTATGATCAAATAAGAATATGCATAAGTAAAAGAAGACTTCCCTGAAACCTTGAATACTAATGTTTATTATCTGTGTTTGAAATGATCCTGACTATACATGCTTGAGATTATTGTGTTTTGATAATATTAAGATTATACTAATGAATGTTTGATTACGTATGAGACCTAGAGGATAACACAATGATGATACTAACAAGCATGCATAGGGATCAAGCATGAATATAAGTTCAAGGACAAGTAATCCAGGAAGCAAAAATCAAGAAGGAGTACACTCCAGTGGTTTCTGCAAGGATGCAGATATTCAGAGGGAGTTGACCATCTCTCTACATTCCATAACAGAAAGGTGTAGAAGAAGCTACTTCAGATTAGGACTCCAGTAGCTCCTGCAAGGAAGCGAAGACTCAGAGGGAGTCCACCCAACGAACAAACAAAGATAAGTATTTGAATTGTCATTTCTTAAATAATACTGTATATACTGATGTTCCTAGAATTAGGTTGTGTATTATGCATATTAGAATAATTACATTGATGAATAGTATACTACTAATATGCATGGGTAAGTGGCCTATGGCACTGTACAACATTCCATTGCTACTTATCTAGAATGAAACCTCTTTGCTCACATGTTGGGAGTTGTGCACACTCTTAACAATGTTCTGGTGGAGATTGGAAGGCATCTAGAAAGTTACGGGATATGGATAAATGTTGTATTGAAGCATTGGCTAAGATAATTGCATGACTGTATGACATATTTCTTTATGTGTAAGAATTTGTTCTGAAAATTATGAGATGTTTCTAATCATGCAATTTAACCTGTTTTGTGGGAAAGACCGTATATCTTCACCTACAAAAGGACTACAACATTTGTTCCAGAAATAAAGATATCTATTGAAGATATTGAAGTTCCCGGGATCTGGGATGAAGAAATGGAATGCCATGATCCATCGATCATGAAGAATGATGTTTGGGATGTAGTCCCAAGACCTGAAGGGAAGTTTGTTATGACTTCCATATGGATCTATCAAGATCAAGCATGCTGCAAATGGCAGCATAGAGAAATATAAAAGTGATGAAATAGAAGATACACCAGATGGATTCAAGACAGCTTTCTTGAATGGTGTAGTTGAAGAAGAAGTGTATGTGGAGCAGCCACTTGGTTTTGAGACACATGACAGGGAGTCATATATGTGCAAAACTTGGGTATGATGCACCACTTTCTAGGTATGGATGTGTGGCAGAGTGCAGATGGAATCTTCCTTGGACAAGGGAAGTATGCAGTAGAGATCCTGAAGAGGTTTGGGATGATGGACTGCGTGGCGATGGCATTGAACCTGAAGCTTCTGTGTGATGCTTCATCTGAACCAGTTGATGTCACTATGTATCGTCAGATGATTGGGTCCTTGATGTACCTGACAAACATAAGACCAGATATTTGCTTTGGGGTGAACACATTGAGCCAGTTCCTGACAGATCCGAGGAGTGTTCACCTGATTGCTATAAAGCATGTTCTGAGGTACCTGAAAGGTACAAGTGGATTATGGGCTCAAGTATGAAGTGAATCAAAAGTTTAACCTGCAGGGTTATGTTGATTCAGATTGGGCAGGCAATGCTACAGATAGGAAGAGCACATCTGGGTGTTGCTTCAGTATGGGATCAGGTGTGATCTCTTGGTTTATCAGGAAGCAGTCCTGCATAGCACCGAGTACAGCTGAGGCAGAGTATGTTGCAGCCTGTTCAACTAGTTGTGAGGTAGTATGGCTACGGAAGCTATTGTCTAAGTTAGTTGATCTCCCGTTGGATGCTACTGGTATCTTCTGTGATAACCAGAGTTGTGTGAAATTGTTCGAGAACCCAGTGTTTCATGACAGGTCGAAACACATAGAGATCAAATATCACTATATCAGGGATATGGTGCAGAGAGGAGCTGTGAAGCTCCTGTATGTTTCAACGGACGAGCAGATTGCAGATGTGTTGACGAAGCCACTAGCCAGGGTGAAGTCCAAGTACTTCAGAGAGAGGCTTGGCGTTCTTCAGATCGAGGACACTTCGAGGAAGAAGTGATGGACACATTTGCTGAAGCCATTCCAAGCATGTTGGAAGGAGGATCCTTCACATGGTTGTGGATGTAAGCGTTGGATGATGAGCATCAGGATGATGTTCTGGTTTCTGCTTGGATATGATCAATTGGATCATTTTTATATGTATGTATGCATCATGTTGGATGCTAGATATGATCAGTTGGATCATTTTTATGTATGTATGTATGCATCATGTTGGATGCTGGATATGATCAGTTGGATCATTTATATGTATGTACGCATCATGTTGGATGCTGGATATGATCAGTTGGATCATTTATATGTATGCATCATGTTGGATGCTGGATATGATCGGTTGGATCATGTGTATGTATTTTTGTATATGCATCATGTTGGATGCTTGGACCATGTATCTGTATATGGATCAGGTGGATACATTGTATGATCAGGTGGATCATGTATGATGATATGTATCAGGTAGATACTTGGTTTGCATCAGGTAGATGCATTATATGATCAGGATGATCGTGGATGACGAGCTTCAGGATGTTGCTCCAGATGACATGTAGTAGGATGCTGCAGTGATGATGATCAGGATGATCATGTGTACATCAGGATGATGTATGGTGAGTATCAGGTGGATCCTCTATGGCCGTGGCTCAGGTTGTGCAGATGAGCATATAATTTGGCCCTGGGAGATTTGCAGATAGTCTTTCGAGGTTTTGCCTATGGCATGTAATTCGTTGCCCTGGGATATCTGGAAAATGCTCTTTCAAGGTTTTGCTCTGGGAGGACATATAATTTGGCCCTGGGAGGTCTGCAGATAGTCTTTCGAGATTTTTCCTATGGGATGTAATTCGTTGCCCTGGGATATCTAGAAGATGCTCTTTCAAGGTTTTGTCCTATGGCATATAATATGTCCCTGGGAGATCCGATAGGTTGGGCTGTGTGCCCGTAATCAGTCCTGGGATGCTCTTGCGAGGTTTTGCCATGACCACATGTAATTCATGCCCTGGGAGATCTTATAGGTAGAGCTGTGTGCTTGTAACAGCCTGGGATGCTCTTGCGAGGTTTTGTGGTGACCACATGTAATTCGTGCCCTGGGAGATCCTATAGGTAGAGCTGCATGCTCGTAACAGCCTGGGATTCTCTTGCGAGGTTTCGTGGTGAGGTCACATATAATATGGCCCTGGGAGATCCTATAGGTAGAGCCGTGTGCTCGTAACATCCTGGGATGCTCTTTCGAGGTTTTGTGACGCACGTAATAAGTCCTGAGGATTCTACAGTATGGCTAGTGATGACGAAGACCTGCAGGTGGTGGGCCTACATCCAGTATGAAAAAGGACTGGCTCTGTAGAACTTCCTATGACGAGTAGATTCAGAGATTGATTGAGATAGTAGCAGCAGTGATGATGATGATGACTCGATGACGATTATCCAGTGACGATGATCCAGAGAAGATGACTTGTGCTAGAAGACCTGTGTCGAGAAATACCTTCCTAGTTAAGAGGGAGTGTTGATGTATATGTAACTTCGGAATGTATTTCACATATATGTATATTGTATTCCTATAGAGATGGTATTATTCCTCTATATGGAAGTGTCGTCATTTATATTGTAAATGTCGTAACTTATACTTGATGGTATTAGACCACCTTGTTGGGGTCGGCCCTGTATAAGTCATGTGGGTCAAAGGGTTATTAGACCACCCTATTGGGGGTCGGCCATGTGGTTCAACGGGTTATTAGACCACCCTATTGGGGGTCGGCCCAGTCAGCATTATGTTATGTGGTTAAGTTCGAGCCTACATGATTTATGTAAAAGGCAAGTCAAGTCAAGTATAAATAGAGTGCAGGAGGCACTCTATTTGATCACTCACTTCTCACTCATGCACTCAAGGAGGAGTGGCGAACTTATGGAGGAGGAGGATCTGCTGCTAGGATATGTCTATCTCTTATGTTTGGGTTGTATCATTGCTCTATCTATCTTTGAGGAAGTTATTGGGGTTTTTCACCTTTATGGTTTTCCCCAAGTAAATATTTGTGTCTCTTGTGTGCTTGCATTATTGTCTCCATGAATGATATGCTGTAGATTTGTTGTACATGTTGTTCTCTCAGTTAAGATCCTAGATCAGATTGAAGTAAATTCTGAAAATTTAACACATAGTTATTTAAATATGTGACCTTCGGGCACGTCTATATATAATGGTAATTTTGTATGAGGAAGGGTTGGCTATTAGAGGTTTGTTGGGATTTTTATGGTTAGATAGACCTTAGAAGATAATAGTGATAAAGACATAATAGAACCTACAACTGATTGCGTAGAGATCTGATTGTAGAGAAGAATCTCCAGCTGAGTGCGCAAACTGGAACCGTTACCCGTTCGAGATAATAAAAGAATAGTTCTTGTGGATGTAGCTCCCGCCTTAGGGTGAACCACAAAATCAGTGTGTTTATGTGTATGATTTTATGACATGTTTTGTATATGAGTTTATGTGTATGATTTTATGACATGTTTTGTATATGAGTTTATGTGTGTTTAAGTATTTACTTTCATATGTATGTGAATGGTAATCGCGTATTGAGTAATTGGAATACAAGCGTGAATTTGAAGAAGAAACATTTAGTATGATGAATGCGTAGCTAACTGGTGAATACAGTAGAGATTTAGCGTAGTTCTGTATACTGCGATAGCTATGAAGTGCGAAATCATATGTTATTCTATCCCATTAGTTTATGTTAACTAGAACTTTAAGCGATTTTTTAACCACATCTGCGCATCGCCACAGTTACAGAAGCTTGATTCTATAACCCCCCATATTCGCTTTGGGTGAGACTTCAACCTGTTTACATGGTGATGTCGAAAGGGCCAGTGAAATGGGTTTTGTTGTGTCTACATTTATCTCATAAATTAAGGATCAGCCGACCCTTCTTGTGCTCTGTATTCTTGCAGTGTTCACCATTATGCATATACATGAATTGACGGCCTAGCCTTCGTAGGTTGAATATTTTTACAATTCCCTCATAAATGAAGGGGTGGTCGACCCTTCTTGTGCCCATTATTATGTTAATAATAGCTCTATACTGCAAGAAGGGTCGGTCGATCCTTCTTGTGTTCACCATTCTGAATATAGGTGAATTGTTGGATATAGGTGTTCATAATTCTCTACTAAACAAAGGGGTGGTCGATCCTTCTTATCGGATGTTGGAAGTCGGGATAAATATTTTTTATATGGTATAACTTAGCCAATGTCCCAATCCCTACTATTTAGTGCGAAATTTGGCAGTCGGGAATTGTCGGCCCAGCCTTTGTAGATTAAATATTTTTACATTTCTCTCATAAATGAAGGGTCAACCGACCCTTCTTGTGCTCAATATTCTTCAAGTGTTCACCATTCTGGATATACATGAATTAATGGCCTAGCCTTCGTAGGTTGAATATTTCTACAATGCCCTCATAAATGAAGAGGCGACCGACCCTTCTTCTTCCAAGTATTTTGTAATGCCCCTAAAACAACTGTAAACCTTAAGGGCACCTATCGTGTGACCCGGTTGAACAACTTCGATATAGTGGTCTCTTGAGCCTTGTTATGTCTTAAATGATTGAGGAAAACCTGAAGATGTGAATGACGACAATAATTGATAAATGAATTAAGGAATTAAATTATATGTGTGGAGTGGGATAATTGATTGATTACATCTTGCTTAATGATTAGCCTTGATTGATCAAGTCAAAGTGCAGTGGGACAGTTACAGTCCTAGCTCTATGACATGGGTGAACGAAACTGAAATGCGCCATAGCTTTCCGCATTTATTCTGAACTTCGGGACGAATTTCTAAATAAGTAGGGGTGTATGTAAAGCCCCTAGACTACTGCAGACTTGGAGGCACCTATTGAGTGACCCGACTTATTGAAACATTTATAAAACGACCCCTGGATGTCATACTGGATATATTCACGACTACGACTAATTGTGAATCAATAAAATAGAGATATATGTGTATCTGGATAGTTCATGTAAATGAATGATTACATGTTGTTTAACGATTAACTTTGATTCTGAAAAATGTACATGTGAATGATGCTTAATGACTAGCTGTATGATTGATTATGTGATGAGAACGAAGAAAGTAAATATTGACTAGATGCATTTCTGATTAGATGAATGAGTAATGTTATGAGTAAACTATAAATGCTTAATGAAATAGCAGATTTATTAATCATATTATGATAATTGAGGATAGTACTACTAATATATGTTTGTGAGAAATGTGTGTAGCGGCAGGTGAAACAGTTCACCGACGGACACACAAGGGAATTGAAGGGTCGTAGAGTACAGATAAATCACACATGGGGAGAGACACGACGATGTCGACTTCTGACGGAATACTACGCATGAGCAGATAAGCATTGATCCGCTTGCTCAAGAGGAAAGCATGATGGTGTATGAGGTGGGCCACGACGAAGCTATTCACGTACAAGTTGGGGGGCGCACAGTGAGAAATGACTCACTCCTCAGCGCCATTAGTCCCTAATAGCGTGTAGACGGAGGATAGAAGGTAACGGCTCCTAAAATCCCTACATGAAGTTCCCGCAAGTCAAAACGAAAGGATGGCGGCAGAAGGGCCCGACGATGCGGTACCCTACTGAGAACGGAAAGAGTGGACGCAAGGACCCGACAATGTGGTACCTTGCCGAGAAATGGAAACGATTGATGACTGGACCCAATGGAGTGGTGCCATGTTGGGGAAATGAATTAAGGAACGGGGAGGCCCAACGGCGTGGCACCGGGATCCTAGTAAAAACAATTGTTAACTTAATGGCCTAAAAACGTATAATTTGCACCTAGAGCATTTACTTAGGAAAATACATTTTTAGTACTTTTAACATTAGAAATTGTTATTTATGCATTTTCACATAAAAGAATATTTTGGCATTTAAAATATTAGAAATGGTTATTTATGCATTTGCACATGAAAGAATATTTTTGAGTATTTAAAAATATTATAAATATTTATTTAGGAGCAAAATGGAATCCTAGGCATGGACACCTAGTCAACTCAACCTACACCACAAATCTAGGAGTTAAGTGAATATCTTGGGGAAAAACATGAGCAAACTTAGGAATGTTGGTGCATCTCCTAGAGAAACTAACACATGGATGGGTGAGTATTATTAAATTAGAAATTTAATAAAATATATATTTATGAATGAAGTGGCATGTGTCGCATGGAATTTTCCTTTAAAAGGAAGGCATTGGGAATGGGTAAAGTACCCAGATCCTGGATGACTATCGTAATCTTGGATTAGTTTATGACTTGCTGCTATTGAGGGTTTGGCTAGAAATTTTGGTGGGGGGGGAACCCAAGCTAAGTTTCTTGATTATTTTGTGTGAGCTCTATGACCCAAATCTCGGGGGTGGCCATGCGACTGAAAGCATGAGCCTATGGTTGGGTGGTGAAGCTAACGGTTGCTTCGCCTATGGTTCAAACGAGCTTTACTGGAGGGATCCTACGGAAGACATGGACGATAGTGGACAAGATGGGTCGGTTGATAGGTTATGGTTTTGTTTATTTTTGTTAAGTTATTTACTTAATTTTTTATTTTTCCAGTAATTATGATAGCTAATCTGTTTGTATGAAGTTGTCAAAGTTTCAGCTTAAGCACGGAAGGACCCTACAGGAAGGGCCCTACATTATTTTCATAATAATTCTAGACTGCAAGAAGGGTCATTCAATCCTTCTTGTGTTCACCATTCTATATACAGGTGAATTGATGGATATTGGTGTTCAAAATTATCTACTAAACGAAGGGGCAGTCGATCCTTCTTATTGGAAGTCAGGATAAAAAAAATTTATATGTTATAACTTAGCCAATGTATCAATCCCTACTATTTACTGTGGAAGTCATGAGTCGGGGATTTTCGTCCCATCCTTCGTAGGTTAAATATTTTTACATTTCTCTCTTAAATGAAGGGTCGGTCGACCCTTCTTTTACTTAGTATTTTTCTAGTGTTCACCATTCTAGATATACATGAATTGACGCCCTAGCCTTCGTAGGTTGAATATTTTCACAATTCCCTCATAAATGAAGGGGTGACTGACCCTTCTTCTGCCCATTATTATTTTCATAATATTTCTAGACTGCAAAAAAGGTCAGTCGATCCTTCTTGTGTTCACCATTCTGGATACAGGTGAATTGTTAAATATAGGTCTTCACAATTCTCTACTAGATGAAGGGGCGTCCAATCCTTCTTGTCACAAGTCAGGATAAATATTTTGTATATGTTATAACTTAGCCAATGTACAGATCCATACTATTTATTGCGGAAGTTGGAAGTCTGGAATTGTCGTCCAAGCCTTCTTAGATTAAATATTTTTACATTTCTCTCTTAAATGAAGGTTTGGTCAACCCTTCTTGTGCTCAGTATTTTTCCAGTGTTCACCATCCTAGATATACATGAATTGACGACCTAACCTTCGTAGGTTCAAAATTTGTACAATTCCCTCATAAATGAAGGGGTGGCCAACCCTTCTTCTGCCCAGTATTATTTTCATAATAATTGTAGACTGAAAGAAGAGTCGGTCGATCCTTCTTTTTTTCATCATTCTGGATACAGCTGAATTGTTGGATATAGGTGTACATAATTATCTACTAAACGAAGGGGTGGCCGATCCTTCTTGTCGGAAGTCAGGATAAATATTTTTTATATGTTATAACTTAGCCAATGTCCCGATCCCTACTATTTACTGCTGAAGTCGGAAGTCAGAAGTCGAGAATTGTCGGCCTAGCCTTCGTGGATTAAATATTTTTACATTTATCTCGTAAATTAAGGGTCGGACGAACCTTCTTTTGCTCACTATTCTTCCAGTATTCACCATTTTGCATATACATGAATTGACGGCCTAGCCTTTGTATGTTGAATATTTTTACAATTCCCTCATAAATGAGGATTGGCCGACCCTTCTTGTGCCCAGTATTCTATTCATGATAGTTCTAGAGTGCAAAAAGGGTTGGTCGATCCTTCTTGTGTTCACCATTTTGGATATAGGTGTTCACAATTCTATACTAAACGAAGGGGCGACCGATCCTTCTGGTTAGAAGTCAGAAGTCAGAAGTCGGAAGTCGAAAGTCGGGAAATATCACTTGGGACAAATATATTTATCAAAATATGGTGGTTGGTTGGCTTCTATCAGTGAAGAAGGTAAAATATCAGAGCTCTGTTATCTAAATGGGATTAGTGGAAACCATCCCTTTTCTTCAGTGATGGCTTGCCTGGGAAACTGGAAATGGTTTCTAGATTGTGGTTGGCAGAGATCGGATTCTGGGAACGAAATGTTTGGGTATTCTTACAGAACATGTCCTCAGCTGTATTCAAAGGATGGTCATTTGATTTTGAATATATATTTTATAAACATATGAGCACGATCTATAACATGCAGGCATGAAGGCTATCAAAAAGTGGTCTCATTATGGAGGAAGGAAGGGCTCATATCTTTTTTTTTCACAAACAACAGGTGTTGGATGAAATTGATATAAATATATACTAAGTAGGGAAGTATTTTTTGGACAATATTATTTTGATACATTACTTAAAATAGTTGTATAATACAGTAGAATATTAGCCAAATTGCATAGATAAATAGTTTTCAGTTTATTGATTGTGATATGGAATGCTAAATGTTGATGTTGATGGAAGATGACAAACAGGGTTATTATGCGATAAAAACCTGTGTAACATGTGGAATAGTGGCCATTTGGGAGATAAGTATGTTTCACATGTAACAAATGATTATCATGATAATTGACTTTTATGGACAAGAATATGTGTAGTTTCTTTGATTCATAATATGAATAGCAAGAAGCTTTTTTTCTCTGGGAAAAAAAAGCATCTAACTAGGATGAATTATGCATTAATTTGGAAGAAAGAAAATTGATAATATTTAAATGTGTGAATCAGACAATATAAATTGAATTCTAACTCACCTAGTTCAGTCATATATGAGGCAAAGCAGAAATGCATTCACAAAAGAAAAATTAACAGACTGAAGAAAGTGAAAACATATGAATCTTTGTTTCTGATAGACTTGTACTTCTGCTCTTCATTAAAGTCTTCAAAAAAGATTACATCACTATATTTTTTCTCTCAAATCCAACCCCGATTACTTTGTAAAATCAAAATTTATACAAAATGTTCTTTGAATAAACCCTAACTGATTCTTCGCTAAAAATAGAAATTTCAAAGGAATCTCTAAACTTCAGGAACATTTGTTTTGTTATCGACCAAGCTAGTATAGTGTTGCTTTGATTTGGACAAATGTAACACTTGGGCAGTTAACAAAGGAAACCCAACTTCATTTCAAATTAAGACACGTGTATATTCATTCTTGATATAACCTGTATTTTGTTTTCCCAAATTTTTCAGCAATTTTCCATTGCTCTTGATTTGGGATTTTCATAATCCATCATTTCTTTTACCATCTCCTCGAATTATATGCATTTTGTGTAACATACAACTGCAAGATCCTTCTTAATCATTAGAAATTGTTCAAGTATTTCAAAATCATCAGTCAATTTATCAATTATTGTCTTTCGAGTTAATCCTTTGACCGAACCTTCAAATTTCGAGTGATCCATATGAACTTGTACTATCAAACTGTGATAATTTTATTGAGTCATTTTTTTTCATCATCACTCCAAAAAGAAGGTAGACCATTTTCAAAAGGTCCCAGAAATAATTCCTTAAAATTTTGAACTTCAAGGAGCATTTGTTGCGCTTCACCTTGTACTTATTTAACACGATCATGCTTGCCAATAATTCTTCTTTCCCAAATGATGATTGATGGTCTGTATTTGATTCCAAAACATTGCATATCTAATTGAGTTAGAGTGTTTAAAAATATGACTGTATTTTGAGTTGTTTCTGAAGGCATTTTGCATAATGTCTCGTTTGCCACTTTACACCTCTAGAGAGCTATGTTTGCTATAGCATCTTTGTCTTCCATAGAATTCAAATGTAACCAGAATTTGGTGACTTCCACTGATATCACATCCCATATAAGGATTTTAGCTCCTTATAATGGAAGCTTACCTGTCACTCTATCTTTTAATTCATCAACTTTCTTTTGCAACTGTTTTCTATCACTCAAATTGTTTTTCTTTTCTTCAGAATTTTGAATTACTTCTTGTTTCAACTTCTGGATTTCTGATTTCAAATATTCTATCTCTACATATTTTAGACTAATTTGTGACATAGCACTGGTCAGTTCCTCTGTGGAGGACCCTTCCATTTTTCCTTCATCTGTACATAGATATTGATCCCTTAGCTTCTCTGGCACTTGCACAGTTTCAATCTGATTGGTATTTTACACTGAAATTTGTGACAACAATTCAATCCTTCATTTTTCCCAAGCATGATTTTCATCTTGTAACTTTAACATTTTACCTTTGTGATCCATCATTTCTTGATATATGGATTCATTTTCTTTTTTTAATGTTATCAACTCTCGAGATTGCACATGTTGATTATTTGGCACCTTCAATTTTTTCTTGAGCATTTGAATGGTATTTTATTCTTCATCAAGGAGCATTTGGTTACACTGACTGTTCCCTAGCTTGGCTCCCACAGTCACAAGGTCCATTTGTAGTCTTTTAATCTGGATCAAATTTGTTTTGTTTTCTTCCTTCTCTTGCCTCAATTGACTCTCCATCTTTGTTATAAAAAACTGCAATTTAGAAAATTTTAAAGTGGATTGTAATAAATCAGAATATAGGACATCTCCTGTTTGTCTATGCAATTGAATCTTTTCGGGTATATTAATCTCATCAAGCTTAACTTCCATTTCAGAAAATTTCTCATCGTTCACCATTGCAAAGCGTAGAGTGTTTCTTTTTGGATCCTTAATTGTAAGAAGGGAAAAATTTTGTTCTGCCAACTTTCTTACTTGAGGGAACAATTTTTGAGATTCTTCCAAACACTGCTTCTTCTTTTCTGCATATTATGAAAGGAAATCAAATCTGGACTTATACTGAGAGTTACTTCCAGATTCATTTATTTCTAAAAAAAGAATATTGCTGCATATTTACAGGTGGTTGTGAAATCAAAGTAGTTTTTTCCGGAACAATTAAATCACATTCCTCCATGCTAATAATTTCCTTCTGTTGTTCCACTTTTGATTTCTTACTTGAAACTTCTTCACCAACTTCCATACTATCAACTTCTGAAATATTTCTCTTATTGGTGATATCTAATTTATCTGGTGTTTGAACCAGCATTTCCAAATTGCTTGTTTGTTCCATATTCACTTCTTTCTTATCTTGTTCAAATTTGAATAATTTTTCCATTTCTTTTAATCCTTCAACTGTTTGATGATCAAAAGCCTTGTTTCTATTTTGTTGTCTCCTTTGCGATATAATTTGATGAGGATCATAACTAATCCTTTCGTCCTCTTGAAAATCCATGATCTTCAATAATTTTTCTACTATAGATAGGGCTTCCTTAGTCTTATTGATAAATGGACCAAATTTATGAGGGAATTTCACATTTGATGATTTTTTTAAAACACTGAAATGTTCTTCTTTTGAATGCAACCTTTGTCTAATAAACTCTAAGGAAAAAACCCTTGGTGTTAAAAAGGTTGGCAATAGATATGGTGCTCCAGTAAAACCATACACTTTAATTATTGTATGTTCTTTATACTAGAACCAATCACCTGTTTGGCCTTCTGGTGTAGGCTGCAGCATTTCTTTCATTTATTCTAATACTCGAGGCAATTCAACATTAAAAATAATTATGTAAACTTTTTCCATGATTTTATTGGTGAACTCAAACATATTGATCTGTTTAGGAAGGTCATGAGAAAAGAGGGTACCAAGAAACTTCAATTCAGAAATATTTGAACACAAGAACAGTTTCAGGAGATATGTCTCATATCTGAAATGATTCAACTCGTGTAAATTCACCAACTAGACATGAATTGCTTCAGCTAGGAATTCATCAAAATTAAAATAACACACTGGAATCAACTATGACTCGGGTGAAATGACTTGCAGAAGGAAACCTAACATAACTTTCACTATATAGACCTAAAATTTGACTCAACAAGGACAAACCTAACTGGGTATCTCGCTGAAAGACATCAATACTCGAAGGGAATGATAGGTTTTCATGCGACTGACCATCTTTCAAGACTTGTAATAAAAACATGTATTTTTATGTCGAACTGCAATTTCTATAAAACTTTAGCAAATTTTCTTCGTTAAATGACTCAGAGTTTTTGGGAAATGTTTCAGGTAAACCTAGAACCTCATGGACAGTTTGCACATTGACTCGGCATAGAATTTTGGTTGTATTTACATTAATGATTACCCTTTCTCCCTACGAATAATTCATTGCACACCAACCAACAAAGTCGATGAAGTGTAGGGTATGTCCAACACAAAAATAATGCATAAAAGAACCAAAAACATTCAATACATCCTTTCCCTGTGACTTAAAATCCATTAATTTCTCTTTATACTACAAAATTCTACACACGGACAAAACAAGGTCGAAAATATCCCTTTCCCTAACAACTACAAGATCCTCGTTTTCATCTAAACTTTCATTGAACGGAACAAGGTCTTCAATTTTCTCCATTTGGGAAACAAAATCTGAAAACTAAGGGTTTCAAGCTACCTGTGAAGTGAGCTTGTTGACTTCTGTTCTTGTTGACAAAGACAAGTGACGTGTTTCCCGTGGCTTCTTTTCATCGAGGAAATAATCAACAAATGCATTTTTTCAAACGTCGGGAAAACCTTTTATATAACATATGCTTAGGTGGTTTTGGTACTTGCGATGAGCGGTTTAGATTTAACCACTTTTCATAGTGGAATCCACCAACGCTTTCCACCTGGTAAGCAGTTTAATTTCCACTCCACCTTTCCATGTTTAACCACCGTGCACTTTCTAGCACCGAAACCCCTTTCCACCATCGATTTGCTACTGGGTGGGTTTGCATCCTTATTCCTCCACGGGTTTACACGTTTGCAACTTGGTGTGATTTTTTCAATTGTTTAGCACCTTTTCCATCTCCTCCCTTGGTCATTTGAAGCCCCTCTGTGCATTTGAAGCCCCTGCGTGCAATCATGAAGCCCATGAAGTTGATTTGCAAAGAACACCATCGATATCGGAGGAATCAAATCCAATGGATCACACTCATTTCATTGGGTTGACATGCACGAATTTCAACCCAAGAATGTGACCCGAAGTACACTTTTAATTCGGCTCATAAAATTCTCAAGTCCATCATCGATCTTGGATGGGGCAATCCAATGGTACAGGACAATTTCGCTGGGTTAAGTTGTTCAGAGTTTAAAGCTCAGGATGTGATGTGAAATATTTATGAAATCTATCTAAGTGCATGTTGAATTCCACTGAGGTAGAACGGTATAATCGTATATAAGCAGCTACGTGTAAAAATCCTGCACCCCACACCAACCTCACCAAGGAAATTCAACAAAAAAAGAAGGATGGAATAAGCCTTTACCCAGGAAGGAGCCTGTAAACTTATGCCTTCATCACCAAGCAACACAGATTCCTAAACAGGTAACACAGATTCCCTTACCCTTTTGCAAGGATACAGCCTCTCGCCTTTAGCCTACCAAGTTAGATAAATATAGCTTAGATTGGTATTTTTGCTCTATGGAAACGTCTCTTTGGACCTGAACATATGATGAATTTAGCGAAGATCCAACGGTTTTGAATCATTTCGTTGTTGAAATATGCTCAAGGGTTAATTAAAAGGATCGAACATGAAATATTTGTAAATCTTAGTTGACCATCGGTTTCACATCCACTCTGTTGAACGGAGGTTTGGCAATGGTATATTTGGAGAACAATTAGGCCAAATTTCCAACTTTGGAGAATGCCAAAATTGGTTTACTCTGCAAAATAGTAAGTCCTTATTAATTAAAACAATATTGAAAGACTATGGAGATCAATGATGAATCAATGCCATTATAAGGATACAATATTTTTTATGAAGAGGCATGATTTTACTAAAAAGACACAATGTTTCAAATAATAAAGTTCTTTTAAATTTAGATATATAACCATACAAGTCAAATGTATGAAGACGACTAGATATGCCTCTGAAGTTTTGGTAATTGCATATCAGAAGCAAGAAAGAGGCCAGTGAGATAGATGAAGCATTAAAAAAGTTTGAGTTTCCTTTGAAGATCTGAAAAATTGGAGTTAAAAATATTATGAATTAGAGGGTGGTTGGGTGGTGCTTGGGGCAGGTTGAGGCCTGCTAAGGGGGTTGTTGCCTCCTTCCAGTCGTGGCTGGAGAATTAGGGTGTTGGGGAATCCTTGTTTGTTGAGCAGGTAGAAAACCAAGGGTGTAGGTGCATCCTTTCTGTAGTGGCAGAAGAATATAAGATATTAAGTTCTCCATCAATTTTGTGCTTGTAAAACAATTTTGTATAAGATCAACTTATTAATAAGAAAGCTTTGTTGGTTTTACCTTTGAAGTTTCCATGATAAATCTGTGTGTTCAAATTGTTGATTGTATTATTCATGTTACTTATGATTATTTAACTTGTGCTTAATATTAAATATTGTTTACAAAAAGGTTTGAAAAAGGAAATATTGATTCTCCCCCCACCCCTCAGTATTGTTGGATAAACCAACACCTGTCGCATAGCACCCTAGTCATCGACTAGGATCTTATGTAGTTGAGGCTCTAGCGCCTATTCTTAATATTTAAGCTCTTGGTCCTATTTGAATAACTTGGTATGCTATTTAAGGTAAGCTTACTTCCCTTATAGTATTTAAGCCTTCTTTGGAATCCAAATCTCATGAACTATTTACCCGATCTTCTGAGGTACTTGGGACAAAAATAATGCTAACAATGGGGTCCATTTGTGCATATATTTTGTACCTTGTCCTAGATATCTTTAGCTAATGAACACTTCCCAACTTTATCTTTCACGTGATCATACATTCCATTCAATATGATATATATTTCCATTGCATTATTATTTCTTAGCTCCTTCATGGATGCAGTTTTTTGTGGTCTTTTTGAAGCGTTGTAACCATTTACAACATATTTCTAGATATCAAAACCTTGTGCATGTAAATGGAGTCTCATTCTTATAATCCAATGATCAAAATTTGATCCATAGAACAATTGAACCCCATCTGCAGAGTAGAGACTTTCATGTTCATTCATGTGCTCTAGAGATCTTCGTTCCAGCTATCAGAATCTCTTGAAGGAATTGACTCTAATACCAATTGATTGTTGGAAAATTATAGTAAGAGGGGGGGTGAATTAGTATTTATCACACTTTAACACTTTTAAACTTAAGTACAACATGTAACATTAACCATTAACAATGTCATTCGCCATCACATAAAACCAACACATAACATCATACACAATGCACAAGAGATTTAACGTGGATCCGAAACCCATACAAGGGAAAACCACATAATTCTTTTCTTATATAAAAATAACAAGATTGCATTCATAGGAAGCACCCCAACACCAACTGGAATAAGGCCCCAAGCCCCTATTTTACAAGATCCAACTTGAAGGAAGTTCCAACTCCCTGATTTACCTACACCAACTAGAAGGAGGATCCAATTCCCTAATTTATAAGCACCAACTTGAAGGAAGCTCAAACTAGAAGGAAGATACAACCTATTGGTTTTCATAATTTCCAACCTATAGATAGGACTCCAGTCCTCGGTAAAATCCAACTCAATAGTTTTACTAGCACCAACTGGAAGGAAGCCCCAACTCCCTGAGATCACAAGCACCAACCTAGAGGAGACTTCAATCTCCTATCCTTGCCCCATCCTGCCACCCTGATATGAATAAGAAGAACAATATTCCACTTCCATTGTATCACTGTCTCCATCAACCTATACATGTATCTATGTCCTTGTACCTGTATCACTGTCGTTGTACCTATATCTATCATTGTCACAATCATTGTATTGTTGTCACTATCACAATCCATGTTCATCATAATGACACAATCATTGTCTCTATCACAATGCCACAAAAACTATCTCTATCACAATGTCAACCTGTACATGCCTCAAATCTACCCTCCAAGAATGTCAGCAACTTCTTCCAAGATATACTTCAGATGTATATAAATACCATAAATATGCCTCCAAAGAGTGTAATCAAATCCTAGAAATAATCACCAATAGAATTCATCTATTTGCACCTTCAAACCCTTACATCATTAGAGAAATTTTGAGGTCTAAAATGGGCCTCCTAAGGAAAATTATAAAATAATAGTGGAAATAATAAAATAATATCAGCATACCTCATCAAATTTTGGAGGAAAAAAGAAAAACTACTTCAATTCGTATTTTCAACTTATCTCCCTGTATATTCACTCAAATTTCGATCACGAGCAGTCTTTGGATGGGGAATTCAATTTTGCATTCAACGAGTACCGAGTTGGCATACTTTTGATGGACCCACTGCCCCAAAAACAAGAAATACATGAAAATACATCATCATCACGTTTTTTCATGTATTTATTATTTTTGGGGCAGCGGGGTCCATCAAAAGTATGTCGAATGGGTACTCGTTTGATGCATAATTGAAATCCCCATCCAATAGTTGCTCGTGATCGAAATTTGAGTGAATATACAGGGAGATAAGTTGAAAATACGAATTGAAGTAGTTTTTTCACTTTGACCTTTTTACCCAAAAAAGGTGATTCATCCCCCATGGTTGACATCATCACCTTGAATCCTATTGGTTGATATTTATAGTACATTTCTTTTGTTTTGAGGCCCATTTTTTACCTCAAAATTTCTCTAATGCATAGACCTCATAGTACATTCCAAAATCTTAGAGGGATCTCATGCCAATAACATTACCATGGAATATTTCAATACAATCACCAATAATATATATGCCAAGATCATTATAGAATGTGCCAAGATAATCACCAAGATCATCATTAAGTATGTTGATCCAATGTGCCAACAAGTTTGTGATTCTTATATCATATGAGAAATTTATGCAAGATTTTGTCAACCTTCTTCTCTTGAATTTTCATTGTCTATGTCATTGTCACAAACCCTAACATTCAAAATGTATAACTCTTAACATGTAATGAGTAAATATATGAAACTTTTACCACATATTCTTCAATATCTCTATGACATCTCCTCTAAGAGTCATTCTCTGGAACGTCATGGATCAAACGTTATAGTGAAAATTCCAAACTAACTTGTTTAAAGATGATTTTTTTGAGTCATTTAAAAGCCATGTCTTCCCAAGTTCATATCTTTGAAAAATATAGTGAACCAAGATCTGAAATTTTAAACATGTGTTCTTAAATATATATTTTGCATCTCCTCCAAAGGGAACTATCTGAAACATTCTGGATCAAAACTTATAAGGAAAATTCCAAATTGACATGTTTGAAGGTTATTCAAAAACCCAAACTTTCTGAGGTCATATCTTTGGAACTATAGCAAATCAGCATCTGAAATATTTACTATAGGCACTCACAAGTCTTGACATGTCTCCATCCCATTGTCACATCCATGGTCTCCTTGGTGCCCTCCAGAGGTGATGGGAGACAACCTAATACTTTTTTTTCAACAATTCTCTATGTTTTTACACGCAGTCGCAATGGCCTCCGATCCGTAATCCGCAATCTACCTTGCCACAATCCGCAGTCGAAATTTGGAAGCCGGATTTCCAAATTTACCTTTCTGAAGGAATCACGCTCCCAACTTCCGCAATCCGCAATGCAGAAGTCAGAAGCCAGAATTCAACTTCATAGCCTTGAAAATTACTCGTGTGACTTTTGTAATCCACAATCCGCATGCAGAACTCGAAATTCGTAGCATCAAATCATTGTCCTGAAAAATTTACCCATCCAACTTCCACAATACGCAGTCCACATGCGGAACTCAGAAGTCGGAACCTCCAACTGCCATCCCAGATAATTTACCCATCTGACTTCCGCAATCTGCATGTGGAACTCGGAATTCAGAAAGTCAAATTGTCATCCTGGAGAATTTACTCCTCCGACTTCCGCAATCCATAGCCCGTGTTGTAGAAGTCGTAAATGGGAAACCTTATTTCGTAACCCGGGAAAAACCACCTTCCAACTTCCGCAATCTGCAATCCGCTTTGCGGATGTGAAAATTCGGAAGTCCAATGCGCTAACCCCATGAAAATATCCCTTCCGACTTCTGCAATCCGCAATTCGCATTGCGGATTTGAAAAGTCAGAATTCTAACCATGCAACTCCAAAGGTCAGTCCCCAACCTCCACAATCCGTAATCCGCATTGCGGATTCGGAAAGTCGGGACCACATACCCCTGCACCTACAAACTTCTCAGGCTGATAAATTCTTTATCCTTAGACCAAATTGGACAACTCTGGTACCATTGGAAATCTCTTAAAGAGATCTATACACTCGTGTGATCCCCTATCACATATGAGTAATATGACTTGGCCATATTTCCACCTGAATTCTTTCCTAAAATTCCTCAATGCCCCTTTACCCTTCTGTAAGGAGTTATACCTTCCTTCTTCCATGACTTCCCTTTCACCTGACCCACAGAGTGGTCATGAAACACAACAGGGCTATCTGATTCCTTCCCAAAGTCCAGGTGAATCCATGCAGTCCATCTAAAAGTGTATGCAATGCATAACAAAACACATATAATGAAACTAAATCTAATCAATGCATCTACAACATGCAAGGTTAGTAGCACATGAAGCTCAAGCAAATGGTGAAACAATTACTCATGCTCATGCCTCATACTCAGGCATATACATAGTTTCCATGTTGATCAATTTCTTGTAATAATTCATTCAAATATCATAACAAATAGACATAAAATAGGTAATTATAATCATTTAACACCACAAGGAGCACTTATCTTTAAACTGAAGTTGTCCAAGTACCTGGCTAAGTGAGAGCAATGTTCTACCCAACCATAGGTCTCTGTCCGGACTATACTCTTTTAGCTAAGAGACCACCCCTAAGCTGGGTTGTGTGTCCACTAAGGAGGGATAAATAGGCCCTCTTCACAGTTAAGGCCTCACACTAATGCTAAGCCAACATACAGTTGGGTTTATCAAGCATGCAAGGGAAAACGGGGAGGATGATACTAATCCAGTGAGATCAACCACAGAGCTACAGGAATCGCAAACCATTCAGCAGTCATGGCACCCACAATACCTACCAGACCCAACACAAGGAAGGCCCCCTTCTCTATTTCGTAGTCCCTCAGGGCCCCTTCCCTCCAGTGCTCTTCAAGGTGGGCATAGAAAGGTCCAAACTGCTGCTTTAATGATACGTTATCCTTCACTGGGTTTATCAAGTAGATCCAACCTCTATCTTTCCTTCTTCTCAGATATCCTAGCTAGGATCTCCTTAGGGTTGCGGTCGAAGCTTTGGTCCACAACTCGGTTCTTCTGCTATCATATCAAGGTCTTCTCAAGGTTTTTCTAAGCTTCTAACACTCTAGAATTTATTCTTGGGTTTGATCCATGGATGTCCAACCGATTTTACTTCCCATGCAGGGTTTCTTATGCATTCTTGGCTCTGCAATTCATGACTTACACATAGTCGTGATTTTTCTCCTTTCTCCTTGTTGTTGTCTCAGTAATGCATGATAATTGCGGTTAGTTGGT
Organism: Larix kaempferi; assembly: GCA_027924585.1. Taxonomy (NCBI): domain Eukaryota; kingdom Viridiplantae; phylum Streptophyta; class Pinopsida; order Pinales; family Pinaceae; genus Larix; species Larix kaempferi. The sequence continues at coordinate 1,864,539 of BSBM01000013.1, forward strand.
AAATAGTGGGATAGGGATCAGGGTGAGTGAATTCCCAGGAGGTAGAGTGGCTTAAGAGACAAGAAAAACAGACCCATACCCTGCCATATGGATTGAAAGGTTGCTCCATACTCCATCAACCTCATGAATAGGCCTTCTCAACCACCTCCTTACAACAGAATTAAATGTCAGCAAGGGGAGTCAAATGGATTGACAAATTGATATGTGGAAGCATGGGTTTCAATCCCACAACCCCCTCGCCTCTCCCTAGTGGACACACATGGCCCCCTCTTATTGGTTGCCTCCTTAACCAGTTTCCTTGGTATTTTATTGCAATATTAATATTTACATCATTTACAATGTCTCATGGATTAATAACACATGGATAATCAAAATGTCAAATACTTTCCTTTTAAATAAAACCTTGACATCCTCTAGTGGGGCCTTGGCCTTGAGCTCCACACTAGGGAAAACACACATTGCATGTATACAATATTTACATTGAAGCCAATAAACCTTAAGGATCAAAATGGGGATGTTACAATTCCCTCCCCCTTAGAATAACATCATCCTTGGTGTTCTCAAAACTGAACAAAAATGGGAATGCCTCTCTCATGGCATCCTCCAGCTACCATGTAGCCTATTCGGGACTAAGGTGCTTCCATTGCACCTTCACCTATCCGATGGCTCTGTTGCGGAGCAAAGTGACCTTCTTGTCGAGGATGCCCATAGGCTCCACTTGGAACTCTCCCTTGGGTTCCACCTGTATCACATGCCAATCAATTATGTGATTAGGATCATGTACATATTTCTTAAGCAAAGAGACATGGAAAACATTATGATCTCTCATGTTAGCAGGAAATAAAATCCTATATGTTGCTGTCCCTATCCTATCAAGGACTTCAAATGGCCCACAATATCTTGTTTTCAACTTGGCACAACTCCCCAACTTCAGGGAACTTTTCCTTGCCTTCACTCTTAAGTAAACATGATCCCCAATCTTAAATTCCTTATGCACTCTTTTCAAATCTGCATAACTCTTTTGCATGTCTTGGGATGCCTTCAAATTCTTCCTGATCTTAACAATTTCTTGTTCCATTTCCTTGATCATCTCTGGTCCAAGCACTACCCTGTTCACTGGGTTGTCACAACTCGTTGGATTCCTGCATCCTTTGCTATAAAATACCTCAAAAGGACTTATTCCCAATGATTATTGATGTCCATTGTTGTATGCAAATTCTACCAAGTGTAGCTAGTTCTCCCACTTGGATGGTTTATCCATCACATACATCCTCGGCATTTCTTCAAGAATCTGATTCACCCTCTCTTTTGACCATATGTTTGAGGATGATATGTTGTACTAAAATTCAGCTGATTCCCCAATTCCTGGAATAATCCCTTCCAAAAATTGGATGTGAACTTTGTATCACGATCTAAAATTATTTCCTTGGGCAATCCATGCAATCTGAATATCTCCTTCATCAAGATATTTGCTATGTCATTGGTCTTATGAGTGGACTTGACTGGAATTAAGTGAGCTACCTTTGATATCTTGTCCACCACTACCATGATTGAATCATGCTTCCTCACTTTCATTGGAAGACCTGTTATAAAATCCATATAAATTACTTTCTAATTCCATTCTAGAATGGGAAAAGACTACAACAATCCTGCTATATTTTGATGTTCTTCCTTGACTTGTTGGCTCTTTTGACACCTCACAATGTATTCTGCTATGTCCTTCTTCATCCCATTCCAAAAGTATTGTTTTCTTGTTGCTATTATAGTCTTCTGATATCCTGGATGTCCATAATATGGCATTTGATGTATCCCATCCATCACTAACCTCTTCAAATATGTACCATTTGGAATATACAGTCTGGTACCTTGATAAATGAGAACATCATCTTCACCAAACTGATATCCTGCACACTTTTCATCCACCTTTCCCTACTGCAATTTTTTGTTAGTTGTGGATCCAGATCTTCTAGTCTCATAGATGATATTGTATCAGCCGTGTTTGTACCCCAGTTTTATATGATATCTAGGTGGACTGTACAGTCACCCCAGCAGGGGGGTGTGGGGGGGCATCGCCCCCCCACGGGATTCCAGGGGGGACCATCCCCCCTGGCTGGGGGGTCCGCGGGCAGCGCCCCCGAGAAATGGGGGTTCGGGAGCTGTTTTCGCCAGTTTTTTTGTGGGCCCATGGTTTTGGGTATCCCGTGGTATTTTTCCATTGTATTTCCCTTATAAAATAAAGACATTGTAATACAGCTAGGGATGATGATGTATTAGATTTTATGCATTGTAAAGATCTCTGAGATCAGGAGAGAGACTGTGAAACAGAGAAGAGGAAGTGCAGCGGTTGTGCTGCAGGTTGTATCCCTTCACCTTGCTGGACGGTAATAATAATAAGGACTGGAAAATTCAATGTGGACGTAGCCCAAGTTGGGTGAAACACGATATATCTGTGTCTCTCTTGTAATGTGTATATGTGATTATATTTGCATTTATGTTTATTGTTATTGCTCTGCGATCCTGTTTTTCTAACAATTGGTATCAGAGCCAAAGGTCTATTTGGCAGTTAAACCCGCAGGAAGCTAGGGTTTCTGGTTCGAGTGGGAGCAATGGCAGAAGAAGGAAAGTTTAAGCTCGAGAAGTTTAACGGCCAAAACTTCGGGTTATGGAAGATGCAAATGGAGGACTATCTGTACCAGAAGGATCTATTCCTACCGTTGGGAGGAAAAGCAAAGCAGCTGACGGCTATGAAGGACAAAGAATGGGAGGTTCTTGACAGAAAGGCTTTGGGAACAATACGGTTGAGCCTGGCTTCATCGGTGGCTTTCAATATCTCAAAAGAAACAACAACAGAGGGTTTGATGAGCGCATTGGGTAAGCTGTATGAAAAATCCTCGACCTCCAACAAGGTATTTCTAATGAAGCGTTTATTTAATATGAAGATGTCTGAAGGTGGATCTATTACTGATCATTTAAATGAGTTTAATACGGTTACAAATCAGCTAAGTTATGTAAGTGTGAACTTTGATGATGAGGTTAGGGCTCTTCTAATCTTGTGTTCATTGCCAGAAAGCTGGAATAGCTTGGTCATGGTTGTAAGTAACTCTGTCTCTGGTTCAAACACCTTGAAATTTGATGATGTTATTCGTGTTATTCTTAGCGAGGAAATGCGAAGAAAAAGCACAGGTGAGACATCAGGTAATGCGTTGACCATGGAGAGCGGGAGAAGACAAAAGGAGAGAGGAAAGAGCCAAGGTAATCATGGAAAGTCTAAAATACGCAAATCCAAGTCCATACTGGGAAATATAGAGTGCTGGAACTGTGGAAAGAAAAGACATCTGAAGAAAGACTGCAAATCTCTAAAGAAGAAAGGAGATGCACAAAAGGAAACTACCCAGGAAGCAAATGTAGCAGGTGATGTGTTACAAGATGCTTTGATTCTTGCATTAGATAATACTAGTGATTATTGGGTAGTAGATTCAGGAGCTTCATGTCATGCTACACCCCATAGGAAATACTTTCATGAGTATGTTCCTGGCGACTTTGGACATGTTTTATTGGATGATGATGAGCCATGTGAAATTGTTGGATTGGGTAAGGTATGGATAAAAGTTAAGAATGGAACTGATTGATTGTTGAAAGAAGTTAGGCATATTCCTGCTATGAAAAGAAATCTAATCTCAACAGGGCAGTTGGGAGATGGCAGCTATCTATCTACGTTCGGAGGAAAGTGGTGGAAGATCACTAAAGGATCAATGGTGATAGCAAAAGGAGACAGAGTAGGTACGTTGTATTTATGTCCTCATAATACTGACCATTCTATCTCTTTAGCTTCCACAGGAACAGATACAGCATTGTGGCATCATAGGCTTGGCCACATGAGTGAGAAGGAGATGCAGATTCTCCACTCAAGAAAGTTGCTGCCGGATTTGAAGCAGGTAAGTTTGGAATTCTGTGAAAACTGTGTTTATGGAAAACAGAAGAGAGTCAGATTTCTCAGGGTTGGGAAACAGAAGAAGAATGAAAAATTAGAGCTTGTGCATACAGATGTATGGGTACCGGCTCAGGTACAATGTCTTGGTGGCTCTCATTATTATGTTACATTTATTGATGATGCAACTAGAAAAACTTGGGTTTATTGCATTAGACAGAAATCTAATGTGTTTGCTACTTTTAAGAAGTGGAAAGCTTTGGTTGAGAATGAGACAGGAAAAAGATCGAAGTGTCTCAGATCTGATAATGGAGGTGAGTACTGCGGCAAGGAGTTTGATAGTTACTGTTCATACCATGGGATTCGTAGAGAGAAGACAGTCCCAGGAACACCACAGGAAAATGGTGTGTCAGAAAGGATGAACAGAATGATCATGGAGTGTGCAAGGTGTATGAGACTGCATGCAGGGTTTCCCTTACAGTTTTGGGCAGATGCTGTAAATACTGTTGTTTATTTAATAAACAGAGGACCTTCAAGTGCTTTGGATGGTGGTATTTCGGAGGAAGCATGGATAGATAAAAAGGTAAACTACTCATTTCTGAGAACGTTTGGTTGTGAAGCATTTGTCCATATTGATAAAGAAAATAGAACAAAGCTTGAAGCTAAATCCAAGAAATGTACCTTTATTGGATATGGGGTTGATGAATTTGGTTATCGTTTATGGGATTATGAAATAACAAAATCATCAGGAGTAGAGATGTGATATTCAATGAAAAGGTCATGTATAAAGATCAGTTGCAGGGAAAGAAACAGGAAAAGGAAAACACAAAGTACACAGTGCTTGATGAAATTAAAGAAAATGAAGTTCCGAAGGTGCCAGAAAATCAAGAGCAGTAGCAAGTACCTGAAACTCCTGCAACTATAAGAAGATCTACCAGGTTAAGTAGACTCCCTGAACAATACTCTCCTTCAATGTATTATTTATTGATGACTGATTCTGGTGTACCAGAATGTTATGAAGAAGCAATGCAGGTGGAAACTAGAAAGAAGTGGGAGCAAGGCATGAATGAGGAGATGGAATCATTGGTAGGAAACCAGACTTGGGATTTGGTTCAGTTTCCTGCTGGTAAAAGAGCATTGCAAAACAAATGGATTTATAGGTTGAAGGAATAAGAAGGAGGTAAGAAGCGGTACAAGGCCAGACTTGTTGTAAAGGGGTTTACACAGAAGAAAGGTATAGATTTTGATGAAATAGTTTCTCCTGTTGTTAAGATGACTTCAATTAGGACTATCTTAAGTCTAGTGGCAGTAGAAGATTTGCATCTTGAACAGTTAGATGTAAAAACAGCCTTCCTCCATGGGGATTTGGGGGAAGAAATATATATGCAGCAGCCACAAGGGTATGAGGTCAAAGGTAAGGAGGATCTGGTATGCAGGTTGAAAAAGAGCTTGTATGGCTTGAAGCAAGCTCCAAGGCAGTGGTATCTAAAGTTTGACAGGTTTATGACAGAACAAGGTTATAGTAGATGTCATTCTGACCACTGTGTTTATTTCAAGAAGCTAGACAATGGAAGATATATTATCTTTTTATTGTATGTGGATGACATACTTGTTGCAGGTTCTGACATGCAGGATATAAATGTACTCAAAAGGAAGCTAGCTAATTCATTTGCGATGAAGGATTTGGGTGCTGCAAAGAAAACCCTTGGTATGAGAATAACGAGAGACAGGAAAAATTGCAAATTGACATTATCTCAAAGTGAGTACATACAAAAGGTGTTGGAGAGGTTCAGAATGTAGAATGCAAAACCTGTAAGTACACCTTTGGCTATCCATTTCAGTATAAGTAAGGAAATGTGTCCCAAGACACAAGAAGAGACAGATTACATGTCCAAGATTCCCTATCAATCAGCAGTTGGCAGCTTGATGTATGCCATGGTGTGCACAAGACCAGATATTGCACATGCAGTGGGAGTTGTGAGCAGATATATGAACAATCCAAGTAAAGAACATTGGAAGGCAGTACAGTGGATTCTCAGGTATTTGAGAGGTACTACCACTGAGGCATTATGTTTTGGAGGTTCAGACACTGTTCTACAGGGATATGTTGATGAAGATATGGCAGGTGACAAGGATAGCAGGAGGAGCACCACAGGGTATGTGTTTACTATAGGTGGAATAGCAGTAAGCTGGATTTCGAAACTACAGAAGGTTGTTGCACTTTCAACAACAAAAGTAGAGTATGTTTCCATTACAGAGGCTAGTATAGAGATGATTTGGTTGCAGAGGTTTATGGAGGAAGTGGGTAAGAAGCAGAAGGATAGCAGATTGTATATTGACAGCCAGAGTGCCATTCACCTTGCAAAGAACTCAGCATTCCATTCCAGGACTAAACATATACAGCTCAAGTACCATTTCATATGCTCTGTTCAGGAAGATGAACTGTTAAAGCTGGAAAAGATACATACTAGCCAGAATCCTGCAGACATGTTCACAAAGGTAGTGACCAGAGAGAAAGTGAGTTCGTGCTCGGTTTCAGTTGGCCTTCTAGCATGAAGGTGAAGAGGAGAAATTTTCCAAGTCCAAGTCCAGCAAGTGCAGCAGCGATGGAGTTGCTGTGATCAGTCTCCAAGTGGGAGATTGTTGGTTGTGGTGCCAGATCTTCTAGTCTCATAGATGATATTGTATCAATCGTGTTTGTACCCCAATTTTATATGATATGTAGGTGGACTGTACAGTCACCCCAGCAGGGGGGTGTGGGGGGGCATCGCCCCCCCATGAGGTTCCAGAGGGGACCATCCCCCCTGGCTGGGGGGTTCGGGGGCTAGCGGTCCCCCGGCAGGGGTTCGAGGGCAGCGCCCCCGAGAAATGGGGGTTCGGGGGTTGTTTTCGCCAGCTGTTTTGCGGGCCCATGGTTTTGGGTATCCCATGGTATTTTCCCATTGTATTTCCCTTATAAAATAAAGACATTGTAATACGGCTAGGGATGATGATGTATTAAGTTTTATGCATTGTAAAGATATCTGAGATCAGGAGAGAGACTGTGAAACAGAGAAGAGGAAATGCAGCGGTTGTGTTGCAAGTTGTATCCCTTCACCTTGCTGGACGGTAATAATAATAAGGAATGGAAAATTCAGTGTGGACATAGCCCAAGTTGGGTGAACCACGATATATCTGTGTCTCTCTTGTAATGTGTATGTGTGATTATATTTGCATTTCTGTTTATTGTTATTGCTCTGCGATCCTGTTTTTCTAACATTTTTCTTTGATTTGAAGGTAAGCTTCATCACTGGTTTGAGCTTCAAGAAATCTTACCTTCAAATTTGATTTACACATACTTGCTGCTGCAACATGGAATTTTATGCTAAGATAATCTACAACCTTATTCTCCTTACCTTTGACATGTTTAATTTCAAAATCAAATTCACAAAGGAATTCCATCCACCTAGTTTGCCTAGCATTCAAGTTTGGTTGGTCAAACAATTATTTCAAGCTCATGTCGTATGTTCTGAGCTCAAATATTCTTCCCAACATATAATTTCTCCACCTATTGAGAGTATGAACTATGGCTTCTAGCTCCAAATCATGTGTGGAATAGTTCTTTTCATGCTCTTGCAACTTTCTTGACTCACAGCAAATTACAAATCCCTCTTGCATGATCAGTCCACCTAGCCCTTCAATGCAAGCATCTGTGCACACTACAAAATCTTTCTTTGGATCTGCAATCTTCAAAACATGAGCACTGGTAAGCAATTCCTTTAGCTGCAAAAAGCTTTTCTCACATTTTTCAGACCATACAAACTTGATATTCTTCCTCTGCAATGATGTAATTGGATGATCTATTTTGGAGAACCCTTCAATGAACCTTCTGTAATAGCCTTCAAGACCCATAAAATATCTAACATCTACAACATTCTTTGGAGTAGACCAATCCATTATGGCTTCAATATATTCTGGATCTACTGCAATTCCTTCTTCTGAGATGACATGACCCAAATATCGTACCTTCTGCTGATAGAAATCACACTTTCTCAGCTTTGCATACAATTGGTATTCTCTAAGGACTTGCAACACCATTCTTAGATGTTCATTATGCTCTTCTTCATTCTTTGAGTAAACAAGAATTTCATCCAAGAACACAATCAAAAAATTATCCAAATACTTGTTGAAGACACTATTAATGAGACACATGAATGTAGCAGGTGGATTGGTAAGACAAAATGGCACCATTGTGAATTCATAATGGCCATATCTTGTCCTAAAAGGTGTCTTGTGAATGTATTCTTTTTTTATTCTCACTTGATGGTATCTAGACCTCAAGTCAATCTTTGTAAACACTTTGAGCTTCCTTCATTTGATCAAACAAATCATCGATTCTTGGAAATGGGTATTCATTCTTGACTGTCACTTTGTTTAGCTTTCTGTAATCAATAAACAACCTCAAAGTCCCATCCTTTTTCTTAACAAATAACACTGGTGCTCCCCAAGGAGATACACTCGGCCTGATATAATCCGTGTCCATTAATTCTTGTAGTTTCATCTTCAACTCTATCAATTCTGGTGTGCTCATTCTATAAGGAGCTTTGGAAATTGGTTCTTACCCTGGAACAAGATTGATGGAAAAATCAATATCTCTCTTTGGTGGAATTCTTGGCACTTCATCTAGAAACACATCCTTGAACTCTTACAACAGCTGAAAATATTCTATACTTGGTCCCTTGTCCTCTGATGAACCTGATATGCGAACTACATACAATTGGAAACCCTTCTTATAAAACTTTCTCAACTGTAAGGATGAAATTTTCCTTACTCAAACTTGCTTGGGAATTCCTCTTACCAACCTTGGCCTTCCCTCTTCATCAATGCATTCAAGGACTTTCTCATAGCAGTCTATCTCGGCTCTATGTATTTCCAACCAGTCCATACCTATTAGGGCATCATAAGACCCTAATAGTAGTACATTTAAATTTGCTTTTCTGGGGAGTCCATTCAATTCTATGGGGCACTCTATCACTACTTCACTCACCTTTCTCTTAGTCCCTGTGGCTAATTGAACTAGGAAAGACTTACTATGATTTACCTTACTAAAAGAACAACCTTCAACCACCTTAAGAGACACATAACTAAGAGTAGATCCTAGATCAAACAACCTTCAACCACCTTAAGAGACACATAACTAAGAGTAGATCCTAGATCAATAAAAAAAGAAATAGATTGCTTAGTAATCTTACCTTCAACTTCCACCAATGTTGATTGATGGCCTTCCTGATGCTCATCCAATGGTGCATAAATTCAGGGTGTTTCCCTTGCCATATATTCCACTGCAGTTGCTTCTTCTAGGTTGTGCAAGCTCCGGGATTCTCCCTCTGATGTGGGAAATATATAAGCATGTGGTTTCCTCCACATCCCCAACACTGAAGTGGTCCTTTTGATGCCTTTTCTGTGTTAATATTTTAGCATTAATTCAACATACTCTAGGATCTTTACTGAGAGAATAACATGTACAGCATATCAAGCATAACAATGCATATCAATCACACCAAGGAATCACATGAGACAATAGACACACAGAGTTTCACTGGGGAAAACCATAAAGGTGAAAAACCCCACAACTTCCTCAGAGATAGAAAGAGCAATGATACAACCCAAGTACAAGAGATAGTCTTCTCTAGCAGCTACTCATCCTTCCTCACTTATGCGCCACTTTTCGATGAGTGTAGAAGTGAATAATGAGATGATCAAATATAGTGCCTCCCGCACTCTATTTATACATGAACTGACCTGCCTAATAACCTAGCAGGGCCGACTTGTCTAACTCAGTCTAATAACCCATGGTAATACTAATCAATGCCGACCACACACTTGGTGGTCTAATAACCCATCACATGCAAGTTGCGACACTTGTCAATACAAATGATGACACTTCCATATAGAGGAATAATAACATCTCTATAGGAGTACAAAATACATAAGTGAATACATTCTGAAGTTACATATACATCAACACTTCCTCTTAACTAGGAAGGTATTTCTCGACACAGATCTGCTAGCACAAGTCTTCTTCTCTAGATCATCGTCACTGGATCATCGTCATCGAATCATCGTCATCGTCACTGCTACTGCTATCTCAATCAATCTCCGATCTACTCGTCATAGGAAGTTCTACAGATCCAGTCCTTTTTCATACTGGATGTAGGCCCACCTCCTGCAGGTCTTCATCATCACTGGCCATATTGTGGAATCCTCAGGACTTATTACGTGCGTCACAAACCCTCGTAAGAGCATCCCAGAACTGGTTACGGGCACAAATCCCAACCTATCGAATCTCCCAGGTCTTATATGTGACCCTCATCACAAACCCTCGAAAGAGCATCCCAAGACTTATTACGGGCACACAGCCCAACCTATCAGATCTCCCAGGACTTACATGTGATCCTCATCACAAACCCTCGAAAGAGAATCTCAAGACTTATTACGGGCACACAACCCAACCTATCGGATCTCCCAGGACTTACATGTGATCTCCACTACAAACCCTCGAAAGAGCATCCCAGGACTTATTACAGGCACACAGCCCAACCTATCGGATCTCCCAGGACTTACATGTAGTCACCACCACAAACCCTCGAAAGATCATCCCAGGACTTATTACGGGCACACAGCCCAACCTCTCGGATCTCTCAGGTCTTACATGTGGTCACAGGAAAAACCCTTGAAAGAGCATCCCAAGACTTATTACGGGCACACATCCCAACCTCTCAGATCTCCCAGGTCTTACAAGTTCTCTCAAGCACAACTTGTCCACGGCCACAGAGCATCATCCTGATACTCACCATACATCATCCTGATGTACATCATCTGGACAAACATCCTAAAGCTCATCATCCATGATCATCCTGATCATACAATGCATCCACCTGATGCATACATAGTATCTACCTGATACATGTACAAATACATGATCCAACTAATCATAACAAGCATCCAACATGATGCATATAAATATACATGATCCAACTGATCATAACAAGCATCCAACATGATGCATATACAGATACATGATCCAACTTAACAAGCATCCAACATGATGCATATACAAAGCAGTAACTAGAGCATCGTCCTGATGCTCATCACACAGCGTTTACATCCACAGCCATGGGAAGGATCCTCCTCTCACCATGCTTGGAATGGCTTCTGCAAATGTGTCCATCACTTCTTCCTCAAAGTGTCGTCAATCTGAAGAACGCCAAGCCTCTCTCTGAAGTATTTAAACTTCACTCTGGCTAGTGGTTTCGTCAACATATCTGCAACCTGCTCATCCGTCGCAACATATAGGAGCTTCACTGCTCCTCTCTACACCATATCCCTGATATAGTGATATTTGATCTCAATGTGCCTCGACCTGTCATGGAACATTGGATTCTCAGACAGCTTCACACAACTCTAGTTATCACAAAAGATACCAGTAGCATCCAATGGGAGATCAAATAACTCAGACAATAGCTTCCGGAGCCATACTGCCTCACAACTAGCTGAACAAGCTGCAACATACTCTGCCTCAGCTGTACTCAGTGCTACGCAGGACTGCTTCCTGCTAAACCAAGAGATCACACATGATCCCATACTAAAGCAGCACCCAGAAGTGCTCTTCCTATCTGCAGCACTGCCTGCCCAGTCCGAATCAACATAACCCTACAGGTTAAACTTTTGATTCGCATCATACTTGAGCCCATAATCAATCGTACCCTTCAGGTACCTCAGAATATGCTTTACAGCAACCAGGTGAACACCTCTGGGATCCGTCAGGTACTGGCTCATTGTGTTCACCGCAAAGAAAATATATGGTCTCGTGTTCGTCACGTACATCAAGGACCCAATCATCTGACGATACATAGTGACATCAACCGGATCAGATGAAGCATCACATAGAAGCTTTAGGTTCGATGCCATAGGTGTGGCCATGGCCTTGCAGTCCATCATCCCAAACCTCTTTAGGATCTCTACTGCATACTTCCCTTGTCCAAGGAAGATTCTATCTGCACTCTTCCACACCTCCATGCCTAGGAAATAGTGCATCATCCCCAAGTCCTTCATCTCAAACTCAGCAGCAAGCTTCCTCTTGGTGTCGGCAATCAACCCATCCTCACCTGTTCCAAACAAGTCATCCACATACAATAGTAGTATCACAGGATTGCCTTCCTCAACCTTCTAGTAAAGGTTGGAATCTGCTTTACTCTTGGTAAAGCCCAAACTAGATAGAAAGCTATCTATCCTACCATACCAAGTCCTAGGAGCTTGCTTCAAGCCATACAAGGCTTTCTTCAACCTGCACCATATGACTCCCTGTCATGTGTCTCAAAACCAAGTGGCTGCTCCACATACACTTCCTCCTCGACTACACCATTCAAGAAAGATATCTTGACATCCATCTGGTGTATCTTCCATTTCATCACTACATCCAGGGAAAGTACTAATCTAATGGAAGTGTACCTAGCTACAGGAGCAAAAGTCTCTTCATAGTCTATCCCCTCTTTCTGGGAGAAGCCACGAGCTACAAATCTTGCTTTGTATTTCTCTATGCTACCATCTGTAGCATGCTTGATATTGTAGATCCACTTGGAAGTCACAACAGACTTCCCTTCAGGTCTTGGGACCACATCCCAAACATCATTCTTCATGATCGACTGGTATTCCTCGACCATGTCATCATTCCATTCGTTCTTTTCCGCTGCTTCTTCATAACTGGAAGGTTCTTTGTTCATAATTTCACAGAGTAAGGCAACATAACTGGTATGTGATCTAGTCCTCTTCCTTTCTCTGTGTTCTTCTTCTGGAATGCCATATCTTTCTGCATATTGAATGAGCTCTCTAGCCCATGCAGGTTTCCTCTTGTGAGATTTCTTCTCACGGGGTGGATCTACAAGTTCTTGTGGATCTTCCATTTCACGATCTACATCTGGAATTGTTTCAGTCATGGTGGTGTCTTGAAATTTGTTTTCCTTTGGTTCTTCATGATCTTCAATGGGTGTCTTCTTTGATTTGATATAAGTTGAGTCTTCATCAAATGTCACATCCCTGCTGACATCAATCTTCTTGAACCCTGGAAAGTATATTCTGTAAGCCTTCGAGCTTTCACTGTACCCCACAAAGATGCCCTTCTTTCCTGAAGGATCTAGCTTGTCCTCTTTTCCTTTAGGACATGAGTATATACTGGACAACCAAATATTCTGAGATGGCTGACTTCAGGTTTCTTACCAGAGAAGACCTCTTCTGGTGTCTTGTTGTCCAATATCTTGTGAGGTGTTCTGTTCTGCACATATACAGTTGTTCTAGCTGCTTCTTCCCATAGATGCATAGGCAGATCCTGGTCATGCAGCATTTCCCATGCTGCTTCCATGATTTCTCTATTCTTTCTTTCTGCAACTCCATTCTGTTGTGGATTGTAGGGAGCAGTCAACTCCGTCTTAATCCCTGAATCACTACATAACTTCTTGCAATCACCTGAAGTGAATTCTCCACCATTATCGAATTTGAATGTCTTGATCTTATTATCAGTTTGATTTTACATCAAGGTTTTGAATTCCTTGAACTTATCAAACACTTCATATTTGTTCTTCAAGAAATAAACCTAAGTCTTCCTAGAGAAATCATCAATGAAAGAGACATAGAATATATACCCACTCAGAGAATTGGATGACATCGGACCGCATACATCGGAGTGGATAATTTCCAAGATTCCTTTAGCTTTGATTTTACAGCATGGAAATGCCTTCTTAATGTTCTTTCCTTTTGCACATCGTTTACAAAAACCGTCATGCTTTGTCTTGATTTCAGGAAGACCCTCTACAGCTTTACTTGCAATTGGTAGTGCCCTATAGTGCAGATGTGCAAGCCTTCCATGCCAAAGTTCATTTGTCTCCATGGATTCATGTACCATGGCATGTTTAGGTTGTCCCTTCAATTTGTACAATCCTCCCTCTTGCTCTCCAATCACTACTGCATCATCTATAGTTTTACCCTTTAGCCACATTAGGACTTGGCCATCTACAAATGCAACCCTCATTCCTTTTGCATCTAATGCAGATATGGAGAGTAGGATCTTTTTGAGCCCAGGTACATATAGAACATCTTTCATCTTCAAAGACTTCCCAGAGTCCAGGTTGTAGGAGGAATCACCACTTCCCTTGATGGGATATTGATAGTCATCCCCAAGTTTCACTTTATGGGGTGACTCATGTTCAGATAGATTTACAAAAGATTCTTTAAACCCAGTCATGTGTTTGGAAGCCCCACTGTCAATAAGCCAGTCATTACATCCATGAGAGATAGTACCTGTGAGAACAGATATTAGAACATATTCATCTTCACTTGATGAATCATCACTTTCTGCTCTAGCCTTCTTCTTGGGAGGTTCATCATCCTCAGCAACATGAGCATGATATCTCTTCTTGTTGTTCTTCTTCTACTTGTTGAAGTTGTTGTTGTTGTCTTTCTTCTTCTTGGGACAATCTATAGCAAAATGTCCCTTCTCATTGCATGTGAAGCATCTGAGATCTTTCTTATCCTTATGATAATGGTGGTGTGAAGATTTCATAAAGTGGGATGACTCCCTCTTGATCTTTCCTTTCTTGGTGTGTGCTGTGAGAGCTTGATCTTCATTCCCCATATTTTCTTATCGGGCCACCAGCCTTGCTTCTTCTTGTGAACATTCCTCTCGTAGTCTAATGAAGGAGACCAACTTCTTTCTTGCACAGATTCCTTGAATGAAGGAATCCCATGACCTAGGTAGGCCATTCAAAGTGGTCATGACAACTTCACCATTATCCACTACTTCATCCACAGCTTCAATTTGTTCCTTGATCTGAGAGACCTTAGAGAAATAAGATTGAATGGTCTCTCCATTCTGAATCTTTACCCCTTTCAATTGGTTCCGCAGAGTCATCTTTCGATTTATGTTCTTCCCTTCAAACAACTTGGTCAGGGAATCAAACATCTCCTTGGGTTTCTTTAGAGATGACACATGTGGAATGAGATGGTCTTTAATAGAATCAGCAATGATCCTCTTTTCCTTGACCAAGTTCTTCTTATGTAAGGCCTTAGCTTCTTCTCCCTCTGGGACAAGGACCTCTTCACTTATGTAAGTATCCAATTCATTTTCTTCCAAGATTAACCCAATCCTATACTTCCATGCTCGGAAGTTATCATCCCCTTCAAGCTTATCCTCAAGCTTGGTGTGGTGAGACATCTTAAAGAGTACTTCAAATGAAAATAGAAAAGATTTAGGTCTTACCACTTGATTTACAGAAATCTGGATCTAATGCTGGATTAAGGTTTGTCAAATAAACCCTAAAAATTCAGAATGTGAATTTCAAACTTCTGAAAGGATAGAAAGATGCGCCTTAATGAGATGATCATCCTGGTATATTCAGAATTTGAAATCTACAAAGTTTCACCCTTCAGAAATGCCTTTTAGTCTTCCCGGATTCACTAGGGAGGACCTTGAATTAGGGTTTGAGTTTCCCGGAGCTGCACCCAACCAAAAAGTTAGATCCAAATCTCTAAACTTCAATTTTTCCAAGGAGCTTCCCGCTATGGTCTCAGATTTCAGAAATTTCTATTTTTGTGGAAACCCTAAATTTTAGGGCCAAAAATGAAAGTGCTCAGAATTGAATTCTGATTGGACAAAAAGATGCACCTTGATGAGTAGAGTCAATATACCTTGCTTCCTTTCCAAAATCTATGGAGAGAAACCCAATAAACAATAAACCCTAGTTTCTGCAACGGCACAATGTCTTCTTATTAGGTTAGCTCTAATACCATGTTAATTTTTTAGCATTAATTCAACATACTTTAGGATCTTTACTGAGAGAATAACATGTACAACATATCAAGCATAACAATGCATATCAATCACACCAAGCGATCACATGAGACAATAGACACACAGAGTTTCACTAGGGAAAACCATAAAGGTGAAAGAACACACAACTTCCTCAGAGATAGAAAGAGCAATGATACAACCCAAGTACAAGAGATAGTCTTCTCTAGCAGCTACTCCTCCTTCCTCACTTGTGCGCCACTTTTCGATGAGTGTAGAAGTGAATAATGAGATGATCAAATAGAGTGCCTCCCGCACTCTATTTATACATGACCTAACCTACCTAATAACCTAGCAGGGCCAACTTGTCTAACTTAGTCTAATAACCCATGGTAATACTAAGCAGGTTCGACCCCACACTTGGTGGTCTAATAACCCATCACATGCAAGTTGCGACACTTGCGATACTTGTCAATACAAATGACGACACTTCCGTATAGAGGAATAATAACATCTCTATAGGAGTACAAAATACATAGGTGAAATACATTCCGAAGTTACATATACATCAACATTCTGCTGCTACTATTGGCTTGAATCCTCTTTGTGCTTGCTACCCCTATGGAAAATTAGAGAAATTTTGAGGTCAAAAATGGGCCTCAAAACAAAGAAAATGTACTATAAAAATCAACCAATCACATTCTAGTAGATGACATCATCCCCCATGGTTGAGGTGGCATTGCATGAGTTAAGAATGTTTATTTCTCAAATTTTCTATGGTGGATGAAAATCCATAGTTAACCAAGGTAGTGGTATAAGTACTTTTAAGTCATAAAGTAAAGTAATCATAATGAAAGTCCTTTAACATTTTTTTATAAAATAATATTATTGTCATTTTCAAGTAAAGTACTCATAATGAATGTCTCTTCACACTTTCTCATAAAATAATATTATTGTCATTTTCAAGTAAAGTACTCATAATTCATAAAGAAGGTCCTTTCACAATTTTTTATAAAATAATATATTGTCATTTTCATGTTTTTAATTTTAAATTATATATTCACTCCATTTTATTTAATATCATAATGCTAAACTAATATATATATATATATATATATTCCTTTCACATTTTTTCATAAAATAATATTTTTGTCATTTTCATATTTTTAATTTTTAAATATATATCACTCCATTTTATTTAATATTATAATGCCAAACTAATTTATAAGCGCGCGCGCGCGCACACACACACACACACACACATATTATGATTTTGATATTAATTTACCAATATAGATTTAATGAAGAAAGAATAATAATAATAATGCAATGTAGATTATAATATTATTATTAACATTTTACATGTAAATAAATTTTCAATTAGATCACTTTATATTAAATTGATGAGAAAAGTACTAAATATAAAAAGTCAACATAAATTAAAAAAATAGCTCTTAAAAATGTTTTTTATTATTTAGTTTCATTTGCAAGTTCAAGACAAATAAATGCTAAAGGAGAATAATTTTTTGGGAATTTACAATGAATCTTAGTCACATCAATGTAGAGTTATTTTATTAATTTTATTTCTAGTGAATTTTGAAAAGTAACTCAACCATGGTTATTTATATTGTGCGTAGAAAATAGTGTAGGAGGTGACTTTTCATATATACCTACCCCATAAAACCCTAACTCATAATATTTTAATATATCTCATATTTTTTTAGTACATCTCTTAGGAGGCCATTTTTTGACCTCAAAATCTCTCTGATGATTCCTGGGCTAATTTCTAAATGGTGGCTTGAATCCACTTTTCCTTTGCTCAAACCTCCCTCCGGGCTTTCCTTTTCATGCTAGTTGAACCTATGATTTTCCTTTACTTTGCTCATAGCAATGCATTTCCATCCTAATGGTTTCATCCAGACTTGGTGGATTGAAAAACTAAATCCTATCTCTGAAATTTTGAGTTAGACTACCAAGGAAACGTTGCATCTTTACCCTTTCATCATTGATGTAATCCACACACCTCAACAGATCCAAAAACTTGTGGACATGTTCTTCCATGGAATTCTATCCCAACTTGAGTTCATTGAACTCTTTCCTCTTGTTTTCATAATACCTAGCTGATATGTATTTCTCTTTGAAGTATCCTTTAAACCGCTCCTAGCTGATCCTCTTTTCACTAATCCTTTTCACTTGCATGAGGTGCTCCCACTAAATTGAAGCTATGTCATTTAGATTGTAAATGAAAACTTTGGCCTTTTCATTTTTTGAATAATCATACATTCTGAAATACTTCTTCATTCCAAGAAGCCATGCCTCTACCTCTTGACCTGTCTTGATTTCTCCATCAAATGTGGGAGGCCTTGCCTTCCTAAATTGTCCCTGTGGGATCCCTTTGAATTTATTTATTCCTTCAAACCTACTGGAAGTATGCATCAGACTTCTCTGAGAATCTCTGGAGTCACATGACCTGCTGGAAAGAGATCTTGGAGAGGGTGTTCAGTTATTTTTTCTCACATAACTCCTTCTAGGGATTGGATTCCTCTTCATATAACAACGTCTAGAGCGACTACCTACATCTCTTCCTTCTCTTCCCACATTGCTTGGGTAGACCCAAGATTTATCCTCTGATGCATATCAGTGAGGCTCTTCAATATGGAAGCATTGAGCTAGTGTTTCTCTTCCTGAACCTTCATCAATCTCTCATTGAAACTCACCATGGTTTCAACTAAGTTATGGGGAGTTATTTGCTCCCTTCTCCCATTGGATTATGTTTCAGTATGTGCTTCTTGCAAATTCTCTCCCATAACATCTTCCTCCTCCTCATAAGGATCTTGGGCATCGTTTATGGTCACCATTTCCTTGATTTCCTTGTATGATGCCTCTACTGTATGATTCAACTATTATCAGCTACCATAAGAATGCAGATGAAACCTAAAATATCCATACAAATCTGGGAACTACTCATTTGGACAACAAAAATACTAATGAATGTTAAAATCATTCCATTGACACTTCTCGCTTGTAAGTTCATTCATGCTTCGGCCCAAACATCCCCAGTGCTGCAACTTGGGCTCTAATACCATTTGCCACGTCCTCGGTTGCCTTGGTGCCCTTCAGAGGCGATGGGAGACAACCTGATACATTTTTTTTCAACAATTCTCCCTATTTTTTCACGCAACCACAATGGCCTCCAATCCACAATCCGCAATCTACCTTGCCGAAATCCACAGTCGAAATTCGGAAGTCGGATTACCAAATTTAACTTTCCGAAGGAATCGCGCTCCTGACTTCCGCAATCCACAATGTGGAAGTCGAAAGCCGGAAGTCAACTTTACAGACTCAAAAATTACTCGTCCAACTTCCGCAATCCGCATGCAGAACTCGGAAGTTGGAACCTAAAATTGTTTTCCCGTAAAATTTACCCATCCAACTTCCGTAATCCGCAGTCCGCATGTGAAACTCAGAAGTCGAAACCTCCAACTGTTGTCCCGGAGAATTTACCCATCTGACATTCGCAATCTACATACGGAACTCGGAAGTCGAAACCTCAAATCGTTGTCCCGGAGAATTTACTCCTCCGAATTCCGCAATATGCAACCCGCGTTGCGAAAGTCAGAAATTGGAAACCTCATTTCGTAACCCGGGAAAAACCACCTTCCGACTTCCGCAATCCGCAAACTGCTTTGCGGATGTGGAAAGTTGGAACTCCAACACGCCAACCCTATGTAAATATCCCTTCTGACTTCTACAATCTGAAATCTTTCCTATGGATTCAGAAATTCCGAAGTCTAACCACGCAACTCCAAATTTCGGTCCCCGACCTCCGCAATATGTAATCCACATTGCGGATTCGGAAAGTTGGGACCACATACCCCTGCACCTGCAGACTTCTCAGGCTGATAACTTTTTCATCCTTAAACCAAATTGGACAAGTCTTGTACCATTGGAAAGATATTGGAGAGATCTATACACTAGTGTGATATCCTATCACATCTGAGTACTCTGACTTAGCCATATTTCCAACTGAATTCTTGCCTAAACTCCCTCAATGCCTCATTACCCTTCTACAAGGAGTTCTACCTATTTTCTGCCATGACTTCCCTTTCACCTGACCCAGAGAGGGGTCATGAAACACAACAGGGATATCTCATTCCTTCCCCAAGTCCACGTGATTCCATGCAGTCCATCTAAAAGTGTATGCAATGCATAACAAAACACATATAATGAACCTAAATCTAATCAATGCATCTACAGCATGCAAAGTTAGCAGCACATTAAGCTTAAGCAAATTGTGAAACAATTACTCATGCACCATGCCTCATACTCAGGCCTATACATAGTTTCCCTATTGATCAATTTCATGTAATCATTCATTCAAATATCTTGAACATAACAAGTAGACATAACATAGGGAATTATCATCATTTAACACCACAAGGAGCACTTATCTTTAAACTGAAGTTGTCCAAGCAACTGGCTAACTAAGAGCAACGTTCCACCCAACCATAGGTATCTGTCCAGCCTATACTCTTTCAGCTGAGATACCACCCACAAGCTAGGATATGCATCTAAATAGTCTCTCTTCATATTCAAGGCCTCACACTAATGCTAAGACAACATATAGTTGGGTTTATCAAGCATGCAAGGGAAAACAAGGAGGATAATGCTAAGCCAATGAGATCAACCACAGACATATAGGCATCTCAAACCATTCAGTAGTTATGGAACCCACAATACCTACCACACCCAACACAAAGAAGGCCCCCTTCTCTGTTGCACAGTCCCTCACGGCCCCTTCCCTCCAGTTCTCTTTAGGGTGGGCATAGAAAGGTCCAAACTGTTGCTTTCATGAGAATTTATCCTTCACTGGGTTTATCAAGCAGATCCAACCTCTTTCTTTCCTTTTTCTCAGTTATCCTAACTGGGATATTCTTAGGGTTGCGGCTGAAGCTCTGTCCCACAACTCGGTTCTTCTTCTATCATATCAAGGTCTTCTCAAGGTTTTTATTAGATTCTCGCGCTCTGGCATTTATCCCAAGGTTTGATCCATGGATTTCAAACCGAGTTTACTTCCCATGCAGGGTTTCTTGTGCATTCTTGACTCTGCAATTTGTGACTTACACAGAGTCGCGATTTTTCTCCTCTCTCCTTGTTGCTAGATCTGTAATGCGTGATAACTGTGGTTAGTTGGTCAACAATGGGATAGGGATCAAGGTGAGTGAATTCCCAGGACGTAGAGTGGCTTAAGGGACAATAAAAACAAAGCCATATCCTGCCATACGGATTGCATGGTTGCTCCATACTCCATCGACCTCATGAACAAGCATTCTCAACCACCTCCTTACAACAGAATTAAATGTCAGCAAGGGGAGTCAAATGGGTTGACAAATTGACATGTTGCAGCATGGGTTTCAATCCCACAACCCCCTCACCTCTCCCTAGTGGATACACATGGCCCCCTCTTATTGGTTGCCTCCTTAGCCAGTTTCCTTGGTATTTATTGCAATATTAATATTTACATCATTTGCAATGTCTCATGGCTTAATAGCACATGGATAATTAGAATGTTAAATACTTGTCTTTTAAATAAAACCTGGACATCCTCTAGTGGGGCCTTGTCCTTGAGCTCCACACTAGGGAAAACACACATTGCATGTATACAATACTTACATTGAAGCCAATAAACCCTAAGGTTCAAAATGGGGATGTTACACCCATAAATATTTCACGGTCTAAAAATCCCAGAAACAAAGATATACTAAAAATTCCAATATGACCTAAAATAAAATAAAAACCAAGTAGAAATCATCGCAAGATTTCATCTTCCACTAGAATTTCAGCCTTCTTCACTTCAACTTTCCCTTCAATTTGACTCTCTACTCTTGCATCTGAGCTCTTCAATTTTGGATGATGAAGATGAAAATTTTCCTCTCCTATTTATACTACGCTACGAGCATGATTTAGCTTAATATTTTATGGTTACCCTTTAAGAGCCTTTAGCTTTAGCTTGAGTAACTCTTGACCCTTGCTTGTGAACTTGAAAGTGAAAAACAAAGTGAAAAGGTATTGTTCATCAAGAGTCAGAGATAAATGAATTAAAAATTCAAATTACCAAGATGCAACTAGATGTCCAGGGTGAAGAGTTTTTTAGAAGAACTAGAAAGACCCTTTGGGACAAAATATCAGATGGAATGCTAGATAGATGGGATTATTTTGATCTTATACAAGATGAGTTAGAGATGTATGAAACATGTCAAAAGGAAATCAATGATGTTGAAAAGCGGCTTGGAGAAATGACTGAGTAGGATGCTGAAATAATAAATTTCCTGAATACTAGTATAACTAAGAAGCAATTGGATGACTTGTAGGTTGAAAACAGGACTCATATGATAAAGATAGCCAACCAAATGATTACCAAGGAGGTCTTGATTTCTAGAAATCAAGATAAAGCTAAAGCATTGGCTGAAGAGATTATTAGATTCAAAGGTCTTTATAAAGAAAATTCTTGCATTAGTCTTGGTTTACCTCATCCATGGGATGGGAATGGTGATATGTATAAGAACGGTGAGTACAAATCCAATATATTAACTCAAAAGAGAGATTACGTTGCATAGTTTGATTATTTAGAAGAAATGATAATTGGTGATGCAATCGTAGACAGCTTGAGATATGGATAAATCTTAAAAGCACACTCAATTTAAAGATTAAATCCCATATCTTATGAGAATATTACTAATGTTGAAATAACATTAAAGTACTTAAGAGGACACCAATTCCTAATTGGTAATTTGTGGCAGTCATTTGCCAAATACCTTTTCACTTTGTCGTCCACTTTCAAGTTTCCAAAGGGCTTCAAAGGAGTGAAGTTTTTTTATTGAAGTGATTCAAGATAATAGTTTTTGTATTCATGAACATATTTTTTAGATTCACTCCCTCTTTTGTATTTATCGATCTCTATATTCATTGGACATTGCATAGATTGTATTTCATTTCCATCCAACCTTTATTTTTCTATTAGAAGTTTGATTACTTATCAATTCAAACTCCATGGTTATAAATGTTTTTCAAATGTTTTTTTCATACTGTCAAGTATTTTTTATATTTCTAAAATTTCCTCTATATGGGTTCTTGGTTTATTTGGGTTAGACACTGCCTATTAAAAGCTATAGAGTGGAACGATGAAAATTTTATCGTTTTTTTGAGAAATTGGATGCAGCCATGCCCAATACTCCAACTGCATAGGGGTGAAACTTGAAACAGATCGTATCTTGGGTAATTTGTCCCCATTGGAGTTTCCACCTCATTTTCTTCACTATGCATTTGTGATTCGTCCAACGGGCTCCTTACAAACATCTTCTACAATATTTGCATTCGTGATTTGTCTAGTGGGCTCCTTATATTACTGGGATGCTGTGAATTTACAGGTATGTGCATAATTTTGCACTATTAATTGGATTTTCAAATATGTGTATCATTTTGTATGTGGAGAAGAGAGTTAGATGTAGGGTTTTAACTTTCCACAACCAAATTGTTTGAAATTTGTAATGAATTATGCGACTAGTCTATGGAGGCAAAGTCTCGAATGACCCACACTAATGAACCAACAAAAAATCACACTTCCCAGATTTTACAACCTCACTACCATTTTTCGCAACTCCAAACCTTGAACGATAGAATTATGCAGATAATATGAAATGGGTTATGTAAAAAATTAACACCAACCTTAGATGTTATTCCTACGGGAGGTTATCTCTCCTTCTTTTCTTAATTATGTTTCATCTCAATGCCATCTTGGAAGATTGATGTTGTTGTTTAGACTTCTCTTATCTCTTATGGTCGTTTCTCCCTCTTCTTCATCGACATTTTCCCATGTTACACTAGATCTTCTACAAACCCATCTACAAACAATGTCTAGAATTGGTATATGTGATCAAACAAGTGATTTCTTCATATTGTTAGCTTTTTTGTCTATATTTTTTTTAAGTTTATTCTATATGGATTCTTAGGTTATTTAACTAGGCCATATAAATATAGCATTGCTTATTAAAGTATATAGAGAGGAACAATGCAAATATTTTCACTATTTTAAGAAATTTGTAAAAGCTATAATGAAATTTGATGTACTATTACATTTTCAAATGAAAAGAATGATTTATTTTTACATTTCAGCATAGGGTTCAATATCTCATTGCCCTTCAAAGTGAAATGGGACCCTACCCTTGATTATATTTATAATATATATAATTTTTTATATATTACTATTATATATAAAATATTAATATATATTATACATACAATATTCTATACCATATTAATATATATATTATATATATGCAATTATGATAATATATATATAATATATTAACTATTATAAATATATATAGCTAATATATATTATTAATATTTGCAAACCCTAGCAGTCAATCTGTCCCATCAGTTAATCCAAAGGTCGGTCAGGGTAAGGTCTCTGACTCGTAATGTCATATAACACTCTTTCAAGTACTTTGATATTTAATTTCGACGGTTGTGGAGATTTCTTATGATCCATGTTCAAGTTTTTTGTTCATTTTCGCTCCTTTAAATTGGATCTGCCCTTGTTCCTTGGTATTTGCCGAAAATGTTGTCTAACTTAGCTATGTATTCGGCGGTTTCTCCCTCCACTGGCCCTCCTCATCATTTGGTTGTTGAAGTTTCAGAAAATGGCAGGCACTGGATTCCGACCACTTCTCTGCTTAATGGTGGAGAGATCCCGTACATGAAGCTTTGTTACAGCAGTTCTTCAGGCCTATATGCTTGTTATATAATGGCGGAAGGTAGCAGTCGCGGCACTGTTGGAAGGACTAGCAACATTGATGCATACATTCGAAGACTGTAGTAGTTAGAAAAGCAAATAGTAGAGCTTCAGCGTAAGTTGGAGGTGAAATGCAACAAAGAGGACTTGGATTCAATGGAGAAGAGAATTGAGGATACCATCGACCACAAGTTCAAAAATAACAATGACGAACTAATCGAATGGTTGCGAAGGATCCTTGACAAACGTGACGGAACCATGCGTCCCACCCACTAGGGTCTCTTGATATTTTCAGCATAACTTTTATTTTTTTGTTTTCTATTAGGTTTACTTGTCTGTTTTTAGATTTTTGTTTTCTGTTAGTTTAGGGGAGGGATTTTGTCCTATTTTCCAAGGCCCTTATGTTCATTTTGTATAGGCAGGTCTTTTGTAAGGGTTGTACTTTTAGAGGGACATTATAAGAATGGAAGGATAATATCCTACTGACCTATTTTTCAAAGGGTATTCCATTCATCATTTTGTATAATTGGGATAAATGACAATTTAAATGATTTATCTAGTTGTCTAGTTTGGCTGGAAACCTTTATGAAATTTATCGATGTTATTGGATTAATATATATATAATGTAACTTTAACATGATCAATTTGCACTATTTTGTTGTATGTGTTCTTTTATGAATCCAATATTAACTTATTTTATTATATTGTTCTTTTAGGAATCCAATATTAACTTATTTTGTTTTATTGTTCATTTATGAATCCAATATTAACTTATTTGGTTGTGCGTGTTCTTTTATGAATCCAATATTAACTTTAGAAGAAGGTTTTTGTGAATACTTGTGTTGGCACTTTGATTCAGTTTTCATTGATGGTTAGAAAGCAAACAAGGCGGGTGACTCAAACCATACCAACTTCAGTTTACTAAAGCTGCGAATGAGATTGAAATACAAGAAAAGAATGTTGTTAGACAAGATGCAACTCAGACAGCTGCAACTCATACAGTTGCGACTCATACAAGTTGTGACTCAGATGGCTACAACTCAGATAGTTGTAACTCAGACAAGCTGTGACTCAGTCACCTGCAACTCAGATGGCTGCGACTCAGACGGTCGTGACTCAAACGGATGAGACTCAGACAGCCGCGACTCAAACGGCTGAGACTCAAACGGTCGTGACTCAGATAGCCACGACTCACAAACATTTATTTATTTATTAATTAGTCAGTTACAACGTGTAAGTTCTGGAAGTCAATGAGACAGTTCAATTTTCGAATTGGGAGTTAAAGAGAGTGTTTCAGTTTTAGAATTGGAATATCTGGAAGTTAAAGAGACCAAGGCATATAACTTCAGCATCTATAAAAAGCAATCGATGAGAACAAAATCAGGGTGAGAATGGAGAGGATGAAGAGGAGTGGTTGTTGATGAAGCTATGATTCGAAGAAAACAATTCAGAACAAAAATATATGGCTCGATTTAATGAAGAACAGAATGCCCAGAAATTCAAGCTGTAGCAGCACAGAACAAAAATGAAAAGGGTATGTACTGATATATCTAAACCAGTGTGATATAATTGACTGAAAAATTCTTAACAATTCAGTAGAAAAATGTGTGGCTCGATTTAATGAAAAATAGAATGCCCAGAAACCCAAGCTGTAGCAGCACAGAACAAAAATGAAAAGAGTATGTACTGATATATCTGAACCAGTGTGATATAATCGATTGAAAAATTCTTACATAGGGTGGAAGGGAGGTTCTAGGGAGGATTGATTTCCTCTGTAAATCAGGTTGATTCCTGAATATTGGGAGTGGGTGCTTCCCTCTAGTGGGTGCTAGAAAAACATGAGAGTTGGTGCTCTCAACAAGTTGTAGCTTGTTAAACAGAGGTTGTAGCCTCATCTTGAGTTGGTGCTCAAAAATAAATGATGTACAGGAGTTAAAAGACTGCTTATCATTCTAAGAAGAAGAGGTTTTTTCCCTTTATGGGTTTCCTCATGAATATTTGTGTCTGTGTACATCATATGAGTGATTGATGATTACTTGTTCTATTTCTTATCTTGTTCATTATATTGACAATCATTTTTAATGGTACTGAAGTTATAAAAGGGACTAAAATTGTTTAAGTATAATACAACTGATTCACCCCCCCTATGAGTTGTACTAATAACAGTAACAACTTGAATCCTATGAACCAAAGCATATCAATATGAATTGTGACTCAACATAATCTCATTCACAACAGATAACAACAGGAGAATCTCTGCTCACATAGACAACACAATGGAAATAGATAACAGGAATAACATTCACATAAGGAAATAAAATACAGATTGCAAAATAACAACAGGATAATCTACGCTCAGAAAAGTATTTGCTTAACTCTGCAAATTTTTTATTACTCTTGAAATTGCTCAGTCAAACAGGTCTCGCTCTCATGGGTTCCAATCCCAATTAGAGAGAGGATATCTAAGTGAATCCTTAACTATTTGCTTGAAAATAGGAATTTTATAACTACTTATTACATCTATCACAAAACTAAGTCTTCATAATCCTCGAAATGTTGAAAGACAATTTGATGCCACATTGAAGTGGGATTTGGCATAACCTTCGTTTGAGTATCACTGACAGGTGTCCTCATTAGTGCAATTTGTACTTCATCCTCCCAAACTTTTCAACTATCTTCCGTTGCTCCATAGAGGACACTTCATAATTAATCAACTCTGTTGACACAAATATTTTTGTTGTTAAAAATAAAATAAAAAAGAGATTTGGAGAAATAGAATTTTAGTAATGGGAATTATGCCTTTTACAATTTATTCCCATATGTAAACGGAGAAAATAAAAATGCATAGAATAATCGGCACTAAGTTCCAAACGAAAAATATCTTATCCGATTGTGGCAATAAAAGGAATTGGTTTGAAATTCACAATAACTCACTCCATTGAAGTATGGAGTGAGTTATTGTGCACCCGACGTCGTGGCCCGTGGATGACTCGGGAATGGCTACAAATTTCTTTGGTATCATTTAATTCCCAAGTGCCATCGTAAATGCATCGTTGGAAATTGGAAAGGTTGGTCCATCAGTGTCATGCCATGGCTTGCAAGTTGTTGGCTACGCGTTGTTGGTTTCCAATTAATTCCCAGGTAGTATGTACCATTGATTAATGCATGATTTGATTTGGAATGACTCTCCTAATCATAGACTTGCCTCACTGAAGTCTGATCTTGAGGCCTTGACATCAATAAATTCTCATTCATTGGAAAATTTGGAAAAAAAAGAGTGGGAACTTGGAACAAGTTGGAAGTGGGAACTAGAAGTGGAAGTGGAATGCAGACACTAGGAACAAGAAGTGGAATGCAGACACTAGGAACAGGAAGTGGAATGCAGACACTAGTCTCGACACTCCAGAGAACCCTCGCACTGGATATCTGGTTATGACTCGTGACTTGTGAGAATGCTAGAAACAGGCTGCAGCAAAGCACAAGAGACTTGAGAGAATAATCCATTTTCCCGTCACCCAATGTTCCTTCATTGAACCTTGTATGGTTAGTACATTAATAAATTACTCTATTTTGCATCTGAATCATGATAATTATAATAAGACTAATAATGCAGGAAACCCCATAACCACTCATCAAATATTTTTTTAAATTCCTCGAATAAAATACCCCTCTAGTATTTGTATTCAGAGTAGAGGAATTCAATTTTGCAGACAATTGTAGACAGTGGGCTCTTCGGAAAAAATCCATGTATGCCCTTATTTCAATCCCTTACTTAATCTGAACCCCAAGTTGCTTGAGGCGGATCCATTATTTTGTCCATGGAAACCCATTGGAAACATCTTTCGCAGTCATGATCATTGACAATGTGCCCCTTGCAGTGGTCAATGTTTCCACTGTTAATACTCCTCTTATTTCTAGGATCATGTAACAATGACAGGGATTCCTAATTGTAGTTAGTTGAATTGTGGGGAAGCATGAAATTAATGAAAGTTTACTGTGACCGGGATTCTATTCTAGGTGCGCCCATGTGTTCATCTGAATTTTACATTAAAATTATCAAAGCCACTAGCTCCAGCCTTAGGATTCCAGTAACCTATAGGGCTATAAAAAATGAGGGTGCTTTTCCTATCTTAAAAAAACATAAAAAAAGGGTCGTTATCAATGACAAACTGTAAGAACACATATTCCTTCATAGATCCTTAATCACACTGAAAATGTTACAATATCCTTCTCTATGTCATATCCCCTGAAAGGTCGATAGGCCATAGATATTCTTCTAGACTGCAATTTCTCTATTTGGAGGTTTGATGCCGTATGAGTTTATATCCTCTATAATCTCCCTACCGAGAATGCCTCCAAAACCTCTGATTATTTTTTAGCTTCAAATATTCAAGCCTTCCCCACTCGCTTTAGAGATAATGAACAGTCAAATCTCTTTGAACAATGAAGAATCGAATTGTTGAGTAAAATCTATAATTGTAAACTTCAGTTTACACAAAGGGTTACATATCAAACCCAGGTTCTAAGTCAGTGGATAATCGGTATCAAATATTTCATGTATATATTTCTGGAAATATAATTATATATCGTGTCTGTACAAATTTTTCCTGCAAGAATATGAAATTTGAGGTTTTTGTTTATTGAAAAAATGAATTCGCATATAACACCATGTTTGAGATCAAGTTTGGAATAACTTATGTAAGATTGAGACCTCTTTACTATCAAATTAGAATGCATGGAATTATATCATCATATTGCACAAATCATATTCATTTAGAATTATTCATAGTATTGAGTGTTAAGTAATATATGTGGGTTGGGTTGCGGTCTAGTGGTAAATTATTGAAAATTTACCACAACTACACCTAAGTTTGATTCTTAACACATTAAATGTTATTAAGGTTGTACCTAAAAATCCATTAAAAAAAATACAGTTCAGGGTTTCATTACCTCTCTATGACCATAAAATTGTTTTTTAAAAGAAATGCGAAGACAGAGATAGATTAAGATAAGAGGATAGCATAGAATTACTCATAGCAAGAAAAGCTACTTTAGAAGTAAAGAAAGATTCTATCAAAATATTACCCTAAACATTCTAGATATATTAATGGATATAAGATTTGTGTATATTACTTGGGCATTTAAATCCATTTCTAAAAGTTCTAGATATATTAATGGATATAATATTTGTGTATATTCCTTGGGAATTTAAATCTATTTCTTTAAGTAGTAGAACACTTTGGCCCTGCAAGTGGAACGCTTTGGTTAAACTTCTTCCTTATCGTAATTTGTAGAATTACTTATTTCTTCCACTTCTCACTTTGCAACAAAGGCTAAGAAGTAAAGCATGACTAGTTTCATAGTTTGCACATGAGCTGTTGGTTCAAGAAGAAAGCCTCTTTGAAAGCCAATTTGTAACAAATGAATACTTCTATTGAAATATTGCATTATGAATTCTCAATATTCAAATGACTATAAGACTAGTAACTATTTGTTGGGATTGTGATTTGGTTTCTTAAATGTAGTGCAATATTATTTTATATTATGTTAATTGTAATGTTGTGATTTCTTTGTTATTTGATTCTATAATCTATATGTTTGACTATTCAAATTTAAAGCACAGTACTAATTATATAATAAAATCATTATGGTGCTATAAGTAAATTAATCCTGAATTAATCTACTAACTCTTAACTCTTAGATCATACAATCAATATTCTGAGAACTGTTTGAAAATAAAGAACACATAAAATTTGAATATTTTAATGCCCCTCAAAGGGATTTCATTGATTACATAGTCCTATAACAACAATTATCCATCAAATAATTGCAAATCCAAAAGTTTCATACTTAAACCATAGAAAAGTCTATATTAAAACAATTTTATAGCACCTTGTTGTAGTTAAGTGGATTGCATAGTTACCAGTGATACATGATATATAATAAACAATCAAGTATATATATAGGAACATAGTATAAGTAATGGTAGCAGAGTCAACAAGTCTTCTATTACACGGGACCAAGTACAATACAATACAATGTCTCAGTGCCACCTGTATCCAGCTCTACAGCCTATATATATAGTTTACCGGCAGTTGGTGATCTCTTAGAATGGATGCCTAATGAGGGCAGCTAGACCAGGAGCCTACTTTAATTATCAACCCGGGGTACGTACAAACTTCAGAGGTGGTAACACTATATGTGCTCTAAAGGATAGTCTTCGTCATATTTGGGGTGTTGGCATAGATCTTATATGTTTATCTAATCAAGAAGAAGGTGAGCTAAAAAGATTGTAAATCTATGAATGACAAATTCCTATGTTAAGAAGTTTAAATGCTGAAAACTGTAAATCTACACTAAGAATTTAATTGTTGGAAACAGTAAATCTACACTAAGAATTTGAATGTTGAAGCTTGGTAAATTTAATCTACGAATGAAATGCTAAATGCTGGAATTCTAATCTAAAATACTCAAATGCTAAAAACCAAATCCAAAACATAAATATTTGTTGCTGCAAATTAACCAACTTTATCTTTTCGGATTTAAACACTACAAGTGATGATCATTAAATCAAGGAACTCAAAATAATTAACCTCTATGACCTAAGTCTAATAAAAGAAATATGCATGAGCTTCTAGGTCTAAATCATTGTTTTAGAACCAATATGAGAATGCGTGAAAATAGATGTCGAATTATGCATGCGTAGAACGCAGCTACAGGACTACGGAATGCGTCCTACCGAACTACAAAATGAGCGTTGATCAACTACAGAAAATATGTTGTACGAAAATAATCCTTTAACTGAAATAAAACCATACTATTCAAATGCCATCAAGGTATATTCATACACGATAAGAAGTAAATCAATTCACAGCATAAATGGAAAATACCTGGAAACAGAGTAAAGCTCCCGACTTACGTGTTGGAGGGGCCCTTCCCAACCCGTACTCAGGAGTATGAAAAACTTATAAACATAGGTTGGAAAGTAACATCAGTCTTCTCATTAAAATAAAAACTTCATGGTTCAGAAATAGTTTGTAACACAAATTGTCTCTGTAGTAAAATGTAAAAACGTAATTCCACAAAATAGCAACATGCCCCCCTGCTACCCGAGAGTTCCATATATATATGCCTCAAATTATAACCTAACTACTTGCTTTAATCATCAATCCTGTTGAATAGGAGTTCTGTTAGAAAAACAAGATCGCAGACCAATAACAATAAACAGAAATGCAAATATAATCACACACACATTACAAGAGAGACACAAATATATTGTGGTTCACCCAACTTGGGCTATGTCCACACTGAATTTGCCAGTCCTTATTTTTATTTCTTCCAGTAAAGTGAAGGGATACAACCTACAACACAACCACTGCACTTCCTCTTCACTGTCTCATAGTCTCTCTTCTGATCTCAGAGATCTTTACAATGCATAAAACCTAATACATCAACCCTAGCCGTATTACAATGTCTTTCTTTGAGAAGGGAAATACAATGGGAAAATACCATGGGTTACCAAAAACCATGGGCCTGAAAATTGTTGGCGAAAAACAGCCCCAAAAACATTTTCTCTGGGGCGTTGCCCCCAAACCCCCATTTCTCGAGGGCGCTGCCCCCAAACCCCAAGGTTAGGGCATGAGTGTACAGTCCTTTGGGGTGCACGGTTAAGACAATATCATCTATGAGACTGGAAGATCTGGCTCCACAACTAACAATCTCCCACTTGGAAACTGATCACAACAACTCCACTGCTGCTGTATTTGTTGGACCTTGGACTTGGCAACTTTCTCCTCTTCACCTTCATGCTAGAAGGACAACTGAAACCGAGCAAGAACTCAATTTCTCTCTAGTCACTACCTTTGTGAACATGTCTGCAAGATTCTTGCTAGTATGTATCTTTTCCAGTTTTGACAGTTCATCTTCCAGAACAGAGCGTATGAAATGGTACTTGAGTTGTATATGTTTAGTCCTGGAATGGAATGCTAAGTTCTTTGCAAGATGAATGGCACTATGGATGTCACTGTACAACCTGCTATCCTTCTGCTTCTTACCCACTTCCTCCATAAACCTCTGCAACCAAATCATCTCTTTACTAGCCTCTGTAACAGCAACATACTCTGCTTCCGTTGTTGAAAGTGCAACAACCTTCTGCAGTCTCGAAATCCAACTTACTGTTGTTGCACCTACAGTAAACACATATCCTATGGTGCTCCTCCTTCTATCCTTATCACCTTCCATATCTGCATCAACATATCCCTATAGAACAGTGTCTGAACCTCCAAAACACAATGCCTGAGTAGTGGTACCTCTCAAATACCTGAGAATCCACTGTACTGCCTTCCAATGTTCTTTACGTGGATTGTTCATATATCTGCTCACAACTCCCACAACTTGTGCAAGATCTGGTCTTGTGCACACCATGGCATACATCAAGCTGTCAATTGTTGATTGATAGGGAATTTTGGACATGTAATCTGTCTCTTCCTGTGTCTTGGGACACATTTCCTTACTTAGACTGAAATGGATGGCCAAAGGTGTACTTACTGGTTTTGCATTCTACATTCCGAACCTCTCCAACACCTTTTGTATGTACTCACTCTGAGACAATGTCAATTTGTGATTTTTCCTGTCTCTCGTTATTCTCATACAAAGGATTTTCTTTGCAACACCCAAATCCTTCATTGCAAATGAATATGTTAACTTCCTTTTGAGCACAGTTATATCCTGCATGTTAGACCTTGCAACAAGCATGTCATCCACATACAATAACAAGATAATATAACTTCCATCATCTAGTCTCGTGAAATAAACACAGTCGTCAGAATGACATCTACTATAACCTTGTTCTATCATAAACCTGTCAAATTTTAAATACCACTGCCTTGGAGCTTGCTTCAAGCCATACAAGCTCTTTTTCAACCTGCATATAGAGTTCTCCTTACCTTTGACCTCATACCCTTGTGGCTGTTGCATATATATCTCTTCCTCCAAATCCCCATGGAGAAAGGATTTTTTTACATCTAACTATTCAAGATGCAAATCTTCTACCGCCACTACACTTAAAATAGCCCTAATTGAAGTCATCTTAACAACAAGAGAAAATATTTCATCAAAATCAATACCTTTCTTCTGTGCAAACCCCTTTACAACAAGTCTGGCCTTGTACCGCTTCTTACCTCCTTCTTCTTCCTTCAACCTGTAAATCCATTTGTTCTACAATGCTCTTTTACCAGCAGGCAAGTGAACCAAATCCCAAGTCTAGTTTCCTACCAATGAGTCCATCTCCTCATTCATGCCTTGCTCCCACTTCTTTCTGGTTTCCACCTGCATTGCTTCTTCATAACATTCTGGTTCACCAGCATCAGTCATCAATAAATAATACATTGAAGGAGAGTATCATTCAGAGAGTCTACTTAACCTGGTAGATCTTCTTGCAATTGCAGGAGTTTCAGGTACTTGTTGTTGTTCTTGATTTTCTGGCACCTTTGGAACTTCATTTTCTTGAATTTCATCAAGTACTGTATACTCTGTGTTTTCATTTTCTTGTTTATTTCCCTGCAACTGATCTTTATACATGACATTTTCATTGAATATGACATCTCTACTTCTAATGATTTTTTTATTTTCATAATCCCATAAACAATAACCAAAATCATCAACCCCTTATCCAATAAAGGTACATTTCTTGGATTTAGATTCAAGCTTTGTTCTATTTTCTTTATCAATATGGACAAATGCTTCACAACCAAACGTTCTCAGAAATGAGTAGTTTACCTCTTTATCTGTCCATGCCTCCTCTGGAATACCACCATCCAAAGCACTTGAAGGTCCTCTGTTTGTTAAATAAACAACA
Organism: Larix kaempferi; assembly: GCA_027924585.1. Taxonomy (NCBI): domain Eukaryota; kingdom Viridiplantae; phylum Streptophyta; class Pinopsida; order Pinales; family Pinaceae; genus Larix; species Larix kaempferi. The sequence continues at coordinate 1,898,935 of BSBM01000013.1, forward strand.
GTATTTATAGCATCCACCCAAAACTGTAAGGGAAACCCTGCATGCAGTCTCGTACACCTTGCACGCTCCATGATCATTCTGTTCATCCTTTCTGACACACCATTTTCTTGTGGTGTCCCTAGGACTGTCTTCTCTCTACGAATCCCATGGTATGAACAGTAACTATCAAACTCCTTGCCGTAGTACTCACCTCCATTATCAGATCTGAGACACTTCAACCTTTTTCCTGTCTCATTCTCAACCGAAGCTTTCCACTTCTTAAAAGTAGCAAACATGTCAAATTTTTGTCTAATGCAATAAACCCAAGTTTTCCTAGTTGCATCATCAATAAATGTAATATAATAATGAGAGCCACCAAGAGATTGTACCTGAGCCGATCCCCATATATCTGTATGCACAAGCTCTAACTTTTCATTCTTCTTATGTTTCCCAACCCTGAGAAATCTGACTCTCTTCTGTTTTCCATAAACACAGTTCTCACAGAATTCCAAACTTACCTGCTTCAAATCTGGCAGCAACTTCCTTGAGTGGAGAATCTGCATCCCCTTCTCACTCATGTGGCCAAGCCTATGTTGCCACAATTTCGTATATGTTCCTGTGGAAGCTAAAGAGATAGAATGATTAGTATTATGAGGACATAAATACAACGTACCTACCCTGTCTCCTTTTGCTATCACCATTGATCCTTTAGTGATCTTCCACCACTTTTCTCCAAATGTAGATAGACAGTCGCCATCTCCCAACTGCCCTGTTGAGATCATATTTCTTTTCATAGCAAGAATATGCCTAACATCTTTCAACAACCAATCAGTTCCATTCTTAACTTTTACCCATACCTTACCCATTCCAACAATTTTACATGGCTCATCATCACCCAATAAAACATGTCCAAAATCGCCTAGAACATAATCATGGAAATATTTCCTATGGGGTGTAGCATGACATGAAGCTCCTGAATCTACTACCCAATAATCACTAGTATTATCAAATGCAAGAATCAAATCATCTTGTAACACATCAGCTGCTACATTCGCTTCCTTGTAGTTTCCTTCTGTGCATCTCCTTTCTTCTTTAGAGATCTGCAGTCTTTCTTCAGATGTCCTTTCTTTCCACAGTTCCAGTACTCTATCTTTCCCAGTCTGGACTTGGAACTACCCTTTTTAGAGTTGTTGTGATTACCTTGGCTCTTTCCTCTCTCCTTTTGTCTTCCCCTGCTCTCCATGGTCAACGCATTACCTGATGTCTCACCTATGATTTTTCTTCGCATTTCCTCGCTAAGAATAACACCAATAATATCATCAAATTTCAAGGTGTTTGAACCAGAGACAGAGTTACTTACAGCCATGACCAAGCTATTCCATCTTTCTGGCAATGAACACAAGATTAGAAGAGCCCTAACCTCATCATCAAAATTCACACTTACAGAACTTAGTTGATTTGTAACTGTATTAAACTCATTTAAATTATCTGTAACAGATCCACCTTCAGACATCTTCATATTAAATAAACGCTTCATTAGAAATACCTTGTTGGAGGTCGAGAGTTTTTCATACAGCTTACCCAAAGCACTCATCAAACCCTCCGTTGTCGTTTCTTTTGAGATATTGAAAGCCACTGATGAAGCTAAGCTCAGCCGTATTGTTCTTAGAGCCTTTCTGTCAAGAACCTCCCATTCTTCGTCCTTCATAGCCGCCGTCTGTTTTGCTTTTCCTCCCAGCAGTAGAAATAGATCCTTCTGGTACAGATAGTCCTCCATTTGCATCTTCCATAACTGGAATTTGTGGCCGTTAAACTTCTTGACCTTAAACTTTCATTCTTCCTCCATTGCTCCCACTCGAACCAGAAAACCTAGCTTCCTGTGGGTTTATCTGCCAAATAGACCTTCAGCTCTGATACCAATTGTTAGAAAAACAGGATCGCAGAGCAATAACAATAAATAGAAATGCAAATATAATCACACACACATTACAAGAGAGACACAAATATATCGTGGTTCACCCAACTTGGGCTACGTCCACACTGAAGTTGCTAGTCCTTATTATTATTTCTTCCAGCAAAGTGAAGGGATACAACCTGCAGCACAACCACTGCACTTCCTCTTCACTGTCTCACAGTCTCTCTTCTGATCTCAGAGATCTTTACAATGCATAAAACCTAATACATCAACCCTAGCCGTATTACAATGTCTTTCTTTAAGAAGGGAAACACAATGGGAAAATACCACGGGTTACCCAAAACCATGGGCTCGAAAACTGTTGGCGAAAAACAACCCCAAAAAAATTTCATGAGTGTACAGTCCTCTAGGGTGCAAGGCTAAGACAATATCATCTATGAGACTGGAATATTTAGCTCCACAACCAACAAGTTCTTCTCTATAAGTCTGGGAAAAAGAGCACTGGGACTCATATGGTCTTCCAGTCCTCGAGCTAGATTTGTGTGTTGCTCCTTAGTGTACCTACACCTGCTCATACATACTCATTTTCATGTAATTAGTTTATAGAAGACGCCCTTTAAGCATAAAAGAATAATCTTAAAACATCTTCATTAAATAATCAAAGTAAATCATTAACCCACAAAACAAGTGTATTTCCTTCATCATATCATGTGTTTTACTGTGGCAAAAAGGCTATAGGATACCTATAATTTGGGTTCATCATCTCCCCCATGCTTGAAGGATTCACCCATCCTTGGGTGACACACTCAGATATTCTATAGCTTCTCTGATGTCCCATGCGACCATTCTTGGCATTCCTGCTTTCCTATAATAACCCATGCTCTGATCATCCCTGGCCCATGCTCTTTTCTCTTCTTCCTCATTAATCTGCTCTTTAATAATTAGAGGAAGGAAAAATGGAGGATTTAGCTTCATGCCAATCCATCTAAGTTGATTCTTGATCAAGGATTCTCTGTATAGCTGAGCTTTTACGAGAGCAGCTTCTAGTCTGAGAGGGGAATGAGGCTCCTTCTTTCTCAAATCATCTACAATCCTTTCCCACCTATCATTGATGGCCTCATGTACCTCTTTGTATGAGCATTGCAGGGTGAGATCAAAATATGTGACTGCCTCCTTCTGTTTTTCAAGCACGATAGGAATTATCTCTTCATCAGTGGTGATAATTTGGTGGGCCTGGAGTACCCTTTCAGGGTGAGATGCCTCTACCCTGATCCATAATTGATTTTGCCACTTCTCTACAAGGTATATATTATCATCTTGTGCCCTTTCCACCTCGTGGTTCATCCAGGAGCATAATGCTCTCAGCTGGAAGTCGCCTACATATGGATTAGGTGACCAGTTAGGTGTGCTTGGCACCACGAAGTTGTGCAAGAAGAATTCACACAGTTGATCCTTTTCCAACTCTGTGCAGTCCAAAGAAGTGTCCACAAATTCCCTTGTAGTGTTTAGTTCCAGAGACTGGCCTTGTTTTAGCCTTTGTAGCTAGAACCTTCCCCACTTTTCCTTTAAGTAGAGCGTATAGACTCTGGACGAGGGTCTGAGTTGTAATATTTCATCATAGATTCTTGTAGTGGTTTCCAGGGTGTCCTCTAGCTGGAGAATTTTATTATCTTTTTGGGCTAACTCCTCTTGTGTTTGGGCCAATTTCTCCCTTAATGCTGAATTTTGCTACTCTGCCAGTTTTAACTCTCCCACGTGCTGCATTTTAAAAATTTGTGTCTTTTCATGCACAAAGAGTGAGGTTGCTGGTGGAGTTGGTTGGATTCTCTATGTTCTTGCCTCAATCTTTAGTGCTGCCAACTCCTCCTTGACCTTTGCCAATTCTATCAGTGCCTCGGCTAGCCAGTCAATGGCTTCAGGGTTTACGTCTTGGTCAGCAGGGTTCACATCCTGACCAGCGGGGTTCCATTGCTCATCATGCTATTCTTCAGGCGTGGTTGGGTCGTCCTGATCTACCAAATCGTCATCACCATCAGATACGTCCTAAATTATTGGGCTAGGCTCCCTTTCTATCCCCTTTTCATGCCTGATTTTGGGTGGTTGTGTGAACCTTTTGCTTCACCGCTTTGGCCCTTGCTCGCTGGTGGAAACCCCCGATTCCTTTTGGTGGGAGCTATCTCTTGAATGCTTAATTTTTATCAAGGTATCGGCCACACTGTCCAGGTCAATTTTTCTTTTAGCTACTGATGTAGAAGCGATCTTTTATTTTGTCCCAGAAGCTAGAGGTATGCTGACAGTAGGTGTACCCTTCATCCTCTGTACTTCCTCGGTTGAGATTACCACAAATTCCTCCCACGAAAGTTCTGGGACCTGTACTGTTAAATATTCATGAATTATCAACTTGATTAGCCCATGGTGGGATAACGCATCCTCTTTTCCTTCAATGAATTTCTTGCTCATTTCTCCCAACGACAGAAGAAGATAATCAGGAATGCTTATGTTGTTGTTAGGCGTGATGTGGTTCATGTGCCTTAGAAGATCCAGAATTCGAAAATGAAAGAGAGGGACGTAGCTCAGCCTCCCTGTACACGTTACATATTTTTGAACGACAAAAGCTACTTCATCCCAAGGAACTTGCATAGAGACCCTCTTGACTCCGTTTTTGTCTTCTTCATAATCCTCTTCAGGTCTAAAGAAAACTGCCTTTGCACTCTGGTTGGCTTCCCTGTCTTCCTTGGCCCAATGTAGACCCATGGGTAGCCCTGTGTATTTTGCAATGGCTTCCTCATCCAGCCTGATACGAAGTCCTATGGCCCAGATGACGAACTGCTCTTCTTTGATGTGCTTTATGTTTCTTGCGAATTCCAAAGCTACCTCTGTATTAGACCCCCTCAGCCCTGAGATGAAGGGAATCCAACCCGCATTACAGAGGATAGATAAAACCCTTGGGTTTTCATAAATGGCTCTGTGATCCTCTGGTTCACTCTTTTTGAAACCCTTTCTCATCCTTGGAAATCAACAAAACGAAAAAAATTGAGTGTTGTTAACTTACATCACTTGGCCGGGAGTGATTCACAGGTTCGAAGGCAGCTTGCTGGCTGGTTGCCGATGCGAACTTCCAGTTTTTCTTCTTCTGGAAAGCTTGTATTGAAAAACTGGTCTTTTTGTTGTATATTATGCTTCCTTGTTAAGTTGTTTCCACTCACTTATCCTCATCATCGTTCATTGTACTCACTTCCCCATCCATTCTTTTTCATAATCGAGCCCTGCACTTCATGTCATCATTGTATATTGCCCTTTTTGCTCTAATCATTGAGGAATACAGTAGCTAGTTGCGGGTTTATCATTCGATGACATGACTCAGGTAGTAATCATGATTCTTTGAGGTCGCTCTGAACCGTGCCACCGAATGAGCATATAAGTTGTCCTCAGCTTTAGGAATAACCATTTTGTGGGATAATGATTTGACCTCAAAAATAAAACAAAGAGATTTAGAGATTACCTTGTTATGCTTAGCGTACCTGAGGGCATGACATGGCTTGATTTGATGTGCTCTGGATTTTGTAGTAGATCTTTGCATTGTCTATAGTTATTTTAGGCATGTCTGTAATTACGCATGTTTGCTTTTTGCTTTTGGTTCCATTGAAAATGTTGTATCTCCTTGTTTTTTTATTTTTGTGCCAATTTCTTATTTGACTTTGTGTTGATGCCCTGTATTGATTTTCGATTTTGTTTTTTGTAGTACTGGCTCGCTTGAGGGTATGTCATGCTTGCATGAATATATGGCAGGCTTGCTTGAATAATGGCAGGCTTGCTTGAATGAATTTTGCAGTGCCTGATATTTTTGTTGGCTGAGTTGAATACATGACTGGCTCGCTTGAATATATGGCAGGCTCGCTTGAATATTGATACTTGGATTTCTTGATTTGATTTATTTGCAGGATGCTGGCTAGTTCTTCATGGGGATGTATGATTTCCTGCAAATTTACTTGTGATTACCTTCAATGGATCAGTTCTAGTTTGTTCTTTTAATTTTTTCATTCATTTTTTCTCTTATTCTTGTTCTTTTTTTTCATTTTTTTTCTTTTTTTTCATCATTTTTCTTCTTTTTTTCTTTTTTTTCATCATTTTTTTCATTATTATTTTTTCATTTTTTTCTTCTCTTTTTTCGGAACTGGATTTCAATGATTTTCCATGTTCTCTATCAGCATCAGTTCTTGCTGGTAGAGTATCTGTGTGAACTCCTCTCTTGACTGTGGCTTTTTGTAAAGTTTTAGTCTATGTCCATTCACTATCATGGAGAATTCTTCTTCATCAATTGTAATAATATTTACAGCTCCATTTTCATAGATTGTTTCAATAATGTAAGGCCCGAGCCATCTAGTTGTTATTTTTCCTTTGAAAGTGTGAAACCTGGAGTCATAGAGTAGTGCCCAGTCACCTTCCTTGAACTTTTTCTGCTTTATGTGTGTGTCAAGCCACTTCTTTCTTTGTTGTTGGATGATTTCAGTATGGATAAGTGCTTGCTGGCATTGCTCATCCAGTTGGTTTAATTGTAGCATGCGTTCCTGTTGGATGTCTGAGAGTTCCATATTTAACTTTGCTGCAGTTCTTAATGTCTTTATTTCAAACTCAATGGGCAGCATGACTTTCTTTCCATAAACTAGCTCATAAGGTGTGAATCCTATTGTTGTCTTCCATGTGGTATTCATAAGCCCAAACTACTTCACTCAATCTGTATGCCCAATCTCTTTTGTGGAGTTGCATAGTCTTTGTCAAAATCCTTTCTAATTCTCTGTTGGTTACCTCAGCTTGACCATTTGCTTGAGGGTGATAGGAGGAGGATTGTCTGTGCTTAACAATGTTTCCTCGGAGTAAGTCTTCTATTAGATTTGATGTAAACTGTGGGCCTTGATCAGAAACTAGCTCTCTTGGGACTCCAAACCTGTGGAAGATATGCTCAGTGAAAAACTTTTCCATGTTGGTTTCATTTGCTGCAGCTAGTGTTGCTACTTCAGTCCACTTTGTAAGGTAGTCAGTCCATACCAAGATGTAGCTTTTCTGATTTGATTGTGGGTTGATTGGACCAACGAAATCAAATCCCCATATTTCAAATGCCTCCAAGGAGATTTGTGGATGGAGAGGCATTTCTTCTCTTTGTGTTGGTTTCCCCATTCTTTGGTAGTCATCACAGTGTGAAACAGATTCATAAGCATCCCTGTGGAGTGTTGGCCAATAATACCCTGTTTGAAAAATTTTATAGGTTGTTCTCTTTGCAGCATAGTGTCCTCCACATGGTTCATTGTGAGTGGCATGCATTATGTCATGCACTTCATCTTCTCTAATGCATCTTCTGAGTATTTGATCTGGTCCTTTTTTGAAGAGCATTCCCTCTATCCATGTGTAAGTGGCACTTTGTCTAATGACCTTATTCTTCTCTTTGTAGCTGTAATGTGCTGGAAATCTTCCAGTCACTAAATAGTTTGCTATGTCAGTAAACCATGGGCTCGTTGTGGAGATTGCGAAAAGATGCTAATCTGGAAAATTGTCATTTACCACTTCCGTATCTTGTCCATGGGTGATCCTAGACAGAAAATCAGCCACTACATTATGTTTGCTTGGCTTATCCAAAATTGTGATGTCAAACTCTTGTAGGAGGAGTAGCCATCTAATGATTCGAGCACTTGTGTTAGGTTTGTTCATGAGATACCTTATTGTTGAATGGTCTGTATGGAAAAAAACTTGGTACCCATTTATGTAGTGCCTGAATTTGTTAATGGCATGTATGACATCCAAAAACTCCTTCTCTGTGACAGTATAATTTAATTATGCTCCTGCCAAATTTTTACTGATATAATATATAGCATAGGGCTTCTTCTCTCTTTCTTGTCCAAGGATAGACCCAATTTCCTTATCTAATGTATCTGAGTGGATGTGGAATGGAAGTGCCCAATCTGGTCCTTGGAGTACTGGAGCTGTAATTGTTTTCTCTTTTAGTTTGTCAAATGATAGCATACAATATTTTGACCATATGAATTCTGTGTCTTTAGTGAGTAAAGCAAACATTGGTGCAGCAATTTTGCTATAAATCTCAATGAATCTTATATAGTATCCTGTTTGTCCAAGGAAACTTCTTACATCTCTTTGCTTCACATGTGGAGGCAGTGTTTGGATGACTGTAACTTTTGCCTAGTCAACTTCTATTCCTCTCTTCTAAATATGGTGGCCAAGCACGATGCCTTCTTCCATGAGCATTCTATGAAAATCCTCACAGCAAATCTAAGAGATGATGTATACCTCACAAGAGTAATTATGATTAAGTAGGAAGATAGAAGAAGAGCGGTCAATGCAGTGTAATGAGCAATAGAATAATAATACAGTAGAACTCAGATAGAAGCAAAAATACTTCACACACACTAATTAATTAATCACAATATGGACAAATAAATAGTACAATGCATGATGATTCGAATGCTAAGGTGGCAATTCGAATTAGCCTTCATGGAGTGATCAAAAGATCACTGGAGTGTCATCGGAGCACAACTAGAAGTCTATCCCATCATCAGTGGAGTCATCAATGCTCAAGTAACTGTCAACCATTAGTCAAACTGAGTCTAACTAAGTGTGCTAGGTGTAACTGAGTGTAACTAGCACTAACTGAATGAAGGAGGCTCAGTGGAGGGTGCATGAGGAGCTAATTGGAGTTAGAATGAGGAGTCTAGTCACACCGGAGCTCCATCGGAGTGGTAACATTAGTTAAGAGTGAGTTAAGCCTAAAATCAAGAAGAGAACTCAGTTAACTAAAGACAACTGGACTAGTAGGTGAAGAAGGGCGCCTTTCTCATGCAGTAGGTGAAAGGAAGGCGCACTAAGCACTAGGAGGACTCAGTGGAAAGAAGCTCTGGGGTCTAGCTAACTGAGGGCTAGGTGTTGGGACTGATGACTAGGATGCATGCAAACCCTAAATAATGCATGACAACCCTAAAAGTGCATGCATGACTGAAAATGCAAATAATGAAAATGCTGGTAGGACTAGGATGGAGTATAGGAATATCCTAACACCCCCCCCTTAATCCATCCTGGGCCCTGGTAACTAAGACCAAAGGTCACCCAATACAATGAATAATAACAGTCAATAAACCGAGGAAATGGGGAAAACCTCATGGGAAAAATACCCCCCCTCAAAATAGACTGTAAGACACACACAAAAATAAATGCTCCAAACTCAAGCAGGTGTGATGCTTGGTCATATGTCTGGAGGTATCTTCTTCTTGGGAAGAAGTGAATCATGCTCAGAAAGCATGTGCTTGTATTTTCTCTTCAGATCGAATGTGATGAGAACAAATCCAAAAGTATGAGGATGATCCTTGAACCTGTGATTCGAATCAGCTGAGGTAGGATCAAAAACATGAATGTGCAGATAGTATTTTGTCTTCTCCTTCGAACCATCATGGGTGAGATCATGCCAAAAAAAACCATCATATGATTGCTTGAAATCCAAATCAGATTTAAGACTTGAAGAATAGTTTCTTGAGATCTCCTTTGAACCAGCATGGGTGAGATCAAAACTATCATATGCATGAGAAATTATCTCAAGTAGTGTTTGCTTCGAATCCAAATTAGATCCAAGACTTGAATCATGGTTTCTTGAGATCTCCTTTGAACCATAAGAGGTGAGATCAAAACCAGTAAATGCATGAGAAGTTATCCCAAGTGAATGGCAATGGTTAATTGATATCTCCTTTGAACTAGCAGGGGTGAGATCAAAACCATGATGTGCATGAGAAATTATCCCAAGCGAATGGCAATGGCCATATTCTTCAATAACCTTCTGAAAGCATGGAATAATGATCATATAGTAGTAAATAAGAGGTGATTGCTTGAGGAGAGCGAATGCATTACCTCCAATAGCTAATTTGACCTCCAAAACATTCAATAGATCATGATGCAGACCAACAGACTCTGGTGCAAGAGAGGATTTAGGACCTTCTACAATATCTAGAGTGTGAGCTGGCACAGAATTAGAAATAGAAGAAATTTGGAGCATTAGTGTAGAATCTACAAGTTCTTCTTCTTTTTGGACAACTTCAATATGAGATGTGTTTGATACTAGTTCATGATCAATGAGATCATCAAGGAGGGCGAATGCATCACTTTGCTTGCTCTTGAAGGGGTTTGGACCAAATCCTTCATTCTGTTTGCCGAATCTTTCATCCAGATGGGCCCATAGCTCTTTTGGAGTTTCAACATCATCAATGATTTGGTACATTATGTAATTAGGCATAGCAAGCATCATCCTTCCAAAGGCTTGGTCACCTTTATTCAACTAGTCAATCTTCTCTTCAGAGGATTCGAACTCTCTTTCAAAATAACAATCAAAGAGATCATGGATCTTCAAATATGCTATCATTTTTTGTTTCCATTAATCATAGTTGAATGAAGAAAGAGGAGGGATTTCGTCTGAATACATTGACACTGTAGAAGACCTGCAAAAATAATAGAGAATATCTGCAACTGCTACTGCTGCAAAAATGCAAAAACTGCTGCAACTACTGCACTCGAAATCTTGATAATAACCTGCAAAAAACTCTCAAGAATGGAGATAAACAATACTCTCAATATGCTCTGATACCATGTGAAGATCCTCACAGCAGATCTAAGAGATGATGTATACCTCACAAGAGTAATTATGATTAAGCAGGAAGATAGAAGAAGAGTGGTCAATGTAGTGTAATGAGCAACAGAATAATAATACAGTAGAACTCAGATAGAAGCAAAAATACTTCACACACACTAATTAATTAATCACAATATGGACAAATAAATAGTACAATGCATGAGGATTCGAATGCCAAGGTGGAAATTCGAATTAGCCTTCATGGAGTGATCAAAAGATCACTGGAGTGTCATCGGAGCACAACTAGAAGTCTATCCCATCATCAGTGGAGTCATCAATGCTCAAAAAACTGTCAACCATTAGTCAAACTGAGTCTAACTGAGTGTGGTAGGTGTAACTGAGTGTAACTGGCACTAACTGAATGAAGGAGGCTCAGTGGAGGGTGCATGAGGAGCTAACTGGAGTCAAAATGAGCAGTCTAGTCACACTGGAGGTCCATCAGAGTGGTAAGGTTAGTTAAGAGTGAGTTAAGCCTAAAATCAAGGAGAGAATTTA